>CM053600.1:110964420-110996003 GCA_028646575.1 Pseudocheirus occidentalis | reverse complement strand
AGGGAAGACATTTGCCTGAGGTCATGAGCATTAAGTTGTGGCTCTGCCCAAGTCTTTAGACCCCCTTTGTTCCAATAGTTTCCCACCCTTAATGTTCCTGTTCCCACCCTTGAATTGGCCTGGCCCACCATTGTCTATGGTCTCCAGGTAGCCTCCAGCAACTTCCCACCCTGAACCACTCATTACTGGAGTCTGACCTCATCTGACTCCTCCTGAAGACCCTCCCCAATCTCCCCCTCTGGACCACGCCTAGATTCCGCCCACAACCGTATTGTATATAGAACCCCATCCTCCCTCCATGTGGTGTGAGAGCGCCATGGAATAGCTTGGTATAGACTTGCTCAGTGAGAGCGCCATGGAATAATTTGGTATAGACTTTGCTCTGTAAGAGCACCTTTAAATGGCCTAGCACCCCACGTGGCGAACTTGAACTTAAAATAAACTTTACTTTTTCCTTGGCTGAGAAGACTTGAATGGAATTCTTTCAGCAGGATCCGGCATGTTGTTATTTCGGGGTTTCAGGCAGCCCTAACCCTCTTTGGGTTCCTCGTCAGTCACCACCATTATTTCAAATGTCTGTAGATGCTGGGAAGGGACAGAATTCTAGTCCTACATGACTCCTCACTTAGTAGGTTGCCAAATATAATGATAAAGAGTCCCCTGAAAATTCAAAAGGGTTGACCTGTATATATCTTACTCCATCTTTTCTGTCTTCAAAGTGTATGCTATTTTTTTTTCTTTTGGAGGGGGGAAGTTAGGGCAATTGGGGCTAAGTGACTCTCCCAAGGTCACACGGCTAGGTTTGTGTGTATGTGTGTGTATGTGTATATGTTAAGTGTCTGAGGTTGGATTTCAACTCATCCTCCTGACTCCAGAGATGTTGCTCTATTCCCAGCCCCCCCCAGCTGCCCCCATGTGTATACTTTTCTTGAGAGTTGGGTGGAGAAGGGCAGGATCCCTATTTTCCATTTAGTGAGCATATATCTTGCTTAGCCTGCCAGTCTTTTGTGTTTCCTTTTTTTTAAGCAGGTGATCTTGGGAGTCTCAAAAGGTCTGCAGATCTGTGGTTTCAGTGATGGCCTCCACATTTCCAGCATGGTGTTGGCAGTGTCAGTGGTGTCTGCTACAGTGGTAATGTTTGAGTGTAGGGGAAGCATCTGAGGTCATGCTTCACTAACAAGCTTTCACCATTATAGTGTTTGGACTGTGCAAGGAAAGGGTTAAAGTAAAAGGTGGCTACTTAGCAGCACCTACAAAGTGTGTTATGCCACAATGAGACTGAATATTAGCCTTCCAGACAATTGTACTAGTAGTTAGAATTGGAGCTTCAAAATCATATAAATAAGATAAATTATTATTATATTATTCACATTGTCCATGAAGTAATTATTTTTCTGCTCTTTCCCTAAACTCAGGTCCATTGACTGAAAGTCCAGTAATCTCCTTATTATACAACAATCATTCAGTTCCAACCCACCTAGAACTGCCCTTTAGGAATGAAGTCAGGGATGAAAATATGAAGGTAGGAGTAGATATGTAGATATGTTTTGAAATAATGATAGTTGAATGACTAGGAGTAGATTAGAGGGATATGGGAAGCCAGATAGAACAGAGGACTGACATGGACAGAGGCTTAAGAAACTTGGAGTTAAAGGTGAATGGAGGAGTAAGAGGAGTCAGTGGAAGAAATAGAAAAGAAGTAGGAGGAAAGTCAGATCAATATAGACTCATGCAATCCAATGGAAGAGATAGTATCAAAAAGAATGATCAAGGAATGGTGATCTTTGAGTCAAGAGTTTCAGTAGAGGTTTGCCGGGGAAATAGAATCCACATTGCCTGAGATTTTGCAGTGATTCATAGGAAATGGAGAAAACAGAAAATACAAACTTTACTCTTTCTAGAAATTTGGTATTGGAAAAGAGGAGAACAACAGGCAGAGATATAGGCAGGTTCAAAGGAAGCTTTCTTTAAAGATAAGAGAGACTGGGACTTGTTTGTAAGTAGAGAGAAAACAGCTCATGGAGAAAGGAGAGACTATGGTACTAACAACAGAAATGGAGACACTGCCCTTGCAAGAGATAAGGCCACCTTTTCCTTTGAGATGGGAGAAAAGGAAAAGATAGGGGTGAACAAACACACAGAAAAGTTTGAAAGCTTGTAGGAGGGAGTGCACTTTGGGAATGTACTCAATTGTCTCCTGAAAGGAGCTGAAATACTGCTTGAGAATAAAGTATAAGGGGTGGAGTTGGGAGTTGGAGGAAGGTAAAAGATAGACTTCTCATTGTTAATAACTAAGGACAAGACTAGGCATCACACCTTATCTCTGGTTTTAAGTGAATTTTAAGTGAATATTTTCACTCCAACATTATACTAAGCAAAGCATTGTTGTTGTTCAGCTCTGTCTGACTCTTCATGACTCCATAGACCATAGCATGACTATACTGTCCATGGGGTTTTCTTGGCAAAGATACTGGAGTGGTCTGCCATTTTCTTCTCCAGTGGACTAAGGCAAACAGAGGTTAAGTGACTTTCCTAGGGTCATACAGTAAGTTTCTAAAGCCAGATTTTAACCCAATCTTCCTGACTCTGTCTAGACCCAGTGTTCTATCCACTGAGCCACCTGGATACCTTGTTGCTGAACTCAGATAACCCTGGAGGAGAGAGTTAGGCTGATGACTTTGCACAGCCCTGTCTCACTTAAATCCAATTCACTTGCAAGTCAAGAAGTCACCCTTCTGATGTTATTGATCTTCTTTGAGAATGAATGACACGCACCAACAATGCTAAGCAAAGATGTAGCAGGGGTGGGGTGGGGAAAATGTTTAACAACCAGAACTGGGGAAAACTGTGTCCCATGAAACGCTTTTAAATTTAATCTGCATTATTTTATTTTTATTTATTTTTAATTTATGGAATAAAACAAGCATTTCCATAACATAGTATTAACTTTTTAAAAAATATGATTGCGGAGAGCGCCACAGAATGCCCTAGCAGAGACTTGCTCTGAGTGAGAGCACTTTAGGACAGCTTAGCAGAGACTTGCTCTATAAGAGTCTATCCCAGGTCTTTCAATAAACTTTACTTTTTCTTCGGCTAAAAAAAAAAAATATGATTGCACATGAAACTGCAAATCTATTATGTACAACTTGCTATTCCTTCTGAATATATAATAAAGTTGTCATATAAATTTCTTTTTTTTCTTTCCCTTTGCCTCCCCCATGCCAGAGATGGCTACTATTAGACACAAATATATATATGTGTAAAAATCATTCTACACATACTTCTGCTTATCAGTTCTTTCTCTGGAAGAAATAATGTCTCTATCTGTTCTTTGTATAATTTGCATTATTAATATTTTCTACATCATTTTCTTAGGCCTAGACAACAATAAATCATACCTTGATTTGTAACATTTGCTAAATTTTGAAGTATAAATGCTTATCCTGAAAATTTAACCATCAATTCTGGTGAGTCAGCTAAAGCTGGTTCCAGCCCACCCCTGGCTACAACATACCTTGACCCTTCTGCAAAATAAGGTCTTTTACATATTCTGTGACCTCCTCAGAACACACTAGAAAAATTTTCATTGTGGCGGCTTACTTGTCAAAATCTCTAATGCGACAGGTCAAGTAGTGTTCCTGTTCCTTCTTCAAAGGCACAGGTTACCAGACAGGCTAGGAGGCAAATGCCTGATTTTCCTCCAGTATAGTACAACCTTGGGATTTTTTAGACTAAAAATCTATCTTCTGAAGCCTCATTTTCCACCCCTAGAGGCATTGTACAAGTGTCCTTCAAAAACAGTAGGCCCATATCTGCTAACAACAGATGTAACTAGGCCATTAGGCTATGCTGTCCTGCAGTGATATTATCTGGGGTAACTTTCAACTTATGTTAACTGACCAGGGAATCTGGTCCCCATAACTTATGGGGAGCTCTAAAATTGCAGGGGCTACAGAAAGCGTCTTGAGCACTTGGAAGTGCAATTGGTCAATCTGAGAAAATGCATACCTAAATTAGAAGTTTTTCTTGGAATTTTTTTTTTCAAAGCTCTTTGGTACTAACCTTCAAAAGGAGGGGTGTGTGTGTGTGTGTGTGTGTGTGTGTGTGTGTGTGTGTGTGTGTGTGTGTGTGTGTGATTGCTCCTGGTTTAATTCTTCGTACTTGGCCTTTGGTTTTGAACGATGTTCCCTCCACCAGATCCTCAGGATGGGCGTCCAGTAATAGTCATTTAACTATGAAGGTGAGAGTGTTAGAAAAAAAAATAGTCAATTTGTATTTAGGACATCAAGCAGAAATATCATCAAGATGATTGTTTCAACTTTTGAAAATGAGCATGTAGAGATAGCCTCCTGCTATAAAGCAATGGTTTTAGACTCAGAGGTCCTGGGTCCAAATAGTGGCACTGCACCTCATAGATGATATGTCTTCAGATGAGGCACTCAGCAAACACTTATTAAGATCCTACGATGTGCCATGCCCTGTGCTAAGCTCTAGGGATACAGTGAAAGGCAGAAAACAGTTCCTGCTCCCAAGAAGCTCACAGTCTAATGGCAGAGACATTATGCAAACTAGTATGTAAAAACAAGATGTATGATGCATAAATTAGACATAATTCAAAGAGGGAGGGAACCAACATTAACTAGGGTAAGTAAAAGATTCTTTTAGAAGGTGGGATTTTAACCAGGATTTGAAGGAAGCCAGGGTGGCCAGGAGAGAGATGAGAAGGGAGAGAATTCTAGGCATTGGGAGATGACCAATGAAATGTCCAGAGATGGAGTGTCATGTAATGTGTTGTGGCAGGAGTAAGGTATAAAAAGACTGGAAAATTCGGAGGAGGTCAGGTTATAAAGGGCTTTAAACACCAAACAGAGGATTGCATGTTTGATTCTAGAGGTGATAGGAAGCCACTGGAATTTATTTAATAGGGATGTGACATGGTCAGACCTATGCTTAAATAATTTATTTAAGGTTTGCAAAATGCTGCAGATATCTCATTTTGTTCTAAGGGAAGATCAGATTTATAGCTGAATGGAGGATGGTCTGGAGGAGGGGGAGACTTGAGGCAAGGACACAAACCAACCAGCCATTGCAATAGTCCAGGTGTGAGGAGAAGAGGGCACATACCCAGAGAGTGGTGGTGTCAGAGGAGAGAAGGAGGCATGTAGGAGAGATGCCACAAAAGCAGCATAGACAGAATGTAAGAATAACATAGACAGGAGGTTTGAAAACGTGAAGAAATGCAAGTGACTTCTAGGCTGGGGAAGCCATTCTTTGTTTCATCTCCCTGGGTTTCATTTTGGTCATCTGGAAAATGAGGGCATTGGACCAGCTGACCTTCCGTTCTAAATCCTATGATCCTTAAAGTTCCTTCTAGCTCTGAGATTCTGTGATTCAATCTGAAATATCCAGACCTTTTGATGACTCACTTTGAAAGAGATTGACTCATATACAAGAGATTAGGGAAATACATTTAGCAAAATAAGACCAAAAGCATCAGTCAGTCAGCCTTTTATTTACTGACAGCCTCAAATACTTCTGCTCTTCAATCACTTACCACACTCTACTACATACTTTATTTTGGCACGACATAGGACCATGCCAAGAAGAAAACGCATCATGTTAGGGCATTTATCCCGAAGAAGGAGTCATTGAATGGGTGTGGCTTCAAACAAACTGAGACCTAAGGTAAACCTTAATTTAGGAAGGCCAAGTTCACCCACCACATCCTGGGCCATCTCCAGTCATCTTGACTTTTGTCTTGCCACTGGACTTTGTTGACTCTAGAGAGAGTGAGGCTGTTGACTTTGCCCAGCTCTGCCCCACTCTTGGACAATTCAAGCACAAGTCAAGATATCACCCTTGTGATGTCATCGTTTCTTTTGCAGATGAACAAGAGGAATAACAATAAGCTCCTGGAGAACAGGGACTGATTCATGATTAGTTCTGAATCCCCAGAGCCCAATATAGCGCCTTTGTATGTAACAGGCTCTTTTAAAATAGTTGCCAAATGAATGAGTAAACAAACAAATGAACGTTGACTAAATACTCCAAGTTGAAGATGACAATATTTCGGAGAATTTAATTCCCAGTTTCATGGCTTTTTGTATATTGTCAGAGCTTACTTTTAAAGTGCATTGTTGACATAAGATACATATGAATATATATATCAAATCAATAACTCAAATGGGTCTATCATTTCACCTATCAAGATTCTTAGCCACCTATAATTAAAGGTACTTTGCTCACCACATTAGGGTTCTCTTTGAATCCAGTAATAACATAATAAGCATCTGAGACTTGACTCTTCCCTAGGGGTCATTTAGAAACTGTGACTTACAAAAATTAAATAGGATTTAGGACTTCTAATTCTCTGCCTTATTGGGCTATTTGCCAGTGAGCATATCACTCCTTAAATGCCACTTTGCATACTTCCTTGTTGATAAAAAGTCAACTATATATCATAATTTTTACAGATTTTTTTTTTGGAGGCATTTGGGGTTAAGTGAGTTGCCCTGGGTCACACACAATGAAGCCGTATTTGCAATCTTTACTCCAGGACCAGTGCTCTATTCGATGGACCACCTACCTGCACTTTTACTGACTTTAAATGTGTCATAAAGTTTAATGAGTCATGTTTTCCCTGGGAACTTGGAACTAGGAGACAATAGTAAGAAAAAAGAACCTATGAAGCTAAGGCAAAATAATCTGATTCTTTCCTTCTTAAAAACTATCAGGAGTATTTAGGGGTTATGGGATTTTAGAGGTAGAAGGGATCTTATCCCATGCCTTTATTTTGTGGAAAACAACAGAGGCCCAGGGAGGTTGTATAATCTTCCCAGAATAGCCTAGGTAATAAGAAGCAAAGACAGAGTTTGAACCTAGGTTTATTGTTGTTGTTCAGTTGTTTCAGTCATATCTAATTCTTTGGACCCTATTTGGGGTTTTCTGTGCAAAAATTCTGGAGTAGTCTTTCTCTAGCTCATTTAATTTTTTGTTGTTGTTGTTACTGAAATTTCTATTTCTCTTAACTTTTGTTATGTCAAATCTTCTATTAAGTTCGAGTTTTTGTTTTTATTTTTAAACAAAGTCCTGAAAGTCTGATAGTTCATTAAATGTCCATCATTTTTTCATTCAGGATTATGCTTAGCTTTGTTGAGTATGATATTTTCAGCCAGAACCCTGGGATTTTTGCTCTTTGATATATAGTGTTCCAAGACTTGCAGTCTTTCAGCAAGGTCTTGTATGATTCTAATTTTGGCATTGCCGTATTTAAATTGTTTTTTTCTTGTTGCTCATAATATCTTATCCTTGAGCTGGGGGTTTGGAATTTGATTATAATATTCTTGTGGGTTTTCCTCATAGGATCTCTTTCAGGTAGGTGGTGATGGGTATTTTTTTTTCTTCTATTTCTACTTTCCCTCTTGTTCTTTAGCTCATTTTACAGATGAGAAACTGGGGGCAAACAGTTAAACGACTTGCCCAGATCCTGATTCCAAGCCCAGTGCTCTATCCACTGTACCACCTAGCTGCCCATTGAACCTTGGTTATCTCACTGCAAATCCAACACTATTTCCCCTAAGCCTGCCCATGATATGGGTCCATGCATTGCTGATTTTAAACCTGGGGTATGGGGTACAATTCTCCAAATGGTTGTCTTCCGTTGGTGGAAGGGTTATCATTTCGAAAAAAGAACAGATTTATTCTGCATGAATTCAGAGGGCAAAATTAGTTACTATGACTGGAAAAGATAGAGACACAGATTTTCATTTGATATAAGGGAGACTTTTCTAACAATAAAAGCTGTTTCAAAAATGGATTTAGGCTCCTTTGCTTTTCCATTGCTAAAAGGATCAAGAAGGGACTGGAGGTCTACCTTTCAGGGATGTTATTGAAAGCATCCCTCTATTTAGAAAGCTGGATTAGATCATCTTTAAAGTCCCTTCCAACTTTAAAATTCTCTGATTTTACATTATGGAATAACATTGAGTGTGTTTTGAAAAATCATCTGCTCAGGGTTCACACATTTCCTGTTTCTACCACTCCCTGAAGAGAAATAGCAAGTTGCAAATCCAGAAAAACCCTTCTGCAGAAAGACAGAGACTGTGAATATTTCAACACACACACCCAAGTACGTCATAATTATTAAGCCATCTAAAAAGCTGAAAAAATTTGACAAAAAAAAAGGTATTGGTCTGTGTGCTTCAAAGTAAAAATAGATGCATTTTACTTGATTTCCATGAGATCCCCAATAAGCAAGCCTTAAATGAGCCCAAGAGAAACAATTTCATGGTGGTTAGCTTTTATTCCCACAGCTTGGTAAACGCAAATTCCATTGTCTTGATATATTTTATTTCTGTAACACAGTGTAAGCCTAATAGAGTGAGAAGACCAGTAAAAATGATTGGGCTCTGCCTGGTGCTGATGGGGCACAATCTGGGACCTAGTATAAATTCTTGAGGCTTGTTCTGACGATGATGACTGCCAGCTGGACAATGCTATGGCTCCCAAGTGCCAGGAGACCAGGCTACTGTTCTTTTAATTCTAGTTTCCAGCTTGATAAAGAATACCTTAGTAGCTTAGGGGTCAAAAATACCACAAAAGTAACACTGTGAAGTTCAAGTTATGATGAAGATGTATTTAATAAGCATTTCCTGTTTAAGATTGAATAGGCTACATAGAGGGGTGGGGACAGCTAGGTAATACAGTGGATAGAGTGGGGAGCCTAGCATCAGGAAGACTCATCTTCCTGAGTTCAAATCCATTCGCAGATACTAGCTATGTAATCCTGGGCAAGTACTTAACCTGTTTGCCTCAGTTTCCTCATCTGTAAAATGAGCTGGAAAAGGAAATAACAAACCACTCCAGTATCTTTGCCAAGAAAACCCAAATGGGATCAGAGTCAGACACAACTGAACCACAGAAAGCAACATTGTTTTTGTGTTTCCAGATGAATTCCTGAGAAACAACAAAAAAAAAACCATCTTATTTTTCTCTTTTCTTTAGAGATGAAAATAGCTTTTAAAGACCCTATAGGCTCTTGGATGAATATGTTTTGCCTCCACTAAGCAGTCTCACACTTCTGGGCATTTCACTGTAGGAAAGGAGGAGCTGTTAACCTGACATTTTTGGCTTAGGAGGTCCCTGGGTTCCCCGCAGGAAGAGTAAATTAAAAAGTGGAATGAACACTAAACTTGGTGTCAAAACATGGGATTCAAGCTTGAGAATGTCCATTTACTAGCTTTTTGACTTGAGTAAAATCACTGAAATTAAATCTCAATTTGCTCCTTTGAAAATAAAGCTAATTGGGGCAGCTAGGTGGCACAGTGAATAGAGCACCAGCCCTGGAGTCAGGAGGACTTGAGTTCAAATCCAGCCTCAGATATTTGACACAACAACTAGGCTGTGTGACTTTGGGTAAGTCACTTAACCCCAATTGCCCTCCAAAAAGCAAAAATAAAATAAAGATAATTATACTTGTACTATCTTCTTCATGGGGTTGTCATGATGATCAAATGAGATTATAGAAATAATAATTTCCTTTATTCAGTCTTCCCAAACCATTGCTTTTATAATTCATTTTGGGATTTTGTAGAGGAGTGAAATCAAAGTCATTTGTATATAGTTATAGAAGTCATTTTTATCTCCTTTCTTAAAAAAAAAGTCAGGACATCTGGCGGTATCTTTCTTGTTTGCCACAATTCTTTAAAGATCACTTAGCAACACACTGATCCCATTTCTAGATAATAAAAGCACCTGCTTCCTAGGATTATTGTAAGGACCAAATGAGATAATTGTTGCAAAGTGCTTTGCGACCCTTTAAACACTATATAAATCTAGTCATCATTAGCCTGGAGTGAATCAGGGGTATTCTGGAGCCAGCTTGAACCAACTCATGAGAGCAGATGGTAAAATTTTCAGTGTAAACTTTTATACTTTAGAAATAAACAACAAATCAAGGCTTGATTTGTTTTTCTGTTGATTGTCTAGGCTTCAGAAAATGGTGGAGAAAATGTTAATACGTATTGAACATGAAAGTACGTAAGGCATACTTTGTTTTTCTTTCGGAGAGCTGTACCTGTATGACTGTGGATGTTCATCAGACTGGAGAGACTTGAGCTCATTTAGACACAATAAGGTGTTTTCCCACTATCTTCTCACGTGTGTACAAGCCTCCTTCTTAACTAAATTTATTCTACCCTTTCCAGTCTGAACATTACCCTCCTTAACTAAGAAAATATTTATTTTAAAAATGGAAGACTGGAATTGAGTTGTTCTGCTTTTTCTCTCTCATCCTTTACTGTCTTGTCCACTCAATAGCAGGCTTATTCCTTCCTTCTTTGCACGTCTTTGTAAGCCTCAGCTCATTCTGATTTTCACCTCCTGACACCATCCTTATCCATTCATGTCCTTCTTCTGTATGCTTTGTTGGTTACACACTCCTGCTTCCATGTTTTCCACATATCCTTTTACAATCTAAGCTCATTGGCAAACTCCCTATAAAGACTTATTTGTGCAGGTGAAATGAGCACACATTTAGAGCTGATCCAGTTAGCACGGTCTGGTGACTTCTTTCAGGAGTGTTTGGAACTCTCAGGCTCTTATTTTCATTATTTGTAACATGAAGAAGTAAGATAAGATGGCCCTAATGTCTCTCCAACTTGAAAGACCTAAGTATTAGCATTGAGATCCTACCTCTTTATTTGCTACTCTTCACTTTTCTTCTTCATTAGCTTTATAATTTCAGTATCAGAATCTGACTTTTGAAAGGTAGTCTTGATCTATCTGCTCCTCTAGAGCCATAGGCCATGGGTTCATAGTTAGTATTTCTCTGAATTTTTGGAGGCCTGTTTTCCTGTTTTCAATAGAACATAATAGAAAAAGTACTGGAAGAGTCAGAGGACTCCAATTCAAATTATGACTATGAGACCGCTGGGCAAGTCACTTAACCTCACTTAGTCTTACTTTCCTCATCTATAATTTAGAATATGAGAGCAGAGCTCTGTATTTCCTTCCAGCACCAATGTTTCTGATGTATGATCACCTGTGATGAATTGTAGGCTATTCACCAGATTATGCTCATCTTCATTAAGAAATTTAAAATGATACACTTACTTTTTTCTGAGAATTCCTTTCATTTCTAGTTCAACCATTAGTAGAATCAACTCACATTACCTTGGCTAACTCATTAAAAGCACACCTGAAGTCTGAGCTATTATTCAGGTGATGTGAGTAAAAGAAAGTATGCATGAAAGATGTTGTAAAGGTACAAATGGTCAATTCTGGCAACTGATTGCATATTCGAGGTGAGAGTGAGTAAGGAGTCTAGGATAACACCAAGGTGGTAAAGCCTGGGTAACGAGAGGATGGGAGTAGTGTAGGTAGTACTCCATTGTCCATTTCTATAAAAGAAAAAGTAATAGGTTGTCATGTGTCAGTCATGAGTGGGGGAAAGGGGAATGCCTCTCTCTTAGTCACTGCCCACAGTCTTCCTTAATAGATTGTTCCTTTACCTGGAAGATGATCATCTACCTGAAAGCCAGTGTGGCTTCAGAAAGGAATATAGTTGGTATGGTGTTTGCTGCAAGACAAACTCCAGGACAGATGTCAGAAGCAGAAGAGAGGTTTGTACACAACATTTGTCAATCTGACCTAGGCCTTTGATACTGTTGGTCATGAGGGCTTGTGGAAGATCATGGCAAAATTTGGTTTCTCAAAGAAGTTCATCAGTATTGTATGTCAGTTCCATGCTGGAGTGCTGGCATGGGTTCTGGATAATGAATAATGCTCTTTTTTTTTAAGATCCAAAGTGATTTTTATTCCATAAATTAACCCACTTATTGTTGGACTATGTGCTACAGATATTTGACAAGAAGATTTTACTGGTCTTTCAATTCCTTCAGTCTTATGATGGCAGATTTGACTGTGACTGCAGAGGTGGTATTGTAGGTCCATGCACCACCAGCTACTGTTTTCATACAGGATCCACAATGCCAGATATGCACAGCCCATCTCTTCATTTTGGTCTTGCCACAGAAGGAGCAGGTATACTTGGCATGCTGGCTAATTTCAGTTTTCTTCACCATTTTTCTGAGGGATGCACCATAACATGTTCCATATTTGCCAACAATTCTGACCTTCTTGGTTCTTTTAGTCATGTTAGTGGCACCGGGTTTGGAACTTGGAGATGGATAATGCTCTTTCCCTTTCCTGGTGACCAATGGAGTAAATCAGCACTGTGTGCTTGTTCCCATGCTTTTTAGCATGATATTGTCAGAGATACTGTCAGAGGCCATCAACTAGGCTGAAAATGGCATCAAGGTTAGCTACCATACTAACAGTTAATTATTTAACTTGAAAAGGCTACAAGCCAAGACTAAAGTAGAGGGAGAGTTGGTGCATAACTTTTTGTTGACAGATAATTATGTTTTCAATGCAGCTTATGAGGCTGAGATGCAATAGAGTATGGATAAATTCTCTGCCACTTGTGCTAATTTTGGCCTAACAGCATCAAGAAACAGAGATTCATCACCAGCCAACATCACACCATCCATACATAGAATCATTGATTATAGAAAATGGAAAGATTCTGAATGCTGTTGATAAGTTCACTTACTTTAGCAGTATACTTCCCATGGATATCCACATAGATGATGAAATTGATGCATGCACTGCCAGAGCTAACTCAGTGTTTGGAAGGCTCAGAAGGAATGTGTGGGAGAGAAGTATTAGGCTATCAGACTGAAGGTCTACAGAGTTGTTGTGCTGACCTCATTGTTGTATGCCTGTGAAATCTAGACAGCACACCAGCACCATGTCAGGAAATGGAATCAATTCCATGTGAATTGTCTTAGGAAGATTCTGAAGATCACTTGGCAAAATAAGGTACCTGACACTGAGGTCCTTTCTCAAACCGAGCTGCTAAGCATTTAAACTTTGCTGCAGAGAGTGCAACTTCAATGGGCTGGCTACATTGTCTGAAAGCCAATTTTATGTTTGCCTAAAAGACTGTTTTACAGAGAACTCAGACAAGGCAAACACAAAGAGGTCAGAAGAAGCAATACAAGGACATTCTCAAGGTCTCTCTGAAGAACTTTGGAATCAATTATGAGACATGAATATTGACACAGGACTGCCCAGCATGGCATGCCCATATCAAATAAGGTGTTGTGCTCTCTGAGTAAAATGGAATTGCAATAGCTCAAAAGAAATATGAGATGCACACATTTATAGACATCTCCACTCTAAATGTTCATGTGGACTCTTTGTGCCCGAGTTCATATTTGTCTGCAGCCACAGACACACTGCACGTTGACCTCTGCATAGTGTCATTTTGGTCTTCTTTGAGCATGAAGGACAACAACCAAGACAGTAATAGGGAAGTTCAGTAGAGATGAGATTTTTTGAGGGAGTTTCATTTTGTACATGTTGAGTTTGAGATGTCTCTGGAACATCCAGTTGAAGATATCTGAGAGGTAGCTGAAGATTCACTAGCAGAGATTAGGAGAGAGATTAGGGAAGGTAGGGAAGCATCAACCTAGAGATGACAATTGAATCCATGGGACCTATTGAGTTTACAAGAGAAATATTAGAAAGAGTGATGAGAAGATGACCTGGGACAGAACCTTGAGGAAAACCCATGGTTAAAGAGCTTCACTTTGATTAAGATATAGCAAGTAAAGGAGACTGAGAAGAGTAGTCAGAAATATAGGAGAAAAGGTGGGAGAAAGCAGTACCACAGAAATCTGGAGAGGAGAGAATATCTATGAAAAAAATAGTGTCATAGATTGCAGATAAGGATGAGTGAGCAAAGGTCATTGGATCCGGCAACTAATCAACCTACTAACCAATTATTAATCAAGTAAGAAAACATTTATTAAGCTCTTATTATGTACCCCACACACTGTGTAAAGTACTAAGGAAACAGAGAAAGGTAAAAGCAGTCCCTGACTCAAGGAGCTTGCATTGTAATGGAATATGCAACATGTAAATAACCAGATGCATATGAGATATATACAGAATAAATTAATTAACAGAATTCATACAGCACAGGAAAGATTCAGGGTAAATCTGGTGGGGAAGGGAGTAGTGTTTCCCTAATCTTGAACAATGAACCTCTCTTAATATAGCTTAAGATGATTTTAGCCTTTTTGTTTATTGACTCACACTGTCTGCTTATATTGAGCTTATATTCCAGAAAAATCCTTAGATCTTTTTCACATGAACTGTTTGTGGTCTAGCCACACCTGCCATTGTAAACTTTTGTTTTTGAAATGAATATAGAACTTATTTTATCTCTGTATGCCTTATATTATATTATATTATATTATATCATATCATATCATATCATAATCATATCCTATCATTCTCCCCATGGAAATCCTTATAGGATTTGTCATCTAACATATTTGCTATTCTCTTCACCATAATTCCTCTCCCCCATGGCTTTGTATTATTTGTAAATTAGATAAACATTCCATCAATACCTTCATCTAAGCCATTAATAACAATGTTAAATGGCCTAAGACCAAGTACAGATCACTAGATATTTTGTTAGAAACCACCCTCAAAGTTGACATTGACTCATTTATGACTATTATTTTGGTCCAACAATTCAGCTGTTTCCAAAATCCACTTAACTCCATTTACCATCTATCCTGCATCTTTACAACTATCTACGGATGTTTTAAAAATGAAACAAAACATCGTGACACAAATCTCAGATGTTAGCAAAGAGTAAGTCTTGAATGGACCAGACAGATTCCAAGGTTGATTTAAAAAAATATATTGAAAATGAAAAGATCTGCTTTGTTGAACTACTGTGTCTACAGTATTCCTCTGATCTACAGGTCTAGTAATATTATGAATAAAGAAAATGGGATTAGTCTGGCATGACAGTTTTCTTGATGAAGCCATTCTTTTCTTTAGGTGCACGTTGCTTTCTTTTCTACATACTCACAAGCTATCCATTTTAATATGTTTACATATAATTTTGTATGTATATATAATGCGTAACATGATATGAAATCTTATGATATATGATGTATTTTTATTGTTCATTGGTTTCAGTCATGTTCGGCTCTTCATGACCCCATTTGGGGTTTTCTTGGCAACAATACTGGAGTAGTTTGTTATTTTCTTTTCCAGCTCATTTTACAGATGAGGAAACTGAAGCAAATAGGGTTAAGTGACTTCCCCAGGGTCACAACTCAGGAACATGAGTCTTTTTGATTCTAGGACTGGCACACTCTCCGGTTGCCCTTATATAGTAAAATGTAACTATATTTCCTATTTTGTTATACAGATAATATTAAGTATTATTATATAGCATCATAATATTATATATAATTTATACACATTGTTTTTCTCTCAAAAACTGAAGTCAAACTAGTTGGGTTATACTTTTGTCTGTGTAGCCTCCCCCATTTCTAGTCTAACTCTCATGCACAATCTTTCTAACACAAAGATCTAACCAGACCACTTCCCTGTATAAAAATCTTAAATTGCTACTTTTTTTTTTTGGTGTATAATCTATAGCTGGAAGCAACATTAGAGATCATCAAATACAACTCCCTTGCTTTATGGAAAAGGAAACTGAGTCCCAAAAAATTTGAAGTGACTTACCCAAAGTCACTAGGTAGTAAGGGACAGAACAAAAATTCAAATGTGGGCCTTCTGATTTCAAACTGAGTGATTTGCTGCACTATGCTAGAACTAGCTTATTCTGGTCTCCTCTGTTTCCAGCTTCTGTGCAGGCTGTATTTCTTTCTATAACTGTTGTATTCCAGCAAAACACACTGAGCCTAATCTTTCTCCATTCATCCAATGAGTTGCTTATGCTCTGGGCACACCTCCTCTTTCTACCTGTTTTAACCTCCCTCTTGACCTTTCACTTTTCTGGAAACCCCTGTATCTTCCATCTTCCATACCTAGATACCTATAGACCACAAACTTCAAATTTCCTAGCTAATTAGTGTCTTGTTAGAATGGGAAAGCCAATGAGTTAAGCCTGAGTTACTCTTGCCCCTATCTGGACCCAGTAGACTTCTCTGACCTTCCTTTCTAGATAATGAAGTTGATTCTAGGTGCCCAGATGCGAGCTTTGTGGAATGGGGTATTACAAGACCATTGTAGAGTTCTTCCTCCAGTCTTAGGTTGGAGGCTATGGTCCCTATTGACAACATGTCAAAGGGCAGTGTCCTTTTCCTGCTTCTACTTATGCTTTGAAGGAGTCAGTCAGCCTCAGTTTGGGGCTCCCCGTGGGCTTTCCTATTTTGAAGGTAATGGTCGTTGTCCTAATTTCGGGGAGGAGTAGCGCCCTACTTATTCTTCTCTTGTTGTCTTTAACTTTTCTTTTGGTTTTCTATTTAAGCCACATGTCTTGTAGCTTTTCCTTAAACACTTACCTTATTGTTTTCTGCAGTTTATTTGCTTCTTCTGGCAATCCCCTCTAGTCCCATCTAGGAATCCCATTAACATATTCTCTCCCTCTCTTTACCTATTAAAATCATTCCCTTCTTTTTCAGTTCCCATGTTTCTTCCATGAGGTCTTCCCTGACCTTTTTTTTCCAAGAGAAAATGGTCTTTTGTTCCACACAATTTTCTTGACTAGTTTCTTTATATTTTTCCTTTATCACGAAGTACCATGTTATATGTTTATCTGTGCACACACTTATTTACCTAGAAAACTCCTAAAATGTTCTGGTTTATCATTCTGGTGCCTGGGGCAATGCTCCTCACTTAGTAGAAACTAGAAATTACATATTTGTTTGTCTAATGTTGTGACCTGCTCAAATGCAGGAGTAAAGACACAAACCCAGATTTTCTGATTTTAAGTTCATTGCTTTTTGTGGCAATTACCTGTTTTATAAGGATCATAGAATTAAGTGTTGTAGAAGCAGAAATTATCTAGGCTTATTGGGAGGACAGTGGTTTGTAAATCTTAAGGCACTACACAGGGGCTAAAATCCCCTTCTCATTCCTCCCCCTCCCAAAGACAAGGAGCCCTGTCCCTCCATTTCTTATCACTAATCCTCCTATAACTTAATTCATCAACAATTTAAAATTGGTATGGTAAAATGACCTTACGCTAAATATTGTAATTTCTCTTGATGTTTCAAGGCCGTGTTTTTGATGATCATAATAGAACACAAACAAATGCATTGGGGCATAGATCTTGAACTGGCAGGGACCTCAGAAGTCCTCTGGCTTAATCCTCTCATTTTTACAGTTGGGGAAACTGAGGCTCAGGGAGGTTAATTGACTTTTTTTGTTTTGGTTGTTTTGTTTTTTTCTTTTTGGAGGGGGAAAGGCAGGGTAATTGGGGTTAAGTGACTTGCCCAAGGTCACAGAGCTAGTAACTGTTAAGTATCTGAGGCTGGATTTGAACTCAGGTCTTCCTGACTCCAGGGCTTGTGCTCTATTCACTGCACCACCTAGTTTCCCTGATTAATTGACTTTCTGAAGGATGTCAGAGACAGGTTTTGAACCCTAGCAAGTAGCTATAAATCTGAACCTTACTATTCAGTTGACCTTAGGTAAATTCAGCTATTAAAGATAGCTGTCATTAATACAGTACTGGAAAATTTCAAAACACTTTATGCCCAATTGATCCTAATAATATTTATCATCTTTATTTCAACAAGGGCAAGACAGACTCAGAGAGGTCAGCTGACTCAAAGACATAAATTGGCATGGAAGATAAGGTAGTGTACCAGATAATCCAAAATAATTTAGTTCAAATTCTGTCCCAATTTAATTTTTCCTTATATATGAAACTGGGGTAATAGCCCCTATCTGAAAGTTGATAATATATGTAAATATCAACTATTTTCAATTATTTTCTGTAATCACCAACTATAAAATATTTAAAGCAGAATTTGAACCCAAGTGCTTATAATTATAAGTTCAACAATCTTTCCATTCTGACCTGAAGTCACCCTCATAGTTTACCCCACCTTTTATTTGTTGTTATTGTTGAGTCATTTCTTCTTTGTCAAGGCAAAAAGGCCTTTTTTTTTTTTTTTGCCTCAAATCTTGGCTTTAATTATTGAATGAGCATTTCCTCTGACAAACTGAAACCTTGGAAAGCCATTGTCCTCCACTGCATCTGGGGCTATCACCAATCATCTTGACCTATGTCTTGCCACTGGATTCCCAGCACTCTGAAGGAGAGAGTGAGACTAAAGACTTTGTACAGCTCTGGCTCACTTAAATCCAATTCACTTGCAAGTCAAGGCATCACCCTCCTGATGTCCTTGGTCCTCTTAGATGAAGGATGAACAACAAACATGTCTGACTTTGCGACCCCTTTTTGGAGTTTTCTTGAAAACAGTACTGGAGTGGTTTTCCTTCTCCTGCTCATTTTACAGATGAGGACACTGAGGCAAATAAGGTTAAGTGACTTGTCCAAGGTTGCACAGTTAGTGTTTTGAGACTAGATCTCAACAGAGCCTCAGAAAGATACTCTAAGAGGTCAGGAACTAATTAATTGTCTCTTCTACCTGGAAGAGAGCAATTAAAGTCAAAAAGCCCTTAAGACCAAGGATATTAATTAACTTGAGGTGAAAACCAGCCAAAGGAAAGGAACTTTTAGAAAGAATGCCCTGAGGATGATTAGAGCAGAAAAAGGCCCTCGTGTATTTTCATGTGAATCTGAGTTCCTCACAACTGCATTAAGAGGTGCTTCTCCCTTAGAGGTGATGCCCAGCCCCTAGCTGAGGAACTCACTCTCGGTGCCACACCCTGAACGGGAGAGGTTTGCTGCCAAATACCTGGCATAGTCACTCAAGAATTCCTTGGCCTTTTACAAGGGTGTTTGTTCTGCATAGTCAGTTTTGGCCCAGAAGGGCGGGCCCCAGGGTCTGGCTGCATACCTTCCCAGGGAGACCCAGAACCTGCCCTGGGACCAGTAGTAGCAGTCAAAGATTAAACATTAGGACTTGCTGTTTACTGTGGTCAGGAATTTGCCTGGGGCCACTGAACTACCCAGGCGACTTCCTCTACTAGTTGTCAAAGTGGTTTTTTTTTTTTAAATTTAGTTAATTGGCTTAAAGCTGTGTCAAATTTATCACTATTTAAACACTTTTTTTTAAACTTTGGTTTTTGTGGTAAATTGATGTGGGCTCTGATATATGTGGGAGCTTTTACCTTCATCCAGCGTTGAAAGGTGAGCAGCGGGCCATGAGAAAGAAAAAAGGGCAATCTGCTTCCTTAGGCAAGTAGACGTCACTGAGTGAGTACAATGCCACGTGATGTGTTGCTATTATCGGTCTGTTGTTTCTGCCATGTTTGACTCTTCATGACCCAATTTGGGGTTTTCTTGGCAAAGATACTACAGTGGTTTGACATTTCCTTCTCTAGCTCATTTAACAGATTAGAAACTGAGGCAAACAGGGTCAAGCAACTTGCCCAGGATCACACAGCTACTAAGTGTCTGAGACCAGACTTGAACTCAGGAAGATAAAGTTTCATGACTCCAGGTCTGTTAGTCTATCCACTGCACCATCTACCTGCCCACTAAGTAATACTATTTAATAAACATTCATTAACAACCATTGTATATTCAACACTGAGTGGGAATGAGGAATACAAGTTTTAGATAAACTCATTGGCTGGCTTTGGATCTAGAAAGGAAATAAGACCACAAACTGACACCTATCATACAAAATGTGTATATTTCTTCTATGCAAGTTCTAGGATGAGGAGGGGTGGCTTTCTGAGAAGGCTCCCTGGAGGAGGTGGCTCCTGAGTTATGCATGAAAGGGAAGGTGTTCCAGTCATAGGCAGCAATTTGACAAGAACTGAGATGCTGAGACAATGCAGTGGCTGAAAAGGGCTCATAGCAAAGGGTATCTCTCTTTGGCTAGGGCATACAGAAGATATGAATTGGCACTAGAAGGCAGGTTCCAATTAAGGCTAGAAGGGTAGGTTCATAGGAACATTGTATGTAGGACTGGAAAAGACTTTTAATATTATCTAGTCTGTTAGTTCTTAGCTAGTGGGGGTTGGTGGCAATGGTCCAGAGGATTTGTATTAAAAATTCTTTAATGGTGCCTTAAACAGTACATAAATACTCATACATATTAGGAATAGTATGTTAAATTACTGGTGGGGGGAAGAGAAGAGGGGGTCATGATATGAGTTTTTTGAAAGGAGTTCTCATATTACATAGGCAGTTGGGTGGTGTAGTGAGTCTAGTGCTGGGCCTGGAATCAGGATGACCTAGTTCAAATTCAGCCTTAGACATTGACTAGCTGTGTGATCCTGGGCAAGTCATAGCATAGCTTCCTGTAATGTAGCTGACATGTATTTCCTCCATACTTTCTCAGCTATAATTTTCCCATTTGAAAAAAGGGGATAAGAATAACATTTACCTCACAGGGTTGTGGTGGGTATTAAACAATGTAATATATGTCAAGTACTTTCTGAACTTTGAAGCCCTATGTCATAGGACCCAAAGTTCAGAGCTGGGAGTGAGCTTAGGGGCCTAGTCCAATGTCTTCATTTTAATGATGAGGAAAATGAAGTGTAGAGAACTAATGGACTTACCCAAGGTCATCCAGCAAGTATCTAAGCCCAAATACAAATTCAGCTCTTTCTGACTTCCAAGACAGAGACACCCAGCTACCCTAATATGTAACTGTGAGCTATTATGTGCGTAATCACAAAGCATCTCTCTAAGAGAGCTAGGGCACTCATTCTCTCCCCATTCTCATTAAAGGGCACCATATGCACAAGGTTCAGTCCTAAGGGGAGCTTGACTTCCAAAGAAAGAGGTCAGACTCTTTCTCATGATGCCTCTGGCTCTTCACACCCTCAACCTAGAGTCCCAAGAGGAATCACTGAATCACTTAGAGCTTAGATTTGCCTAATTTCTAGACTTTCCCAAAAGGTTCTCAGTGGGCAATGTATATCATGTATAGGATGGTTATTTATTTTTTCCACATAAAAGAAATACTAAAAAATACAAACTGATAAGAATATATCGACAAAAAAGACTTAAAACATGAATCAGTAATCTAAAACTATTTTTATGCACCATCAATCTACAACATCAAAATATGAAACATTTGCTAGGATTTCTAAATTGTCATTTCAGTGTCAGTTCTGCTAGTGTCCCTCATGTTTTGTGGGAAGCCTTCCTGGGGGTTGGCCTCTTCTTCCTGTGGGGACTCATCTTTTCCAAGAAATTCTGTAGTAACTTTGAGGGAAACTGTCTGTGGGCCCCACGAGCCCCTGACCTCTTCAGTTCACAAGGTACTATAACTCACTTCTCCCATGGGAAGTATCAGAAAAAATATAACATGCCACATGTTCCGGAGAGAGTAAGGAAGAGAACTCCAGAGGACAAAATCATTTCTTGTGAGGTCAGTTGAGTATACATATATTTTTTTTGTGACGAGGCCAATGTAGGAAATTAATTTGCTTGACTATGAATATTTGTTGTAAGGGTTCCCTTCCCCACCCCTTCCTGGTAAGGAAAGGGTGAGATAGGAAAGAGAAAAATTAGGTTTTTGTCTATTAGAAAAAAATTTAATTTACAAATAAAACATATTGAGTAGGAGACTTTATTTTTCAGCCTTGACAACGTTACTGATGTGGTTTGGGGTGCTAGGAACCCCAAAATGCAAGGGTACAGGGTGAGTGTGCCTTGAAAGAATTTGACCACTGAAGTCTTCTTTCAGTCAAAGTGGAAAGGTTTATCTGTGACACTCATAGAAGTGAGCTAGATTCTTTTTTTTTTTTTTTTTTGCTTTTTGGAGGGCAGTTGGGGGTTAAGTGACTTGCCCAAGGTCACACAGCTAGTTTTTGTGTTAAGTGTCTGAGGCCGGATTTGAACTCAGGTCCTCCTGACTCCAGGGCTGGTGCTCTATTCACTGCACCACCTAGCCACCCAGTGAGCTAGATTCTAAGTGAATCTGCAGCACTTTTGAGTATTGAGGTGAGTTGGGATGAGCCTGATGCCTCAAGTGAGACACCAGAGACTGTGTTGCTGAAATGTATGAGAAAATTCAGGGTCTAGGTCTCATCACCCCATCATTACTATGAGACTACCCAGGATTTACTTCATCATCCTAAAGCACCAAGTCCATCAGCAATGAGCACAGATCCAAAGCCCAAGTCCATCCCAATGAATGCTCCATGGGAGGGCTACAATTATACCATCATTGTCATCACCACATTATTATTATTTCCATTTGTTACACTTCCTAGGATAGTTTCCTCATAATGTAGTTGGTTATATAGTCATCCCTTCCAGACTTTTCCCATTGCACTTTCAATATATGGCAAGTTGGTGTAAGAAATTAAATGGGAATTTGGGGGCAGTTTCACCAAAGGTACAGACAACAGACAAATGTCAGCAGACAACACAGAAAAGGTTTAGAAACAACTTAGAAGTACATAAAATATATGTATATGTAAATATACATATATGTAAATTTATATTTATATTACATATTACATTTATACATATATGTAAATATGTAAATGTGTACATATATGTAAATTTACATATATATGTATAATATCAATATACATATATTTTCTTTTAATGCCATAATTATTCAGACTTCTTCTCTGGCAGAATAGAAAGGCCAAAAAATTTTATGGGAATTTTCCGGATCAAGGGGGGGCCCCATGCCTCTAAGCCCCCCACGATGTGGAAGGAATAACTGTTTATTTCCTCTGTCTAAATCCCTAAGAGACAGTAATTGAAGAGCTATGTAGCTTCAAAGAAGGCTGCCATAAAGGGAGGTGAGAAGGTCTTAAAAAATTAAGTATTCCCAAAGGAATTTTAACAGGTGAGGCAGGCTTTGCCTCCTTCTCTGTGTTTTACTTGTTCTCTCAAGCTTTGGTGGGGGACAGAATAAAGAGAAGAAGCTGATCTGACTGGACAGTAAACTCTTGAAGGATAGGAGAGCACCTTGCCTAATGGCAACTTGACCAATAAGTAAGTAGCTAAATGTTTGAGGAGATCCTCCAGGAAACATCAGAAGCAGAGAGAGAAAGGTAGTTTGCCAAGGAGTCCACCCTGACCCTCCTACCATCGATACTCTGATTATTTAACCTTTGAGACCAAGATAAATATGCAGAAGTGACTCTGCCATGCCACATCAGACTTTGGGTACTTTGTCTTTGCCACAATATCGAGAATCAGAGGATAGTGAGAAGGGTGGGAGAAGGTTGTTGGTGCTACTTTTGCTTCTTCAGAATTATCTTCTTAGCTGTGTTTTTGTTGCTTCTAATTTAAGCACACTTCATGTAAATGTCAATTAAATAGTATTAGTGGGTCATACAGATAAAGAAGGGGAAAAGTTATTAGGACTTGTGAAATGGAGGTGGACTTGAGCCAAGCTAGGTATGAATTAAGATGGAAATTAATTATACCCTTAGACAGAAACACTGCAAAGCAATGAAAGGGAAAAGCTGGTCACATACATTCATAGATGACTATGGTGACATAGTCACCATAGATGATATGGTGACTAAAATGGGCACAGGAATGGGAAGGCCCTGCCTGCACCTACTGTTTCTTAAGCTGATAGCTTGCTCAGATACACATTCCAAGTCCAGATGCAGCTATCCCAGCCATTCTTTGTGCAAAATAGCATTATTCCTCTCTTTGATGAAGCAATTACTTTACACATTAAGCAATAAATTTAAGATAATTTTTGCTGGAAGAGAAAGTTTCATTTTCAGATTTTATCATTATAATATATAAACAGAAAGGGAATAAGCCTAAAAAAGGGAGAGCAGAACAGACAAAGGTCTATAGCCTCTAGGACTGATAGATTCCACAAATTAGAAGACTGACTGGTCAGGTGACCTGAGGAAATGTCCAGAATTGGAGTAAACCTCTTGAGAATTGATTCTCTGAAGCCAGTTCTGTGAATGGATGAAGTAAACTTGCACCTTCCCAGCAAACTTCCCCCAGCAGCCCCATTATCTCCAAATAAGATAAAAGGGTGGACAGATAGAATGCACAATGATATACTATTCTGGGTTAGTGTGCAAGATGCACAAGGGGGAAAAAAACAAAAACATTCACCACTAAATGTGAAATTGAATATTTAGTGAAATCAATTCCATTTTATAGTCATTGTGTTAAGTCTGGATTCCTTCCTTCCTTTCCTTCCTTCCTTCCTTCCTTCCTTCCTTCCTTCCTTCCTTCCTTCCTTCCTTTCTTCCTTCCTTCCTTCCTTCCTTCCTTTCTTCAGTTCTTTTCCTTCCCTCCTCCCCTTAATTAAAAACTTTATAGATAAATTGAAATCTTCCATTAGGAAATGTCAAAAATGTATATAATAAACAAATTCAACTCTACTCCCTATATTTTTCCATATTTTCTATGTATCACTTATACATAGTTCACTATCCATTCTAATCCTAAGAATAAATAGAAAAGATGGCCATGGAAAAACAGTGATGAGAAGGTCTCACTGTCTAGAGGAATGTTTTTCCATATATTTTCCTGAAACCCTAAATTTTTAGTATTTCAGATTTATTTATTTGCATATTTACAAGGGAATTAGAATCCTACTTCCCCTGCTGTTTCACTAATTAACTTTATCTGCCATGCAAATAAGTTTAAAAACAATAATCTTTTATTTATTTTTCATTTTCAACATTTATATCCCCAAGATTTTGAGTTAAATTTTCTCCCTGTCTTTCTCCTACACCCCACCCCAAGATATCAAGCCTACTGAATACTTCTTCCCCCAATCTGCTCTTTCTCATATCCTCCCCCAACTCCCACCCCCTGACTATCTAGTAGGGCAAGATGGACTTCTATACCTTAGTGCCTGTGTATTTTATTTCCCAGTTGCATTTTAAAAACAATTTTTTTTAACATTTGTTTTTAAAACTTTGATTTCCAGATTCTTTCCCTTCTTCCTTCCTCACCCACCCTCACTCTGGGAAGACAAGCAATTCAATATAGGTTGTACGTGTGTAGTTACATAAAACATTTCCATAGTAGTTATATTATGAAAGACTAACTCTATTTCCCCCCATTCTATCCTGCCCCCCACTTATTTTTTTTCTACTTTGATTCTGTCCCTTTTCAAAAGTATTTGCTCCTAACTACCCTCTTTTCCAAGCTTCCCTCCCTTCTATCTTATCCGCTCTTATCCCCTTCCCCCCTACTTTGCTGTAGGATAAGATACCCAATTGAGTGTGTATGTTATTCCCTCCTTAAGCCCAATTCAATGAGAGTAAGGTTGACCCATTTCCTTTCACCTTCCTGCTCTCCCCCTCCATTATAACAGTTTTCTCTTGCCTCTTCTATATGAGATAATTTGCCCTAATCTCTCTCCCTTTCTCCTTCTCCCAATATATTCCTCTCTTACATCTTAATTTTATTTTTTAGATATCATCCCTTCCTATTTAATTGATCCCATGCTCTCTGTCTATATATACATATACACAATATACTTACACTCACATATGTATTTTATACACACATATACCCTCCTATAGATACATATATATGTATATGTGTATACACACACACACACAAAGATTTCCTTCAATTATCCTCACACTGAGAAAATCTTCATGAGTTACAATGATCATTTTTCCATGTAGGAATGTAAATAGTCCAACTTTAATAAGTTCCTTATGATTTCTTTTTCCTGTTAACCTTCTCATGTTTGTCTTGCTTCTTGTATTCAAAAGTCAAATTTTCTGTTCAGCTCTGGATTTTTCATCAAGAATACTTGAAAGTCCTCTATTTCATTGAATGACCATATTTCTCCCTGAAGCATTATACTCAGTTTTGCTGGGTAGGTGATTTCTTGGTTTTAATCCTAGCTCCTTTGACCTCTGGAAATCATATTCCAAGTCCTTCAATTCCTTAATGTAGAAACTGCTAGATCTTGTGTTTTACTGATTGTGTTTGTACAATACTAAAATTGTTTCTTCTTGACTGCTTGCAGTATTTCCTCCTTGACCTGGGAACTCTGGAATTTGGCTGTTTGGAGTTTGGAGTTTTCTTTTTGGGATTTTTTTCAAGAGGTGATTGGTGAATTCTTTCAATTTCTATTTTGCCCTCTGGTTCTACAATATCAGGGCAATTTTCCTTGAGAATTTCTTGAATGATGATTTCTTGGCTCTTTTTTTGATCATGGCTTTCATGTAATCCATTAATTAAAAACATTTTTCTACCGGATCTATTTTCCAGGTCAATGGTTTTTCCAATGAGTTATTTCACATTGCCTTCTATTTTTTCATTTGTTTGGATCTGTTTTATAATATCTTGATTTCTGATAACCTCGTTAACTTCCATTTGCTCCAATCTAATTCTGAAGGAATTATTCTCTTCAGTGAGTTTTTGAAATTCCTTTTCCATATGTCCAATTTGGTTTTTTAAGGCATTCTTCTCCTCATTGGCTTTTTGGGCCTCTTTTGGCATTTGAGTTAGTCTATTTTTTAAGGTGTTATTTTCTTTGGTATTTTTTTGGGTCTTTTTTAAAAATTTTTTTTAGCAGACTGTTGACTTGCTTTTCATGATTTTCTTGCATCATTCTCATTTCTCTTGCCAATTTTTCCTCCATTTCTCTTACTTGATTTTCAAAATCCTTCTTGAGTTCCTCCATGGCCTGTAATAGTTCATATTTGTCTTGGAAGCTTTTGACATAGGGTTTTGACTTTGTTGACTTCTTCTGATTCCATGTTTTGATCCTTTTTGTTCCCCAAAAAGGATCCTATGGTCTGATTGTGCTTTCTGTGCTTGCTCATCTTGCCAGCCAGTTACTTGACTTTTGAGCTCTTTGCCATGGTAGAATTCTGCTTCCAGAGTGAAGAGAGCTTTGTCCCAAATTCCTAGGGTTTTCACAGCTGCCAGAGTTATGAGGAAGGTTCCCTCTCTATAACCACCACAAGCTCTGGACACTGGTATTCCTCACCCTAGGACTACCACCCAAGACTGCAACCCAGATTCAAGCAGGTCAAAGCAAGAGTGATTACCCTCTGAACAGTCACTCGATCTGCCTACAAATGTCAGGCCAAGGGCTCCGGAGGCTGCGACGTAGCAGCAGCTGCGGCCGGCTGGCCTCCTTCACTTCTTACCCTGGGGGCAGGGGCTGGACCATGCTCTTCTGTCACCCAGTTCCAACAGAATTTCCCACTGAACTTTTACTTTCTCTTTGGTGTTTATGAGTTGAAAAGTTTGGAAACTGCCACAGCTGCCAGTGATTCACTCTTCTGAAGTCTGCTCCAGCTGGTCTGTGCCACTGGTTAGGTCCACTCTGGGTCTGGGTCCACGTGGCTCACACAGGACTTCACTGGGCTCCCAGCTCAGTCGGATAGACCCTTCCTGTTGGCCTGCCAGGCTGCCTTCAGTGGGAGATTTGTTTCTCTCTGTCACTTTGTGGATTCTGTAGCTCTAAAATTTGTTTCGAATCATATTTTACAGATATTAGAGGTAGTTGGAGTGGAAGCTGAAGCAAGTTCCTGCTTTCACTCTGCCATCTTGGCTCTGCTCTCCCCCCCAACCCCCATGCAAGTAAATTTTTCAGATTCTTTTCTTCTAACTGTTGGATGGGGAAAGATGGGAAAGGGCTTAAGGGAAAGAAGGTGTTAAAAATATCAAGAGAGGAAGTTAGGTGGCACAGTGAATAGAGCATGTGCTCTCGAGTCAGTAAGGTCTGAGTTCAAATCCGACCTCAGACACTTAAAACTTACTAGCTGTGTGACCTTGAGCAAGTCACTTAACCCAAATTGCCCAGCCTCCCAAACTCCAAAAAAAAAATAGACCCTCAAAAAGTATCAAGAGCAGTGCCTCTAGGAAAGGGAAAATTAAGTCCACAGAACTTTTTCTTCACAGCTTTGCCAAGTCCAACCCACCTTTGCTTTTGTACAGCTCACTGGCAATGTAAATATAAAAAACATCCTTAGCTCAAGGACCCATCAGAAGCTTGGGGTGGGGGTGGGGGCAGTAATTTGCTGATCTGAGTCCGGTGTAATTTCTGCTAAACAACAGTATAATATAGTGGTTTGATTGTTTAGTTGTATCCCAGGTAATAGTAGAATATATTTGAGATTTGGATTTCAGGTCAGCTAGGTGACAGTGATAGAGTGTCGGACCTGGAAACAGGAAAACCTGAGTTCAAATTTGGCCTCACACACTTACTAGCTGTGTGATCCTGGGCAAGTCACTTAACTCTGTCTGTTTTTTCATCTATAAAATAAACTGGAAAAGGATATGGAAAACCACTTCAATATCTTTACCAAGGAAACCCCAAATAGGATCTTGAAAAATTGGACATAAGCTGAGCAACAGCAAAAGACCTTACTTCAAATTATAATTTTGCCCCTTAAGTTTTTTTTGTAATGTGGGATGTCATTTAAATTTTCTTGCATCTTAGTGTCCTCTTCTATTAAGTTAAGGGTTTAAACAAAATGACTTCTAAAGTGCCATCCAATTGTAAATCTATGAACCTATGATTATTTATTAGCTCCTACTTGGAGCAGAGCACTATGCTATACAAAAAAAAAATCTAAAGTAAACTAAAAGTAACTTCTATTAAGGAGTTTATAATTCTACAACAACAACAACAACAACAAAAGAATTGTATTAACTTATGCTCTTTGATTGTTGCTTAGTCTCTGGTTGCCAATGGCACTTAAGTAGGGATTACCCACTCTTAAGATGGTTTATACTTTCAACCGAGTGTTGGACATGTATATATAAAGTCAAATGCCAACTTATTATATTTGCAGAAAAAATAGATGTATTGCAGGAGACTGATTGGAGAGAAGAAACCCAAATGGTTCAATCAGAAATTTCTGTTTGGCTGAATCACACCTCAGAGTTGGAAGGGACTCCAGAGGTTTTCTTCAATGTGTTCTCTTCTAGTTGTGGAAATAAATCTCTGCAAAGGAAAAAAGTCACTTGTTTCTCAATAGGATGATATACAATAAGGAAATGGGAAGAGGAGGGATGGGTTTTCTTTCCAGTTTTGCCACTTTCCAGCTGGGTGACTCTGGGCAAGTCACTCAACAAGTCATTCAACTTTTCTAGGCTTTAATTTCCTCATTAAAATGAGGGGGTTGAACTAGATCTATGTAAGGTCTGAAATTCTATGATTCTAAGTGCCAGGGTACTTCTCTCTGCTCTGGGATTCCCTAGAGACATTTCTATCCCAAATGTTTAAAGGGGACTATTTCTGCCCAACCTGTGGTAGAGCCTTCCAAGTTCATACTGGATTGATGGTCCACAGAGCAACTCACTATACCTTGTGACCCAACATTGTGATGTCACTGGTCCTCTCCAAGTATGGCAGACCAACAACAAAAGAACACCTCTATAGGGTGGAGTTGTGAGACTAAAGGTGCTTTTTTTTGCTTTTTTTTTTTTTGGAGGGCAGTTGGGGTTAAGTGACTTGCCCAAGGTCACACGGCTTATTTTTTGTGTTAAGTGTGTGAGACCGCATTTGAACTCAGGTACTCCTGATTCCAGGGCCGGTGCTCTATTCACTGTGGCACCTAGCCGCCCCTTAAAGGTGCTTTTTTTAAAAAAGATAGGTTGCATAGGTTAAAGAGCTAAGTATAGGGTTAGACTTGAAGTTACTTCAGTTTTGTGGAATAGTGAAAGCTGCCATTCATTTCTCTGGGCTATTTGCCTATCTCCACAGTCTCCATTTCCACCCTTTGCCTAAAGACTGGAACTGCTACTTTTGATTTCTTGTATGAGCATTGTGAATGCAAATAATGACAGTTCCATAAACAATATATAGATTTTTGCCCCAACTGTCTCCTTTGGTAAAGACAAGTGACCGGAAGATCAGAGCTATTTATTTTGAGAAACAATGCAGTTGAACAGAGCAAAGCCTAGACCTGGATTCCACTGACCTGGGTTCTAGGCCTGGTTCTACCAACTCCCGATCTGTGGGAGCTTGGACAAGTCACCTCATCTCTGTGACATTCATTTTCCTGAGGATGATATGAGGATGTCAATAACACCTGCTATACTTACTTTTCAGAGCATTTGTGATACCTGATAAAGGACTATATAAACTAGCTTTTGTACCCAATAAAGACCTATATAAATATACATTATTGTTTGGAATGAATGTATATATTTGTTATTTTGTGGACAACTTGACATTCCTATTTATCTCATTTCCCTTGCCCAACCCCTCTGTCAAGTACGTATAAGGTGTTTTATGTGTGGGTGCAGCCTTGTAAATGTTCAAATATGCAGTCTTTCTTTTCTTTTGTTTAATGGATAAATGACATTTACAGAGCACATGAAGTCATTTGATTCCCAGCTCCCCCACTTTTTTACATTTAAGATTTTTCAGCTAATAAATGTTTTAAGAAAATAGTCTGTTTCTCCCTCTACCACCCTCACCCCCCACTCTGAGCAAATTTAAAAAATGAAAATCTCAACATATAGCTCTGTAGTTTGGCAAAACAAATCTCTACCTTAGCTAAGTCTGAAAATATATATCTTTTTTCTGCATTTTTAAGTTTATCACCTCTCTGTCAGTAAGTGAACAAAGTGTTTCATCATCTTTATTCTTTTATAGGCCTTCCTTTTCCTAGTACTCAGGCAGAGCTAAAAGCTGGATAAAGGAGAGTCTGAAATGACATTCTCTTTTTTACCTTAAGGCTTTGATGCCCATAAAAATGCAAATGATTTCAAGAAGTTTTCTGGGCTGGGTCTGATTCAGGATACTTTGATATTGGAATGAAATGAGAAATTTGCAGGTCATTCAGCTGTTAACAAAAGAGATTTATTTAGCCATAGCAGGAGAATGCTCAATGAGGATTTGCTTTTAGGATACCCAGAGTTGATTTAGCTGAATAAAGCTTGCTTGTACGAGTTGCCCACTGTCCACTAGCCAAGCATCAGAGTGAATGCCTGGAATTTCTCATCTGCTTTGTACTTAGGTGTCCAGGATGGCAACAGTCTTAGCCTTTGATCCCCTGGGCCAACCAAATCTTAAGGTTGGTTCCAATACTTTTAAAGGAAAAAAAATTAGCTCTACTTGCATGGGAGCAGGGATTAAGATATTGCTTCTACCACAAAAAAGGTAAAGAGTGCGATTGAGTTTATTTATTTATTTTTTAACTCTGAGAAGTAAGCAAACACTTTATATCAGCAATAACCAGCTTGATACCCTGTCTCATCTAAAGTAATATCAAGTGAAAATATGAAATTGCCTCTAAATTCTGAATAGAAATTTGATTTTAATATTATAAATTTTTGTGCATGTGTTATAATTATTCACACACAGTCACACACTAATGCACAGTCCATAGAGAGATGACTTCAGAATTGGGAAGTTCTTGGTTCACGTACGGCCCCTAATGAGCGCTGAATTGTTTGACCTCAAGCAAGGCATCTACTTTCTCTGTACTCTAGACTATTAAAGACTATAAATTGAACAGCATGTATCAATTTGTATTGGTAGAAGGAGTTGCTATACTGGGAATAACCAACCTATGAAATCTTAAGTCTGGTCAATGCATATACTTATGTATAGGCACATAAAGTACCTATATACAGTTATATATCTATAAATTTGTTGTCCATATTTCTACTCAGATAGGTAAATAGATCTATGACAGATGGGGGA
>CM053600.1:110943069-110963920 GCA_028646575.1 Pseudocheirus occidentalis | reverse complement strand
AAAAAGAACTTGAAAAGCATCCTTCAAGAAATTCTCAAGAAAAATTGCCCCAATGTTTTAGATTCAGAGGGCAAAATAGAACTTGAAAGAATCTACTAATCACCTCTTGAAAAAGATCTCCAAAAGAAAACTCCTAGAAATGTTATTGCCAGGTTCCAGAAGCCCCAGTTAAAGGAGAAAATATTACAGGCTGCCAAGAGAAAACAATTTGAATACTGTGGAAACACTATTAGGATGACCCAGGATCTGGCAGCTTCTATACTGAGGGATCGAAGGGCTGGAATATGATATTTTGAAGATCAAGGGAGCTGGGATTAAAACTAATAATCACCTACCCAGCAAAATTGAGTATAATGTTCCAGGGGAAAATATGGTCATTCAATGAGGTGGAAGACTTTCCAGCATTCTTGATGAAAAAACCAGAACTAAACAGAAAATTTGACAATCAAACACAAGAAGCATGGGAAGATAAACATGGGAAAGGAATCATAAGGAACTTATCAAAGTTGAACTATTTACATGCCAATATGGAAAAACAATAGTAGTAACTTATGAAACTTTTCTTAGTATGAGGATAGGTGAAAGGAATATATATATAAATATATATATGTATACTTACACATATGTCTATATAGGAGGCTATATATGCATATGAACACGTATCTGAGCATGTGTGTATATGTGTACATAGAGGGTGTAGGATTAATTGAATACAAAGGGATGATACTTTAAAAGGAGAAATTCTCAGGTGGGAGAGGACAAGAATGAGAGGAGACACGGAGAGACAAAATGGGGTTAACCATCCCATATAGAAGAGGCAACTTTACTCTCATTTACTATCATTGAATTTGGCTTAGGGAAGGAATGACATAAACTATAAACTGAGTATTATGCCACAGAGGAGAATAGGGGGCATGGGGATGAGAGGCGGGATGACGGAGGGGAGAGCAGGGTCTAGGGGAGGGTTGCTGGAAACACACACTTCAGTAAAGGGACAGGGACAGGGTAGAGAACAGAACAAGGTGGGGGGGGGGGGCAGGATAGGAAGGAGGGACATATGATCAGTCTGTCACAATATGTCCACTATGGAGATGTCCTGCATAATCACACATCCACAGCTTGTATTGAATTGCTTGTCCTTCCAGTGGGGGTGGGTGACAAGGGAGGAACCAAAAGAATCTAGAATTTAAAGCTCTACAATACATGAAACTAGGAATTAAGATATATAGAGGCTGGGGTAGGGAGGCCCTCCCTGCCCTACCAGAAAGTTAGAGGGGTGTTGGAGGAGAGCAGATAAAAAAAGAGCACATCAAGGGAGGGGTTTTATAATGGGGTCGCTGTTTTGGGATTGGGGTAAGGGAAAGACGGGGAGAAAATTTGTAACTCCAAAATCTCATGGAAATGAATGATGTAAACAAGAATACAAATAAAATTTATATTAAAAAAAAAAGAGGTGAGTTTTCTCATAACCAAAGAGCTTCAAATGAAAATCACTTTGGGGATAAGCTGTAGATTTCTTTCTTCTTCATATACATGCTGAAGTCAATGACCTCTAAGGACAGTTTTTGGCTCCAAATCTATTATTTTGTGATCCTTTCCAATGCACAGATTCTGCAGTTACATAAGTAGGAAGAATATCAATACTGACATGACTCAGTTCATCATGTAGTATGTCAATACTAGCCATGGGACAAAGATCGTATGATAATCATTTGAACAATTAAGTTAGTTTTTACAGATGATTTGAGAACTATCCCTGCCCTTTTTTTTCTCATCACCTTACCACCATCCCTGTCTTCTTGAAGGACTGAGGGTCATTTGTATTTTCTATCTATTTCACTGGATTCTATGGCCCCCAAATTAATTAATTATTGACCCTTCTTCTGGTTATGAGTCCCTTCATACTTAGGTGGCTAGCTAAAATTCAGGGAGACCTGAGTTCAAATCCTGCCTCTGATACTGTCAAACTATGTGAACTAAGATAAGTAATAACTTCTCTCAGCCTGTTTCCTCATCTTAAAAATGAGAACTAACAATAATACTCACCTCATAGGGTATTTGTAAATAAATAATGTGTAAAGTGCTGCACAAACCTTAAAGTACTATATAAATGTTTGTTGCTGATGGTGTTATTCAGCTTATGTAGTTCTTGGATAGCAGATAAACATGTCTCAAACATGGGGGGGGGGGGGAAACCCCTTGAAGTCTGATTGAATCTTCAGGAGGCATTTGCAGAGGCCATAAGTATTTCATTGTGACTGGGCCCAAACCTGTTACTAGCCTGGCCCTCCATTGTCCATCTGCTTCCCACCCTTGAGCCTATCAAAATATCAATCCACTCTGGCATTGACCTCATTAATTGGGCTGGTCCTCAGAGCTTTTCCAGCTTGATGGAACCTATCAGTAGAACTTGGGCTCCCCCTGCACAGCCTCAAAACCAGGATTTTATATCAGAGTACAATGTCTTTTTTTGTTTGTTTGTTTGTTTGTTTTCATTTGTGGAGAAAATTCTGTAGATTTTTATATGAAGTACTCTAAGTCCATAATTTTTTCATGTGAATTAGCTATAATAATATATAATATATTACTATATAAAATAATATATAAATATTATATATTATATATATAATATTTTAATATCTGTGGATAATAAATTGTTCTCACATAGGAATTTTGGTTTCCTAAATTCAAACAGCTGTCATTTTTTTTAATTTTTCAAACGACATATACCTTTTAACAGGAAATCTAGATTTTAGCAAAAGAAAGAAGCACAACAGCTTTAACTGTGATATTCCTCAGAAGCTTAAGTAATAATAATAACTGGTACACAGTACTTTAATATCTGTAATACCCATTACACTCTCTGAGTCTCAGTTTCCTTATCTGTTGTCTTTTTGGGGGGTTTTTGGTTTTTTTGGAGGGAAGAGACAAGGTAATTGGGGTTAAGTGACTTGTCCAAGGTCACACAACTAGTTAAGTGTCAAGTGTCTGAGGCTGAATTTGAACTCAGGTCCTTCTGACTCCAGGGCCAGTGCTCTATTCACTGTGCCACCTAGTCACCCCTCTTCAGCTGTTGTTAAATAAGGATTTAAGACTGGAGAGTTTCCTGAGTCTCACAACACTAGGGGATAGGAACTACAGAGAGTATCCCATTTTTTTTTTAAACAGATAAGGAAAGTGAGGATCAGGGAGATTATGCAGCTTGCCTGTGGACACACAACTAGTTAAGTGTCAGAGGCTAGAACCAAAGAACTAAAAGCCTAATAGAAACAGATGCCAACACCTATATTTTCAGTATGACAAACTAGAGCCAAAATAATATTAAAACTGGACCTTCCACCTTTGTAAGCCCAGAGGCCTTAGGGTGAGAACTGAGAGGTAATGTTACAACTCCACAACCAGGAGTCTGTGAAGATAGAAAAAAAAAATGACCCTCCCAACTACTGTCATTCACAGACAAACCCCTCCAACAGGTAATCTCCACCCATGGCCTGTGTTATCTTACCCCACACCCTGGTGAGCCTGCTGGAGATGAACTTTTGTCTTTCATTCTCCACTGAAACCATTCTTGAATTCCTTCCTTCTGATATAATCCTCTTCTCTGTCATCAATCTTTTCAAGCTTTCAGTTGTGCTTGACACCATCAACCACCTCCATCTTCTTGAAATTCTCTATGATGTTGGCATCCATGAGCCAGTCCTCTTCAGCTTCTCCTCATAACAAGACATTCCTTTGGGATTTTTTTCAGCGGTGACTCTACTTAGATTGTGGGTGGGTCTTTCTCCAGGGAGAATTCTAACAAACGTTCATTGTTCTATTCGCCTCTCAGCCGAGCTTTAGTCCCTGTTCTTTTTGGTATAGTCATAAAGACACCTGGCTTCTACCTGGGCCACCTACCTGCTAAGCCCCAGCCATCCTAAACTTTCTGCCTCTCTCCCCACAAAAGTCTGGGATAGTAAATTTCTAATCTCTCCTGAAGATAACTTTTCATTAGGTTGGTTTTTTTTTTCAGGCTTGACCATCGCTGCCTCTACCCCTCCCTGCTCTTCCCCACCTCTTCCCCACCCTCTTTAGCAAGAGTATTCATTGAGTAAGTAAGGGAACAAGCTGGGAAGAAAGATAGAGATCTGAAAGGAGACAAAGGAGAGAAAAGTGGGTGTGGAGGAGAAAGTGGAGTAGTGGTGGAAGACAGAAGAACAGATGAGAGAAAAAAGCTAGAAGAATTCCAGAAAGCCTAACTTTGACTTGAGCATGGGAAGTAGGTGGGATTAGTAGGACAGAAGGTCAGTTTATTTATTTATTGCAGGAACAGAAGCGACACTATCTCTAAAGGAGCTCAGTTATGGAGAAGTTGATGGAGCCAAGAAAAATGGATAATCAACAAGAAAAGCACAGATGAGATAGCAGCTTTTAGGAGCATGGGCACCGATACTGGTGTGTTTTAACAGTTTTGAACAGAATTTTACATTAACCAACTAACTGAAAACGATATTTAAGCCTAAAAATCAAATTACCTACTAAAAGAACAGAAAGATGTTTCTACTATATGTGTTCTGCAGCCAATGCCTTAACTGACTAATACTAAATTAGTTTCTTTGTCAGCTGGGAACCAAAGTGAAAAGACATGTTCTGAATGCAAGCCAAAATGCTAATTACTATTCACAACTGGCTGATGTAAACATCAGTCAGTCAAATACCCAACTGCTGATTTCAATTGGACATTAGCCAATGAGGGAGGCTGAGATGTCTGTCTTTGTGAAGATGAATTTATGTTCTCAAGCTTGATAGAAATAGATCAGCAAGACCAAACAAATATAATTTCTATAGATCATGAAGAAGAACAGAACTAAATACTTGATACATTTTTAGAAGGGATGATGCTTTTTGTTTTTGGTCCAGACCTGTGATTACTATCAGTGTGGAGAACTCTCTAGTGTAGAAATCTTATCAGGAATTCCTCTCTACTTAGTCTTAGAGAATTGCCCCAGGACCCTGAGAAGTTAAGTGCCTTGCCACTGATCCTACTGTTAGTATCATCAGAGGCAGGCCCTGAACCTCAAGCATCTTAACTCTAAAACTAACCTTCTATCTACTGCTTCTCATGAATTTTGATGGCATCATTATGTCTCATGCTGATGAGATAAAAAATGAATCTGTGACTACTTGAAATGTGTCACATAAATGCAAAGAGCATGGGAAATAAGCAAGAGAAACTAGGAGAGAGTTTGTATTTATATACAGAGTATATTTATAATTATAAATATATTTATAACACAAATGGAATGAAAAAGAGGTAATGGGGTGACACTCATGCTTGGGATAGGTGGTTAAAAGCTATTCAAGAATAATGGTCCCAATGAGGAAAAGAATTGGTGGTGATAGGAAAGGTATTACTTCCTTTTTGATAGGAGCAATACCCTAGTTCATAAGATAAGCTAGTTTTTCCTTAAAAGCTTTGGCTTAGGACATTGACATAGCTTTCTGATGGTATAAACACAAAAGAAACCAAGGCATGTGGAATTACCTGGCTCCTTCCAATGGCCTCCGATCTTTACACCAGCTGATTCAATGCTGTATTCTCACTGAATATCCTTTCCCTGCTGAGATTAAGTAAGCTTCCTATTGATGGTCAAACAGTCTATGAATGTCTCTTTTTGTTCCATTCTCAGACCTGCAGTATCAGTCTGGTGTGAATCAGCTTAAATTTATTTTATGTTAATGCCATCATTAATAAAAAAAATATTCAGAGTGTCTTCTATAAGTAAAGCACTGTGTTAAATACATGCTTAGAAAGACCAGGAATCTCAGGGCCAGTAGGTAGAATGTGTATTTTTTCAAATGAAAGGTATAAAGGACAACACAGCCGTTTATGGAAGGGGGTCTCTAAATAAAAAAGAAAATTAATTTAGTAATATTTTCTTTGGCAAACTGAACACGGCATCTCCAGTTCAAGGTAGACTTGAGTGTACTTTGAATATGATCTTTTACTTGTTTTTATGGAAAAGATGAGTTGTGAACACAAATGATTAGTGCAAGGTTCTTATATAAAGATAAAAGGAAATGTCAAACTTGAGTATTATTATGATGTATACTTCCCATCTAATTCTGGAACAGATTTGTAGTATCAAAACATATACAAAAATGACAAAGATAAAAACAAATTAGTAAGAAGAACAAAGAAATATATGTTGAGGGTAGCATTTCAGAATCATCTTTTACTCTTCCCTCTTCCTCATCCTCCTCCATCCCGTAATTAGACAAGTGTCATGTCCTTTTCCATCTGACCACAATATCTCTTGAATCCTTTACCATCTCTCCACTTATATGCATGCCCACCATGCTACCTTAGATTCTTATTGCCTCTTGCCTGCGCTAATATTATACCATAAAAAGGATAAGTAAGTTCGTTTTTAAGATGGGGGGGGGAAAGGACAGCCCTTGTCATTCCTAATAAGTTTAACATCTCTCCTTGTCATCATCCTTGAAGATAGGTCAGGTGCCACCTTTTCTATAAAGCCTATTCTCCTCCTGATATGAAAGTGTTCTCTCTAACTTCAAATTTTCCTAAAACATTTTTCTCAGTCCCTATTGTACTTAAATTCTCTTCAGACATTTTTTTTCTCCACTGGCTTCCATAATGTTGCATTCTCTCGGTTCTCCTCCTGCCTGTCTACCACCTCCTATCTGGTCTGTATTGCTGGATCACCGTGCTTCTCCCATTCATTAAGTATGATTGTCCCCTAAAGGCTCCATTCTGGGTTATTTTCTCTTTCTTTCTTTCTCAGTGATCTCATTAACTTCCATACATTCAATTGGCATCTCTATGCAAATCGTTCTGGAATCTACAGATTCAGTCCTAATCTTACTTCTGAACTTTTATAACCAACTCCTTCTAGATAACTCAGATGACCTTTAAGTATATAAAATTCAGTATGTCTGATATTTTCCCCAATCCTGGATCTTCTCCAAATTTTCCAGTTTATGATGAGAATACCACCATTCTTCTAGTCACACAGGCTTGCAACTTTAGAGTGATCTTCCATTCTTTGTTTTCCTCACCCTCCATGTTCAGTCAGTTGCCAAGACCTATCAGTTTCTCCCATCCACCCCATTCCTTCCACTTGAAGAGTAAATAAATTGTTCAATCCCTTATCCTCTCTCATCTGGGCTGTCAAAAAGCTTTTTAATTGGCCTGTTTCTAATTCACCCCTCTACAATTTCTGTCCTCCACATAACTATCAAATTGATATTCCTAAAATAAATATCTATTCATGGCACTTTCCCTACTCAAAAAAAAAAAAAACTTTGGTGGCTCCCTATTATCTCTAGGATTAAATTTAAAAATCCTCAGCCTGAATTTAAGGCCTTCCAGCTATCTTTCCAGTCCTACGTCATGTTACTTTCTCCTTCATGTACGCTTCATTTCAGTAAAACTAAACTGCAAACTAACCCTCCTATGTACAATTCCATCTCTTACCTCCGTGTCTTTGTACAAGGAATCCTCCATGTCCCATATGTATTTTCTTCTCTGAAAATGCCTGGTTTCCTTAGAAATATGTAGCTTAAATGCCGCTTGCTATGGGAGGTCCTTCCTGATTCCCCACTTATCCCTCAACCTTAATATTAGGATTCTTTCCCCTTTGAAATTACCTTGTTTATACTTGGTATTTACTTATCTGGGTATTAGTTGTATTCTTGCAATCTAAAGGGAGCTTCCCGAGGTAAGGGGGTGTTTTGTCTTTTGCCACCTAACATAAAACCCTTTACACTTGTCATTCAGTTGTTTCTGCCTCCTTGTGACCCCATTTAGGGTTTTCTTGGCAAAGATACTAGAGTGTTTTGCCATTTCCTTCTTGGGACTTGCCCAGGGTCACACAGCTAGTAAGTGTCTGAGACCAGACAGATCTGAACACAGGACGATGAGTCTTCTTGACTCCAGGATTGGTGCTCTATCCACTGTGCCACCCCTACAAAGGAGGCACTTAATAAATGTTGAGTTAAATGAACAAGTCTCTCCTTTGCCCTCATTACACTCTATCATGTTTCATTATTGCTCAATGTATGGGTCAGATCCCTTCTCTTTCCCCCAGAAGAAAACAAGCTACTTGAAGAGGGACTCTACGGCAGAAACAACATTCTATGGCCCTATCCCACATAGGTTAGGCTGTTTTCTTAAAAGTTATTGAAATCATAATGAAAGCTTACCTAGCTCAAGAAGGGATGAGGGAAAGAGGAAAAAAACATTTATTAAGTACCTACTGTGTTAAGTTCTTTATAAATCTTTTCTAATTTAATGATAATAATAATTCACATTTAACTAGTACCTTCTATGTTACAGGCAGTATGCTAAGTACTTTAAAAATATTAAACTTATTTAATAATAACTAGAATATATGTAATAACACCTACTGTGTGCCAGGCATTGTAATAAGCACTTTAAAATATTATATCATTTAATCCTTACAACAACCCTGGGAGACAGCTATTCTCATATTTTACAAGCGAGGAAACCGAGGCAGTTAAGTAACTTGCCCACAGACACATAGCTAACCAATATCTGAGATGACATTTGAACTCAAGTCTTTCTGACTGCTTTGATCCTTATCAGACCATCTGATCCTTGTAACAACCCTACAAGATACACACTGTCATTGTCTCTGTTTTACAGATGAGGACACTGAGGCTGACAAAGCATAAATCATTCGCCCAGGGCAACATAGCTAGTAGATGTCTGAGTTTAAATGTGAACGTGGGTCTTTCTGACTCCCCAGGCTCTATCTACTGGACCTCTTAGGCGGCAGAGGAGAATAAAGGCTACACATATCCAGGGTACGAGAAGTCACTTGGATTATCTCTCAGGCTTTCAATTAACAGACTAACACAGGTACCTGGGATCTCCATCCAGCTGACTCAATGCCACATCCTTCTATTAAGTAAACCTCCTTGTGTCACCTCAGTGACTTTTCCATTGTATTCCAGTCTCAAACTTTAGCTACCAGCCAGGCTTGAATCAGACCGTATCTTTGGTTTTTTTTTTTTTTATCCTATCTTTATCAGTGCCTTTCACATAGTGGATCTAATAAATGTTTCTTTCATGGAAGATAAGAATAAAACTACTCAATCACTCAGCTACCTCATAGAAATAATCTAGGAAATAGTGTAAATTATCACCAGGGCTCTGAGAAAAATAAATGGTCTTTACAACTAAATTTCTTTCTAATAATAAACTCATATAAGACTTGTTGAGTAATTTTAGATATGCATTCGACAGAAATAATTTTCAAAACTCATTCGTCTGTAAAACAGATCATTTCCATATCCTATTTCCTCAAATAATAATAATAAATTAAATTTATATAGTGCTTTGATTTTTTGAAGGCAGTTTCTTTACAATCACCCTATGAAGCAGATACTACAAATATTATTCTCTCCATTTCACAGGTGAGGAAAATGAAGTTCAGAAGTAATGTACTTGACCAAGATTACATGGTGAGAAGGGACTCAAAACTACATCTATTAAAAAACAACCAGGTCAAGAGGAATCATCAGGCTTATCCATTAGGTTTCTGACTATCTGAAAGTCTAATGCATTTCCCAGATCCTCAGAATCTTTTTGAGACTTACCAAACTTGCTCCAAAAGGAGAGGCTGAGCCCAGGTTACCTTTTGCAAGTCCACATCCCTCACCTTTCTTTAGGAAATCATGATGACCCCGCCCCTTGTTTCTGACCACCAGCATCACCAAACTTGGGTACGAATAGAATTCTACTTTCTGAGATTTAAGCTAGACTCATTTAACGGAAGATAAAGGCTCCATGTTAGCATTTCCTCAATATTCCCTCAAAGAGATTTTAAATGAAAATGATTCTTCTATTGACCTCAAGAAGTTTAAATCCAGGGACACTTACTGTATTATCTAGAGTGACTCTAGATAATAGCGTCACCCCATCATAGGATCTAGAGGAACAAAGGATCATAGCAATTATCTCATCTGGTCCTTTCATCTTATAGATCAAAATCTTGATGAAGATAAGGTTCTCAGGCTTAGTAGTCAGTAATACATATTTCACTTAATGGATATTCACCAAACATACCTTCCAGCTTAGTGGTCATATTCACATATGTACACACATACATATGCACAATACATATATGCACATGATCTTTATAAGGCATATTAGACTATAATATTACATCAACTCTACCCAGAGGAACTAATTAACTCCTCATGCACGTGGAATCTAGCATGACATCTGGGTTTTTACCATTCACTTATAAAGCAACAATATCAAATCTACAAGTCACATGCTAAAAGTTTTATTTCATTACTTTATAGCCTTGCCTCATATATTGTAGTAACATACTAAGATAACTCCTGCTAAGGAACTTCCAATTTCAATATGATTTATAATTCTTTCCCAGTGGTAGAATTTTGTTTATTTAGAATTGTAGAATCAGAGAACATTAGAGCTAGAAGGGCATTTAAGAGGGAAGCCTAGCCCTAATCCCTCATTTTATATATGAGAAAGTTAAAGGCAAAGACTGTTTTAATGATTTGCCCAAGGCCACACAGAAAAGGAAGTTGTGGCCAGAAGCAGAACTAGGACCCAAGTCTCCTGACTTCAAAGCAATATCTTTCTCACTGTGCCACATTTTTGTTACCAGACATTTTTATTCACCATGAACAAATAACTCAGAGAAAGCCATACATCTAGACCAAAGGGAATTCAAATTGGTATGAGAAAAAAGACTAAGGAATCATGAAATCTGGTTCCTGGTCCCAGCCCTGCCACTAATTCATGGATGACCTTGGGCAAATCATTATATCTCCCTAGTCCTTAAGTTCTCATTAATAAAACATGGAGGTTGGATAAGAGTATAGCTAAGATCCCTTTCACCTTTAACATTTCATTATTCTATAATTTAACTTGTATAAATAATATAAGAATTCAACAAAAATGGAAAAATAGTCAAAAACCTGGATAATTTTGTCTATATGATAAAAAAATCTAGATAGTTGGAAACATCTAGAACCTAGATATTTTTACTGAAACTTTATGCTTTTAATTAAATGTTTGGATTTATAGAGATCTCTCCTAAAAGGGGAGTTGAAAGAAAATTTCATTCAGTGGTATTTAGATTTTTAAAAAAATATTTGAAGGAATATAGTAAAAATCAACCTAAGAAATGCCATACCTATCGGATAGACTACATATATGGAAGGGGAAAAAAGACAATTTTGATTTCTACTCTTTCAAGTCAGTAAAAAACAACAACCACAAAAACCACTTGACTGTAAAATTTCAACCATAAAAGTCTATCTTTTAAGTTTGGGGCTACTGCAAATGTTTGAAATGCATTGAAATTCATCCAAGCACAAGTTATCAAACTCTTTAATAAAACAGTGATTTGAACATATATGTCTGGAGGTCTTCTCCATGAACGCCAGCAAACACCACAAAATCTCCGCCTCTAGAGGTTGTAAGATTAGTGTACACTGTGGATTCAGGACATCGCCCCTGGAGAGCACTTTCCTGATAGCCAAACACCAACAAGGACACTCTGGGCTTAATTCCTACAATACTACGTCATAGACGTTAATGATGGACAAAACCAGTCAGAAGGAAGAAAAATGAGCTAACATACCAAATTTTTAAAAAAAAGACTGTTAAAAATAATTTGCCTATTCATATCAAAGAGCTTCTAAAACTGGTTTTTCAGGACTTGGGTGGGGATATTTCTGTCTTCAAACAAGAAACAGAAGTTGGATATTGTGTCCCCCCCACAAAAAAAAGTAATCACCTGCTAGGTTAGAACTTCAGGTTTTATGTGAAGTAGTTGGCACTCCACACATAAAAATCTGGAGGAAAATGAAAGAAAAAAATCTTTAAACCACTCCATCCTCACCCCTTGGTCTAGCCTAGCTGAGAGACTAGTGGTGCACTTTTTTTTTTTTTGGCATCTGCTTATGACATCTGGATGAGCATCAAATTGCTTAAATTAAGAATAACAAAGCTGCCAGTAACTGAACAATACATGTTCAAATAATTTTACTAACATTATCATCTATCAAAACAGAGATTGTTTGTTTAATTATTAAGTATTCAGAGTGGAGAAATGAGCTCATGAGAGCTGGTCTAGCCCCGTTTTAAAAGACATGATCTGTATTTGCTCAGGACTACCCAGATGAAATCTCTCACAATAAAAACTGAATAAACTATTTATCACAATGCCTAACAACATATAAAGGTTCCGAGAAACTAGAAATAGTATGATCTAAAAACCAACTATGGAAATTCAGTTGGAAAAGAGCTACTCTCTAAAGCTTGGCTGAGCAAACCGGTCGAAACTTAAGGGAAAGGAAAAGTTCACATAGGAAGAGCTCCAATTTAAGAGAAGGGTAATTGATGCAAGAAATCTACCTCATTTATTTGCACTGGTAGAATTCATCTTACCTCCCTTCAGCAGAGAGCCAGGGCTTCGTAAGTAGATGGTCTGGAGTGGTTCCCCAACCTGAAACTGAAGTGTAGCTAAAGATGACTGGAGGTAGAATCAACCTCTATCTGACTGTTTTAATGAATAGTTTAGAGGCTTCTCCCTCAACGTCTGAGTCACTCAGGGAGGAGGAGGTGAGTAGTGTGAAATAGGGTGCCACCTAGAACAAACAGCATTCAATTAAAAGCAGCAGAGTCCTGAAACTTCTGTCCCAGGTGAATTCTTTATGCAATTTATGGCCTTATTGTGCCAAAAATTATACCTATCAACACATGTTGTCGATGCCAATGAAGTAGCGCAGTTGTTCCGCTATGTAACTGGGAAAGTATCCAACCATTATTTAAAAAAAAAAAAAAGCTGAGTTTGGAAAAGTTGTCCATCTTGAAAGTTGATGCATAGGTACAAGATGGAATCTAGGCACCCTGAAGAAAAAGTGCTCCTTCAGGAAAGAAAAGTCCTAAGAGTACAAGTATTCAGGGTGACAGTCCTGAGAAATATGTTATACAAATATGGACATAAGGAACATTTTGTTATGTGGTATCAGGCACAAAGACACCACCTGAACAAAACTTGTTTTCCTGGATAGAAGGAAGGGGGAAGAGAAAATAAGAGAATTTGAAATCTCCTACTATTGTTCTTGTGAATAAAGTGTGCAAAGAAACAAATTACTTCCATTTTTTTTCATGTTTAAGGCAAGAAAAATATTTCATTATTCTTTTACTCTTTTCTCAGAATGTACCTTGTTAGACTAGGATAAGAAACAAGTCAGAATGACTAACCCCTTGTGTGGAACCTACCATAAAATATTCCTAAATGAACAAATTGAATAACAAATATGTTTTCTATCATTCAAGAAACCTTCCAGATGTTCAACTTTAAGAAAATAAATCAATTATCTACAGTTTATGAAGATATAAAATTAATGAATTTTAGAGCCAGCAGGTACTTTTGAGATCATTTAGCCTTCTTTCTTCATCTGTCACACAATTCACCAAGTTCTACCAGTTAAGCAGGTCTGCGGCACAGTACAACGCAACTAGGACTTCACCAATGACTATAATAATAAATAGGAAGGTTTAACATTGTAAAACATAGTCATTAACAATATTCAACCAGTATTAGGGGAGCCACCACACCTGCTCCTCTAACTCTCTGGAATAAAAGGTATTTTATGCAATAAAACAAAAAAGGCCATAAATTCCATTATTTGATATTTCTATGCCACCTGATAAATGGAAAGCATTTTACAAACATATTTACTAGCTATTTCTCACAACAATGCCATGATCTTGATAGGTCAGTAACATTTCAGAGGAAAAAAACTGAAAAAATGTGACAATCCAAATTAGAAAGCAAATTAGTAGGAAGGGATAGGATTAGGATTTATCCAAACTGAATGTCACTAAAATTTGCATTACTTTATAGGGACAAGCTGAAAATGAAACTAGAGGAATTTTGAAGCAAACTTTATCCATCATAAAAATACTTTCTTGGGGCAGCTAGGTAGTGCAATGAACAGAATACTGGCCCTAGAGTCAGGAGGATCTGAGTTCAAATCCAACCTCATTCACATTTCAACCTCATTCCAGGCCCTGGAGTCAGGAGGATCTGAGTTCAAATCCAGCTTTAAACTTAAACTTTTTAAACTTAACATTTACTAGCCATATGACCTTGGGCAAGTCACTTAACCCCCAATTGCCCTGCCCTCCCGCCTCCAAACAGCAAAACATATGCACACACAAAAAAATGCTTTCTTACATGTGTGACATATTGTGTGTACTATGTTGAGCCAATGAGAGATTTTTGTGGCTCTATAAGTGAACCTTGAAGGTTCCCTACACCCCAAAAAAACCAACTTAATTTTTTTTTTTTGACAGGGGGGAAAACACTCAAAAAAGTTTCAAGATCTGCACACCTGGAGGACATTCCTTGAAGTATATGTGAAAACATTAATACAAGAGGAAAAGGAGCTCACCTTGCAAGGTTAATATATATAATCTACATTATGGTTTTGGTGTCTCTAGAATCTTATATCTGTAAGGAATTGACCATTGTCTTTTTTATATTTCACCTACCAGCATGCCCATCTTCCATTGCTTTGTTTTCTCTAATCCCCAAATCTAAGAAATATATATCATTTCCAAATATGTAACCCAGCTTACTATAGCCTATTACTGAAGAGGATGTTAAAAAAAATATTGGGGGAGGGAGGTGACTAGGTGGTGCAGTGAATAGAGCATCAGCCCTGGAGTCAGGAGGAACTGACTTCAAATACAGCCTCAGACACTTAACACTTACTAGTCGTGTGACCTTGGGCAAGTCACTTAACCCCAACTGCCCAGCCTTCCCACTCCAAAAAGAAAAAAAAATTGGGTTGCATAAAATTAAAGGACAAGGTTAGGGAAGACTGATCAGCCCATGATTATTGGGTACAATATTCTTTCTTTGTTTTGGGGGGCTTTTTTGTTTTTTGAAGGGGAAAAGGCAGGGCAATTGGGGTTAAGTGACTTGCCCATGGTCAAATGGCTAGTGTTAAGTGTCTGACACCAGATTTGAACTTAGGTCCTCCTGACTCCAGGACTGGTGCTCTATTCACTGCATCACCTAGCTACCCCAATATTCTTTCTTTGACTTCACTCAGGTCTTAAGGAAGTGAAGTCATCTAAGTGATGTCAAACTCAAATAGAAACAGATCTGGGCAGTCACATACTGACTTAGATAACCTTAAATTAATATTATCTATGTTGTATTTTTATTACATTTTTTCAATTGCATTTTAATCTGGTTCTGGCTGAACTTGGGAGCTTTTGCATGTCCTTCTTTCAGTGACCCCTAAACTCTGCTCTTCATGCTCAGATTTCCCCATTCTGAGATTTGAACAATATAAAGGGATTATTCAAGTGCATCATCTTTGGAAAGTTTGGGGGATCTCTTTATATCTCTCTGTCCCTGTGTCTGTCTCTCACTCTCTCAAGTGAGAAGAGAGGACAGACCTGTAATTTCATCAATGAATCTAACAAAATAGAGCATCACCTTCTCTGTAATTTATAATCTTAGGGAATTGTATTGGGGATGTGGTGACTGTCCTAAGGTCACACAGCCAGTATGTACAGAAGGGATGAAAATTGAACTCAGATCTTCCTGACTCTAAAGGCAGCCATCTATTCCCTACATCACATTGCATCTAAAAAAGAATTTCATAAGGACTATAAGTAATGGAATAGAACTGGAAATGACTGTAAAGGTAATCTAGCCAATCCCACTCCTTTCCAATTTTACAGACAAGGAAACTGAGTCCTGAAGAGTGGAAATAATTTATGGTCAGAGGTAGTAAAAAGAAGACCTGGGATTCAAATCCAGGGTCCTAACCTAAGTCCAGAATTCTTTGTACTCTATACCATCCAATTCTTAAGAAGGAGGACTTGTGCTTTATATTGTAAAGTATACAATGAAATTCACTTAATATCACATATTTGTAAATCACTATGACTTCATTAGAAAGCTAGGAGGCAGAGTGGATAGAATGCTGTGCCTGATGTCAAGAAGACTCATCTTCCTGAGTTCCAATCTAGATTCAACTAGCTATGTGACTCTGGATCAGTCACTTAATCCTGTTTGTCTCAGTTTTCTCATCTGTAAAATAAGCTGGAGAAGGAAGTGTATCTTTGCCAAGAAATGGGGTCACAAAGAGTCTAACACAACTCAATAAAAACGACAATCCTTTAATAATCCCCAATAGACCCACAAAACTTTCACTGAAAACTGCAACTCAACTAGTGTTAAGTGCATGTCTCACTGCATTCTAATCTACTACACTGTGGAATCTTAAGGGCTATGATTTAGAGGTAGAGGGTTTCCATTTGCCTGCCTTTCTAATGGAGAAAATAAATATTATGTGAATGTAAACACAAAAGAGATATCATTAGGTTGATAATTACAAAGCAGATTTCTCTTTGACTGTGTATAGATGGACGCCAGAATTAACGAAATAACAGCCAGTGGTGCATGTGCTGGCTATGTTGCTTAATCTATTTTAATTAAGCTAAAGCCATGTGGTTTCATGTGGAGCCCACTGAAGAGGCAGCCAGAGACCTAGTGTGCTCTATTAGCAACTCCAGTACTGACTCATTAATGGTCCCATGTGAATCACTTAACCTCTCTGGACCTGTCTGCTTGTTGGTAAAAAAGGAGACAATGATGCCTAACATCTCCTTCCCAACTTTGCAGCACAGAATAAAAGTGTCATGGTTTTCATGACCTATCCCTGCTCCATCCCACTCTAGCAAGAGAAGGCTTGGAGGAAGGGTCTAAAAGATTCTTCAGGTTTCCTTTTGCATTCATAACAGGTATATTTGCCCAAGGAAACATCAAAAAAGGCCTGATTAGAAACAAAGGAATTAAAGTTTAGAAGAAAGTAAACTACTTCTTGTTCAGTAAACTTGTAGTATCCATTTCCCAACTGGAAATCCCATATGGTAGCCATTAAAAAAGACATTTCCTCCAACTCTCTTCATCTACAACTCTTCAATGCAACTGTTGTTAGTTACCTTAGTGCCCTTAGGAACAACACCTGGAGCTCCCTTGCTTGAACCCTGGTCCTTTGGTTCTAAGACTTACTCTCTGGTTTTCCACAGTTCAGTCAGTGTCCCAGCCCATGAACTCAATTGTCCTCTTCATATTTAACTCTTCATGATCTAAATCAACATTTCTTATGGGCCCATATGGGCGTCATACTGGCAACAGTAAAAGGTTTCTGAGTGTGCAATAACCAAAAATTAATTCAAAATCAAACATGTAATGAATCTAAGGTGTTTCTGGCAGTGCTTGCCCATGTTGTACCATGCAACTTGCCTGTAGCCTTGGTTCTGAACAGAGACATGCACACTTTGCATTGCACATGGCATCACACCATGCAACACCAACCAACACTGCCAAAATGCAAAAAAGTGACTGTGAGTAGAAAAAGTTTAGGTAACCCTGATCTAAATCACTGACCCACAATTGTATAGTCCCTAGCCAGGCCTTTTAGTTGACTTGTCTTAAGCATTATACGCAAAATTATCTGTAGCCGACCCTTTAAGATTGAACCTGGGATCACATCAGCTGAGAGCTCTAGTTTTGGACATTGTTACATATTATAGTCTGAGTGGGTGCATGAGGGTCTTATATGTGTGCCTTTGTGTTGTCCATCTTAGATGGTAAAATCTTAGAAAGCAGAAGTTATGACTTAATAATATCTTCACAATAATTAAATCACAGAATATCAGAGCTGGAAGGGATCTCATTGGTCTTTTAAGCCAGTTCTTACCTTTAAAAAATCCTTTACATATTCTGAGGAGCACTCGTTCAAGGCTTTACTTGAAGACTTTAAGAGAGAAAGAACCTGCCACATCCCCCGGCAACCCATTCCACTTTTGTATAGTTTTAATTGCTGGGAAATTTTCTTTCTATCAAACCTCTTGGCAACTTCTCATTTTTCTTGTTTCTGCCCTCTGGGGCAAGCTGAACAAGTTTATATCTTCTTCTGTGGGACAGTCCCTTAAATACTTGAAAGCAGCTATGATAACGCCCTTCTCAAGTCTCCCCTTTTTCAAACTAAACACCCCTAATTCCCTCAACTGCTCCTCATACAGAATATTTCAGGCTCTTGACTTTCCTCTGGATAGTCTACAGTTTATCAAAATCCTTCATAAAGTGTGATACTGGAGAGGATTCTGGAAAGATGGCAGAATAGGTCAGAAAATTGCAAGCTCTCGAGATTTTCCCTCCACAAAAGAGTTAAAATAGCACCTTAGGGCAAACAAAGTACAGGTGGAGATAAATAAGAAGAAGGCATAACCTAAGTCCTCCTGGGACAATTTGAGAAGATCAGAAGAAAAATCCCAGGACTAGGTTTGGTCTCTATGAAGAGTATACATTTCCAGGATAGGTTCACTATAACAAACCACTTTAAACAACAAGGCAAGTCCTGGGGTTAGTTGGCTTGAGAGGCCACAGCCACCTGCTACAGGAACTTTTATCCTCAGTGAGAGGAGTTGGGCTGTGAGCCCAGAAAGATATAGGGAAACTCTACTGACAAGGAATGCCAGACTCAATCTTGCTACTGAGAGCAGCAGGAGTGAGAAGGGACCAACACATTCCTGGAGAGTGCGGAAGCAATAGGGGAGAAAGCCCCTGGCTATGGGCTCTTACAGGAGGTTAGACATTTGACTTTGGTTCCAGGCTACAGGAAAGAAGGGAATGACAGAAGAATGGTACAAAAGACACCATTTCCCATATGCCAGGGCTAAAGGTGATTATAAAACCCAAAAAATGCACAAGCAAAGGAGAAAGAATCAAACTGCAGAAAACTATTATGGGAATAGATCATGGTTCATCTTCAGAGGAGGATATTGAAGCAAAGAAACCCCCAAAGAGTAATGTCAAATTTTCCCAAAAATAATTCATAGAAGATCTTAAAAAAAAAAAACAAATGACAGATGGAGAAAAAAAAAAGGAGAAGAATCCAAGAAAAACAAGAAGATTATGAAAGGAAAGTCAACCAATTAGAAATAGAGATCCAGAATCTTAAGGGAAAAAATAGAAGAGAAAGTGAAAGATAAGGAAAACAAAAGATTTGGAGAATAGATCAAGAAGAGAAAACATAAAAATAATTGGACTAACTGAAAGTCATGATAAAAAAACTTCATATGTTAATACAAGAATTAAAGAAAAGTGTCCTGAAGTATTAGAACAAAGTAGAAAAGTATAAATCGAAAAAAAAAATCCATTGATCACCACTTAAAAGAGATCCTATGAGGAAAACTCATAGGAATATCATGATCAAATTCTAAAATCCCAGTTCAAGGGATAAAATATTTAAAGCATCAAGATTAAAACAGTTTCAATATGATGCTGCCACAATTAGAATCACACAAGGCCTAACAATGGAGACATTAAAGGGCCACAGGTATTGTAACACCATATATTGAAGAGCAAAAGAACTGGGGCTCTGACTGAAGATATTACACCCAGCAATTAAGCATTATCTTGAATAAAAAAAATATGGATATTTAAACAACTCTCAGACTTTCAAGACTTTGTTAAAAAAAAAAGAAAATGAACTTAATAGAAGATTTGACATAAAAGAGCCAAGAGAAAATACAAGGTACATACCAAAGAGTGATTATAAGGGATTCATTAGGACAAACTGTTTGCTTTTTATATATGTAAAATGCAAAATGTATGTCCAAGATTCTCATTAATAATTGGGTAGCTCATAATAAAGATTGGAGTAAATCTGAACATGATTTGAATTTTAAAAGTAAAACCATTTAGGAACAGCTAAAAAGAGTAATTGTTTTATACAAATGAATTAAAAGAATCAGTATAGAATCAATACAGAGGAAAAGATGGGAGAGGAGGGCTAGTAGTTCTGGTAACCTACTTTTATCTGGAATGGGTATAAGAGGGAACAATACATATATATTTAGAAGGGTATAAAGTCTTCTAAATTCAGAAGAAATAAAAGAGTAGGGGGATGTGGAGGGAGGAGAGGACAAGGGAGGCATCTTTAGAAGGGAGCATGAGGGAATAGATAAAAAAGGATATAGAAAAGTCTTTAGATTTGTGGGAATGAGAGGATAGGAGAGGGATCATTTGAGGGAAGGTGGCAATTAATAGGAGCCCAAAGTATCAGATAGAAGCCAAGTAGAGGAGGTGGGAAGAATAGGAAACAAAAAATATCCACAAACATAAAAATAAAGACAGGGAGTAGAACCTGTTTGGGAAAGTATACATCTATATATGTATGCATATATGTATATGTGTATGTATACATCTATAACTATAGAGAAACATAGACACACTTAATTGTAGCCTTCTGGGGAGAGTGGGGAGGAGATAAAAAAGAAAAATAATCCCCCTTTTCCCCCCCAGAGGGTAACACAATAACTCCACAGAGGCTGTCTTCCCACAATAAAACTTATTCCTCAATGTTATTCCTCTCTTGTGAGCCTCCTAAATGCCCTCAAAGGGCACCACATCTCACCAGTCAGATTGGCTAAGATGACAAAACAGGAAAATGACAAGTGCTGGAGGGGATGTGGAAAAATTGGAACTCTAATGTGTTGTTGGTGGAGCTGTGAACTGATACAACCATTCTGGAGAGCAATCTGGAACTATGCCCAAAGGGCTATAAATAATTGCATTCCCTTTGACCCAGTAATGCCACTTTTGGGGTGTATCCCAAAGAGATCATAGAAGTGGGAAAGGGTCCCATATGTACAAAAGTATTTATTGCAGCTCTCTTTGTGGTGGCAAAAAACTGGAAATTTAAGGGATGCCCATCAATTGAGGAATGGCTGAATAAGTTATGG
>CM053600.1:110888395-110942569 GCA_028646575.1 Pseudocheirus occidentalis | reverse complement strand
GAGTTAATCTATTTTTTAAAGTGTTGTTTTCTTCAGTCAGGTTGTTGACTCTCTTTTCATGATTTTCTCACATCATTCTCGCTTCTCTTCCCAATTTTTCCTCCACTTCTCTTATTTGTTTTTCAAAGTCCTTTTTCAGTTGATCTATAGCTTGCAGGCAATCTTTGAGTGTCTTGGAAGCATTTGGTATGGGAGTTCTGACTGTGTTGTCTTCCTCCCATTCCATGCTTTGATCCTTTTTGTCCACAAAAAAGGATTCTAGAGTTTTATTGTTTTTATTTTGCTTCCTTTTTCTCATGTTGGCCAGACAATTAATTGGTTGTTTTTTTTTAGCTATGTGAAACTCTGCTTCCAAGGGAGGAAGCTCTGTTCCAAATTGCTGGGGTTTTCCCAACTGCTGGCGCTATTAGGGGGTGCTGAAGCCCCCACCAGCTTTAGCTTGCTGAAAGTGAACCCCAGGACAACCACCCAAGACCACGATCTGGATCCAGGCCGCTCAACGCAAGAGCCCTTGACCCTGATCAGTCATCTCAGCCCCCCTGAGACTGGCAGGCCAGAAGCTCTGAAGGAGCCCAATGGAGGCAGTTGCTGGTTGCAGCAGACCCTGCCATTTCTCCTGCTGCTTCCTTGCCCTGGGGACAGATTGGCCAAACTGCTTTTCCTACCCCAAATTTAACTTGAAAGCTTGACTTTCGCTGACCTTCTCTAATCCTGGCTTGATAGAAGTGGATATTGCTCCAGGTGCTACAGATCTGCTCTCTGTAGAATCACACTGTGGCTTGGCTCCTCCCAACCACCCTGGGGCCTGGCCACGGTTTTGGTTTTGGGCTGGGCTGGCCTCGGCTCCCAGCCTCCTGTGATGAGCCCCTCCTGCTGAGCTGCCTTCAGCGAGAGATATGTTTTCTGTATTTTTGTGAGTTTGGGAGCCCTAAAATTTGTTTGGAGTAGTATTTTATGGGTATTTAGGGTGGCTGTGTGGGAGCTGCAAAACTTTGCTGCTTCTATGCTGCCATTTTGGCTCCCGGAAACTCACCTCTTAAGTGAGTCCATTTTGATTTTGAGTAGTTCTAATTGTTAGAAAGTTTTCCTTAAACTGAACCTAAATCTACCCTCTGCAGTATCTTCCTTTTGCTCCAAGTTTTGTTTTCTGAGACCAAGCAAAACAAGACTAATCCTTCTTATGCAAGACAGCCCTTTAAATACTTGAAGACAGCTGTCATCTCCTACATAAGTCTTCTTTTTTCCAGGCTAAATACTCCCAGTTGCTTCAGTCAGCATAGCTTTCCCTCACTGTCATGGTCATTCATCCCTGGATACATTCTCCCTTAGAAATATCTTTCCTAAAAAGTGATGCTCAGAAATGAGCATTATATGTTAGGTATTGTTTGATCAGAACAGAGAATGGTGCAACTACTGCTTCCTTGTTTTTGATACAATTCTCTTTTAATGCAACTTAAGGTCACATTAGGTAGTATGTGTGTGTGTATGTGTGTGTGTGTGTGTGTGTGTGTGTGTGTGTGTGTGTGTGCGCGCGTGTGTATGTGGCGGGGTGGGTTGGGTTATCTGCCATGTTATACTGTTGCATTTATTGACCTTGAAGTACTTTAAGTCCATACTCCACAGTTTTTTCATGTGAATTAGCTAGCAATTCTTTCCCTATCTAGTACAAGTAAAGTTGCTTTTATAAAAGCAAAAGCAAAGTAATTTGCATTGATTTGTGTTACATTTTATATTATTAGATTCATCCCATTGACCTAGCATGCTAAAATCTTTTTGATCCTAAATCTATTTTTCCATGTGTTAGTTATCCTTCTCAGGCTTATTATGCTAAATATACTCTCCATTCCTTTTCTTCAGTCATCAATAAAAAGTGTTGTAAAGGACAGAGGAAATTGCAAATCCCAGTTATACTCCACTAGAGACTTCCCAAACTGGCATTGGTGCCTTAATGACTATTCTTAGTGTCCAGGCTTTCGAATAGTTCTAAATTCACCTAACTTTGCCTTCTTATTTAGATCATACATCTTCATCTTGTCCGCAAGGAAAATATTGGAGGGTTTGTCAAACGGTTTGTTGGGAATATTTTACATGTTGTCAGATTAGCTCACTGTATTGGATTTATTATTTAAAAGTTTTGTTCAGGAAAGGTAAAATTCATGGGGGAGTTGGTAAGTAAGGGAGATGGTATATTTCCATAAATTACTGTAATGTAATGACAAAAGACATCAGTAAAGTTGAGCTTTTAAAATATTAAATGACTTTCTGAAACCTACACGTACTATGTCTATAGCATTTCTTTGATGTATCAATCTATCCATCTCATCTTACAAGTATTGGTTGTGTGGTAGTTTTTCAGTTGGGTCTGACTCTGTGACCCCATGTGGGGTTTTCTTGACAAAGATACTGGAATAGTTTGCCATTTCCTTCTCTAGTTCATTTTATAGACTGAGGAACCAAAGCAAACAGGGTTAAGTGACTTGCCCATAATTAAACAACTAGTAAGTTTCTGTGGGCAGATTTGAACTCACAAAGAGGTCCTGGCCCTGCACTCTACTATGTAGATATTCTAATATATTAGTAGATATACTAATCTACTATGCCAGCGAGCTGCCCCCATTATGACAGTAAAAGGGAATAAATCAGCATGGCTTGTCCTTGATAAAGTTATTTTCTCTTTTAGTAGTCACTCCTTTTCTTTCTGAATGTTAATTCACTATCCTTTTAGTTATATTGAATGTCCCTAAAGTCTGGACACATAGGGAATCTCATTACCTGCATATTTTCAAGAAATGAAATGAATGAAATTTTCAACAACATTTTATTTAATTAGCATAAATTTTAGCCATGACAATTGCATATGGAATAAAAGCTCTCATTAGCTAGTAGGGACTATTTTCTGTACTAATGAGATTAATTAAATTAAATTAATTAATGAGATTTCCTATGTGTCTCCTATGTCTTCTTAAAAAAATCTCATTTATACTAATTAAATAAAATGTTGAAAATTTCATTCATTTCATTTCTTGAAAATATGCATAGTTAATGAGATTTCCTATATGTCCAGACTTTAAGGACACCTTGTATAATGTAGAAGTCAAGCCAAGTTCATCAGCCTATAATTCATAGGCTCCACTACCTTGCCTTTTTTTTAAACAGAGACATGTCTATGTTTTCAGTCCTGTAGCAATGCCTCCCAAACCTCACTTCCAATCACTCAATATGACACTGACTCAACAGAAACATTATTATTATTACCATAGGATGTAGAGAGAAACCTTGTAGGGATAGATAACACAGTGAACATCAGGATACCTCCTCCCTCTCAAAAAATCAAACCCTGAGCTATTTAACTTGAACTTGTTGAACCAGAGTAAATAAAGAGTTACCAATAAATGGACAGCTAATTTGTAAATTCTCTTGGGAGAGGTGATCATAAGAATTAGTAAAGTTGGTTTCATCCTGATTCCAGAGAAAATATTTTGTGGGACACTCGGTCACTTTGTCTTCTAATGTCTACTATGGGCATAAACAAGTGGACCACCATGGAGATACCTGCAGTTTATGTGTCATCATCCTCAGACAGAGCCAAGATGGTGGAGTATGTGTCATCATCCATTGTAAAGGCTGATGGGGTAGAAAAAAAATCTGAAAAACTCAGTAAGAGCCACCAAATTAATCTAGAATTACAGGCCCTCTAAGGTGGAAGAGACTTCAGAGCATACCTGTACAATAGTTTCTTCTCTCACAACCTTGACAAGTAGCATCTACCCTCTGACTAAAAACTCCAGTGGCCTCAAACCCATTTCCTTGAAGGTTCATGATTTTCACATGAAAATGGGTTCAGAAAATGGGTTTCAGATGAAAATTAAGGAAAGAAATAAGAGAAACTGAAGGCTTTATAGCATGTTTAGAAGTCTCAAGCCTGTCTATTGTGAATCTTACTCAAGAAGGGAGATGGAAAATATTAAATGTGGCAAGCATCAAATGAAATCAGAAAAATGAAATTGAAGGATAATTTTTGGGTTAGGTTCAATAGACACGAGCAATTGGTTCCAAGTGTAGTTGTCGTATCAGAATCACCTTTCTGCATGCAATCAAATCATCAGTTATTTAGAACAAAAATCAAAGGAAGCATCAAGCAAAAATAAAGGACAAAGATATCTGTGATTATAGCAGCTCCAGCACCATCTGTTTACATTGTTCACTTTGGAAAAAAAAAAGGAAATAGAAGCAAGCTGGCTTTATCATCATGTCTTAGAAAGATGAAGTGATGCAAAACTATTGCCATACTGAAGGAGTCATAAAAGTCCGGAAGAAGCTTCCTGTCTACTCTCCCATCTCTGAGAGACATCTCTATGTAACCTGTGCCAACCACTGATTCTCAATTCATTTCAGGAACCATCCCATGTACCCCACCTCACAGCAAGTAGATTTGGGTCTAGAAGTTTCCTTTTATATGCAAGGTGATAATTCAGTTGGTGCTAGAAATGATGCTTCCTTTAAAAATTTTTATTTATTTTGCTAAATATTTCTCAATTATATGTAAAATAACTTTTAACAATAGTGTTTAATAATTTTGTGTTCGAAATTCACTTTCTCCCTCCTGTCATTTCCCCTTCCTTAAAGGCAAGTGCTTTGATTTTGATTATACACAAGAAGTCATGCCAAATATGCAAATACTCATATTAGCAAATGAAAATACAGAAAAAACAAAAACAAAAATAAGGCAGGGCAGCAGGGGGAGTATGCTTCAATCTGAATTCAGATTCCATCTCTCTGGAGGTGGATAGCATTTTTTCATCATAGGTCCTTTGGAACTGTCTTGAATCATTGTCTTGATTGATGTAGTTAAGCCTTTCACAGTTTATCTTCCTTACAATATTGCTGTTACTGTATACAATATTCTACTGGTTCTACTCATTTTACTTCACATGAATTCAAAGTCTTCCTAGATTTTTCTGAAACCATCTTATGGCACAATAGTATTCCATCACAACCATGTACCACAACTTGTTCAGCTATGCCTGATTCTTTGCCACCACAAAAGGACCTATTATGAGGTTTTTTTTGTACAAATAGGTCATTTCCCCCTTTTCTTTGATGTCCTTCTGATACAGACCTAGTAGTGATATTTCTGGGTCAACTTTATAGCCCTTTGGAAATAGTTCCAAATTCTTCTCCAGAATGATTGTATCACTTCACAACTTCACCAACAGTGCATGTGTCCCAATTTATCCATCCCCCCCACATTTGTCATTTTCTTTTTCTGTCATATTAGCCAATGTTATAGGTGTGAGGTAGTATCTCAGAATTATTTTGATCTGCATTTTTTCATGTGACTATAGAGTGCCATAGAATGACCTAGCATAGAATGGCTCCTTAAGAGTCTGCCCCATGTGGTGAACTATTAATAAACTTTGCTTTTCTTTGTCTGAGAAGACTTGAGTCAAATTCTTTCAGCAGGATCCAGCATGTTGGTATTTTGGGGTCTCAGGCAACCCTAGCCCTCTTTGTGGGTAGCCTCTTCATTTTTCTTCATCTGAAAACTTCCTTTTCACATCCTTTGACTATTTATCAACTGGAGAGTGGCTCTTATTTTTATAAATCTGGCTCTTTTATCTACATATTTGAGAAATGAGACCTTTCTCAGAGAAATTTGATGAAAACTGCTCTCCCCTCATTTTCCTTTTTTCCTTCTCATTTTGATTATATATTAGTTTTGTTTGTGCAAAAGCTTTTTAATTCCATGTAATCAAAATTATCCATTTTACTTCCTGTCTCATTTGGTCATAAACTCTTCTCTTTTCTATAGATCTAACAGTTGAATATTGCTCTTTATGTCTAAATAATTTATCCTTTTTAACTATATCTTGGTATACAATGTAAGATGTTGGTCTACCTTGTTTCTTCCAAACTGCCTTCTAGTTTTCCCAGCAATTTTTATCAGATGTTGAGCTCTTACCCCCAAAGCCTGGATCTTTGGGTTTATCAAGCACTAGATTACTATGATCATTTATCACTATGTATTGTATACCTGATCTACCTTTCCATTTTCTAGCCATTACTAGAATGTGGAAGTTGATATAAGCACTGGAATTGCTAAACAGCATCTGATCCTGCACACAGTGCTAGTACTGGGTATTTTCTAATCTCTTTCTGACAAGTTGCCAGGTCCCCTTATCATGTCTGGATTGAGACTTTCTGAAGCCACTGCTGCTTCTTTCACCACCGCTTTTTCCTACCACTGGTGTTTCCTCTATGTGGGTTCTGGATCAGTCTCCTCCCTTGTGTCACTGATCTTTCTTTCCAACGTCTTATGTTGTCTTGGGTTGGAATAATATCTCATTCTGAACTTTTGTTGGCCATGCCACTCCAGAATTTTATTTGAGGTATTATTTTAAAGTTGTTTGGAGGGAAATGTTGGGAGAACTCAGTTGAGTACTTTCTCTGACATCTTGGCTCTACCCCCAACACATACTTTTTGATTCAGAACCCAGTATTCTTTCCCTCTGAGTGGAGTTTGAATTTATAACTATAAGCATCACTGTTGCCTCACATTTGGCTTTTAGATGAATGAGGAATAGATAGAATATTAACTCAAATGACAGAAAGCATGTTACCCATTAGCTGACACATTTTTCCTAGCATGATAAAATGTTGTCTTTTAAAAAAATTTATTTCCAGGTAACTTTTCAGTACACCATATTTTGTGCATCTGTTTATGGTCTTATTCACTTGATAGGATACTCTATCATGGTCTTAATTTCTTTGTAATAATTCTGGTTTCCTCTCTCTTCCTGCTCTTTTGAGCTTGCACTTGTGATCTGGAGAAGAGTAAGCAGCTGCTTAGAGATTCTAAAGTGCCAGATATGGCATCTCATTTTTAGCACTCAGTATGGTGTTTTTCAATCAATGTCCTACATTTTTATGAAGATATAGTTTAGCATCTTATACTGTACTGTCTACTTAGTATTATCTTACCCTTCCCATCCAAGTGAGGGAAAGGGAGCAGCCAAGTTCAGCTGTCAATTGGAAGAAAAGCAAGCGAGTAGATGATCCACAGAAAGTGGGAAATGCATCAGACTTGGCAGCAAGGTAGGAGAGATGCCAGGATTGTAAGGCTTCTCCTTCTCTCAGACATTAGGTCCACTTAATCCTGCTCCATAAATGATAAGCTAGCTTTGATAAAAAGATATTGGAAGTCTCTACCAGCAACAGAATAGTTTATGACTGAGAAAATTCTTGGCCATGAGAGTTCCTGTTTTTTTCCTTCAAGTTCACTGGTTCTTGAGTCTATGACCCTGTACCAGTGGAAAAGCTAGGAGTTCCAGGTTCAGAGTTCAAGTTTCTTCCTATAAGAACTGGCCTTACTGGAAGTATGAGCCAAATGGAAAGGGTTGTCAACATGTTTTACAATCCTTTGCCTATTAACAGGAAGAATTTGGTGATGAGCTAAACAAATTGTGTTTTCCCTAGAATTCCCAAGTTTGGAGCCATTTTTTATTATTTGCAGGTTGCCAAGGTCTGAGAGAGGCAGTAAGTATCTAGCCATTAGATAGATGTTTTATTATTTAATGTACATTATTTTTCATAGATTCTTCCCCAAGAATAAAAGTATTGTAGATGCAGTTAAGCTTCTGTGGTAAAAGACTCTTGCCCTCTTCCCTAGGAGACAGATGTCTAAAATTACAATAGTTTTCAAGGTTTAAGGTTTCCATGCCTTCTGGCCCTTTAAAAGCGGGCCACTAGTCACTTCTTATCCCTCTTCAGTTGGCCATGTTTTCTCTGGCTGACTTCCACTGGAGTCTGAAACAAACAAACCTGAGGAGAGAAATGGGGCATACTTAGGAAAATAAAAGTAAACATGAAACACTGATGGAATACAAGGAGAGTACCATGAAGGAGAGATTAAATTGCAGAGAGTAAAGGAATCAATGCAGTGAAACAAGGAGGAAAATTGAGGACTTATAGGGAAATTATAGTAAACCCTGGTGCAGTGGGAAAAGTGCTGGCCCTTAAGGCAAGAGACCAAAGTTCTGACCTTTAATACTAGCCCTGTGACTCTGTACAAGAAATTTGAAAGACCTCAGATTGGAGGTCCTCATGTCAAGGATAACATCCTTAGTTTTTCCATCCTAGTGATGGAGAAGCAATTAGCCCATTCCAAAACACTGGAGGAGGGGGTCAGAAAGATCTGAGTTCTAATCCCACCTCAAACACTTACTAGCTATGTTGTCCTGGAAAATCCACTTAACTTTTCTGGGTCTCAATTTCCTTATCTGGAAAATGAGAGAGGTGTATTTAACAATCTATAGCAGCAGTTCTCAACCTGTGGGTTGTGACCCCTATGGGGGTCGAATGACCCTTTCACAGGGGTCACAGGGGTTGCCTAAGACCATTGGAAAGCACATATTTCCAATGGTCTTAGGAACTGAGACACGGCTCCTCTATCTGTCTCCAGGTGGGTCTGCCCACATGAAGACATGTCCACATACGAGTATTAAAGGGCTGCAGCATTAGGAAGGTTGAGAACCACTGATCTACAGGGTCCCTTCCAACTCTAAAGCCATGATCCTATGATAATTCTATTTGTCAAGAAGTTTTTCTAACTATGCTTCTAACTATTACTCTAAGCTCTGACCTCTGTTGCCTAAAAGTGGGATGAATGGATGAAAGTTATAGGGAGATACATTTCCCTCTTCCATTTGGTAGCCTTTTAGATACATTGAGGGTGGCTAATAATATTCAGGCTGAACATCTTCAGCTCTTTAAACCAGTCCTCCAATAACATGGTCTTTGGTCTCTGGACTATGCTGGCCAACCTTCTCTAGACACTATCTACTTTGTTAATGCCCTTTTTAAAAATGAAAATTGAACATTAAAAAATTAAAGCATTAAAAATGCTATGAAACAACCTGACCAGGCAGACAACAGAGGGATGGTCTATCATTGTTAATTATCTAGACTTCTTATACTATCCTTTTCTCAAGACAGCCTTAGCTCATGTTATATTATTTGGTTATATATTATGCTGTAGATTCATATTGACCCTTGCAATCCAGACCTTTTTCATTTGAACTACCATCTAGTCACAGAATCTGCATTGTCTTACAAAGTGAAAATTTTTAACCAAACTGTAGAACTGTACTGAATGAGAGAGAAATAACTAGGTAGCAGCATATATAAAGAAAACCTATGGTTTTGTTTTGTTTTTTTAAGACCATGGATTCAATATGCGATGAATATATATCATAACAAAAATGAGAAATAGTAAAATAGAATGTTTAGAATAAAAATGGTTCTGTTGCCCTTGTGCTTTACCTTGGTTAGACTACATCTGAAGTATTTTATTGATTTCTGCCCTTTAGGAGGGTACATGAACAGGTTAGTGAGCAAACAAAGAGGTAAGGGAATTTATAACCCTATCATAACAGGACCAGCTGAAGGAACTGGAATTGTTTAACCTGGAGAAGACATGACTTATGCATCACACAATCACTTCAAATACATTAAGGAAGAAGACAGAAAAGAAATTTGATTATAGTTATCCGTTCTGTATCACAGAGGTTAGGGGCATAGTGCCCATGTGATCTTGGAAAATCTACATAAAACTTTTAGGCCCGCTGTACCAAAGAAGAAATTGGAATTGTTATGGTATTAAAAGATAAAATATTTTAATATTATGTAATACTATACATATATGTTATGCATTTCTGAGTCTTTAAACTTTTTCTGTGTCATCCGTGGCTTCCACAAACCTCCCCTAAAATTCCCATTTAATTTCTTATGCTGACCTGCAGTATATCAAAGCTGCAGTGGGGAAAGTTGGATATGGAAGGCCTAACTGTACTCTACTTGTCCCTAAATGGTAGAAGAAGGCTGAGTGGATGGAAGTTATAGGGAGATAATTTCTGTGAAGAGTAAGGAACTCTTTCCTAGTTGTTAGAGCTCTTCCCAAATATAGAATGTAAAATCCTGTTAGGTAGTTAGCTCCTTATGCCCGAGACTGCACACAATGAATATGACCATTTGTTAATGGTGTCATTCATGCTTCAGAAAGGGTTTGGACTAGAGGGCTGGTGAGATCCCTTCCAACTCTCTGATCCTATGAAGTATTTATTTTTCTCTACTAAATTTTGTCTTAATAGACATGACCCATTATCCTAGCCTTCCAAGGCATATTTGGGTTCTTACCCTATTGTTCAATGTGTGGCATATCCAGGAGTGTGCTGGTAGATATTTAACCACTGACTCTCAAAAAAAATTATTCTCCATGATTAACATTTTCTCTAACACTTTCTTAAGTCTAGATAATTAGCAGAACAATAAACCAAATTCTGATTTGCAGCATTTGCTGATTTCTGAGGTGTAAAAAACACTGAAAATCTAGCTTTTTCTTTCCCCAGCCAGTTCCCTACAGCTTTGTGGTATCCCAATTTAATTTTTCTGAGCCTTGGTTTTCTCATATACAAACAAGGCTCATAGGATAATAGAGCTAAAACCAGAAAATAGCTCAGAGATCATCTACTTGAACCCATTTGTTTTACAAATGAGGAAACTGAAACCCAGGGATTTTAATCACCATACTCTGTTACTACATTTTTCAGTGTTGCTGTGAGGAAAATACTTTGAAAGTCTGTTAGTGCTACATGGGTATGCGTTGGGGAAACAGAGACTGGTGTGGAAAAGGCAGCATAGTAACTATATAGTTATATAACTATATATAGTAAATGCATAGTTATATAATTATATATATACATATATATAGTTATATAGTAAATATATAGTCTTCGTAAAGCTTTTAGTTAACATAACCTGATCACATTCCATTCTACTATTTAGCAAAAATATTCAGAAGTTGCTATTGGTCACTTCCTGCAATCGCCCTGAGTATCTTGGGGCTTGATTTCAAAGGTGGATGTCAATCCTAGCATGTCAGTATTTACAGCAGACCTCATCATCTTGTTTTGTTCTGATCATGTAATATACGAAAGCCTGCCATCCTAACTTCCCATCTTATATTGCAAACTATCTCTCCAGCCTATTTACTTTGTGAGGGAGAAATCTTAGTGATGTTTCATCTAGTAAAGATAGCATATATTCGATAACTGCATCACTTCCTTGAGAACTAACTTTTCTCTTTGGATTTAACTTTCAGCTTGATAGGTATCTTTTTATTAGCTGCATTGGCATTCACAGATCAAACCCAGAACATTCAAGGGTCAATGGGGATGTGCCCTCAGAAAGTGCTTTCTTGATTAGGTGGCAATTATCTCCCATCAAATGTAAAGAAAGGCAGAATATTTGTCAATATTCTTAGCTGAAAGGATTATCTTTAACACTTTTCTTATGACTTGACTATTTAAAAATTAAAATTCCATATATCCAGTAATTGAGTTCAAATCCTGCTTCAGATACTTACTAGCTGTGTAACCCTGGGTAAATCACTTAATCCTGTTTGCCTCAGTTTCCTCATCTGTAAAATGAGCTGGAGAAGGAAATGGCAAACCATTCTAGTATCTTTGCCAAGAAAACCCCAAATGGGGTCACAACAGAACAGCAACAAACACAAGATCCATTCATCAGTTTTCTTGTAATAGAATAAGCCCCAGATCCTCATTTCACTTGTAGAGGGAACTAGCTAGTGAGGAAATGCTGAAGGCTTCCTGCTTTGCAATTTACAGTCTTAGAAAGTTACCTAGGGCACTGAGAATTTATGTGACTTACCCAGCATGGAACAGCCATCATGATGTTATTCAGATTTTAGAAAGGAGTTGGAGTAGATTGCTAAGTCAGAAGTGGTATTTGAACCAAGGTCTCCCTGGCTACAAGGACAGGTCTCTTATCTATTACACCATGCTGTCTCTCCTTCTGATCCTCTTTTAGATAAGAGGAAATATTTGGTCATCCCTATTATTATTCAAAGAGGCCTCTTTAGCTTTTCTTCTCAGTAATTTGGACATGAGGTACAAATTAAGACTTAAAACCAGAAGATATGTACCTTCCTTATTATTATTATTATTTTTTGCTTTTTTTTTTTTTTTGGAGGGTAGAAGGCAGAGCAATTGGGGTTAAGTGACTTGCTCGGGTCACCACAGGTAGTAAGTATTAAGTGTCTGAGGCTGATTTGAACTCAGGTCCTCCTGACTCCAGGGCTGGTTCTCTGTGCCACTAGCCACCTAGTGCCACCTAGCCACCCCCTACATCTTCCTTATTGATGCAAGTTTTTGTACAGTTGAATAAATGTCATCTACATAGAGTTCTTGTTCTGAAGGAGATGACATTTCAATATAAGGTAGAAAATGATTAGAGCAAAGACAAGATCCAGATCTAGAAATATTTGAAGAGGAAAAGAAGACTTTCCTCTGAGAAGATCAGGGGAGAGGCCTTAAGGCAGAGGTAGCATTGGAGCTGAGTCTTGAAGAGGGAAGTTAAGGATTCATGAAGTCAGAAGTGCTTTCCAGGCACTTTTGTAGAGGAAATAACTTGCGAGGTGAGTTTGGACAAGAGTTGTAGTCCAGTTCATCCAGAATAGAGAGTGTTTAGGTGAGTAATGGAGCAGCTTAGGTGGAGTAGTGGATAGAGTATTGGGCCTAGAGTGAGGAAGGTTCATCTTCCTGAGTTCAAATCTGGCCTCAGACACTCACTAGCTGGGTGACCCTGGGCAAGTCACTTATTCCTGTTTGCCTTGGTTTTCTCATCTGTAAAATGAGGTAGAAAAGAAAATGGCAAAGCATTTTAATATCTTTGCCCACAAAACCCCAAAATGGCATCAGAGAGAGTTAGATGTGACTTAAAAAATGACTCAATGACCAGAGGGGAGTAATGGAAAGAAATATGACTGGTTGGGGCCAGATGGTAAACGGGATTGAAGATGGATCTAAAGATTTTGTATTTTATCCTAGAGGCAATGGGGAAAGAGGGAAATGGCAGACTTTCCCTCTCTCTGAGCTATTTCTCATCTGTAAAGTCAAGTGTTAAACTAGGTATACTCCAAGGTACCTCTTAGGTCTTACACTCTCTGAAGCTAAATATACTTATGTACTGTTTTCCAGTAGATTACGATTTGTGTTTGACTTAAGATGTGTTCATGGAAATAAACGCAAGAATTTGAGCCAAGTGCTAAAACAGTTCCTAAATTAAATTCATAGACCTAATGTTTGTTTGTTTGTTTTTTACCACTTTATTTCAGATCCTGACTGGACAACAACATGTCAAATGTTGCCTTGAGAAAATCTCCTGGAAATGGTAAATAGATGATTATCTTCCATAACTAGAATATTTATCTATTAGCAAGAATATATCAAATGCCTTCTAGGAGCCAGGCACTGTGCTAGGGATGTTGAATAGAAATATAAAAACAAAACAAAACCCAACAATAACAACAAAAACCCAATTCCTCCTCTCAAGGAGCTAATATTCTATTAAGGAAAAATATTTTATCCCTTGTTCTTTCTTTTGATCCTTAGATGATGGCGTTTTGAGTTTTCTTGTTCCAGCTTGTTTATATCAGTCATGAAATGTGGTGAAACGAAAGACTCTAGATATAATCTGACTAGGGTAGAGAGTGTAATGATACTTGGGTAGCTAGGTGCCACAATGGTTAGAATGCCAGGTAAGGAAGCAGGAAAACTCATCTTCCTGAGTTCAAAGTCAGCCTCAGACACTTATTAGCTGTAGGATCCTCGGCAAATCACTTAACCCTATTTGCCTCAATTCCTTCATCTGCAAAATAAGCTGGAGAAGAAAATGGCAAACCATCCAGGTGTTTTTGTCAAGAAAACCTCAAATGGGATCACGAAGAATCAGACACGACTGAAACAACTGAACAGCAAAATAATGACATTATCATTCCAATTATAGTGGTTATATAGAAATCATATATGGGTATGATCTATTCCCATTCATAAGGAAATAAACAATCAAAAAGCAATGCATTAGAAGGAATGGTGCTTCTACTTTTAAATCATACTTACATTTTTAAATAGGCATCAAACAATAAAATATTTAAATTGCTGTGAACCCTGGCTCCTGTGAAAGCTAAGGATTTCAGGTATCTAAAAATAATAAACATTTCTTAAATTAGACAGTGTAGTGGATAGAGTTTTGGACTTGGAATCAGAAAGACCTGAATTCAAATTCCTCCTCAGACACTTAGTAGTTGCATGGTAAGACCTCAGTTTCCTGACATCTGCAAAATTGGGATAATAATAACATTTCTTTTACAGGGCTGTTGTTAGGATAAAATGAGATGATTTTACAATCCTTAAAGCACTATAGATATGCTAACTTTTATTAAGTCTTTTGCCAGGTATTATTTAAAGTATTTTAAAAATAAACCCTGCATATACTTCCTTCCAAATAATGACTTTCATATATGGAGCAGCAAAATGTGATGAAAGACAAAAATGTGTTTTCCATAATATAAGATGTTGTACCTTAGTAATTCAGTTAAAGTAAACTCAAAAAGGGCTTTTTTTAAAACAATCTCTGCTATGTACCAGACACTGGGTTACTGGAGATACAAAATCAAAAATGAAACAACGTCCTTGAGGAGCAGGAACTTTGTTACTAAGGCAATACATATGGAAGGTGCAGAGGGGAAAGGAAATAAAGATTTATATAGCACAGGCACCATGCTGAGCACTTTCTAATTATTTTATTTGATCATCACAACAACCCTAGGAGGTAGGTACTACTTTTATCTTTATTTTATGATTGAGGAAACCGAGGCAAACAGAGCTTAAATGACTTTCTCAGCATTGCACACCTACTAAGTGTCAAGAGCTAAATTTGAACTCAGCTCTTCCTGACTCTAGGTCCAGCACTCTATCTACTAGCAGCCTCTAGTTTCCTAGAGGAGTTGACTGGAACAAGAGCCAGGGGCTGTATTAGAACCAACTCGAATTGGCTTATAAGAGCCCATAGTTAAATTTTAAGTGTGAACATTTACACTTCTGAAATCAGCAAACACTATAAATCAAGGATTGATTTATTGCTTAGTAGATGCCTTGTAAATTGAGAAAGGGTTAAGAGAAAATGTAAGAATGCAGATTAAACTTTAGAAGTATGTCTCCTGTCCTGTCTTTTTTTTTTTGAGAGTCACTTGATAAACATTTATCAAGACATTTATCAATCTAGTATCAGGTCTGACATTAATTAGCTGTATGACCTTAAGTAAGTCCCTTAACCTGTCCTAGGCTAAGTTTTGTTTGTTTTTCAGTTCAACTTTTTCTTTTAATAAAAGCAGAATATGCCTAGCAATACAGCATTAGCATCTAAACTAATACAATAAGCAATTTCTAAACCTATCTTTACTAATCTACAAAACAAAAGAGATTGACAAGATCATTGCTAGGGCCCTTTAAGGTCAAAATTTTGTGACTCCTTCTGGGGGCTTTTAAAAGTCCATCTTGGGGGAGAAAGGCAGAATGAATAAATCATTGGTGTTTGTGCCAGGCGTATAGTTCTGTTTTCCTGGCATTCGGATGATGCCTAGTGATCGGCATCTATAGTTTTAATTGGTATTTATGCAATATTTTTGTTTTATCTTTGATGACGGAGGTGTGGGATTTGTTCTTTCTTGTCAGTATATCTTAAGGTTGGAACATTCTTGAGCTTGCTTGTCTCCATATTTAACACTGGGCAATCTGATGCACCCTTGCAAATTTTCCCATGTTTTAAATCCTAGAACTCAATTTCAATCCATTGTCATGTAAAGCAAATTTTTATGTTTAAATGACTAGATGTGAAGAGTACTCCTCTGGGGACTGCACTGAGACAACAAGGTTTTCATGAAGTGAACAAACGAAGGACTTTCTTACAGGATAGCAGCTGGATAAAGAAACGCCCAGAAGAGGAAAAGTAAGGGGGAGGAAAGGGGGAAGGATGGGGATGGGCTAAGAATCATAGGATGTAAAGACCTATAGATTATTGGATAATTTAAATAACCAGGATTTCTAGCCCAATACCTACATTTTAAGGGCAGTTAGGTGGCCCCATGACTACAGTGTCAAGCCTGGAGTCAGGAGGACTCATCTTCCTGAGTTCAAATCCAGCCTCAGACACTTACTAGCTGGGTGACCTTGGACAAGTCACTTAACCCTGTTGGCCTCAATTTCCTCATCTATAAAATGAGCTGGAGAAGGAAATTGCAAACCACTCCAGTATCTTAGCCAAGAAAACTGCAGACAGGATCATGAAGAGCCAGACAAAACTAAAAGGTTTAAACAACAACAAATCTATGTTTTAGAGATGAGGAAATTTCAGACACATATATATATATATTAAGAGACTTGTCCGAGGTTGCACAAGTAGTAAGTTAGGATATGAAATCATCTTCTAACTACAATTTCAGTGTTCTTTTTATTGTATTGTGCTTCAGTGTGAATTGAGAAAAATGGGCAATTTCCTTGTCATTTATTTTGTTATATATTCTATGCTTTGGAGTTTTGGTATTATTTTTGTGTATATCTGTGTATTTATACTCAGATATATCAACTGGATCCGATTTTCAAAGAAAATAACTTTGAGGGTGGGAAATCCTTAGTTGTATGTGAATCCTTAATCAGAAATAAAAAGGGTCTGCTGTTGTCTATCAAACAAAACATTTATGTTTTCCTCAATAAATTGAGATAAAAAACCCCAACAAATTTATTTTCCAGATTCCAAACAAATAACATGTTATTTAAACTAAGACAGTGCTTGGCATATAGTAGGAACTAAATAAATACTTGTTTGACTTGACAGGGAGCAAAACGAACTATAATCCTACCACTCTAAGGAAACTTGCACTGTTACATATTTACTTACCTAGAATCATTTACCTAATACTGTTATGTATTCCTTCTGAATTGATAAGGGGAAAGTAGCTATTGTGCACTTTGTCCCAGAGCAACTAACTGGACAGAGTCTTCAATTTGACTGGGGATACTCTCGGGCTAAGTCCTTTTTTAGAACCCTCATTCTTTGATTTGTGAAGAAAATCAAGGAATTATGGGAGGATCTTCCCAGAGGTATGTTGGTGTGTTTCATGGAACTGCTAGAATATTCAAGCATTATATTATAGCAGGGCCACTCTGCTCTGAACCTTCCTTAGCTATACTCCAGAAGCGAGTCCTTTAGGGGAATTTTAATCTAACAGAGTAGCTATGCAGGTAAAATTCCATGCCTTCCTTACCAAATAAGTGAGCAAGCAAGTGAGGTAGTTTAAATAGCTAGAAAATGAAGATAGAGTGCTGAGCCTGGAATCAAGAAGATCTGAGTCTAAATCTGGCCTTGGACACATATTTGCTGTGTGATCCTGGGCAAGTCGCTTAAACCTCTGTTTGCCTCAGTTATAGGTTATATAGCCTTCAACAAAGTCCCTAAACTTGGTGCACCAGGCAGCTCTCTACTACTGTTTCAAAGCAGTGATTATTTACATTATTATAAAGAATTTCCTCATCAAGAGTTTATTATATCAGTGAAATTATAGATTCTCTTGAAAAAAAATCAGTCAACCAACTAACCAATCAATCAATGAATGTTTGGTCATTGGCTGCTTCATATTAGGTACAATGTCAGGTGCTGGGGTTAGAAAGTCAAAAAGGAAATAATTCTTGTCCTCAAGCAACTTATAGTCTACAAGAATGAAACCAAGCTTCTTCTTTCCCTTTTATCTTTCCATGAATTTTGTGAATTTTCAGTTTTACTAATTATATACTTGGAAGGATGTAAATCTTTTGCTGTGGTACCTTTGTTTTCTCGTATGGGACATTGAGGAATATGCACATGCTAGTCCAAAATATACTGTATATGCTACATGCATAGCTGAGATATAGATTCATGTGTTTATCAGTACAATTGTACCTTAATATTTATACTTAAATCTTAGAATCATAGAGTCATCAGCTTCTGAAAGAGAATTTAGAGGTCATCTAGTTCTATCCCTCATTTTACAGATGAGGTGTTAAGACCCAGAGTAATTAAATGACTAATCCAGATTGTAAGTAACAGAGCCAGAATATCAACTGAGGTCCTTGACACAAAACCCAACACTCCTTACACTGCAACGTAATGCCTTTCCCATTGATTAGGAGAGCTATGAAATATTTCTAATCTTTTAAGGCTAATGTCATGGGAGGGGAGCAACAACATCCAACTGAATACAGTCTAGGATGGTACTGAAAAATCAACATGTGAGATGATGTGGACCACTGATCTAATCCAATATGAAATTTTTAATGTTCTGACATAGTGAAATTTATGTAATATATAATCCACCTAAATGCCAATGATATTGAGGACCTTCATTCCAAAGCAACAGAAGGAGAGAATTGATGGTGGTTTTGTACCAAGTATACTTCCTTAACAAGGTAAAGGACAGCAGACAGATTTGGGCCACTTCAGGTTGAGGAGGAAATTGGTTTTAGCAACACATTTCTTTTACTCCAGATGACCAGCTTTTGGTTTGCTTATTATTTTTCTCCTCCAAGTGAGAGACCTCCTTTCTTCCTGCCATTCCCTCTCAACTTCATGGCATGGCATGGCATGGCATGGGATGAAAGATGAGTTAGGTATCAACAAGGCACAGGTGTGAGCCCAAGGGGGCAAAGACACAGGACCTCCATAGTAGTTAGCAAGAGTAGCTATTCATATTATTTCAATCCCACTGCTCAGAATTTTTTTTAAATTGATAAATACAGTCCTTGTTTAATTCATTGAATATAGTTTCATAGTCCTGAGGAACTTTAGGAGAGTAAAACTAGAAAAAAAAATGTGGTATTTCAGGTTGGGCTGATATGATGCAGCTCCATATACATGCTTCTTGCCTTGGCTCATGTCCATAGACTGTACTACATGTTTTGACATTTCCTAAAATTGCCAAGCTTCGTTGTTTCCTTTTCAACTCATTGTACAAAACAAAGCAGATCTGGCTTTTGGATAGCAAACATAAGGGTCTATTTTCACTAGAGAAGCTAAAGTTTCAGAGACCTAAAATAAACTTTCTCTTTTGAATGATTAGTCTTTTCTATTTACATTTATTGTTTATTTTTCCTAAGCTTTTTTTTTTCATTGTGGAAAAGAATGTTAGGCACATTGCTTACCCTTTCTGGGACTCATTTTTGAAGTAAATGGATCTGATTCAATAGCCTATAAGGTCCTTTTGAGACCTATCAACCTTTATTCTATAATTTCAAATTAAGATGCCTGGATATCTGGAGTGAAATCTACCAAATATTTCAAATAAGCACATACTTCCTCATATAAGTTCAGCTGCCTACTTAGATTGGGGCAGGCTTTTGAATCTGTCTTTCTGCTTTAAAAACTATTTGAAATACATTGAAAAGTAGGTGGTCCCATGTTTCCACACCCAGACGAAAAATTCATGTAGTTGTTGAACTTCATGGAAATGTCATGGGGCACGTTAGAAAAATTGCCCTTTGTACTGACAGACTATTTTCATGTCCTCATGAGCAGTCAAGTGGTGACTGGTTAAAATAAATAGATGCTTGTTTTCTTTTGCCTGCAATGAAATGAAGGAACCTTTGCCAGAGAATTGTGAGGTCTTTTTTTCCCTTATCCTTTGTTTTGTATTTACCAAATACTGTAGTAACTATTTCTGTGAACTCTTTTTTTTTTTTAATCTGCAGAGATGAAAACTACGGCAGAGTGGTGCTCAATCGACATGCTTCCCATGAGGCCTTAGACAGGTGGGTATCTCAGTCAAAGTATATGAAAGCTTTAGCAGAAATTTCAAATAATGGGAAACCAAGGGAAAGGTGCTGACTTGGTTAGAATTGCTTATCTAACCACTGACTGTCAGTGGCAAATGTAGGGAATCCCTTAACTCTTTGGGCACATGAGAGAGTCTTGCACCATAACTATGAATTTAGACAGAGGAAGAAGGAGGGTAGTCTTTCCAACTATAATTACCCAGAGCACTTCGGGAAAAAAAAAGAATGGGTAACAAATAAGTAACATGATGTATTACTGGACCACCAGTTTGGGATGAATTACTTGGTAGGAGTAAAGGAAAACATTTGGAAATGTTGTTCTAAAAGGTCAAAAAGCTCTGTAATTATGAATTATTCTTTTTTTTTTTTTAATCTTTCCTATAGAGAGGTCCTTTAATCTCAGAGAAATTACCCATGCAAAGTGAAAGGGACCGTTCTTGGATCTGGTAAAATTGACCCTGGGTTCAATTTCAGCCACTTCCGAGTTGTATAACTTTGAGGAAGTCACTTAACCTTTCTTGGCCTTAGTTCCTTTATCCGTAAATTGAGGGGTTGGACCAGACAGCCCCTGAAGTCACCTCTAGTTCTCTGATATATAATTTATGATCTCAAGTTTTCTTACCCTTTAGAGTGGTCCAACCTTATCTCCTCTCTAGACTGTTGTAAGTTTTCATGAAAGTACTTCAAATTATGTGGAACTCCAAAGCAAATAAACATGACTGGAAAATGTTAAATGATAGATAGAATCAGAAAGAACTCAGAAGTTCCAAATGTGAACAAGAATCCAATACAGAAATCCAATATAGAAGTCATAGAAACGCCTTCTATAGTACACGGATAATAACCTATACTCTCAGAGTTTTCCTCCAAATAATTCTGTGAAATGGATAGTGAAAGTATGATTCCCAATTTATATGTGAAAAAACTGTGTTTCGGAGAAGTCTAGTGATTTGGACAAGAGCTAGTAAGTTTCCCCCAGGGAATAATATCAGATCTGGGATTCAGATCCTGTTTTCCTGAATGAAAGTCCCAAAGTATATCAGAAAAACAAATCATCAGAACAAATCCATTAGAAAAATATAATAAGATTTTTTTTTCTATCAGAGAAATTCTCTAGCTATTCTATCAAGAGGTTCCAATGATGAGGCTAGCCCTGGAAGGGGCCCTGTGAGAATATTAACTTTTCTAACCTGAGGCAGGTGAGGGAGTTGAAGTTGTAAAGCATGATATAAAAAAAATGGGGCCTTGGAAGAGGCTAAGCATGTTCTTAATTGCAGTGAGAGTGAAAGATAAGGAGGTTCCAGCTTGGAGAGCTAAGCATTGGGATAGTCTACATGTAGATGGGTAGGAGCTGAGAAGAAGATCTGTAGGGACAGGGAGGTTATGAAGGGCAAATCCAAGACAAATGACAGAAATACACAGGTTTCTAATTCTAGGAAAGCTAGTCAGATTGAAAGGGTCAAGAATAGGCAGAGAGCATCTATGAAATTCCAGCTATGAGAGATGAAGTTTTGCTTGTTCTTTACCATTTTCTTCCTGCTTAACCTGCTGTAGCTCTATCCTGAGCAGGCTCTAACAGCAACTTGCCCATTATTCTTTCTGTGACAGTGCCAAAAAGATATATAGAGTAGGAGTAGATGTTTTCTTTTCAGGATATCAGCCCCAAAAGGTTAAGGAGGTGCTTCAAACATAACTGGGGAAGTTTTCTAAACCCTGATTTTTTATTTGATTTGAGCTGGATTTTGTTTTCCCTTGGTTCACCTCTTTAGGGGTGGTACCCTTTCTATAAAGTAGAATTTCTTTTACATATGACCTGAAACCAAATCTTCAAACATCAGTAACTATCTCAGTTTCTGCTCTTCTAAGATTTGAAAACAAGTCAATTTTTACTATATTCACAAACTTTATGGTATGATAAGTGTCAAATACAGCAGCCAAGGAGGAAGACTAAAAATTGATGATGAGGATTGTGAGTGTTGTGTAAGCTCTGGAAAGTATTACCAAGTTAGAAAGACTGTATAGATGGGCCTGACAAAGAATAGAGTAGTTGTTCTGCAAAAAACAACCTTGATAATGTTGGGGAAGCTCCTTGACAGCAGTTGACCAACAGGTGGCGAATTGATTTTTATCCAAGAGGAGTTTGTGAAGCCAGCTCTTTAAAGTCAGGAATTGGGAGAAGAGTGGGGAGAGTGGGTTGCAAGCTGGAGCCACAGTTCATTTCACATCAGTGAAACCAGAGATCCTTAAAATATTGCTGTCATGTTTTCTCTGCTTTTTGTTCCCTAGCCACTTTTGGACTTCTATGAATAGTTTATTGTGATTTCTAGATCCAAACCTCTCCCACAGAATCACAGAATTTGAGAATTAGAAGGGACTTTCAATGGCCATTAAGTCCAACCTAGATTCCTGAGTGGTAATTAACAGCCCAGAAGCTGTAATCCTCTAAACATAGTTGAGATCACTTTACACTCACCCACATGAAATCTTAATTGTCACTTTTCTTCCCACTCAGACAGGCTTTAGAGATTTTCTAGCAGCTTAGTTTTAACTTGACATTTCCCTGTCCAAAATAGTCCAGCCACATCTTCAAAACTGAAGAATTTATTGTGGACTTCCTTTTCTCGATCGTTCATAAAAACATCATATAAGACCTGGACACTCTAATATTAATATTTTTACTTCTCACTCTTCTGCCTCTTCCCCCATGACCATTTCATTCTTATATCCTGGATTTATTCAATCTCTATGAAAAAAAATAATCTGTGCTATTCCATGAAAACTTAGTTTTTTAAAACAATATTTTATAAGGGATTTTTAAAAAATCAAAATTTCATTCACAGAATTTGAGATTTGGAAGATAACTCAAAGACCATCTAGTTGAACTTATGAGAATTCCTACTATAATATTAATGGAGACAAGTGGTAAATGAACTTCACTTGAAGACCTCTAAGGAGGAGAAACCTATCCCTCCTCCAGGCAAACCATTTGACTTTCGGACACCTCTAATCTTTAGGAAATCTTTCCTGAAGTCAAGCCTAAATTTGCTTTGTAGCAATTTCCACCCACATTGTTCTTGGTTCTGGCCTTGGTAGCCAAGCAGAAGTCCAATTGCACTTTGACATGACAATCTTTCAAATATTTCAATATGGCTATCATGTTCACCTTGATCCTTTTCTCTAGACTAAAAAGTCCATTTTCTTTGATCAGTCCTCATATGTCAGTAATTCAAGGCCCTCTACTATCTTGGCTGACCTCCTCTGCATACAGAACAACACCATCAACAACAATGATGACATTTACATAGTGCTTTATGGTCTTCAAAGTGTTTTACCTATATTAACTCATCTTCACAACAACCCTAGAAGGTAGGGGATATTATAATTCCCATTTTACAGATGAGGAAACTGAGAGAGGTTAGATCACAGAGTGCCCAGCATCACTCAGCTCTTAAACATTTGTGGCTAGATTCAAACTTAGGTCTTCCTGACTCCCAGGTTCTGTACTTTCTCCACTTTACCATTCAACTGCCTGACCAGAATATTATTAAACTACACTGAATATCCTAGTCTCCTTTTTCTATATGCTTATTCATCCCTACAAACAATGCCAGATTTCTCTTTATAGTCTTTCCCCAAGTAGTTCTGTGTAGTGATCAGAGTGACCATTTGTAATGACAATTCACACATTTTGGTCCTCTGTTGCCCAATTTTGCTCTCAATTATTTCAAAACTTTTAGATAGATGGCACATAATCAACACTAATTTAAAGTTTTCCATTTAGGTCTAGAACATCTTGTATGCATATCTCATTTTCAGCTAATATCTTTTAGTAGTGTCTCAAAAAAGAGACTTGAAAAATAAGCTGATTTCTTTCTGAAATAACTTCCTAAATGAATTTCTTTTCCTGCTTCTCTTAATTAACCATTTATTAAATGGATCTGTGATCTCATCTGTGTGGGCGCACCCTCTGTAAGTGCAAATAGTAAAATCTCCATGCCCTCTCATCCTCCCAGTAGAGTGTAAGCTTCCTGAGGGCAGAGACTGTCTTGTTTTTGTCTTCTGGCCCTCAGCCTACAGCCTAGCACCCTGCCAAAAGGTTAGAGCCCTATGATTTAATTAGAATAGGGAACTCCTATGTGATGTAACCCCCTCTAACGATACAAGTCAGCACCTTTTCTTCAATTTGTGGTCATAAAGAGTTGTCTAGAGAACTGAGAGGTTAAGTCACTTTTCCAGAGTCAAAAACCTAACATGACAGCAGCAGGATTTGAACTCAGGACTTCCTGGTTTCAGAGTCACCTCTCTATCCATCTGTCTCTCATAGTGGGTGCTTAATAAAATGCTTGTTGAATGAATGACAGTGTCTTTTTCTGTGATATCCTTCTTTAAGTCTTCCATAGAGGATTCATGTTTCTAACATGGTGGAAGACTGACTTCTAATACTTTTACCACTTGGTAGACAACACTTGGACTATTTATTTTTTGTCTGTTGTTCTCACTACAGGATTACCTATCTTTTTTCTGGTCATTCATATCTTGGATGGTATCTTCTATGCCACTTCTCTTGCACAAAGGAGTTGATGGTCAAATGTTCCAGCCTGTTTCACCGTGCCTCTTTCCATTACCCACTAACAACCACCAGTTACATACAATGAATTAATACTCAGTCACCTATTATTTGCCATTTACATTTTTCAGATGTACCAAGTAGCAATTATCTTGCCCCCAAAACTAGATTGTGATGTAGTTTAATGTCTGCCTGCACAAGATAGTTGATTACTAGGAAAAAAAGATTTTATTACACAGTAATTAACAGTGCCTACAACAGCATATATTAACTGTCGTTCAATTTACATATTATGTTATGTGATTTGCATATTCTGATTCCCAATGTGCACATGTCACATTGTGGTTTGGATAATTGGGTACAGAAAGGATCCTTCTATTAGCATGGATAATTAGGTTGGCTGTCATTTTTTCCTATTCTCAAATACTCAAATGGACTTATTATCTCAGTGATGTGGGTATTCCCTCCAGCAATACTGATAGAAATCTATGTCTTCCTTCTCTATGCTGCTGTTGTTCTTGTCCTCTCAAAAGTTCAGCAAAGGAAGCACACCCAAAATGTTGGGCATCTTCCTAACTTCTTCTTGACATTATAAGGATATGAGGGGAATGTGGGCTGCCTAACAGTAATCCCTTGCTCATGCCACATGACCAGTCACTCTTCCTTTTTGCCTGTCCATTCATTTTATGACATTCTTTATACTCTCTCCTTTAAAATTTCTTGTTTGTGATGTTTGCAACCTACCCTAATCCACTATGCACCTTGACATTGCCCCTTAAGTGATCTTCAATTTCAATTCTTTGGACACTGTAGTGTTCCATGACTTGCATCTATACAACAACACTGGGAAAAGATTGGTATTAAAAATATGGATCTTTATTTTATGGAGTATTATTTCTTTTTTATTCTATTCAGTCATATTTAATTCATTTAAATTTATTCATTTAATTCATTCTAATTCATCAAATGGTAAACATTTATTAAGCACCTTCTATATCCAGAGCCTCTTGTTAGGTGCTAAGACATAGATTCTTGCCTTGGAAGAGTTGCCAGTCTAGTAGTATGGAAGGTAAGATATATACAAAAATATTTATAATACCAAGCAAAATGTGGGGAAAAAAAGCCATTGAAGAGGTTATAAAAAAGACCAAAGTGCCAAGAGAGTTTAGAGGGAGAGATGCTTCTAGATATAGGAATCAGAGGATTCAGGAACAAAACAGCACTTGAGCTGGGCCTTAAAGGATCAGTAGGATGTTAAGACACAGACATGGAGACAAAGAAATTTTCATGAATAAAAAATAGTAAAGGAAAAGTGATAGAGATGGCAATATGTGAGCTGAGTTTGGAGAATCATAAATAGGCCAACTTGGCTGAATTGTAGAATACATACAGAGAAGTAGTATGAACTAAGTAAAGTTGAATAGGTGAGTTAATTGGGTAATGGAATATATTTGGACTTAATTCATTAGTCAATGGAAAGCTATTGAAAGACTTTAAGCAGTGGAATAAAAATATTAGAACAATAACTTAGGAAAATTATTAATCTGAAAGTAGTAAGTAGCAGGATTTATGGGTAGAGAGAGATTAGAGGCAGGGAAACCAGTTAAAAAGCTAATAAATTAGGCTAAGTGAGAAATCCTGCATGCCTGAATTAGGAAATTGCAATGAGAACAGACTGAAAACCAGCGTTGTATAGTGGAATGTACATTGGATTGAGAATCATAAAAACTGGGTTGGAATTCAGGCTATGCCATTTACTGAATCCCTTCAGATAAAGCATTTGAACTTACTGAATCAAGTTTTGTCACCTATAAAACGGTACCGAGTTTACTATGGCTCTTGATTTCAGAGCCAATCTGGCTACATTTCCTCTTGAGGGTTCAAGGGCACCCTGAGGGATTTAAATTCCCTTTTTTTCTATTGTCATCAGCCTCATTTCTTCCCAGAAGAGATCCCTCTATTGTTAGATGCCAGTGTCTAGTTAGTTCTATTTTTAAAAGTTGTGTTTACTTTGAATACCTAGCAAGAATAAAGTATAAATATTTCTTCCAACAACTGGGGGAGTACTCTCTCATACACCTTATCTCTAGTAGGTTGAAGACTTAGCTCAGTTCCTACATAGCATTAGTTGCATCAATTTCAAGCCTAGATTTCATTAAGTTCTTATCTCCACTGCTACTGACCTGAATCCAGAAGATCACTCTCAAAACGTACTCCTTGCTTCTCAGGCCATTGATGCTAGCCTAGGTTGGCTGCACACCCATACCCTGTAATACTGTGATCCCAAGGTACCCTATGAACCTTTTGAAGTTTACAAGGTTATGGAGACTATACTTCCTTCATCGAGAATAGCAAGGAACAAACACAGAGGCCAAGGATCAAGGCCCTTTCGTGGGACCCTATGACCTCAGAGGGGAGAAAACACTATAATATTTTTCCTTACAGTTTTAATCTTTTAACTGGATACCTTGAGCAGAATCATTGAATGAGGCAAAGAGGAAGTAACTAAAGCTGATAGGCCTTCTTGAATGCCTCCACAGCCAATCAAAGAGCCACCCCTTCAACACATGGTTACACATGGACCCAATTATAGAATGTCTATGAATGTCCCATAGTCTCTCCAAGGCACCTCCATCCTACATCACAATGACTCTTTGTGTGCTTTTTTGGGTTTTTTTTTTTTGCTTTTTGGAGGGCAGTTGGGGTTAAGTGACTTGCCCAAGGTCACACAGCTAGTTTTTTGTATTAAGTGTCTGAGGCCGGATTTGAACTCAGGTACTCCTGACTCTAGGGCCGGTGCTCTATTCACTGCGCCACCTAGCCGCCCCTACAATGACTCTTTCAAGGAAGAAAGCTGTCATTCTCTCCCCATGGAGAATTACATCACGGTCAAGCTGATAGGGTCTGTACAAGTGTCAGTCCTTGGTTACCATGGGAATAATGATACTACCTACCTGCCTGGGCTGTTGTGAAGAAAGCACTTTATATACCTCAAACCACTATCAAGTAGGCATTATTGCTGTTAGAAATGAGGGTATAAATGAAGGAGATATAGAAAAGGTAAAATTGACTGGACTTGGCAAATGATTGAAATGAGGGGATTAGTAAGAGAAAAAAAGTGCCTCAAGGCTTTCAAGCCTAGGTTACTGAAAATAATGGTGTTACTCTTAGGAATGGGGAAGTCAAGAGGAGAAACAGGTTTAAGGGAGGGTAGATGATGAATTAGGCTTTGGATATGTTGTATCTGAGGTGATTATGGGCCATTCTGACTGAGATATTTAGTAAAGAGCTAGAAACATAGGTCTATGACTTAGGAGCGAGGTCTATGACTCAGGAACTACTTTAGGACTGGAGATGCAGGTTTGGGATGTGTTTTCAAGGAGAGAATGGTTAAAGAGATGGAAGTGGATCAGACTACCCAAAAAGAGAGCATAGATAGAGGAGAGAAAGCCAAGAACAGAGCTTTGAGAAAGCTCCATCATCTAAGGGAGTTAGAAGAAGAAGATGAACCACTGAAAGAAAGAAGCAGTCAGAGATGTAGGAGATTTAGCAGACTGCAGTGAACTAGAAACCAAAGAGAGACTGAATATGCAGAAGGATATAATAAACAGGGTCAGAAACTACAGAAATATTAAGAAAGATAAAGACTAAATATCCTAATTAATTTGGTGAGTAGGAGGAAATTGGTGACCTTTGAGAAAACATATCATTAGAACAGCAAGGCCTGAAGCCCGGTTACAAAGGGTTGGTGAATACGCAGATGATTAGGAAGTATCAGTACACATCTTAGAACATTATCTTAGGACTTTTCTGAAAGTTTGGCAATAAAGGGGATGAAAGAGATGGAGTAGTAGATTGAAGGGCTAATAACAAATAGAAGAAATATCAATTTTTTTTCTTTATGAGGAAAAATTGAGTATAATTTTGTATGAATGAGGAGAAGCTAGAAGGGAAAATATGAGGATGTTGGGGGGAAAAAGGAAATGCTTGATATATTGAAGCCTCAACTGTGGTTGGAATCAAGAGTGCAAGTGGAGGGGTTAATGTTGGAAAAAATTAATGTTATCTTTTTATAAGAGAGAAGGAGAAAGGGATGGATAAAAATAGAGAAGTCCTGAGGCTTGGAGAGTGAAGTTGAAAGTACTCAAGCCTATGGAGACAGCAGAATACAGTAGGAAAAACCCTGAATTTGGATGTAGAAGTTGAACCTGGTTCTATAACTTACTCATTGTAAGCTCAGGCGAATCACTTAACCACTGTGGAAATCAGTTTCCTCATTTTTAAAATAAGGAGTTTGGACTTGATTTCTTTCAATATCCCTTTCATTCTCCTCAAAATCCTATCTGCACTCCCACTACCCCAACAACCTCTTGTCCTTCTTTGCCTAGACCATCATAGATCAGAGAAGAGAGTGAAAATATTTAGGAGCAGACTTTATTTGTTAGAAAGTGGGAGCAATAGAAGACTAGGAGATGGGATTCAACTTATGGTTGTGCTAGAGTCAGTTTGAAAGAATGGTTAGCTAGAAGTATGTGTATAATGATATATGCATACACACATATTTGTACATACACACACATAGTTGTATCTAATGGTAACCATCTCTAGGAGAGGAGGGAAGAAAAAAAGGACAAAAAAGAAATTTACATGATAACTTCATTATATATTTAAAAGGAACAGTAAGTTGTACATAATAGGTTCGCAGATTCATGTGCAAAAAAAAATTGCTAAATTTTTAGCGTGAGCTTTTCTACCTTGGAAATCAGCAAATGCTACGAATCAGAGCTTGATTTATTGCTTTGTTGTTTGTCTAGACTCAAGAAAATGATGAGGAAAATATTAATAATGTAGATTAAACATAAAAGTATTTTTTTTTGCAGGGGAAGAGCTGATTATTAGAGATTTACCAAAATACCTCTGGTTCAGTCTTTTGAAAGTAAAGCAGTTCTAAAGGATGATAAGATGGCATAAGAAATAGAAGATTGAATTTGAATTTTGATAAGTTGGAGATTTTCCAGAAGAGAGCAACCAAAATGGTGAAAGGCTTTGAATATGCATCATAAGTTTGGCTGAAGGCTCTGGGCATGCTTAGTTTGGAGAAGATTTGGGCAGGAAGGACATGATAGCTGTCTTCAAATATTTGAAGGGTTATTATAAAGGAGGGGTTAAATTTATTCTGATTGGCCATAGAGGGCAGAACCAGGAGCAATGGATAAAACTTTCAAAGAAGAAAAATTAGGTTTAATGTCAGGAAAAAACACTTAACAGAGTTGTCCAAAAGTGCAATGGGCTGATTTGAGAGAAAGTGGATCCCACTCAGCAGAGAGTGAATGGATATTTGTCAAATACTTTATAGTGAAATTTCCTTTTATGTCTAGGTTCCTTCCTACAGTCAATTTCTGAATCAGAGGATCTGGATTCAAGACAATCACTTCCCTAACTTCGTGTCTAAGGACAAGTTAACCTCTCTGAGCCACAGTTTCTTTGTCTGTAAAATGGGTTAATAATACACCTATCTTATAGGATTATTGTGATGGTCAAATGAGATAATCTCCTTAAAACACTTTGCAAACCTTTAAGCATGATATAAACACGAGCCAAAATTGTTATTATTTATTGGTGGGTGGTTGAAATGGAAGTCTGTGGAGCTTAGGAGTTAAACATGAAAGAGTTAGATGTGAGGAGGATTGTCAAAATGTATATCAGTATATATATATATATATATATATATTTCAATTCCTGAAAAAAAAAGGGGAAGAACTGTAGGAAAAGAAGAAGAATGAAATACTAAAATGATTGAAGAAAAATTTGAATGTCCTTGAAGTCACTATATGGCAGTGAAAAGGAAGAGCACAAAGTGGTTTACAACTTAATGGATGTTTGAGTTAACATCCAGGTAGGCCTGTGTCTCCACAGCAGTTTTTCTCAAAACTAATTATGTTAATATGTATATCTTTTATCTACCTTGACATAGCAGGTTTCCCCCCAAATACATGACAGTTTTTGAATCATTTCTTGTTATTTTATTAATTTTTTGATGTACTTTTTTGGCAATAGGAGCAAAAATGAAAAGGAGGAGCAGAAAGTCACAATTACTCGTTACAGATCGGATGATACCTTGGACAGGTAAGTTGCTTTAAAACACATACAAAGTGTTAGGAGGAAAATACATTCTAGTTTTAGACTTGTAGTCAGGATGACCTGAGTTTACAATTTGCCTCAGGTACTTTCTAGCTCTGTGAAATCACATAACCTCTCTGTGCTTCAGTTTTCTAATCTCTAAAATGGGGATAAAATATTGCTTTTAATAGACAGTTGTTGTAAAGGTCAAATGAGATCATATATCCAAAGAAAGTGATTTTCCTAAATCATAGGTCTGATCATGTCACTTCCCTGCTCTGCCCCAGTAAGCTCCAGGGGCTTCCTATTGCTTCTAGGCACAAATATATTTTAAAATTCTCCAGCATTCAAAGTCCTTTATATATCCTACTTTTTTTCAGTCTTCTTACACCTTACTTCCTGAAATATACCCTTCAATCTAATGACGCTGGTCTCCTGGCTATTCCATGAGCAAGACTCTGGGCATTCTCTCTGTCTGTCTTCCATGCCTAGAATTCTTTCCCTCCTCCATTCTGACCACTGACCTCTCTGATTTCCTTTAAGTACCAACTAAAATCCTTACTGCAACAGAAAACCTTTTTCAATCCCTCTTAATTCTAGACTTTCTATGAATAAATTTCCTATTTATCTTTCACATAGTTTGCTTTGTATATATTAGTTTGCATGTTGTTTCAACTGTTGGAATCTAAGCTCCTTGAGGGAAGGAACTATCTTTTGCTTCTTTTTGTGTCTCCAGCTCTTAGCACAGTGCCTAGCAAAGAATAGGTGCTTAGTAAATGATGATTGATTGATTGCAATGCTTTAAGGGCTATATAAATACTGGTGATGATAATGATGATGGATTGCATCTTATGGATTGCAACATATCCAAACTTGTGGATTGCACATAAGCTATTATTACATTTATTAACCTTATTTTTTCCTAAAACCTTATTTCCAATAGTTAAGGTATACTGAATATGTGATATTCTGTTTGGAAAAGCTCATGATTTATCCATGAGACTGAATGTTACCTCTTATTTCATGCTGACAATAAATTTCTATGCATTTTGGAGGGAAAAAATGTAGCCTGAGGATAGCTAGGAAAAACTACAGTGAGTCAGGAGTGATTAGGTCAGTTATAACTGATAAATTGTACATTTGAGAAATCCCTGTACCTCTTTCTCTATCTATCTTTTCATTGACTCTTTCCTTTCCACCTATGTGGAGAGATCTGCTCATATCTCCCCTAAGAACTTTGATGTTTCCATCTTGATTATGGTATGAACTGCAGTTTCTCCACATCTATTTTATGGAACATCTACATTTAATAGTAGAAAAGACTGATTCCAATCTGTAAGAAGGGTAAGAGATATTCATTTTTTAAATTGCACCAACTCATTTGACAATAAAGTTACCATAGAATTAATGCATTAAGATAGTAGACGTATGTTCTTTTTGAAGAACTTGGAACAACAGGAATGAAAGGTTCAATGAAAGTTGTACAAATCACAATTTAAAAAAATATATTTAGGATGTAAATATATTTTGGATGTTGTTTCTTCATAAGCAAGAAAGTTTATATTTTAATTAAAGTTTAGATATAGAGTCATTGTTTATTAGTTATCAATGAGACCATCTAGACTGATAACTCCCTTTGAACAAAGGGTCTACTAAGTTTTGTCATGTTAGCCCTGATTGTAGATATAATTGGCATCTGTCAGATTTTAATCTGCTCTTGCCTATATTTCAGGTGTCCATTAGGTTCTAGGGTCAGATTGCTTCATTTTTCAGGAAATTTTTAATAGCGGCCATAAACATGGCTATTACTGCTGCATTTTGAAAGCAAAATTCTGCATATTTTGAAAGCAAACTGGAATAAAAGAGGCCATATATCTTCCCATCACTGCCAGGTCTGTTGCTCATTTAAACTAACTTAAACAGTCTAGTGACTATGTGGTCTTATTGACTTGATATTCCCTCCAGAGATGCAGCTTGCAGCCTATCCATGCTGGCCCATTCTGTAAGAGTTCTGTCCATGTTCTCCCAAAAGTTTGGTGCAGAAGTTTCCCCAACATAATGGAGGCTTTTCTTGCTCTCTCCTAACACCATAAGAGTACCAGCAGAGCACTCAGGTCGTCCACCAGTCATCTCTCAATTTTGCCACTAATATTTGATGTAATTAAACATATGGAAGACAAACTATGGCAGAAATGACTATAGAAGGGTGGGAATGCTTTCTCTCATAGAAAGATTCTTACAGCAAGTCTGGTTTAGGAGAAACTAGACCAACCTATTTCTTCTTATAAACCAGGACTCTGGCTCAAACAGATTAATTAATTTCAGTTCCCTTGCCCAACATTTAAGTGCCTTCTGTTTGCTAGGATCATTCAGCAAGTAAGTGGCAAAAGCTGGGATAAGAACTCAACTCTCTTGGCTCTCAGTCCAGAGCTTTTTCTACTATACTATCTATTTGCCTTTACTTACCATCTGTACGCCTACTTAAATAAAAGATGACAACATATTTCTAGGTAAGAAGGTCAAAGCAGGGTCTGGGACTGATGGTGGAATGATTAGAGAGAAGGATTAAAAAGTGCCTCAGTCCTGGGGGGCAGGGATCAGTCAAATGCTACCACACTTAACTGTTTCAAGCTTCTGTGTAAAAAGGTCCCCTAGATCTAGTGAAAAATGGAAACTGGACCGGTGGTTCATTCTTTGTTCTAACTTTTGAAACCCTAGTTCCTGACTTTCAGTTTACATTGTTTTTTGGTGTGTGTGTGTGTGTGTGTGTGTGTGTGTGTGTGTGTGTGAGGATGATAGGGAGAGAGAATGTATAAGGAACTCCCAGTGAGGAAACCCTCTCTAGAAGAGCAGATTAGCAATTACTCTTCTCCTTATGATTGTAGAGAGTTGATTCAGGCATGGAAAGGTCAAGTGAAAGGCAGAATGTGAACCTAGATGGTCCATGTTTTTATGAAGAGGCTCACTCTTGAGCTGTTACACCATACCACCTCTTCCATCTAAGCATTTGAACCTTAAAAGAAAGAAGCTTTTAAATTTGTTGCTCTGAACATTTTTAAGAGCTGGATTCCTCTAACATTTTAACCAAATGGAGTCCTAGAATCGTTCATTGATTTGGAGCAGGAATAGACCTAGAGACCATCTACTTCAACCCCATCATTTCATAGGAAAAAAAAATGAGGCTAGAGAGGATTAGGGATTTGCCTCGGCTCACAGGACTAGTAAGGTTCACACTCAGGCATAGAACCTAGGGATTTCTGGCTCCCATTACTATGTTTCCCCACTATACTTTATTACTATGTAAATAAAATAAGAATGAACAAAGTAATACATGTTGGGGCCACAGAGAACTGAAGTTCAGTAACTGTAACATAGGGTACAGAGACCCCTAGTGTTCGATTGAGAAAATACATGTAGTTCTTTGCAGACTCTTAGGATGGAGAAAAGTCAATATGTTGTAACTCCTGTGCCAGACTATATCATTTCAAATTCCAAGAAAAGCTGGTTCTGCCATATTAGTGTTTAAAGGCTTGAGGATGAAAAGTTCTTAAGAATAATGATAATAATGAACATTTATATAGCACTGTGTCAGCTATTATGTTAAGTGCTTTACAAATATCTCATTTGATTCTTACAATGACCTGGTGAAGTAAGCTATTATTATCCCCATTCTATAGATAAGAAAACCGAGGCAAATGAAAGTTAAGTGACTTGCCCAGGATCATACAACCAGTAAATGTCCAAGGTGAGATATGAACTGGGATCTTTCTCACTCCAGGTCTATCTAGTGCTCTGTTCCCTGTACCCTCTAGCTTCAGAATGAAATTCTAAAGATCTAAATAAGCTAATTATGATGAGAAAAAGGAGTTGTTTAAAAAGTTTCATGTAGTTGCTCAAGAAACTCATTGGTCAACTTAATTTTTTAGGAAGAAATATATAAAAGGTGGAAACAAGAGCAGTTAATACCAATTTTTGAGCTAGAAAAAAATGACTCACAGGGATTTAAAACATAAGATGAGTAGGGAGATATGAGAGTATCTACATTCCTTTGGTGAATTCAAGTTATCTAGCCTAGACAAATTATGTATCAGGGAAAGGTAAGAATTGGTAGATAAAATTGTTGAGCCTTGGTCAATAATATTTGAAAGGTCATGGATGAATGGTCTGGGGAGGGGAGTGAGCAATCTATATTTAGAATTGAATGGGATTTTAAAGCAAAAAGCATCAATAAAACTGTTAAAAAAATAAAAGAAAGTTCATAAAACATAGAAAAAGTTGTCTCAGCACCAGAGAAAGGTAAGTGTTCTAATTTTTTTTTGAAAAAGAGAAAAGAGAGAAATCTAGAAGCCACAGGACAGTGAATTTGGATTACTGGCAAAATTAAAGGGATGGCTAATGATCTTGTTGTTGTTGCTGTTGTTATTTGTCCTTCATTCTTGAAGAGGACCGTGACATTAGGAAAGTGATGCCATGAACTTGCAAGTGAATTGGATTTAAGTGAGGGAGGGCTGTGCAAAGTCACTAGTCTCACTTTCTCCTCCAGAGCCATCTGGATCCAGTGGTGAGATATAAACTAGAACAACTAGAGATGGCCCCAAATGCAGTGGGAAACTGCCGATCTTTTTAAGCTAAAGTCTTCCAGGTCTCAGTTTCTCAGTTTGTCTGAGACAATGCTCATTTAGTGATTAAGGCTAGGTAAGAGAGGAGGCAAAGAAAGGCCTCTTTTACCTAATTAAAAAAAATCATCTGAGAGGGGAAGTCCTTTAGGGTTTCTGTTCAAAACAGAAACAATTGATATTTACTTTCACTCTAAGTAATTGGGGCTCAAACAATGACCCTGTGGGCTTGATCTGGGTCCTATTGTTGGCTAATCAATAAGAGCTCGAGTGATTTAGGTTTAAGGTGTGGTTCTTAAGAAAGATATCTAGCCTCTAAATCCCAAGATACCAGTTTGTATCAGCAAGTACCCTAGCATACCCAAGATGGCTGCTAGCACAGGTTCTTAGATCTGCTTTTCTAAAGCAAAGAAACTCAAAATGGGTTAACAGTCTCACTTTAATCAAACCTATATCATTTACCTAGTTGGGGGAAAAAAGTCAGCACCCTGAAGTTCAAAGAATACAAAACAGAATACAAACAGAAGTTACAAGCAGACAAAGAAACAGATCAGCAGACAGGCTTCCACCTGTCTGACCATTACATCCATACCTAGTCTGTTACCAAAAGGGCAGGGAACTACCAGAGAGGGAAGCCCCAACATCTGGGTTTTTAAAGCTGGGGAGCTCAACGGCTTCCCAGAGTCTTATCTGGCCAAATCACACAACTCTTTCCAAAGTGAGCCCCAAAGCAAAAACTCAAATCAGGGTATATATAGCCTTCTCCTGGATCAGCGAATGTCACAGCCTTCTTGACCCACTGCCCAATCACAAAGTAACAATGCATGGGCATTCCTGAAGAACAAGCCTCCCGACACAGGCTCCATGTGACCACATTCAGCCTATTGGGGGCAGAGTATATTTTTAAATCAGAGAAGGTTCTCAGAGTCATTTAAGCCTGTCAAAGGGCCTAGGGGCAGGATAGATCTTCAGGTTCCCATAACAAGATTTCAGCAATTTGCATTCCTTTGGGCAGATAAGGGTATGATACCCTAGGTGGGGTGAGGGGGAGGAGGGTAAAGAGGAAGAAAAAACGGGGAAGGGGAAGTTAAAGAAGGGGAAGGAGAAGGCAAAAGAGAACAACAACAAAAAACCTAAGGGACAATTAATACTTAAGGATATGTACCAAGTGATGTGGACATAAGTCTTCCTAGAGAGTTCTCTCTCTTAAATTCTCTGGCAAATCACAGAAGAATGGCCTGGAATTATTCTTTCAAATAAAGGATCAAAGATAACATAGGTAGTATGGGTTTTTTCTTGGGATTCTACAGGTGAAGTGTCAACTTAGATTTCATAAAAAAGGGGAAATAAATTTCTAATGCACAAAAAGATCCTACCAGGATTATTAAAAGGGTCTTACTTAATAATATAGCTATGTGTGAATGTATTCATTTACATATTTAAATATTCACTTATCTTTCTCAGAGGTGAGGGAAGAAAGTCCTTTTAGTTGTAAAATTCTAAGAACAAAGTTATGAAAAAAATTTTAATTAAAAAAAGCAAAATATAACCTCATGCACATAACAATAAGTATGGTATAATGGAATGGAAAGCCATTTTCAGAGTCTGGGAGACCAGGTATCAAGTCCTGCCTCTGACACATACTGGCTATGTGACCCTGGGCAAGTACTAAAGAGTACAGAACTTGTTAGTGCTTTAGGAAACTCTCCAAGAGTATAAACTGTAGAGAAGTTGCCAGCCTGAATTGGTAAGCATTCTATATCAATGAAATCATAGTTCTAGTCCCTGTTTCTGTTCCTATACATGTATTATGAAAAGTTCATAAAGATCATAAGTCAGACATTTTGAAATGAATTATAGTAGATGTAGTGTGTATAGACCCTACAGTATTCTCCTGTAAACAATTTAAGTTCTTTGAAAACAGGGGCTATCTCATTCTTAATTTGTATCCCTAATACTAGCTCAGTGCTTGGCAGTAGACAGTGCTTCATAAATACTGATTAATTAATTGATTGATTTGGAACTTTATGATTCACTATACCTAGTGAGTATCACAGAATGGCAGAATCACAGTATCTCAGATTTGTTAGCAACCTCAGACAACATTCATTTCAGCCAGTGGAAGAACAAGAATCCTTCTCAACTTAAATGACAGAAGACCTCTAGTGACTCTAAGTAAGAGATGAGCTCTGATTCTAAGACTTCTGAGGAAGCCCTTTCAACTTTTAGGAAGCTTTGTTAGGAAGATTTTTTTTTTTATATATACTTTAAGCCAAAATCTGCATCTCTGTCACTTTCACTAATTGTTCTTGCTTCTGCCCTTCGGGCCAAACAGAGTAAGTCTAAGCCCTGTTAGCAGCCCTTTGAAATTCTTGAAGACTGCTCTCCACTTCCCAGCAGTGTTCTTATCTATTGGATAAACATATCCTGGGGAAGCTAGGGCTAGAGTCCTAGGTCTGAAGTCAGAAGATACATCTTCCCAAGTTCAAATCTGGCCTCAGACACTTACTAGCTGTGTGACCCTGGGCAAGTCACTTAACCTTGTTAGCCTCACTTTTCTCATCTAAAAATGAGTTGGAGGAGGAAATGGCAAACCACTCCAGTATTGTTGCCAAGAAAACTCCAAATGGGGTCAGAAGAGTTATATACAACTGAAAATGACTAAACAGCAACAATAACAAAAAACATATTTAGTCAATTCTCATGACATTTCTTTAGGCCCTTTAATATCCCAGTCATTCTCTTCTGCCTCAAGTCTCCACTTGACTTGATGCACCTCCTACAACTTAATATCTAAAACTAAACACGGTGTGTCAGGCGGAGTGTAGTCCGAGCAGAATACGTGACTTGTGCTTTCCCGCTCCTGTACTTTAGGTATCCCTTAAGAGAGCCTAAGATTGCATTAGCCTTTTGGGGCTGTACAACATCACACTGTTGACTCACTGAGCTTGTAGCGCATTCAAACCTAGAAATCTTTTTTATGTTACTATGTCTCACCATGCCTCTCTCATCTTCTGGCTGTGAAAAGAATTCTCAAAATCTAAGTTTAAAGCTTTTCACTTATCCTTATTAAGTTTGATTTTATTAGATTCAATCCAACATTCAAGCTACAGTTAAGTGGGCAGTGGTTCTCCTTGGAGAGTTAAATAAAGGAGTTAGAGAAGTTGCCTTCATCATTTATCTGGAAACAAGAAAAATTATTTGATGGGTCATTTGTTTATCTTGCCTTATAAGGTGCATGAATGTAAGCAAACAGATCTTCACTAAGTCAGTCAAAGAAGATGACCCCTGACTTCCCTTTCTGCTCTAAATATGTGATAGCAGTTTTTCACTCCAAAATGCTTTTGTAGGGGATGGTGATGAAGTTTATGGAGAACTCGAAAGGATACTTTTAAATGCAATCCTCACCCTGCCTGTTGCTAGGCAAATTTCTAATTATCTTGATTTCTAACTGGGTTGGCTTTGCCCCAACTAAAAATCCATCTTTTACAAGAAACCTTACTTGTTCGCCCTTATTGCTAATGCCTTCCCTCTATTATCTCTAGTTTGTCATATATATATATATATATTTGTGTACACAATTGCTTTCATATTGTCTTTCCCATTATACTGTGATTTCCACCATGTTTTTGAGGGCCTGTCTTTTTGTCTTTCTTTGAATTGCCGGTGCTTAGCATAGTACTTGGTATACATTAGGCACTAGATAAATGTTAATTAACTGATTAAATGGTCTCAATAATAATTTTACTCACTCAAATATATATCAAATGCTTCCATATAGAAAACTTTTTTTGAAGGAGAGGAGGGAGGCAAGGCAATTGGGGTTAAGTAACTTGCCCAAGATTACACAGCTAGTAAGTGTGATCAAGTGTCAGAGGTCAGATTTGAATTCAGGTCCTCCTGACTCCAGGACTGGTGCTGTATTCACTGCAAGTGCCCTGCAAAAACTTCTTTGATGGGTACTGAGGATACAAAAATTAAATGTCATAATCTATGGTCTCAAGGAATTTCCAGTCTCACAGGATAAAGAGGACACATTTATAATAAAGGAAAAAATAATTAATGTCCTATGAGAGTGAGAGCATTGTTACCCTTCAGAGAAGGAAGAGATCACTTCTGGTTGGGGATATCAGAGAAGGCTTCATGAAGGCAATGATATGTGCTAATAAGACTCATCTTTTTAAAAATTATATTTCTTACCAGAGCTCTAGTGAAGATCAAGATGCTCTAATGAACATGAGCTTCTTTTAACCATGTTCCAAGTGTCCCATGAACTTGTAATATTTTAGCTTGGCAGATCATACCCCATAATTTATATAATAACAGGTCATCCTTCTGAAGTACAGAAGTAAACATTAATATATAGAATGAAAATATGTTTTGATTCCTTTTGGGGAAAAGTTTAGCTGAGGACAAATCTACAAATCATTGTCAGTAGAAATGGGAATTAACTCAGTGAGATAATAATAACGTTGCATGAGAGAAGTCAGCTTTACCAACTCCAAAAAGTAAGGCACACAAGCCTCGGTCAAGAAGAGAAGAGACCAGTAGAAAAGGGAAAAGAAGAGGACTTAAATTAATGGAAAAAAGACATCTATACAAATATAGAGTATTGGGGCAGAAGAAAATGCTGCAATTTGTAGGCGAAGTATTTAGAATAGAGAAAAGAACAATGTGGCCATCATCAGGGTCACATTGAACATTTTTTCTTTGCTTTTGGAAAATTTTATTGGGGTCACAGGATCATAGATTTAGAAGGGACTTCAGAGGCCCTCTAGTCTAAGCCTCTCATCTGACAGATGAAAAACTGAGGCACACATAAGCCAAGGGACTCACCCATAGTCAAATAGAGCTACTGGTAGCTTTTGTTTTTTATACCATAGCATACACATTTTCCAATATGCAGCTTTACCCTCACTGCCCTCCCCAACCCTTGCCATATAGACACTTAGAAAATCTTTCCTTGTAATAAAATAAAGTTAAAAAGCAACTGGTGCAACAACTAAGTCTATAAGGTAACTAGGTGGTGTATTGGATAGAGCATAGGGCTTGGAATCCACAAGATGTGAGTTCAAATTCTGCCTCAGATACTTAATAGTTGTGTCATCCTGGGCAAATCACTTAACCCTGTTTACCTCAGTTTCCTTATCTGTAAAATGAGCCAGAGAAGGCAATGGCAGACCACTCCAATAACTTTGCCAAAAAAACCCCAAATGGGGTCACAAAGAGTCAGACACAAGTAAACGACAACAAGAATATTCTAAACCTGGAGTCTCTCACCTCAGTGCCAAAAAGAGATGTGAAATCTATGCATCTGAGCCAATATTGGTTGTTGATTTTAATCCTAGTTTAGTGGCCTTGTTTCTAGTATAGTTTTCCTTGACTTTATTTTAGTCATTTTGTATAGTTTTCCTGGTTGTGCTTTCTTTACTCTTTAGCAGGTTTTTCAGAATACTTCATGGTTGTTCTTTTTTTGCTAAACAATATTCCATTACGTTAATATACTACAATTTGTTTGGCCATCCCCTAATCCATGGTCATCTACTATCTTTCCAGTTTAGTACCACCACAAAAAGAGTCGTGATGGATATTTTGGTTATATGTGGACCTTGTCTTTCTGTGTTTTACCTCCTTGGGTTATATGACCAGTAGTGGGATTGCTGAATCAAAGGATAGGATATGAAGAGCTTAGCAAATCTTCTTATTTAATTCCAAATTCTTTTCCATTGGACTGGTCCAATTGGGGTGCACAGATGTTTCTATTTAGGCAGTTTGAGCAAGGGAGTCTTTTTAGATTGTAAGTCCTTAGAAATAATGAGTGCTCTGAAAAAAGATAACTTGCTCAGTTTCCCAATCTATGCAATGGGGAAATTAATGCCTACAATACCTTCCTTGGAGGGTTATTTTGGAGTTTAAATTAAAAAGTGTATTAAAGTATTCTGCAAACTTTAAATCACTAAATAAATGTCAGTTATTATTATTATTTTTTGCTTTTTTTTTGGAGGTGGGAAGGCAGGGCAATTGTGGTTAAGTGACTTGCCCAAGGTCACAAGGCTAGTTTTGTGTAAAGTGTCTGAGGCCAGATTTGAACTCAGGTCCTCCTGACTCCAGGGCCAGTACTCTATTCACTGCACCACTTAGCTGTCCCCAGTTATTATTATAATAGTCATTTCTGTGATAACTCAAAGAGCATGAGCCTGCCGAGTCAAACTGAAATTTTGGACATTTCAGAAATCAGAGCATATGTATTCTGAACTTTGTAATTTTCCTCTTTAAGGGGTGAGAGGGAGAAGAGGGGAATCACCACAATGCCACCATTCTCCAAACAAGAAGAAAGAGATAGAGTGAATGAGGAAAGAAAAAGACATCCTACCTGTTTAGTTTCATGTATTTTTTTCAAGCTACAAAATGTGTAGATATCAAAAGATATCATCATCTTTTATTTTCTTGTGGTAGGAATGTATTAGAGGAATCCTTTCTTCTGTCATATTAATTCCTGTTTTAGCTTGGCTTTAGAAATAACTGTTTCTTTTCTACTTATATAAGTATTTGACTACACAAAAGATCATTATGAAGCAACTGGGTATGTTTTTTAAGGACCAGAAGACCTTACTTTGGGAGCGGAAGAGGGGCCCACTATGTTGAGGATATATTGTGGATTGTGGTCTGTCAGATCCTGACTCAGGAATTACAGACTGACCTTAAACGTTTTTTTGTTTTTTTTTTCCCCCGGCCTAATTCCTTTTAACCCTGTTTTGGTCCTGGGTAGCGTTAGGGTTTCGAATTGTCTCTTACTGAAATATGTATACATATAATATGCAAGGTAAAATGGGTAGGTATGTAGTCAGAAAGGTGGGGGCTGCTCCTTTCATGAGAGAACAATGGAAGAATCCCATCACCACTTCCATGAAGCTGCCTCTCCGTGCATTCTCTCCTCTATTACTGTTTTTATACCAGGGCCTTTTTCACTGCTCAGATGTGGCATTCAAGACACTTATAAATGCTGATTCTAGTATGTGTCATGGTAACATATATAAATCACACCTTAGAAAAATATAGGGAATTCCACAGGTGAATAGAGAAGGAGGATGATTGTTCGTTCCAGACATGAAGGATGCAAGGTAATATTAAGTAAAGGTAAAGGCAAGATAATATTACGGATTTTTATTCAACGGTGAAAAGTTTAGATTGACTGGACTATATATTACTTGAAGGGAAATAGTGAGAGATAATTCTGAAAAGGCAAGTGGTAGTTAAGTTACTAACTAACCAACTAACTAAGGGTGCCCCTTACACAACCTCATACTCTAGGAAGAGGAAAGGGATTAGGTTCACAGCTTTGTTCAGTTCCTATAGAGCACAGTATCAAGTTATTACACAAATCTAGAAAAAAATGAAGGCCTGAGTTAGGACCACGACTGTGAAAGCAGAGAGGGATATGAGTGAATCATCAGAGATAAAATTAACAAAATCTGCAGCTGGTTGGATGGGGTGGGGAGGGGCATAAAGGGAAAAGGACAGAGACAAATTTTTTTAAAATGATTCTCATTGTGGAAGAATTATGTTTTTAAATGATTCTAGTTTAAAAGAAAATTTGAAAGGGGCACTGAAAACTGAATGCTTATCAAGACTTTTGTCTTATGTTTCTTCATAAAGGATTTCAGACAGAAATGATGCTGCTAAAACTTATAAGGCCAATACCTTGGATAACCGACTAACTAATAGGTATAAGTATTTACTAACTTTGGGAAAAGGTTCAAGTACATAACTCTTCTCAGACTCACTTATCGATGTGTAAAGCTCCATTCTTACTAAATAAGGTCTCTTACAATTCATGTTTTTGGTAGTAAGAAAATATATGAAGGTTCAAGTGTGAATGACCTTCATTTCAGGTCCATGACCAAAGAAAAAGGAAAACTTTGTGGGGTCTTTGGAAATCAAGTGAGGCCAGCTCTGGAGCTCATTCCATTTACCACATGTACATTACTTTAGAAAACATTCTGGCAGCAAGAGTATTGACAAAAAATCATGTAAATGCAGATTTTACATTCTCATTACCAAGGAAAATGATTGAACACAGCTGCACAGCAAATAGAACCATTTGGTAAAAACAGAAGCAGCTTTTTTTGGGGTGGGGGGAAAAATGACTTCTTTGGAAATTCTCACAAGAGACAGCCAAGATAAGGAGGCCATCTCTTGGTATTTATCTAAATACTTGTGCTTTCCTCTTTCCTCAACTCCAAGAATTTCTAACCTGTCATTATATTGAACAATCAAAATATGAATGATTATAACACAGATGGGATTAATTATTCTTTGTTGCCACTTGTTTATTGCTCAAACTTTGATGTTTTTCCCCCATCAGAGGCTTGTCCACATTCAGAACACCAGAAGCAACAAAGCCGTATGTACATTTCTACTGAAATTATATTTTAGAGCACAATATCTTTGTTTCCTTGTATGTATATTCAAGGTACTCCCTACCCTGACCTTCTACATTAACTTCAGACTCACAGTATAATTTTTATATTCCTTTAAATAAACATGAAATCTGGGTTCTCTGTCTTCCTATTTGTCTTTTCTCTCACTCTCTCCCTTCTCTCTCTCTTCTCTCTCCTCTCTCCCTCCCCTGCCCTCTCTTTTCTCCTCTTCTATGACCTCCTCTCTCCCCCTTTTCTCCTTTGCCTTCCTCTCCTCTCTTTTTGTTCATTCTCTTCCCTAATGTTTTTCCTTTTCTCCTTCCTCTTTCCTCTCGTCTCCTTCCTCTCTCCTCCTATCAAATCCTACCTCTAATACTTAATTACCTGTATGACTTTGGCCATGTTATTTAACTTCCAGAAACCACATGTGGTCCTCTAGGTCTTCAAGTGCAGCCTTAATAAAAGAATTTGTTCTGTAAAACTTGAACTCAGTCAAAAGGCTGTGTGTACCCAAGGACTTAGAGGACCTCATGTGACCTCAAGGCCAAAGGTTCCCCATCCCTGGACTAGATGACCTCTGAGGTTCCTTCCAGCTCTAAATCTATGAAACTATGAACTGATGATCCCTTCCCATTTCTTGCTCACCCTTTTCTACTGGTTGTCATCTGTTAATGCTTTTCATTTTCATAATGTTCTTGGCCGCCACCACCACCTCCTTCCTGCTTGACTTCACTTATTAATACAAAGGGGAATCCAAAATCATGGTTCTCTATAATGGGTGCCCACAATTGCATTTAGATAAAATGGATATTGCTCAATATGTATGAATGGAAGATATGTAAAGCTCTCATCATGCCAAGTTTTAATTCCCCAGTATTCATCTATTTTCTTTCTTTCCTTTAAAACAACAAAACTTTCCACGTTTAAAAAAAATGAAGATTGAGAAAATGTAAACTTCTATTATGAATCTTACTTTTAAAGAAATTTTTATAATATATAAGATTAACAAGCTATTAAGGTTATTTGTGTCTATCCCCTTGTTCACTTCTTATTGTTTTTGTGCATTAATTTTTTGTTGTTGATGCTCACTTAGGGGGCCTTTCTCTCACCGTCCAATATTTTTTTCTCACTCAACATCGTATCCTCATGATGATTTCCAATCATGTTTAATGTAAAACCTGTGTTTCTCAAGGCTGATAAAGAGACCAAGCACAGGAAGTGTTAATAGAAGTTGGGGAGTGAGAGAGAGGGTGGGTTTAAAGATGAGAAATAAGGATGTCTTGCTTTATCTTGGCTTTCTTGATAACCAGTTGTTACCATCAGCCAAGATCTTTTCTCTTCAAGTTCCTCAAAACAAACAAATGAAAAATGCAAACTTTTTCTTTTTAAATACAGACCACCTGGAGCTTCTTTGAAAACCAGCACCCCTACAGGCACCACTGCTGCTGCTCCTCCTGTCCCAACTCCTGTAAAGAAAAAGAGGTATTCAGTGTTTGTTTATCACTGGAAAAATATTTTCCTTATAACTCAGTTGTCCTTTTAAATCAAAGTATTTCTCTACCTGGCTGTGTGAATTGGGCTTGTCAGGGATGGATGTTTAAAGTTTGTCTTTGCATCTTCTCCTCTGCCTTCTTCATTCCCTATTTCTCTATTTTAGTACTCTTCTATGTCTCCCAAATGCCCACCCATGCCCTGGTGATGGCCCACTTATTGCTGCCCTCCCCATTTCCTGCCCAGTGGGATGAAATATGGTATCACGTGAGGAGTACTATACTATGAAGAAAATCCTGAGTTCTAGATCAGGCTCTGTCTCTAGCTATGTGAAATCGAGTGTTTCATTGACTCTTCTGGGTTTCAGTTTCCTCAAATGTAAAATCAGGGTGTTGGATTTAGACTAGATCTCTGAGCACCATGGTAAAGGGGGATAAACAGTGGCTCCAGAATAGAATTTCTTGGGTTCAGAGCTTACCTTTTATTTTTTTATTTTTATTTTTTTGCTTTTTTGGAGGGCAGTTGGGGTTAAGTGACTTGCCCAAGGTCACACGGCTAGTTTTTTTCTGTGTGTGTTAAGTGTCTGAGGCCAGATTTGAACTCAGGTACTCCTGACTCCAGGGCCGGTGCTCTGCTCACTGCGCCACCTAGCCACCCCAGAGCTAATCTTTTATGATTACTATATGAGAAACCATAGGTAATCAATACTTAATCACTCAATATGCCATTATTGTCTTTTAAGTGCGAAGAACTAGAGATATAAGTACCAAAGAATGAAAAAATATTTACTAGTATTCTATTTACATTCAAATGGAGACAATAAGTACATATAAAATATATAGCATAAATATATAGAGTTAATATGTGCATACATAGAAACATAAACACACAAAGTGGTCAAATATAAAGTGGTTTGGGAGTGAGGACACTGGCAATTGCAGGGGATCAAGAAAGGCTCCTATCAGAAAATAGTGCCTAAGATATAACTTAAAGGAAGAGAAAGCTTTTATGAGATGGATGTAAAGAGCAGTGCATTTCCAGCCTGGGAAGAGACAATTAATGAGAAAGACACAGTCATGGGACATGGACTGTTGGCATTGAATGACAAGTAGACAAAAGCTAAGTTTCTGAGGTCTTGTGGAATACAAGTCACTTAATCTCCTTGGGTCTCGGTTCCATCATCTTAAAATGGGGAAGGAGGTCGAACTAGCAGACCTCTGAGTTACCTGCTATCCCTAACTCTATTCTTTTATGATGCTTTCTATTCTAAGTTCAACTAAATCTTTGATATAGCAAATTAGTAGGTATGCTGGAACTGGAATCCACATCTTTTCCCTCCTAGTGTATTGTTCTTTGCATTACGCTAAAAATCTTAATAGGAACCTTCTAGAGACGATGCCCCAAACTTCAAAATAACAGTGATAGTGGAAACATAGCTCATTATGTCATTCTAGTAGGACAGAAATTTGGGGTGCAAGTAAACCTTTCCTAAGAGTCCTTAAATAATGCTTCCTAAGTAGCTACTTTCTCTGCCGTGTATGGACTGGCTAGTTTTGATAACAACTATAAAGAGAGGAATCTTGGGTAAAAAGTTCTGTATTCCTGTGATCATTACCATCATCTTTTCTGATTAGGTCCTCCTTTTATGGTAAAATGGGGATAAGGAGCTGGACCTGCAATTTTATTTTCATAAAAAATTTCCAGTGATGAACTCCCTCTAGGAATGAAGGTTTGAACCTTCTCTGTAACTGATAGTCTTAGAGAGTTGCCTAGAGGACTAAAAGGATAATTGATTGGTGAGGGTCATACAGCCAGTATGTATCAGAGGTAAGGCTTGAACACAGATTTTCTTGACTACAAGGCCAACTCTCTATTCATATGCCTTTGCTACCTTTGATAAGACCCATTTATCCAATAGGTATAGAGCAATTAATAAACCTGTAAAGCCAGAAAAGAAGAAAAGAGTGAGGAATTCCATGCTATAAACACAACAGTACAGTATTAGTGGGCCAGAAACCAAATGGTATTAATAAAAGACACAATGATGATTCATGCCTAGTTCTCATACTTATGTCTATTCCATTTCTTGGGAAGATTTTTTTAAACTACTTTCGTCAGTCCAATACCATAATTTAGTAACTTCTGTTCTTTGGTCCCTCAAGCCTAAAGTTACAATGGACCTTGGAGGTCAGTTAGTTTAATCTGCCACCCATCGCAGGAGTCTCTTCTGTAGTGCCCCTCATACATGGTCATCGAGCCTTTGCTTCAACACTACTATTGACTGGAAATTTGATACATTGTGAAGCATTACTGAATAGTTTGAATGTTTAATATATTTAATATGTCAAAATATTGAGTTGAAATTTGAATCACTATAACTTTTCACCCATTTGTCCTACTTTTCTTCTTTGTTGTGATAAAGAAAAAAAATCTCCTACCACATGACAACCTATCATATATTTGAAGACAGCTATTATGGTTGCCGCAATCTTCTTCTTCCACCAGATTAAACATCTTTAGTCCTTACAATTGTTCTCCACAGAGTATGTTTTCCAGACCCCTCATTTTCCTATCTATCATCCTTTGGACACTTTTTATTCCTTTATCCTTTAATCTTTTTGCTGGACCTCTCAGATGCTCCTGTCAATCCAAAGGGTAGTTAAGTGAGGTTGAATTCTTTTTGTTGGCAAAAAGCTTTCTGCACTAAAGGTGACACTATTTAGGTCTCTGAGTTTGATTCTTTTTATTTTCAGTCGTTATTTTTTTTGACACTATCATCACTACAATGTCTTATTATTTAATGTCCAAAGGAAACCAGAAAATTGATTTCAAGGTAGAAAGCATGAATGAATCATGGGTATTTTCCATTTTATTTATAAGAATTGGTACTTGTAAAAAAAAATAACCTAAAATAAAATAATTTGTCTTTTTGACTGTCGAATGTGGCAAGTTGATCCTAAAGAGATATGGCTTTGGGATTAGATCTTCTGAACATTCTATTTATAAAATGTCTTATTTCTTAACAGACAATCCTGGTTTCCACCACCACATCCAGGGTATAATGCCACCCAGAATGCAGCAGGAAATAGAAGGTAAGGAAGAAAGGCAAAACTAATTTGCTGGGTAATTTCATAGGAGCATTGGTCCTATTTTAAAAAACAACAACTGTTACTTGAGATACTTTGGATATTGTTGCTAGTCAGTCTTTCAGCTCTGTCCTCTTTGTGATCCCATGGATGATAGGATGCCAGGCCCTTCTATCCTCCACTATCTCTTGAAGCCTGTCCAAGTTCACATTTTTTGTTTTTATGACAATAGCTATTAATCTCATCCTTTGCCATTCCATTTTCCTTTCCCAACATCAGGGTCTTTTCCAATGAGTCTCAACTTTTCATTTTGTGGCCAAAGTATATATGCTACAGTATTTGACCTTCCAGTGAATAGCCTGAAATAATTTCTTCAGGTATTAGCTCTGATTGATTTGACCTCCTTGCTGTTTAAGGGATTCTCAAAAGCCTTCTTTAGTACCATGATTTGAAAGTGTAGCACTTTCCAACTCTCACAACCATGCATTGCTACTGGAAAAATCATAGCTTTGAGTATACAGACCTTTTCAGCAAGATATCTCTGTTTTTTAGTATATAATCCATATTTGCCATAGCTTTCCTTCCAAGGAGCAAGAGTCTTTTAATTCCATGCCTGTAGTTGCCATCTGCTGTGATCTTTGCACCCAAGAATATAAAATCTGATATTGCTTCCATTTCTTCTCCTTCTAATTGCCAGGAAGTGATGGAAACAGTTGCCAAGATCTTAGGGTTTTTGTTTTTTTTTTTCATGCCAACTTTTACGCACTCCTCTCATCAAGAGGCTTCTTAATTCTCTTTCACGTTATACCACCAGAGTGGTATCATGTGCTTATCTGAGATTATGGATATTTCTCTTGGCAACCTTAATTCTGGCTTTTGATTCTTCCAGACTGGCATTCCATAAAATGTACTCTGCATGCAAGTTAAATAATGTCACGCTGTACAGTCTTATATTACTGCTTTCCCAATCTTAAACTAATCAGTTGTTCCATGTTTCGTTCTAATTGTTGCTTCTTGGCCTACATACTGGTTCCTCAAACAAGTAAGATCATTTGGTACTCCCATCTCTTTGAAGACTCAACACATTTTGTTGAGTCAAAAGCTCTAGTGTAGTTGGTGAAGAAGTAGATATTTTTGTTTTTCTGGAACTCCTTTGCCTTTTCCATAATCCAGCAAATGTTGGCAATTTGGTCTCTGGTTCCTCTGTCTCTTTGAAAATCAGCTTGTTCTGGTAATCCTCTGTCCACATATTGTTGAAACCTAGCTTGTAGAAGATTAAGCTGTTGTGCAAGATGAGCACAACTTGATAAATTTGGTAATTTGAACATTCTTTGTCATTGCCCTTCTTGAGGGTTAGGATGTAAACTGATCTTTTCCAATCCAATGGCCACAGCTGAGTTTTCCACATTTGCTGGCATATTGAATGCAGCACTTTAACAGCTCTATCCTTTTGGATTTTAAATAGTTCATTTGGAATTGTCACCTCCACTAGCCTTATTTGTTGGCAGTGTTTTGTAAAGCCCATTTGACATTGTTCTCCAGGATGTTTGGCCCTAAATTAGTAACCAAACCATCATGGTTATCACGGATGTGAAGATCTTTCTTGTATTGTTCTGTTTATTCTTGTCACTTCTTAATCTCTTCTGCTTCTCTTAAGTCTCTACCATTTTTTTTTGTTTTTGATCATGCCCACTTTTATATGTAACATTAATTTGATCTCTAATTTTCTTTTTTCTTCTCTTCTTTACAATTATATTTAAAAACAATTTTTCCCTTCATTTAAAAAAATTTGAGTTCCAAATTTTTTCCCTCCCTTCTCTCACTACCCATTGAGAAAGCAGGCAGTTTGATATAGGTTACACATGTGCAGTCATTTTCATATTAGTCATGTTGTGGAAGAAAACAGACAAAAAGAAAAAAAAAGAAAAATAAAGAAAGTTTAGGGAAAAATTTATGCTTCAATCTGCATTCAGACTCCATTGGTTCTTCCTTTGGAAGCTGATAGCATTTTTCTTAATAAGGCCTTCAGAATTATCTTAAGTCATTGTATTACTGATAATAGCTATGTCAGGAGTGGGGAACTTGTGACCTTGAGGCCATATATGGCCCTTTAGGACATCAAGTATGGCCCTTGTATTCAGTCGAAGGACCTAAAGGGCCACATGTGGGCTCTAGGCTGCAGGTTCCCTGCCTCTGAGCTAAGCCATTCCCTGTTGATCATTGTCCAGTATTACTGTTATCAAGTACAATGTTATTGTGGTTCTACTCACTTCACTTTGCATTAGCTTATGTAAGTTTTACCAGGCTTTCTGAAAGCATCCTGCTCATCATTTTTTTTTTTACACAATAGTAGTCCATCACTGTGATATACCACAACTTATCCAGCCATTCAGCAAATGATGAGTAGCCTCTCAATTTCCGATTCTTTGCCACCAAAAAAAAAAAGAGTTACTATGACTATTTCTGTACACATAGATCATTTTCCTTTTTAAAAAATTTCTTTGGAATACAGAGCTAGTGGTTGTATTTTCTGGGTCAAAAGGCATGCACAGTTTTATAGGCCTTTAGGCATAGTTTCAAGTTCCTCTCCAGAGTGGTTAGATAAGTTCACAACTCCACCAATAGCATATTAGTGTCCCAATTTTCCCACATCCCCTCTAACATTTGTTATTTTTCTTTTCTGTTATATTAACCAATCTGATAGGTGTGAAGTGGTACCTTAGAGTTGTTTTAATTCATATTTCTCCAATAAATAATGATCTAGAACATTTATCCAAATTTTTATGGGTGAATTTGATTTCATCATCTGAAAACTGCCAGTTCATATTCTTTGACTTTTTATCAATTGGAAAATGACTTATATTCTCATAAATTTAACTCAGTTCTCTACATATTTGAGAAATGAAGCCTTTGTCAGAATAATTTGCTAGAAATTCCCCCTTCCTCAGTCTTCTGCTTTCCTTCTTATCTTGGTTATGTTGGTTTTGTTTGTACAAAATCTTTCTAATTTATTGTAATCAATATTATCCATTTTATATTCCACAATGCTCTCTCTTTTTTGTTTAGTCATAAATTCTTCTCTTATCCATAGATGTGAAAGGTAAACTATTTCATGCTCTCCTAATTTGCTTATGGCATCACCTTTTATGTCTAAATCATATTATTCACTTTGCTATCTGCTTCCATTTTATGGGTGAGTTCATCTCATTGACAGTTATAATTACTAGCTATATTTCCCTCCATTCTACTATTTCCCTCAATTTCTCTCCCATTCCCTTTCCCCTCTTTCTCTCCTCAAAAGTGTTTTGCTTCTGACCACTGCCTCCCCCAATCCACCCTACCTTGTGTCAGCCTGCCCCATTCTCTTATCCCCCACCCCTTTTACTACTCTGTAGGATAAGACAGATTTCTATGTATATTATTCCATCTTTGACTTAATTCCAATGAGAACAGGGATCAAGCATTGCTCACCATCCCCCCCATCTTCCTCTATTGTAAAAGTTCTTTTGTACCTTTTTCATGTGAGATAATTTATCCCTTTCTATCTCCCCCTTCCACCTTCTTCCACTATATCCCTCTTTATCACCTCTTAATTTTAATTTTCGGATATCATCCCATTATAGTCAATGTTTCTCCACCTTTGAATGCAAAGCATGTAATTAGTCTGATTTTGATATTGATGGTCTGGTGATGTCCATGTGTGGAGTTGCCTTTTCAGTTGTTAAAAAAAGAGTGTTTGGGGGCGGCTAGGTGGCGCAGTGAATAGAGCACCGGCCCTGGAGTCAGGAGTACCTGAGTTCAAATCTGACGTCAGACACTTAACACTAAAAACTAGCCGTGTGACCTTGGGCAAGTCACTTAACCCCAACTGCCCTCCAAAAAGCAAAAAAAAAAAAAAAAGAGTGTTTGCTATGGCAAGTGTATTATCTTGGCATAACTATTAGTCTCTGCCCTGTTTTATTTTGTACTCCAAGGCCAAACTTGCCTGTTATTCCAATTACCTTTTGATTTCCAATTTTAGTATTCCAATCTTCTGTGATGACTAGGACATCTTTTTTTGGCGTTACTTCTAGGAGAAGCTATAGGTCTTTAAAGAACTGATCTTTGGCATCGGTGGTTGGATCATAGGCTTGTATCACTGTGATGCTGAACGGTTTGCCTTGGATTCACGCAGATAGCGTTTTGCCATTTTTGAAATGATTTCCTAGTGCTGCTTTTCTCACCCTTTTGTGGGCTCCTCTGTCTCTTCTAAGGGTGTCTTGCCTGTGGTCGGAGATATGATGAGCCTCTGATTTGTGTTCACCCATTCCCATCTATGTAAATTTGCTGACACCCAAGTTAATGTGTAATCTTCCATCTCTCATTTGACCATATTCAGCTAACATTCTAGTATGATCTTTATTGATTGATGGGTGAATATTGATCTTTATAGCATTAGTCTTTCGTTTTGTCATCAGCATCATCTGCAGCTAAGTTTCCTTTCAGCTTTGGCCCAGTTCCTTCATTCTTTCTGAGGTTACGTGTAGTCCTCTACTCTTCCCCAGTAGTATGTTGGATGCCTTCTGATCTGAAGGGTTCATCTTCTAGCATCATCTCTTTTCTCATTTTGACACTGTCCATGGGGTTTTCTTGCAAAGGTCCTGGAGTGGTTTACCATTTCCTTCTCCGGTGGATCACTTTTGTTTTTAGAACTCTCTGCTCTGACCTGTCCATCTTGGGTAATCTTGCATGACATAGCTCATTGTTTCATTGAACTATGCAAGCCTCTACAATAAGGTAGTGAGTGAGTCAGGAATGAACTTTGGAATATATTGAAGGTAAATACAAAGCCCTAACTTGGCTAGCATGTCACTCTTGGAAGTTGGGTGTAACATATGGTCATCCCAGTCATACACTGACCAGGAAAGAAAAACTGGGAAGCATATGGTAAAGACAGAAAGTGGAATTCAACACAAAACAGTGGTTAGATGCATCAAAAGTTTCTGGTACACAATTGCTCTTGTCAAACAATGAGTAAAGCAGTATGGGCAATATGATATTATATAACAATTTAAAATATAGATCACGTAGAGGACACTTTTATTATGAAATTACGATGACAATCACTTCAGCATCCATTCAACAAATGTTTGTTAAATGCTATCCTCAAGACTATTTGTTAAATTACTATCATCTAGACATTATGTTGGACAATGAGGTGATATAAACATAAAGAAGTCCCTTCCTTTAATGAGATTACAGTCTGCCTGGGACAACACACACACACACACACACACACACACAACTTATATACAATCAAATAGCAAAAGTGCATTACTGATCTATCATCAGATGCTATGAAAGTTTTTAGGAAGACAAGCTTACTTCTTGTTGGAGAGAATCAGTTAAGGCTGCAACTAAGCTGGGCCTTCTTGAAAGCTGGGTCAAAATTCCAACAGATATGTGGAGCATTTCAGATGTGAGCAAAGGCTGTTTAACTCTTCTATTGCCCCAGATACTCGAGTATTTTTATGTCAGTTCTATTTTCTTCTTTTTATCCTTATTACCACCATCCTAGTTAAGACTTTAATGATGTCACTTCTGGACTACTTCAATAATTTCCTAATTGGTTTCATCATGTCTCATTGTTACTCAGAAATCTTTCATGTTATGCTGCTGTTCAGAAACTAGTACTATCTTCTTAGCCTGCCTTTCAAGAGCCTTCAGAAGGCCCAGCCTTCCTTCTTGGATTTCTATCTTGTCTACTCATTATTTATACCCTATTGTTTTGCCAAATTGGATCATTCCTTGTCTAAATACAATTAATACTGTTTTGTCTCCTTTCTTCTGCTCTTGCTCTTCTCTGCCTTTGAAATGTTCTTTTTGTCTATCTCCATGTGTTAGAAAACTACCCATCCTTCAAGACATTACTCAAATGACAATTGAAGTTGGTTGGTTGGTTGTTATACTTAGTTATAGAAGAGAACCAAAATGACATCACTATGCTAGAGTCAAGTTTCAATGTGTCCAACTGTGGCTGATGAGACCAATATGAGCTTGGAATGGCTGGACACAAATAGTCCCTCTGAAAATTTGGGGTGGATACTCTAAAATATACAAATAAATAAAATATACTTGAATAACAATTCAAGTGATTCTTCTCTGAACCATCCTCCT
>CM053600.1:110851923-110888295 GCA_028646575.1 Pseudocheirus occidentalis | reverse complement strand
CCATGTGATGAGATTACTCTGCCATTGAAGAGGGATAGGTTTAGGGTTAGGGATGCTCAAGATCCCAAAATACCAACATGCTGGGTCCTGCCTAGTGAATTTGACTCAAGTCTTCTCTCAGCCAAAGAAAAGTAAAGTTTATTAAAAGTTCGCCATATTGGGTAGACTCTTAAGGAGCCTCAGTATCTGTGACACTTGCATTGGGCAAGCAGTCCAGAATCTTATGACAGAAAGCAAATCTGTGCTAGAAAATTCTATGGTGCTTTCACACATGGAGGCAAGATGGGGTCTTATATACATAAAGGTTGTGGGAGGAATCTAGGGATGGTCTAGAGGAGGCGTTTGGGGAGGGTCTTCAGGAGGAGTTAATGAGGTCAGACTCCAGTAAATGAGTGAAGTTGCTGGAGGCTACCTGGAGACTACAGATAATGGTGGGCTAGGCCAGCTCAAGGGTAAAACAGTTGATTTGGGTATAGATATTTTGATAGGCTCAAGGTGGAAGTAGATGGACAATGGGTGGCCAAGCTAGTAACAAAAGTTTGGGCAGAGCCACAATGAAAGGCTTATGGACTCATGCAAATACCTCATCAAATGAGAAGATTCAATCAGAGTTCAAGGGGGTTCCCAGAGCCTGTACCTCAAAGATTCAAGGAGGATTCAAGGGCTTCCCAGAGCCTGAGCTTCATCACCTCCTCCTACAGTACCTTATTCATTTGTCTTTTATGCCATGTGTTACATTTTTACCATATGTTACAGGTGTGTATAATCATTTTCTCTACTAGAAGAATAGGGACTGTCTCCTGGTCATCTTTATGTTTCACAATGACTGGCCTAGTCCCTTGAACCCAGTAGATACTCAGTGAGCATGTAGCTGAATAAATGAATGAATGATTTCTTTCAGGAGAAAAGGGAGAGTTGAGAGAGCAATTTCTGAGGATTTGAGGGTGCAGTATCTAATATTCCCTTTGGAAAAGTCAATCTTTTTTTAAAAATAGCGTTTTGTTGACATGTTTTAAGATTGCTTAAATGTGGCTCTCTTCCTGTGGCCAGCTCTTGTAACAAATTTTTTTTAAAGAAAAAGAACAAAAACAGAAAAAAAATTTTTTGCAACATTATTCCTCTCCTCTCCTTGCAAAAGAGTTGGGGCATATCTTTTCATATCTCTTCTTCAAGGCTGAGCTTCTTCCTTATAATTTTTCAATATTTAAAAATTTTTGTGTATTTTTTCCCATTTACATCATTGTATTTACTGTATATGTTTTCTCAGCTCTGCTTAATTCACTTTGTGTCAGTAAATGTAAATATTTCCATGCTTCTCTATCTTATTTGTTCTTCTATCTGCAGTCAAGTTTGCTTGGTATTATCAGTCACTGTTGTCCATGAGAACACAGATACCATTTTCCCCTCATCTCATATACCCTTACCTATTGAAATGTTCTTAGAATCAGTAGGAACAGGTATCTGGGAGCATGGCCACAGTGAGAATTCCCACATTAATTATTCAACTACACAAAGCTTTAGTGGAAGAGATGAGATGAAACCCTCCCCCTCATTCTCAGAGCTGCTTGCCTGATGGAGCTCTTTGTTACTGCTATCCTATTAGAGAAGGGGGAGTGGGAGTGGTAATGAATACAAGTAAACAATATTCTGGCTTAAACATCTGATTGTTTAACAGGTTAATAATTCCCAGCTTGATCTAACTGGGATAATTCCTAAATAAGTTAATATCTGCTATTATTATTTCAGTTATCTACATCATGGCATAAACAGTAGTCTATGAACGGAAAGAACTGCAGGCCAAATTTTTTCTAAACATGTAACAAAATTATAAAGATCAGGCAGATCTCAAAGAAATATGGCGACTCCTTCCCACCCCTAACATACCCCTTTATGGTGGCTATGGCTGTAGAGAAGTGGACAAAAGAGAATTGTTGTAAAGGCAGAATTGACAAGACCTGGCAAGTGGTTGGATATAAGGAGGACAAAGGAAGGAAGAGTCAGTGATGGTGGTGAGGTTGCAGACCTTAGAGGACCAGAAGGATGATGGTACCTTCAACAGAAATAAGGAAATTGGAAGGAAGAACAGCTTGCAGCTAGATAGAGAAGAATGACTTCTATGTTGGACATATTTGCTCTGAGGTTTTGGTCTTTCTTAAGTGGAAAAAAAAATAAGGGAAGACAACTTAGGAATTCTGAAGTTCCTGAGTATTTCTATATTCACTGTATTAACCTGCTAGAAATAGCCAACAATTACTATTCACAGCGTTGACTATATGCTTCCAAATCTATTCTTATTTTATTCCTTTATTCATTATTAATCTATTAATGTAAACCATCATTATAGGAAACATTTTATAACCTGACTGCATATGGAACTGAAGGGCTATTCACAAGCTCACTTTCCATGTTCCCAATTCAATTGCACCAGTTGAGATATGCCTGCAGAAAAAAAGACATCATTTGGCTGTTTGCCCTGGCAATTTATGGTTTATTGGTTGTGATTCAGTTGGGGAAAGGAGATGAATTGTAATCCTTCTTCTGCACACTGGCTGACATCCATAGCACTGAAGCTAAGAACAAAAGGTTACTATCAGAACAGATCGATGGGTTTAAACCTTCATTCCTTTTTTAGAGTCATGGATGATACATTTAGTAGGTACTATAAAACATTTCTTTGTCAGGAGGGGCAACACTACTCCAGACTTACCTGCCGAAAAGGATAGAGTCATATGAATACAACAATTAAACTCTTGATTTTTAAAGCACTTTTCCTTTGATAAACTTGAAACTACAATGTCTCTTTCTTACTTTTTAATGCTTCTTGTTATATTGACAGTTAAGAAATGACTTTTTAGCATACTTGGCCAGATTTTTAAAATTAGTTTTCTGATTGACTTAAAATGTTTGTCTTCTCAGACTTCACATATGCACAGCTCCATTATCTTTAAAAACCAAAAACCCAAACCTAGTACCTTCACATGGCCACCTGTTTTCTCACTATCACTCCATTCCTTGCATAAGTAGCCTATGTCTGTTGCCTTTATTTCCTTTCTATATACTTGTCTCTTCCTTTCTACTTCTGTCAGTGGTCTGTGTACGACCTTTATCATCTTGTCCCTTATGCTACTGCAACAGCTTACTTATTGATATTCCTACTCTCCCCAATCAAATCTACTTTACAAACCATTGCTGGTTTAATCTTCCAAAAAATTACATTATGCATCATGTTGCTGCCTACTGAAAAATCTTCAGTGTGTTCAGGAATTATCTCATGGTTCTAACTCTGTACCTGGCATTTGAGATCCCCAAAGACCATTCCTTACTTTACATGCTATATATGAGCCTTCTAACCAGTGGTAATCTGATTTAATGATTGGTTTTCTGGGGGTGGGGTGGGGGAGTGCATGATACACTTTTTAGTTTAATTTGTATTATTAACATTTTCTCCATTACTTTCTTAAGTCAGGAAATTAACAAAACAATAAACCAATTCCTGATTTTTTTGTGTCTGATATTTCTGATGTATGAATGCTTATGCTAAAAATAACCAATTAGCTCTCAAGAACCATTTTAGGTAACTCTAGCACAGACCTGCCTGATAAGTTTAACCTAGTCAAACTTATCTACTTAGGCGATTAATATTTTTTTCCCCTCCTTATGGTCTCTTCCTTCTTTCCCACCTATTCAAATCCTACCCTTCCAAAACTTTAGCTCAGATTTCACTTTTCTCCATTTAGCTTCAAAAGCAAATTATATATAATCTTTCCTTCTCCTGAATGTACAGTGATTATTATCTCTATCATTTATTTGGCAATTAATTTTCCTGAGGAGACTATATACCCTGAGGAGACTATATACCCTATAATTATTCCCTGGGTTGTGTGCTTAAGATATGACCCATGATTATTAATGAACACTTTTTCAAATGCCTAGTTTGTCTCAATCTCCCTTTCTTTGCTGAGGTTCACTGGTGTTCATCTAACGTTGTTGGTGGAACCATGGAGATTGGCTGTTTCTAGCCTAATGCTGTGAATGCTAAAACTCTTTATTGTAATAAATTCTCCAAATAAACAAACTTCCAAGATGGTATGATAGGTTTAGGTATTATTTCAGAAAAATTCTCATTCTTATTTGAACAGTAGGTAAGACTGCTAGAGCTAGAGTCAGGAAGATTTGGGTTTCATATCCAACTTCTGACAGTCATTAGTGTGAATGTGTTCAAGTCACTCAAGAACCTCACTTGGTTCTCTAAGTCAAAGGTGGGGAAACTCACAGCCTGGAGGTCACTTGTGGTCCTCTAGGTCCTCAAGTATGGCCCTTTGACTGAATCCAAGGACCACACTTGAGGACTAGAGGGTCAATGAAGCTTGGATTCAGTCAGAGGGATTCACTTGAGGACCTAGAAGGCCAGGCCACAGGTTCTCCATCCCTACTTTATGTCTTATCTGTTAAGTCATAGACACATTACAATCTGCAACACAGATATTTGGTTATTAACATATAGAACTATAGGTCAAGGAATCAAATCACCTAATGTAATACATAAATTAATAAATGAAAAAGCAGTTATTAATTATTGTATCCCCTAAACTTCCTTTGTGCAAGGGACTGTAATTAAGTGTAATTAAGGGAATACAAATAGAAAAAGTGAGCCTGTCCATGCTCTAGAGAGGGAGATGATGTCTAAGAAAATGAGAGCAAGGGAGGAGTTTTTTCATTTGAAAAAAATAACAGGGATGGTGTGTGAAGCCACAAAGGAGCAGGCTGATACACATACCTTTTCTGTTTGTAATGGTGGTATTGAGTTGATTATGGTTCTAGAACTGGAATGTAGTGCATGGGAAGGAGAATGAATGAAGAGGAGTAGCCAGATTATAAAATGAAGTACATCTGGGGCCAACTACATACAGCAGGGCATAGAAGGCATTTACCAGGCAGGACAGTGAAGCCTAGTATGGGAATTCCAGAGCCCCAAGGGCATGGACTCAAGTCTCTGGTCTCTGATCTGTTTATCTCCTGGAGGATGTGATAGCAAAACAGCAGGCAAGAATGTCACTGGGGTATATATGAGAAAGAAATAAAGAATAAGAGAGAATTGTAAAATTTGGTGAATAATGAAAATTATTGGATACTGTTGAAATGTGTAATTAGGAACTATTTCTTCACTCTCTCCTCCTCCAACTCCCACTGTTTCCTCCCCTCATACTGCCATCATGATATTTATCAGGAAGTTTTCTCCTCCAGAGAAAATTAGCTGTCGGTAATCACAAGTGTACATCTTTGGTTTTTTTTTTTAGTTGTTCATCTATTTTCAAACTTAGAGTCATTTTGGAAGATTAATAACATTCGCTAGTCCTGAAATAAGAAAGAATGAAATGTGTTTAAATCGCATAAAAAGGTTTTTTTTTAGGAAGAATTATTTACTGATATATTATAGTAAGATCAGTTGGAATAAAATGTTTTCCCCAATCTCTCTGCCATATTTTCCCGCAAGCATATAAAGAGTCCAAGAGAAAATTGGATCAAACCTATAGAACACATGGCAAAAAGGGTAACTCTTAACTCCTAGAAGTCCTTTTACTTGGTTGTCAAGATGTTCCTCTTAGAGGAGGGGATCCAGTTTCTTAGTTCAGAAAAACAAATACAATATATTACTTTCTATTAGGCAAGTTAATAATATAGTCCTTGTTTATATCGAAACATGGCATAAAGAAAGTGTGGCAAAATGAATAAGGAACTGAGCTTGGAGACAAGAAGACCTAAGATGGAGACCAGAAGGAAGTATATGGCCCAGGGCAAATCTGCTAATCTCCTAATGCCCACAGGGCAATCTCCCAGGGTAAGGCCTCAGAGCCCCCAAGTCAAGTCAATAAGCCTTTATTAATTAAGTGCTCTGTGCAAGCCTTTGTGCCAGTAATACAAATATAAGCAGAAAGAGAGAGTCCCTGCCCTGAAGGAGCTTACCTTTTGGCAATACATAAAAATGGGGAATGAAGGTACTTGGCATAGTGACAGTTTTAGAGAAATCCAGAAAGTGAGTCAGAATTATATCCTAGAAAGAAGTGAAAACATAAGTGTCTTCCTATACCTCCGCTCAAAAGCCCTTAGCACAAAAAACATTAGGCAACCTTTTCTTTCCACCCTCCATTCCGTTAAATCAAAATAAGGCATATTATTCAGGCTTGTGACCGCAGATGGTTTATTCGTAACCAAAGGTCCTTTCAGAAAGTACTCATTTATCAGGGCATACTCAAAAAATGATCTACTCTGGTCAGTTGGTAACTTCACAATAATAATAAGAGGGGAAACACATAGTAGTTTCTAGAATAATGATCAAAATGCAAAGAAGAAAATGTTTCTGATGCTCATTTTCACCTCCAACATCCCAAGTTTCTGGCAACAAAATACAATAATTCCTTAATTAAATTCTTTCTCTACACCATCGGAATTCTTTTTTCCTCACTTGTTTCACATATTTTCCTCCTCCTTCTCTTCCTTTCCTTTTCGGTTATCTGATTGGTGGACAATTAAAAGAAAAATGCTTGATCGATTTGTGAGTTGCCATGACAACCTTGCTCTGCAGCTATTTTTTGACTGTAAACCATAAATGATGCTTTAAACCCCCCCCCCCACGAAATAACGACTTCCTTATTACTTTAATATTATTAACCCTTTGGGTACCAGTTCATTTACAAATCTAATCATATAACAAGTAAAAATACCTATATTTGATCAACTGGAATTTGCTTCGCATTAACTTATAATGTTTTATGAATAAAAAGGTTCTGAGATAAACTCTGTTAGTAAAATTAGAGACTATAACAGTGAGTTTTGTATTCATGTTTTCCTGAATTCATAGATTATTCATTAACTTTTGCAATAATTATTTTAGTGTTTACAAATACATGTACATTTTGGTTTTACATTTTAAAAATAATTTCATGCATGGAAGATGACCCAGAATCATCAAATTAATATGCTAACACATGTTGTTATTGAGAACATCTCTCTTTAGTCCTGGAGGCATAATAAATGCAGTTCCCAGTTCACAAACAGAATCATTAAATTCAGGAGTTGGAAAGTAACTAAGGATGAACTATTTCATTTTTAGATGAGAAAACTGAGAAGATAAGAGAAAGAAGACAGCAAATTTGTTAAATAACTAAGTCTAAAACCCAGGTCTATTAACTATTAGCAGTGTTTTTGTTCAACTCTACCATGCTCTGATTTAAAAAAAAAATCTGGTGCATTTTTGTTTCCTTGGACTGAAAATGCTTGTAATATCTCAACAACTCCTTCCTTCATTTTTGCATACAAAAGCTGTCTCCTGCATACAGATATACAGAGCTTATATGTTTGAGGATACAGGCTTTTGCCCTCTATTATTTTACAATAATGACCAATGTTGACTTCTGATATTTTGAACTTCAGTTTATTGGTCTTTCTGAGAGGAACTCAAACAGATGGAAAGAGCTGAATTTCTCAGATTTTTGCATGAACAAGGCAAAGTAACAGTTGATCTGGATGTTGAGAATTCTTAATATAGTTTTATTATAAAAAAAGAAACCCTGCCTCTGATGACAAGTGATCCTGTCTGATAGGTTTCCAAAACAGTTTATGAGTATGAGATTGTTGAATAACAGATAACTTTTTGCCAATTTGTCATAAAGTCTTAAAATAATTTAGCAGCCAATGACTATTTTTCCAATCTGAAAAGCTCTAAGTAATGCAACAGAGTCTGGGAGTCCTTAATATTTACTGTAAAGGCATTTTCTACTTAATATCACTAACTCGTTCTGCAAAACCACGATACTAGGTAAAATGTCATTATAGTGAATACTATTTCCATGAGAATCAAATCATTATTATAAAATAACATTGTTAGTTGGTCGAAAATCCTACTATAAAAGGTTAAATTAGTCCTTTGTAGGAAACTGAAAAAGAGCAATCTTTATTATGCCTTTCTTTAAAAACAATTTCTTCTTTCCCGTATTCCAGGGACAAAGGTTTTTCACCTAGCAGATGAGGGCAATGGAGATCCACTCCTAAACCTCCCCTTTCACATCTGGGGTTGGCGTGTGTGTGTGTGTGTGTGTGTGTGTGAGAGAGAGAGAGAGAGAGAGTGTGTGAGTGTGTGTGTGTGAGAAAGAGAGAGAGAGAGAGAGAGAGAGAGAGCGTGTGTGTGAGAGAGAGCGAGAGAGAGCGCGTGTGTGTGTGTGTGTGTGTGTGTGTGTGTGTGTGTGTGTGTGTGCTCGCTTCCTCTCTGCTATGCTGATTTCCTCCCCCTATTCCTCATCGCAGATGCCAGGCAAAGAATTCAAGGAAAAGCAGTTGTTGTTGTTATTCGGTTTGTTTCAGTCACGTCTGACTCTCCATGACCCCATTTGGGGTTTTCTTGCCAAAGATACTGGAGTAGTTTGCCATTTCCTCCTCCGGCTTATTTTGCAGATGAGGAAACTGAGACAAAGAAGGTTAAGTAACTTGTCTAGAGTCACACAGCTAATGAGTGTCTGAAGCAGGATTTGAACTCAGGACTTGACTCTATCTACTGCATCATCTAGCTGCCCTCACATAGATGATGACCTATCAGCAGAGAATAAAGAGCATACAGGTAGGTAGGAAAAAAACCAAGAGGCAACAAACACTGTCACAAAAACTCAGAAAAGGAAGGGCGTTCAGGAGAGACTGGTCAATCCATATTAGTCATTCCTTTGACTTCTGTAGTATTTCTATAATATTGACACTTAGTTTATATTATTATATTATTATTATAGTTTATAATTCTTTCTTGTACATTGTAACGTTTTGTGTCTCCGACCTTATTACAAACTCCTTGAAAGACAAGACTGCTTTTGTTTTCTCTTATATATCCCATAGTACTTGGTACAGTGCTTGGATAATAGGTACTATGCTCAATATAGACTCCTTTTTGTTATAAATAAATAGATTTTTAAAAAATACTTTGAAAATATCTATTCATGAAACAAATGCTAGGCAACTTATGTATTGATAGGCAAATCTTTGGAAAGATATTAATCTGATAGGGAAAAATACATCTTTTTTTTTAAAACTTGGAGATGAATATGATAAGACATGAGGAGCTTGGTGGTGTAGTGGCTAAAGTGCTAAATGGGGTCATGACTCAATTTACTGAGCAAGCACATAAGAACAGAACACTGGAGTAATTGGTTAGTAGAGATCCAATCATGTCTGGTTTAATCCAGCCCTCTGCTACAGTAAATAGCAAAAATAACCCTTCCTTTATCAAATTAGTCCATTTTTTTTTGGCCATACATCTCTTGACTTCATGGTCAAAGAAGTCACCAAGGCAAGGCAAGATGTTTCAGGAACTTAAGATAAATGAATAGGAAACATTTTCATCAAAACTGTCATGATTTTTGAGTTTGTTTTTCTGTCTTGTTTGAAAATCAAAGCACAGCCTTCTGTTTCTGAACATTGTAGAAAGCTCAGAGCTAGACCAGTTCTTTTTATTTAGTTTTCTGCACAACTCTAGTCAAGAAGTTCTAATTCTAGAGAACTCCCTGGGTCTATCTTGGTGGGGAAGCTGATGTGCACAAAGAAAGGAGGCTTCTCAAAGCATTTGTCTGCAAGGAGCATTCCACACCAGTACCTTTCTCTTCTTGTCTCTCGAAAACATTCAGAGCAACAACTTCCTCCTTTGCTTTTGCATTTAAATCGCCCATGCTTGGCAGCATGTTGTGCTCTTGGCAGGGCATAAATGAGCCCTCACAGTTGGCTGTGGACTTCCTCAGTTTTGTCATCTGTGCTTGTCAGCACATAGATGGAAATGAAGGCTCCTTTGAGGTGGGTTGAAATAAACCTGGCATTGACTGGCCTCTGTCCCAGCAGGGGTGAAAATGCATCCTAATGCTGAATAAAATTTCACTTCTCTGTCAACCCTTCTTTCCTCCCTTCTCAACTCTATAAACCCTCTGTTTCTATCCTGGGCATTCTTGGATCCATTCCAGGGCCATTTTCCTATGTCCCTCCTCATATTATCCTTTCCTCAAGGATTTTTTCTCTTCCTACACTTAGCATTAGTGTTTAGATCACCTTGTAGAGAATGTAGCCTGTTTGAAATAGTGAAAATTTAGCAGATGAAGATTTGGAATAAATCCTTTTATACCTTGCACTAGGTGGTGAAGTAGGCAAAGTAGGTCATCTTACTGTCTCCCCTTTGTGAAGTCTTCTTGACCTTAGTTGTTCATCTTCTCCCCTTAGGAATTTGTGGCACTAACAAATGACCCTTCCCACTCCTTACTCACCTTCCACATCTTCTTATGACAAACTCTGAAGTTTTAATAATAATAAAAAGGAACCTATTATGTAATTTAATTAATTAAATAATTAATTTAATAAATAAATTTACTAATAAATTAATTCAATCAATAAATTCAATAAATAAATAAATAAGTTCATACTTATTCAGTACCTCCTATGTGCCAGGAACATAGGAAATTGTTGAATTCACATTGAAGTGTTATGTTGAATTCACATCAAAGTGTTAAAGGTTGAACATGGTTTTTTAGGTAAACACCCTTCTTAGAAGCACTTACATTTTTAAAAGAAGGCCAGGCTTTAACCCAAGGATATAAATTGTTAATGGTGGAATTTCAGACATTCTTCCCAGTCCTGCTAGGAATGGTGATACATAGGGGCTAGAAAATCTTGTACTTAAATACTTTATAAGTTATCAATGGGTAAAACCAACTTTACGTGTACACATTTTAAAACTTCTAGTCTTTAGACTAATACCTGTGGGTCTCCATATCATATATATATATATATATATTCATAGGCCCTTAAAATGACCCTGGCTCCAATCAGAGATAAAATATGCCATGACCTTTTTCCATAGTTATGTAATAGTACAGCGCTGTTTCAGATAATAATAACCATATGGAACATTATGCAGATTACCTCTTTTAATCCTTACAATAGCCTTTCGAGATAGGTATTATTTATTTTCCACATTTTCAGAGGAAGAAACTGATAGCACAGGGAAATTCAATGACTGACCCAAGGTCACACAGTTAATATGTATCCAAGGAAGGCTTCAAACTCAAGCATTTTCCCTATTCTAAGGCTAGCACTCTTATCCACTGCACCATGCTAGTCTTAATGTGATACTAATATGTTATCCAAAGGTTCTACTTGGCAATATTTATATGCATCCTGTATTGACAGTCTTTAGGCAGATGTTAGTTCCTCTTTACCTTGAGAGACAATGAATTAAATACATTTACTGCTGTTTTCCTAGCAGCCTGGAGGAGCTGACTTAATTACTAAAGATGCTTATATTTTGATGCCTGAGTACTACTTATAATGCTCATGGGCTGGTATGCTAGGGTGTTAGTAAAGAACCCTCATGAAATGTTCAGCTATTTAAAGGATGTGTTGTACCTGAAGTTGGAGTCGAAGCAGCTAAGAAAAAAAAGTTAAACTGAATTTTTTTTTCACTTTCCATAATCATAATATCTCATCTCTTCCAACCTCTGTCCATTATAGATTCTTACCTGTTTCCTCCTATACATTATAATGGAATAATGTTCACATGTGCTGGTATCATTGGATTAGATTATGGATTATATTTCTATTTAAGATTAAACTGTGTAGTTTATGACCTTAGAAAATTATCCTTTTTGTTTAAGGAAATGATTTTTTTTTTGTTTTAAAGGGAACCAACTACTCTTCCCCTAACACTTCCAAGGCCTTATTCTCCAGTTCCAACACCTCCACAGGCACGACAGGATAATAGGTAAGCCAACAGGGATACCATGCTAACTACTAAGTAGTGCATTGCTTCATTCAGACCAAATTGTGATGTCTAGTAAAAGGAGCCACTAATTCCCCACCAAAGCATATTCTGTTAGTTACTCTGCCGCCCCTAGCAAACCAACAGGATGCCTGGCATCCTCAGAATTTGTCCAGTCTCTTTTGTAAGGGGGTAACCTACCATATCCATGTATCAGTGAATTTGCTTTATATGGAAGGAATTACATTTCATATAACTTATTCTAGCTTCATTGCCTCTTGAGAAATCCATTCCTTCACCAGTGTCCTTAAAATGAAATTAGAACAACTTGCATGTTTGAAATTGCTTTAATCACAGCAAGATAATTTAAATGAAAGAACATGTAAGGGAAATGTTTTCTTTGTAATTAAGAGATAGCCTCTGGAGGAAAAATAATTGTCGAAGATGGTTTCTTGAGAATCAGTAAGAAAGCATAAAAAGGCCAGGCAAACACATAGGAAAAGACCAAAGATAATCTTTGATCATAAATTGTTAAGAGAAACCAGAAGTCTACATTTTAACTTGGCCAATTCCCATTTCATGCTCAATTTAGTAACTGTAGTTGAAATATAATCCCATTTTGACTAAAACAAAACTTTTCTTAATGTTTTTCTGGTAGGACTTTACTGAATAATGATTGATATAGATGCCTCCTTTTCCATTTGGAGGCCCAGAAAGGCAAACAATACATCGTTTGCATATATAATTAAATATTATTTAGCTTTGGTATAAAATCCTTGGGCCACAATTTACATTTGCTTGGACATGAAATCTGTTCTAGTACCATGGTTTTTTTTAATGTTGTGTGAATAGTGGTGTTATTTCAATGAGCACTAGATGGCAGTTCTAAAACCTAGCTATAACTACTGCTATGGGACGTGTAGTATAGAATTCATAATTTGATATTTCAAAAGATCTATGATGTTGCCAGTGATGTTTCTTCAGATGATACAAATTGCAGTCACTTCCTTCCTCCATATATACTCAAATGTTCAAATGGATCTAAGATTTCATTGATTTGAGAATTTCTTCCTATGGTAAAGAATGAAATCCATCAATGATTTTATGAACTACTGTGGCCCAAAACACCTCTGTTGACTTAAAATAAACATATAAAAGGCTAACAAAATTCAAGTCTCTTGGTAGGAACTCCAAATGTTCATTTCAGTTGGCCAGCCTTGTGACTTCTCTCTACTTCAGATGAAGTCATTCTGCCATGATAAAACTTACCTTTGTCTGGTGAAGTTTTTAAGAAGCTAAAGGTCATTGTTGGGCCACAGAGAAGCACCAAAGTTGATCTTCATTGAAAATATAGAATTGATGTGGTCATGGAATGTTAGACCTAGAAGGCACCTTTGAGATCATCTCACTCAACCCCCTTGTTGTACAAATACCCAGAGAATTGAAACTAAGATCTAGATCATTGAAATGGTTTTCAATCTGAGTAATTGTTTATTCCATTCACCTGAATCATTCCTGAATAAAGCCATCTTAATTTGATGAAAACAAATAAATGGTTTTAGTTCAATCATATGTTGACCTACTTGTTGCTGATCTATTCTGATTTTATATTATTTAAAGAAAACAAGATATGGATGATATCATCAGAGTGGATGCTGGTAAAAATGACAAAGGGTAAGATCCTCAGAATTCATTAGTTTTTTATTTTCTCTCAATGCTCAGTTTAAGCATATTTAACCAGTTACTTTAAGAGCTTCTATTACAATCAAAATCTCAGTGCCTCTAATTGTAAATTGTTTTGAAGGAAAGCTTTTATCCCAATGAAAAGTCTCCATATTAGATGAAAGTGGCATTGAACCTTAAATAGGTGCTAATTATACTTGTATTATTTTCTCTAAAACACTCTTTTTTTGTGACTTCAGACATTCCCATGACTTCAACAATTTTTTTGCAAGTCAACCCCACAAGTTCAAATCAAAGCTGAAATCTCCATCTCTAGCTCTGACTTCACAGTGTTGTCTCTGAACTAAATTTCAGAGTACAGAGGTTATACAGAGATCTGAACAAGACTGGCTGCTAACAGAACTGAAATAAAATCAATGAAATGAGCAGCTGAGACACAATATATGAATGATCTATTCATGAGACTTAGATGATTCTCAAAACCTACTTTTTGAACACAAACTAAAGTATAAATAATTTTTTTAAAGTTGCAGACAATTCAATCAATAAACAACCAATCCCAGATAATTTTGTCTTAATAGAAGGGTAATGGGTTGCCTACATGAAATCTAGCAAAATAAGAGGCAGAGAGGAAAAAAAAATTCAATGTTTATTCCAATGTAGTCCATTCTCCAATGTTCTCATTGTCTCTTGTCTGGCCTGCTGCATACCTACTCTCTCTAAAGTAAAGCTTTAACCACATCATTACTCTTCTTAGAATCCTTCCAAGGCCTCCATTGCAGATGGAAAAAAAAAGTTCAGGGTTATTGGCCAGGTCTTCAAGATTTCCCATGAGATAGGGCACTGGACTTGGAATAAGGAAGGTTTGGGTTCAACTCCTGTCTCAGACACTTATTAGCTGTGTGACCTGGGGCAAGTCACCTAAATTCTCTGCTTCAGTCTGTAAAATGAGGGGATTCTATGATTTCAGTGATCTGGTCCCAATTTACCATTTAGACCCTAGGTCTAGCCACTCTGCTACATGCCCTTTCTTTACTCTCTTCTATTTCTTTACTTAAGAGTAGTTATTATGCTTAATTAACCGCTGAGGGCTCCGTCATGATCTATGTTGATGTTCAGTTGTTTCAGTTGTATCCCATTTTTTGTGACCCCATTTGGATTTTCCTTAGCAAAGATACTGGTTTGCCATTCCCTTCTCCTGCTCATTTTACAGATGAGGAAACTAAGACAAACAGGGTTAAGTGACTTGCCCAGGGTCACATAACTAGTATATGCTTAAGACCAGATTTGAGCTCAGGAAGATGAGTCTTCTTGACTCCAGGACTACCACTCTATCCATCACACCCCTGGCTGCCCAATTTTATTTTGAGAGAGACAGAGAGAGAGAGAGAGAGAGAGAGAGAGAGAGAGAGAGAGAGAGAGAGAGAGAGAGAGAGAGAGAGAGAGAGAGAGTACAGCAGCATAGTCATAAAGTACAAGGGGTAAGATTTATAGAGCTTCTATGTTTCATCTTTCCCCAGCTGACACAGAAAGATTCAGCAATTTAGAGGTTAGCTAGTAGAATTTAAAATAAGGAAAAATAACAATGGAGTACTGTGTCAGGGGAATGGATATCGTTTGTCCTGAACAAGCATACAGTGGTAATCAAATTTATGACAGGGGCAACAACTTTGTCTCTTCTTTTGTTTATTCTCAGGCATCAATCCCACCATTGAACAAATAATACACTTTAAAGGATTCAGTTCTGTGGCAGTTTCTAAATTACCATTTTGTCAAAGGCATGAAAGAATCTTACTATTGTACCAGGCACCTTTCTAGTGCAAGAACAATTGAGCAAACATAAAAGTGAAGGGGCTCAAGGAGCCCCTGGATATTCCCCTAGTCAAGGTCAACCCTGGGAGGCAGCTATGATGAAACCTACTTCCCCTTTACATTTATATGCATCAAAATGTCAGTCCCTTGGTCTGAAAGCAAGGCTCATGATAAGTGAATGCTACTTTATAAATATACATTTCTGTTACATAAATGATCATGAGGGCTTAGGAGGGATAAGGAGAAAACAAACTAAAAGACTGTGAGAGACAGCTTGGTGTTGATAGAGCTCTGGGGAATCAGTTGTGAACCAAGGTCAGAGAATAGATGAGACAGGTGAGGGAAATAGGTATGTAGAGGATGAGTTGTTAATAAAATCAAGGAAAAGAGCATGGGTTTGTAGGGTTTTATTTAAACCCAGGCTGGACATCTAGTGAAAGGAAACTAGTTCAAAATGTTCTGGGTTGGGGATCCTGCACAGCATATAGCTATCCATTCCTGGTATCAAGGAGACTGCAGCTTCAGCCTTATTTCAAGATTTAGCTCTGCAGAAATAATCAGAAAGGATTTTATTTTTCTGTGAGAATTGGTTGCTCAGAGGCAGCATTTAAAGGGCTTAAAGTAGACCGGTAGTAGAAAAGCCTGAGAGTGCTGGAAAATGTTTAACAACCGATTTTCTCCTTCTTCTTCTCTTGCAATGTTCCCACAACACACTTTTAAGTCTGCTTTATTAACATTTTCGCCATTATCTTCTAAAGTCTGGACGATTAACAAAACAATAAATCAAGTCTAGGCAGGTGGCATTTGCCCATTTCTGAGGTGTAAATGCTTTCATTGAAAATTTAACCGTTGACTTTTGCAAGCCAGCTCAAGTTGACTCCAGTACACCACTGGAGGAAGCCACAGAGTGATCAACACATGTTCAAAATACTGCTCCTCATGAAAAAAAGATGCTTTCTCTATACAATTTGTCTATTTTAATGTAGCTTGTAAGGAGGAAGTGTGACATGGTGGATAGAGGATTGACCCAGGAGTCAGGATGTCCTGAATTCAAGTCCTGTCTCTGAAATATGCCGACTCTGTGATTCTGGACAAGTCACTTAAACTAAGTGCCCTAGGAAAATCTCTGAATCAAATAACCGCTCAACAAGCATCGATTAGGTGTGCCAGGGACCTTGATAAAACTGCAAATCGAAGAATATTTGACAGTCTGGGTTAGTAAGAAGTTCATACATGGATGAAACATCAGATTTAGTACAAGAAAATGCAATTTGTTCCAAGATTTCTTAATTTCTTATGTTTTAGTAAAGAAGTTTCTTGTGCTGTTAGTTGTAAACGTAATGATGACTCACTGAAGAGAAAGAGTATGAAACAGGAGTAAGGGAAAAAGCTTTGGGCCTAAAAGATCAAGGTTTTGAGGGAATAATCCCCTTTAGTTCCTTGAATGGTGACAGCAGACAAGGGCAGTGATGAGTATAAGAATCTACTGCTGCATTTTGCTATTGGATGTAATCATCAGTTGGCCATTCCCCATAGTTTAAATCATTAGGTTTTCCTTCCTTTTTCCTTCCTTCCCTCCTTCCTTGTTTTCCTTCCTTCCTTCTCTTCTCTCCTTCGTTCCTCCCTTCCTCATCCTATCCCTTCTTCTTTTCTCCATCTTCCCTTCCTCCCTTCCATCCTTCCCTTCTTCCTTCCTTCTTCCATTTCCCCCTCTTTTGTTCTTCCTTCCTTTTTTTCCTCCTTCTCTCTTTCCTTTCTTCCCTCTTCCCTCCCTTCCTTTCTTCCTTCTTTCCTTCCACTTTGGGAGATTTAAGAAGGAGAGAGGAACAAAATCAGAGAAGGAAGGAAAAACAGGAAATTGAGGCAATTTTCTTTTTTAATACAGAAAAAAGAAAAGAAGGAAAGGCAGAAGTCCAGGCAAGCAGGAGAGATTTGAAAGCTACATATTGAACTTAGATCCTTAAACAGAAAATCAAACTTGCATATGAGATCTGCAATTCCATGAGCAATTCTCCTTTTCTGTTCTGCTATCTGTGGGAGTGATTGTTTTATTTAGTATCTATCAAGTGTCAATTTATAATAATACAAAAATAAACATATATAAATAAATAATATGATAATAAAAATTTTTAAAACTAATCTAAGTTCTTGGAGGTGCCTTTAAGATTAACTCATTGTTATGACTACTATGCATAACTACACATGTATAACCTATAACTGAATGGCTTGCCATCTCAGTGGGGGTAGGTGAGGGGGGAAGAAGGGAGAGAATCTGGAACTCAAAGTTTTAAAAACAAATGTTAAAAAATTGATTTTACCAGCACCTGGGGTAAAAAGATAAATAGGCAATGGGGTATAGAAATCTATCTTGCCCTACAAGAAAGTAAGAGGTAAAGAGGCAAGGGAGTATGTGTGATGGGAGAATAGAAGAGAGAACAAACTGGGGAAAGGAGTAATCAGTATGCTTGCCATCTTGAGATAGGGGGTAGGGGAGAGATTCGAAGAAAGTTTGTAACTCAAAATCTTGTGGAAATGAATGTTGAAAACTCAAAATAAATAAATAAATAAACAAATGAATTCTGGAAGGAAAAAAAAAGATTAACTCATTGTTTCCTGCCAAGTTAACTTGGTTTCTGATTAGACTTAATCACCTTGAATTGAATCTGCAAATCTCAGCTGCATTTTCTAGAGTCAATGCCAATTGTAAGAGAGAAGAGTTATTCAGCCTCCTCAGATCAGAATTTACCCAACTCTTTTAGGAGATTATTTACAGTTCTCTAAATCGTTCTATATCAAGATGCTATCCTAACTAAAGAAACTAAAATATAAATTTACTTTCTCTCTACTTCAGTTTACCTTCATAGAAAATGTTTAGGGGTTAAGAGTGAAGGTGAAATAACCTTTCATTATTGTTATCTTATTGTGAGAACCTATCATGTCCATAGAAAGGATTTTGATTTAGTCAAAAGAGTGAATCACCATTGTTTATTTATTGTAATTATCTTTTCAAAGGATCATCTGAAAAATCTAAAGCATTCTGTTCTTTATTGGAATTTTCCATTTGTTGATTATAAATTGATTGAATAGTTCCTACAAATTGAATTCACAATTAGACCTAGTTTGTTAGGTAGATTTTCACTGATGGTGAATTTCTTTTTTTTCCAAGAAGTCAAGACCTGGATAATCTCATCAAAATGAACAAAAACATGAATAGGTAAAATTTAAAAGATTTTTTTTTAAAAAGGAAATGTTTGTGGCTTTTTATGTGAGATGTGTGTGTCAGTATAATGGGAAATGACCTGGATCTGAGAAAAGCAATCTACAAATATTGTAATAGAAGCAATGTAAGCGAAAATGTAAAAGAAGTATTGGTTCTGAATATCAAAAGCATATGGAACTTTAAAAAATCTAGGATTACTAAGGATAAGATTTTTGTTTTGTTTTGTTATCATATTTGTTCATTTATTGTGATGGAGTTGAAAGTGAAGTCTGAACATTTCTCTTCCCATCAACTTATATGTCTGGCTTCGTTTGGTAAATGGGCACTGTTGCCACTGTAGATCAGACTCTAACAAAACATCACTTATTATATTAGTATAAAATTCTTATTTAATTTTTAAATTTTAATTGAAGTTCAGTTTAAGCCATTTGCCTTTTACACCATGGGAATTTCCAATCACATACTCTACCTATGGAATCTTACCTTGTAACAACAGAAAACCGTTAAGCAAAATTGATCAACAAAACAGCTGTGATAACCTATGTAATATTCCATACATATGGTCCTTCAACCAACTCTGACAGTTATCACCTGCTTGACATTGGGCAAGTGAGTTCACCTTTTGGGGGTACCTTTTCTTTGTCTCTATGATAAGAAGTGGAGCCAGATGACATATAAGACCTTCCAGTGCTAAATCTATCATCTGTGACCTAGTATTCTCCCTTCTAAGAAGAGTGAAATGTGTTTCCTCACCTGTCCACTGGAATGAAGATTGGTTATAGCAAATGCTGCTTCTTAGCCTTATTGCCATTTCTATTATTGCAGCCATTTTGTGTTTCATTTCCTGGTTCTGCATCTCTTACACAAAATGTGTGACTTAAAAATCTAAGAGGCAGTAGGGAATCATTTAACTCGTGTTCAAGGTTAACTTAAAAGTGTTTAGCAAGAACATGCTAAAATAACTTTTAGCGTACAGAATTAGAATGAATGAATGAGAAAAGTGCAAAGCAAACTTTAAAAATGTTAACCAAAACACAGAGGCAGTTATAGTAAAAACAAGGCAAACAAATAAAGCATTGGGTTAGGGATTAGCAAGTAATGAGTAGATTTGGATTCTAGTCCCAGTTCTGCTACTAATTAGCTATGGGACCTGGAATAAGTGACAGCCTTCCTGGGCTTTAGTCTGAAACTCAATACATTCAAGGATTGCAGTACCATGGTCTTTAGAAATTGCCAGTTGGGCCATTCATTCCAAACTGGTTTTAATCTCTATTCTCTTGAATTTAATGCTATTGCCAAATTAAGTGCCAAATTGAATACTACCATTGACTATGGGCTGATTTAGTGTGTGTGTGTGTGTGTGTGTGTGTGTGTGTGTATTTATGTGTTTCTGCTTATGTTTAAAGGAACCAAGGCTTGGATGGCATTTTCAGAACAAATCCTAAGGCAGAACAAACTGATAAAAAGTAAGACCTCTCTTAATTTGGATATATTATTGTCCAGACAGGTTATTTTAGTCCTGTAGTCTTTAATTAAAGGGGGATTTTGTTTCCTGGCATTGATAGCATAGATCTAAAAGAGTTATTAATTTATTTGAGATGTGATTTACAAAGGTAATTAAGTTTCTTTAGAAACTTTCCTTCTCAGATCTCCTTTGGCACTTTCTTTTTTTAACCCTCTTATGTGATAATGTACATTATAGCTATCTCGGTCAGTATTTTATCTCCTTAGACTACAAACTCCATGCAAACTAGGTATGTTATATATAGTGAAAACAGATGGGTCAGTCCAATGAGCTAAATATAGTTAGAAACTTTGTTAGTTAGAAATATTGTGCATTAGGATTCCCATGTATCATTTTTTTGGTTGTTTATATCCCAACTGTCTTCTGTCTACTTTTGAATCCCCAGCACTTAGACAGTGCCTAGCACATAGTAGGAGCTTAACAAAATGTTTATTGATTGATTGACTTTGTAATTGAGCCTGTCATTTCACATGTGTACCTTTGAGTTTTTCTAACCATATTTCTAAGCTCCTTAAGGGCAAAGGAAGAAAGGCAATGGGACAAACATTACATTTGGGGGTCTGAAGACCTGGGTTCAAATCCCAGATTATTTATTAATTTATTACCCATGTAACCCTTGGGCAAGTCACCAGTTCTCAGGTGAAATGAAGTTTCACCTCTTTGGCCTGAAGTTTCTTATCTGAACATTTAAGGAGTTGAAGTATATAACATATAAGGTCTCTTTTAGCTCTAAATCTATGGCCTAAATAGCTCTGGGAAGGAAGTTAGGATAACTAGGTTCTATTCCTATATTGGAAGACCTAACACATGCCACTCAAAATTTCCAGGTTTCTGTTTTCTCATCTTTTAAGTGGTAAAGTTGCAAGAGATGTTCTTTAATTTAGCGTCCCTTCTGACTCTAAAGTTGCACATCTTTTGTCATTTTATACCCCATCAGCCTCACCAGAACTCTGAATAAAGTGGCCAGTAAATGGGTATTACATAATCTGACATAATTTATATCCTAGATTGTTAATTGATACAATGAACAATGACCAATACCACTTATTAATTTTTCATGTTTAAAGAAATCAGGAGCTTGATAATCTCATTAAAGTGAACCCCAGAACTGACAAAAATGGCAGAGGATAAGTAAGAATGGATGAGTTTTCTATTAATTTGGTCATAGTACTTTTCATATTGACTATTTACTTGTATTTGACTACTTACTAAGCACGGCGCAATTGTATCAGCATAGCTGTTGCTATCATAATTATCTTTCACAAACTCTTCTTAAATGCCAACCTATGAACCCTGCAATACTATTTGTGTTCAGATTGACCATGCCAAACATAGTTTGTCTCCATCTCTAGGAATTAAAGCCCTTAAAAAGGATGGAGACAATGTGAAAACAAACAAAAACCCACACACAAGCATGAATAAGTGCATTTGTACAAAAATTAAAAGGATCTATCACAGTTACATTAAAGAGAAGTACAAACTGGGTTAAAGATTAACTTTGTCTAATGGGAAGAAAATAGGTTGTTAAGGTAATTTTGTTTTCAGATAAGGTAGCAGCAGACTTAATGGAAGGGAAAGTATTTGGTGAGTTGGGAGTGGAAAGATATTTCAGGAATAGTGTAAGAATAGAACAAGTACATAAAAAGGGAGGCATATAAATATTGAGTGTAATGCAGTTGGTGGTATGGAGAAATGAGGAAAGTGAGGTAGTCTGAAATAATGTGATATTTAGTAGGATTTGAAATAAGAATCAGACATTTTGTTCAGTCCCCATGTGTCACCAAAGACATCATAAAGTTGAAAGAAAATATGACATGGACAAAGTAACAAGTAATAACTAATAGAAAATCTAATGCAATCCTTATTGATTAGTAAAGTTCCTCTTATGTAGATACTGCCTGATAAATGTTTGCTGAATGAGTGAAGTCACTTTTATTTTTTATATCTTAAAGAAATGAAAATCTTGACAATATGATTAAAGTGAAGGCCAGGATTGATGAAAATGGCAAAGGGTAAGATTTAATCAATAATGGAATTTAATGGGATTATTTTCATACTGACTGTGTTTTTAAGCATTAGGCTTACAAAGATTCTGTCATTTTACATATAAATTTATATGTATATGCAATAGAGAAATATGAAGTTTTTTTTATTTATCAAAGTTCAGTCATGATGGACATAAAAACTTCAGTTCCTACTTAGCCATTTAATATTGCTGCACTTGAACTATTCATAAGAAATATCTTTTCATAGATTTTTTCATATCCCACCACTGATTTGGATTATTTTTATATTTAAATTCAGAAACCAAAACCTTGACAAACTCATCAATGTAACTCCTCATCACAACAAAAATGACAAAGGGTAAGGCTTGTTGGGGAATTTCCTTCTAAACTGATTCATTTGAATTGCTGGATATTAGTTGCTGGAGGAGATTTTTAGCATAGCACATTTAGACTAAAACCTGTTGCCAGTTCTACACAATGAACAGCAAAGACAATTCAATGAATAAGCTATTTCAAAGAACACTAAGACTTTTTGGGGTTTGAGAACACTCATGGGCATTAACTAGTAATTCTGGCAACCAGAACACTACAAAAGAGGTTTAGGGCAAGCAACTTGGGATGGGGGAGAGCAAGGAGAAACCATTAAGTTAGATGAAGACAGAGATTGCTGAACAGGAATACTGACTCAGGGGTCAGTGACTGGTACACATGGAAGCCTGTGCTAGGGAGGTCCCTTCAAGGCGGGACCGAGGCAAAGATCACCTAGAGTACAGATATTGGGTAAATTAAGCACGTTATCTTGCTTGGTACTAAATTCAGTGGTTTCTATCAGTTAGAGGGTTACAAATACTGCCAATACCCTCTAACTTCTGACACCTCAAGGAAAAGGCCCAATTATCTCTGACTTATTGTGGCTCTGAAAACATCCGATCATTCAATGGGTCAAGAGGCTCTCCTGAATGTTAGTGACAAAACACAACAGATATAATAACCCTAACTTGACTTATTTTTTTTCCATGTTATATTTAAAGAAACCAAGGACTTGAAAACCTAATTAAAGTGAATCATACAGAAGACAGAAATGGCAAAAAGTAAGACAACTAATTTGTTGAGATTATTTCCTAGGTCAATTTCCTTACTTTTCTCACTTCATAGCATCATTTTGTGTCTTGGTTTCCTCAAATGAAAAGCTAGCTACCTCACTGAATTCTTGTGGGAAAATTGCTTATGCCTAAAAGTATTACATCTGTCGATAAATATTTTTTAAGCACCTACTATATGCCTGGTGCTGCATTAAACACTGGAGATATAAAGAGAAGCAAAAAAAAAATCATGCCATCAAGTAGCACAAAATCTAACAGGAGAGACAAGAAGCAAACAAATATGTATTGATAGGATAAACAGAAAATAATTAAGAGACAAAGGCCCTAGAATTAAATGAGCTTGGGAAAAACCTCCTGTAGAAAATGAGATTTTAGTTGGAAGTCAGTAGGCAGAGATGAGGAGGGTAGAAATGGGCACAGGGGACAGCAGAAAAAAAAGGTCCAAAGCTGAAAGATGGGGTGTCATCTTCAATGAATAGCAGGGAGGCCAGTGTCACTAGATCTAAGAATTCATGGTGAGGAATAAGATGTAAGAACACTAGAAAAGTAGGAGGGGAACTAAGTACTTTCTCTGAGATTTTTTTGTTTTTGTTTTTGTTTTATTTTTGCTTTTTGGATGGGGGGAGGGCAGGGAAATTGGGCTTAAGTGACTTGACCAAGATCACATGGCTAGTAAGTGTCAAGTGTCTGAGGCCAGATTTGAACTCAGGTCCTTCTGACTCCAGGGCCGGTGCTCTATTCACTATGCCACCTAGACAAGCCAGTGAGTTATCATTTTTGTTGTTATTGATGTTTCTCCTTCATTCACAAAGAGGCCCATGACATCGGGAAGATGATGTCATGACTTGCAAGTGAATTGGATTTAAATGAGGGAGGTCTATGGAAGGTCACCAGCCTTACTCTCTGCTCTTGAACCCTTTGAGTCTAGTGGCCAGACATAGATCAGGATGACTGGAGATGGCCCCAGACGTGGTTGGTGGGAGGCCTTCCTTGGCCATTTTGAGCTAAACTCTTGGAGCTAAGCCCAGGTGTCAGTTTGTCTGAGGTACTGCCCTTTCAGTGATTAAGGCTAGGTAAAAATGAGGCAAAGAATGACCTCTTTTACCTAATCAAAAAAATAAAATCAATCTGGGAGGGAAAGACCCTTAGGGTTTTTGGCCAAAACAGAAATGATTGCTATTTACACTCACTCTGAGTCATCAGAATCCAAACAGTGACCACATGAGGCTTGGATTGGGACCCATTGTTGACCAAGCAATGAGAGCCAGAGTGATTTGGGTTTAAAGCATAGTTCATAAAAAAGAAATCTAGTCCATAAACCCCAAGGCATCTTGCTAGGTTTCATCAATCAAAATTTATATTCTTTTGGGCAGAGCACCCTTCACTAAGGGTATGTATGACTCCCTATGACATAGGGCCTATGTGGATAGAGGGAGAGAAGAGGAAGAGGAAGGAAAAAAAAAAGGAGGGAAGGAAGAAGAAATGTAATGGGAGAAAAATCTGCCTCAGAGCCAGGAAGACTTGGGTTCAAGTCCTGCCAAATACTGAATAACTCTAGGGAAGTCACTTAACCCTTAAGGACCTCAGAGAAATTTTAAGACTCTTTAAACAACAGAGAAAGGTGTGCTGACTTATATTGGTAGAAGGATTTTACTAATCAAGGAATTCTCAATACTACTCTTTTTCTTAGCCATGATTATTCTTTTTTCTGGTACACAGAGCTAGATAGACATACCAGGTATTGTACATATAATGTACATTAAATAAAACTATGTAACAACAATTGAAGCCTAACTAGTTGGAATAGTGGATAAAGTGCCAGGCCTGGAGATGGGAAGACCTGAGTTCAAATTTTACTTCAGACACTTTTTATCTGTTTGACTCTGGGAAATTCACTTAACCCTATTTGCCTCAGTTTCCTCATCTGTAAAATGGACTGGAGAAGGAAATGGTAAATCACTCCAGTATCTCTGCCAAGAAAACACCAAATGGGGTCACAGAGTTGAACATGACTAAAACAAATGCACAAACAAACTTATTATTATTATTTCTGTTGTTTAAAGATAATATAGAAGATCTGGTTCTTGAACCTTTTTAAAAATAGCTCGTGATTAATAAAGAATCCAAGACTTTAATAGTTTCATTTAGAATAAAGCTTAATGGAAATTTTTCTTTTTAAAATGGGTATTGCCAATCGTTAGTGTCAGACTGAGACCTATACAGTAGGAAGACTTTAACTGAACATCATTATCAAGAAAAGTTGCCATCAAGTCAAAAGTCTTCACTTATCATTTCTGTCCTAGGGGCAGCTAGTGATACTTGAGGGGTTGGGTGGATATTTGGAGTTAACATTGATGTAAAAGGTTGTTATATGTTACATTACTAACCTGATTTTTTCCCAAAATATTTATTAAAGAAGCCAAGACTTTGACAGCATCATCAAAGTGAATGCCAAGACAGACAAAAATGGAAAAGGGTAAGAGCTGGTGGGCTCTAACTTAACCGAGGGCAATTTCCCCCGTATTTATATGTGATCTTAGTGATACTATCAGAATTTATCTTTTAACTGGCCTTGGAATTCCATGTCATATTCCCAACTATTTTTGATCTCCAATTTAATGTCTTTATAGTAGTCTGTGGTCAATTTATGTACACCAAGGTTTTTGTTATAGAATCATTAACTCTCATAGGTTCAATAATTGTCTCTAGGAAGATTTCTAAGTCCAGCCCTAACCTCTCTCCTGAGCTCCGATCTTTCATCACAACTGCCTTTTGGACATCTCTGCCTTGATGTTCCAAACACATGTCAAACTCAAAAAGTCCAATGGGCAACTCTTTTCTTGCAAAAGAGAAAAAACCTCCATTCTGTCACACTTCCCTATTGATATCAAAGGTACCACCATTGTCCCAATCGCCCAGACCTTCAATGAGATATTTGTTAAGTGCTTAGCAAAGTGCCTGGCACCTGCTAAAAGCTATATAAATGCTAGCTCTTACTATATATAATATATGAGCTGTATATAAATCAATATAATGTAATTATTATTGTTGTTATTGTCTTCATCCTAGACTCCTCAAGTGTACTTACTGTATGCATACGGTGTGTTGCCAAGACTTTCTACCTCCACAACATCTTTTGTATATGCCCTGTTCTCTCCACTCATACAGCCACCATCCTAATATAGGCAGGCCCTTGTCACCTCTCATCTGGGCTATTACAACAGCCTTCTTATTTGTCTCCCTGCTCAAGCCTCTCCCCTTTCCAGTCCATCTTTCGTTCAACTGCTAAAGTCATTTTTCCAAAATCTAGATCTGATCATGTCATACACACACACACACACACACACACACACACACACAAATTCAAATGACTCCCTCTTGTTTAAAATATAAAATCGTTTGTCTACTTTTAGAGCATTTTTTAAACTTGGCCCTTCCTATCTTTTCTTTTTTAATTTTTTTTCTATGTTATTTTTATTTTTAATTTATGGAATAAAAGAAGCATTTCCATAACATAGTATAGTAAAAAGATGATTACACATGATTTATCATGTACAACTTGCTGTTCCTTTTAAATATATAATAGTTTTCATGTGTATTTCTTTTTTTTTCTTTTTCTCCCCCTTTTTTCACTCTGCTTTCCAGTGGTTAAACAGATTGATTTAATTGGATCCACCCTTCAGACTTTTTCTTTTAGTCAGCTTAGTGTAAAGATAACTCTCTGAGTTCTAAAGAGTGTATGGGGGGAATGTCCTGTCACCTACTAGGCTTCCATCCTTGAGCTCATGGCCTCCTAGGCAAACCTATGTATCTAGAACGGGGCCTCTTCCTGTTTGTGTTTCCTTTGTTTGTTTGTTTGTTTGTTTGTTTCTTCCTCCCTTCCTTCCTCCCTTCCTTCCTCCCTTCTTTCCTCTCTCCCTTCCTCTCTTCCTCTCTCTCTCTCTCTCTCTCTCTCTCTCTCTCTCTCTCTCTCTCTCTCTCTCTCTCTTTCCCTCTTTCCTATATGTGATCTTCTAAAATTTTTTTAACTTTAAAATTTTATTTTATTTTTAATTTATGGAACAAAATAAGCTTATCCATACATAACATAGTCTGGTAAAACAATATTATTGCACATAAAACTGCAAATCTATTATATGCAATTTACTATTTCCATTTAAATGTGTAATAAAATGATCATGTAAATTTTTTTCTTCCTTGTGTTCCCCCCCACATGCGATGGCTGCCATTAGATATATGTAGATGCATGTGTGTGTATATGTGTGTGTACAGATACACATAGGCATGTATGTACATACATACACATATATATGTAAAATTATTCTCTCTATATTTCTATTTATCAGTTTTTTCTCTGGATGCAGATAGCATCTTTCTTCATATTTCCTTTTTTGTAAACTTGGGTATTTGTAATAGTCTAAATGACTTATTTGCTGAAAGTTGTTCTTAAAACAATATAGCTGTTACTATATTCAACGTTCTCTTGGTCTTTTGAGGTCTTAAAAGGCAGCTTGAATCTTCCTTTTCCAGGCACTGGCTATAAATAAATGAAATAGTTATACACACAAAAATACACATTTCTATGTACATATATGTAACATATATATGTTCACACCCATTTATATACATAGGGTGAAAATAAAATAATTTCAAAGAGTCAGTCCTAGGTGAGGGGAAAGAAGCACACATGAAGATCAATTGAAGGAACTGGGTATGTGTAGCCTAAAGAAGAAACGACTTAAAGTGGGTATAATGGCTATGTTCATGTATGTGAAGGGCTCTCGCTTGAAAGAGGGATTTAGCTTGCTCTACCTGGCTCCAGAAGGCAAAACTAGGAACAATGTGGGGGAAATTACAAAAGAAGAAAATTTAGGTTCTTGGTAATGAAAAATTCCCCAACAATTGAGACCATCTAAAGGATGATAGACTGCTCTAAGAGGTGTAATGGGTTCCCCCTCACTGCAGGTTTCACAACCATGGAAGACTGGTTGATTCCTTGTTGGAGATATTATGAATTTGGATCTGGGGGTTCTAGATGACTTCTGAATACATTCCAATTTGGAGTCCCAGGATGGTATTCCTTACACCATCTCTTTAAAAACAACCCCCCAAACAACTATTTAGTACTGGGTTGCCTAATCACAATCACTTTTTTTTTTTTAAAGAGATCAAGCTCTGGATAATCTCATCAAAGGGAAACCCAATCAGAATGAAAATATCACTGGGTAAGACTCCCCTCTGTGGGACGAAGGAAGAATGGAAGAATGAAATTTGCTTTTTAGGGGCATTTCTAAACTTGAAAGCCTTATTTGTACTCATGATTCATAATATTACCTGACTGTCTCTAACTGGAACCTACTTTTGTCTGAGTGAGATGGAGTAACTCTAGGAGTCATATTAAGTGAGATCATGTATATAAAATACTTTGTAAACAATAAAGTACTACATAAATGTTAGCTATTGTTATAAATTACGTGTCGTGTGATAACTGGCTTCGGTAAATTGTATCACAGATTTGGGGGCTGATTTTGTCCTCTACGGAGAACTAGAGTCCAGACTTTTGATGTTTTTGATGGATAAGAATGGCCACTATAATTTGGGTGAAGCTTCTTTCATTTTCTAAGTGGCATAAATGTGGCTGCTATGCTGGAAAATCTATACTGACTACACCTTCTGCTGCTTTCCCTGTTCATACCTAGATCACATTTCTTATGGAACTAAATAATGCCTCTATGCATGAGGTTGCTATGGTCCCCTGATATATGAGATGAATTAATTCTCTTATCTTCAATGACAAATGAAATCATTTATCGTATTGGCTTAAAACCTAAAGGAGATCATGTTCTAATGAGGGAAGACATCCCCCCCTTCCTCTTCCTCTTTTGCTTTCTCTCTCTCTCTCTCTCTCTCTGTCCACACAGACAGATGTATATGTGCATATATATGGATGTATATGTGTGTATATATACACAAATGTATATATACACACCCATACATACACATGTGTGTGTTTATATAGATAGGTAAATAGAAATGGTGGTCATGTTTTGGTTTAGAAAGTCATAGGGATGGTAAATGGAGTTAGAGGGGAGTTTTTGACAATTTTTTTCCAGTAGAAATGGCAGATTTGATGAAGATCCTAGGGCTAGAAAGTGTGAGGGTAGGGTAAGGAAGAAGAAAGGAAGGTACATGTGGTGATAGGACATATGGCAGTAAGATATCCTGAAGGTGGAGTATGATACATGACTGGGGCTGGCCATGTATAATGAATCTCATGAGCTCACCAACCAAGATAGTGCAGGACAGGGCAGGGCAGGAATTCGATGGATGACAGAGTTAAGTCTCCCAAGGGAGTTGACCTAGAGCCTGGTCTTTTAGACATCTTATGATCTGGGGAGTACTGCAGTAGGTAAGGCAGATGGCAAGAAGGAAATGGAGCACAATGTAAGTTCTCCTTTCTTTTTCTTTGTCATTATAATAAAGTCCTTGGTCTACCCTGTGGTGAATGGAATTGGATGAGAATAAGAAGTATAATAAGACCAAACATTTTAAAATAACATCCTTATTGTTTTAAAATAGAAAAGTTAATCGTATCTACTTGTTGAATAGTGATTTGCTATATTTTCATACAGCAAAGAATGGTTATTTTTGCAGTGTCTGTTTTGGGCTCAGTAGAAGACATGTGTCTTTGAATAAGGTTGTTTTTCTTAAATAAGACATTTTAAAATTGTTTAAATAAATTTTTAAATAATAAATTAATAGTAATTGTCATTATTTGTCTTGAGGATAAAAGAGGGGATTATATTACTCATTTTTTCTTAGGAGACAGTTTATTTTAAAAAGAATCCACTTTTACATGTTCTGGTATGATATTCCCTGACACTTAATATTTCCAAATAGTTATACTGTTTTACAGAAAGTGTATATTTACCATGTCTTAAATCAAGGCATTGTTCATATTTTTGAATAATATTCCAGCTAACCATCACTAACTGGAACCTCTCTTTCTTTTTAAAGAAAACAAGATCTTGATAGTGTCATCAAGGTGAACACTGAAAGGAACAAAAATACCCAAAGGTAGGATATGTGGAGCTTTTTAGTCTTTCTTGTGCCTATGTATACATTAGAATTTGTTTAATCGGGGAAGGTTGAAATAGAAATGGGGAAGCTCAAGCTCAAATTGAGTACTTGCTTTTCAAAATGAAAACACACTGGAAATCTAAACGTGACTGATAAATTCAAATAGCATTTTGTGCTTTGGTGTCGCTTTGATTATCTAGTACGGTGTTTGAGAGAATGAAGTTAGTGGAGTAGAATGAAGTGTGACCTTGCAATCAGAAGATATGGAGTTCAAAATTAAGTGTTAATGGGCAGCTATGTGGCACAGTGGATAAAGTGTTGGGTCTGGAGTCAGGAATATTCATCTTCCTGAGTTCAAATTTGACCTCAGACTTATTAGTTGTGGGACCCTGGGCAAGTCACTTAACCCTGTGTGCCTCAGTTTCCTCATCTGTAAAATGATCTGGAGAAGGATATAGCAAACTACTCCAATATCTTTGCCAAGAAAACTACAAATGGGATCACAAAGAGTCTGACACGGCTGAAACAGCTGAACAACAACAAAAACAAATGTTTATTCAAGGCACTGTACTAAGAACTGGAAATATAAAAAACCAAAACAAACACAAAAATGAGACAGTCCTCACTCTCAGGGACTGTATATTCTACTCAGGTCTACTTTCTACCATTAAAAGGCTAAATTTGGACTATTTCCTAACTCTTAAGTTTAGATTCAGTTCCTTAATCAATAAAATCCTTGAACTACCCATCCCATAGGGTTGCACAGAGGGGAAAACACAACACAACAACACAATACAACAACATTGTAAACAGAAAAGTGAGCTATACAAAGATGAACTGTTATTTTTCTTATTATTTTGAAAGGTTAAATAGGACTTTTGGCCCTAGGTTTTTTTTTTTCCAACCAAAATGAACATTTTATGAATTTGTTATTCAGGGATTTCAACCTTTTAAACCTCAGTTTAACCTAAAGGGTTTTTTTCGTTCTGGATAGGGGAATCAAACTTATTGTCAGTGTTTAGTCCAGAGCCTGTCAGAGTTGGAGCTGTGAATTGATTATCAGCTCTGAAATTTTATTGCTGTGTGATGCTGGGCAACTACTTAAACCCACAGAGACTTAGCTCCCTCCTCTATAAGGTGAGCGTAATGATAGTAACAGTAAGAGTAGCTCACATTTGTGTAGTGTTCTGAAGTTTACAAAGTGTGTTATATACACTACCTCGTTCAGACTTTGCAATGTTTGCAAAATTCTTGGGGCTATTCCAAAGATCAAACAAAATTTATGTCTGTGTTTTATACACACACGCACACATATATACACATGTATGTATATATGTGTATGTATACACATACACATGTGTATTTATAAGCATATGTGTACACATATCTATATACACACATATAAAATTTCATATATGTATACATAAATTTCATGCACACACACACACATATACAAAAAGTTCATTTGATCTTTTAGAACAATCCCAAGAATTTCACAAACATTACAAAGGCCAGATGAGTTACCATATATATCTTATAAACTTTCTATAAACCTTAATATACTTAACATACAAACTTAACATTCTGTAAACTTTATAACAATATGTGTATGGATCCGAGAGGTGGTCTAGTAGATAGAGTGTTGGGCCTGGATGCAGGAAGATTCATTTTTCTGCATTCAAATCTGGCCTCAACCACTTACTACCTGTGTGACCTGTTTACCTCAGTTTCCTCATCTGCAAAATGAACTGGAAAGAAAATGGCAACTACTCTAGTATCTTGATCAAGAAAACCCTAAATGGGGTCAAAAATATTTGGACACAACTGAATAACAACAAGAACAACAATTTAAAAAAAAGGCAACGAAGTACAGTATTTGGTTGGTATTTGGTGCTGGGAAGGCCTAGATTCAAGTCCCTTTTCTGATACATAATTTCTCATTAACGCTAGGCAAGTCACTTAACCTCTTTATGCTCTAGGCAGCTCTCTAAGACTATACTGCCAAGGAGGTGCTGGCTTTGGAGAGGAAGTTTCCTCCTCCAGAAGGGTCCTATGTCAGTGAAGTTACAGCTCCAACCCCAGTTCTATGGCTAGTAGTGTGACTACTGTTGAACTGAAATGTTTTCAGTGGGATATTATGTCCAGAGTCAGAGAGCTCTAGTCCCACAATTATTTTGGTAAATAAAGAAAACACATTTGTCCTTTAGGTGATTTAGGTGGAGTCTGTCTTTGCAATTATTGAAATATTGCTTAGCCCACTGCTTTATTTTCCCTCAATAAGTGCACCACACATATCTTTTCTCCAGTTTTTATTAAGTTTTTTTTCAAAGTGTAAACTGTTACTCTTATCTTCATTTGAAGGCATTTTGTTAGAGGTTTGCTTTGTTTTTGAATGAAAGATAGTTGTAGTTTATTTTGTTCATACACATTTTTGTTTTGAAGACCAACTGTAGATTACTTGGTCTGGTAAGGATGTTGTAATTTGTTTTTTTTTATGAACAAAAATCTCTTTTCATGCACTCCCAACTTCTCCCACATCCACTGAGAAAGAAGAAAAAAAGAAAAAGAAAAAAACATTGTAAAAACCATGTATTGTCAAAACAAATTCCTACATTAGTTGTCCAAAAACTGTCTCAATCTGCTCGCTGAGAATTAAACTACAATGTAGCATGGACAGCAGAGAGTTCTCCTCAAGATTACACACTATTCATTGATGCTATGAGGAATGTATTTGACGTAAGCTTACTCTGATCAGAACTTCATTTTTCACTTGAAGGGGTCAAGAGCTTGACAGCTACATCAAAGAGAATCCCTCAGCAAACAGAAATATTCCAGGGTAAGATTTATAGTTTCCTGCTTTATTCTTTTAAAATTTATGCTCAAAAACAGAAACTGAATTCTGTGATCCAATCCTATGTCTTCTGAAAAAACAACAAAGAAATAATCTTCCATGCAGCACTCCAGCTCAGGAATACGCCTGGCAAAGCAAAACCAGTTTAGAGAAAGAATTGGGTGTTATGGTCCTTCCTAACCCCCATTGGTTGTTCGCTTGTTTCTTTAAGAAGGAAGGGTTTCATTTATTCCTACATCAGGTCCAAAAGTGTTGACTCTACTTTCAGGATATAGTTACATGATTTTAGACATCTGGATGGAAACATATTGTCATTCAAAAACCTGGAAGTTTCCAAATATCTGAGTGTTTGATGTTTGGTAGTTATAGCCTCAGACAGTCTTCAATCTGGTCTTCTCTAGGCTCATAGTGTGCAGAGAAGAGGGAATAAAAGGCAAGCCCACATGTGGACTCATGTTCCACATCTGGGTGGCTCAGTACATCAGAGGAGGTCTTGCTGATGCTGCAGTATGTGGTAAACATATGTAGCTGTAATAAGAAACATAGAATTTCACTAAGATGGAAAGTAGGAGTGTACTGAAGGCTGAATAGTAAAACAATGGTTTTTTCAGTAATGTGTTATTTTATATCATATTTAAGGGTATTATTTGTCACATTTCTAGAGCCATAACTGCTTTTGATCCTTGCATTGTTTGTTGCTAACACAAGCAACCATTTGTAGCCTTAGCATAAAGTTATAAATCAACCAGAGACAGAGACTGAATAGATTAAAGCAAAATTGGTTATATATTTATACAATGAGCTCTGTGATTGATTAGCAAGCTTTTCGGAACATTGCATGTTATAAAGTTTCTCTTGTCCTTCCACATTGGGCTTGATAGCAATAATGTGTTCCCCATCCCATAGGATAGGTGACAATGAATGTTGGTGTTACAAAATAGTTATTATGAGGAAAGCAGAATTTAAGTATGGTATCTATGGTTGGGATTGGAACTCTGAAATTGGATGCTTCTCTAGCTGACTTTCAGGTAAAATTGAGAGCTTCTGCACATGTGCAAATATTTCCATTGACAGTATTTGATCTTCTGGGGGTCATGGCTATGAATATTATCTCTACTATTTCTCAATTTTAAAAAATGTCTTATATTCTTGATATGGAGTTGACCTGATCTTTTCTTCAATGTTTAAAGGGGCTCAAACCTGGACAATCTAATCAGAGTCAATCCTGCAACCCACAGTAATAACCAGGGGTAAGATTTATGTAAATATTTTATTTTATAATGGACATTTACTATAAGAAAGAATTTGGTCTATCTGCTAGTGAAAAATGACGTTATGACCAAATGTGCTTCAAGTTCAAATTTGATTTAATAAGGAGTATTTAAAGGGGTCAAGTGATACTTTTATGGCTGGCCACAACTATGCTAATCAGTTGATTGATTTGTTTAATTTGTCTGAATTTTACAAAATTTAACTTCTGAGAATAAATGGGAATTCAAACAGGTATATTAATTTTAATGTTGGACATTTTGCTCTAATTAGGTCTAGACTACCAAATATAATGGGGCATTATATTAGTAATAAATTTCCTCCAAGCTTAATCTTCATATGAATTATTAATAATATCAATGTTAATATTAAGCATTTATCATAATTTTACTTATCATTAACTTGTTTTATAAATGTTTAAAGGGTCCAAGATCTTGATAATCTCATCAAAGTAAATCCAAGAACAGGAAAAGGCGATCAGGGGTAAAATTTAATGAGCTTCTCCAAATTTTATAAAATTTTGTGAAAATGCATAAAACTTCAATGACTTTAAAATCCTGAGAAAATTCAAGTTTTCCAGTAAAATTATTACCAGAATATTGCCATAAGCCTTTGATTATCTAGATAGATGATTGGTTTTTTCAAAGTTTACATCAATGTTATTTTTCTGTTTTTTCTTTTTTAAAATGTATTTACTTTTAGTTTATGACATTCAGCTCCACAATCCCTTGAGTTTCAAATTTTCTCCCCTTCCTTCTCCTCCCCCATTCTCTCCATGGTGGCCTGCAATTAAATACAAGTTCTACAAACACCTTCACATTAAACATTTGTCAAGTTGTAAAGAAGGATTATAACCAATGGAATGAACAATGAGAAAGAAGGGATAAAACAAAGCGAGAGAGAGAGAGAGAGAGAGAGAGAGAGAGAGAGAGAGAGAGAGAGAGAGCAAATAATTTGTTTCTATCTCCATTCAAACTCTGTAGTTCTTTCTGTGGGTGTGGATATTCCTTGCCATCTACTTTTTCTATTTTAAATGAGTAGAAGCAATGTGGTATAGTAGAATGAAAAATGAAATGAGACCTGGGCTCTAGCCCCGTATCTGCTGTTAATGAGTTGTGTAACTTTAGACAAGCCCTTTACTCTTTCTGTGACTTGTTTTTCCATTTGTAAAATGATGAGGTTGGACAAGATCATCTCTAAGTTTCCTTTTTATGATTCCATTATATTCCAATTATATGATTCCATAATTGTCTTTTCCTGACCATTAATTTTGCCTTGTTTTTTACTCTGATGTTCCTTTGAGTGTGCTTTAGTTCATCAGAACATTGTTACTAAGAAATAAGACAAAGAGCTAACTTAACCTTCATTTGCTTGTGTGAAGCACATGACCTAACCTGAGACTGGGGCCCTTCCTGCAATCCTCTATATAGGTTTCTTGAAGTTATATAAGTATATAGTCATGGGCAAGGTGTTGATACAAAAAATGACCCCCCAGGGTCCTGGAAGCTGTAGAGAAGACTAAACATATCTGCTAACTTCAAGTTCAAGCAATCATCAGCAAGTGAGGCCCCATTTAACATAGTCAAGAGACACTCTTCCTCAAACCACTCTTTCTGCAAGGAATTAAGTTTCTGTGGCCTTTAATTTGAAGGTTCTTCTCTCTTTTCTAAATTTAAAAATTTAGTTCTGTTGTCTCTCTTAATTTTTATGATATTTCAAATATCATTGATGGTAATGTTTGTGACTAGTTCTTTTATGATACTGGGATAGAGTTCATCTGGGTCTGGAAATGTGAACAAATTTAAACTATGAATGTGCTCTTTTACTATTGCCTTCCTCCCTCTATCCCTCTCTTTCTCCCTCCCTCCCTCCCTCCCTTCCTTCCTTCCTTCTTTCCTTCCTTCCTTCCTTCCTTCCTGCCTGCCTTCCTTCCTTCCTTCCTTCTTTCCTTCTTTCCCTCTTTCCTTCTTTTGTCTTGAACAAATTTATCTATGTGCTTTCTTACTATTATCTCACATCTTTCTTTTTCCCTTCCCCCTCTCTCTCT
>CM053600.1:110802295-110851823 GCA_028646575.1 Pseudocheirus occidentalis | reverse complement strand
CTTTCTTTCTTTCTTTCTTTCTTTCTTTCTTTCTTTCTTTCTTTCTTTCTTTCTTTCTTTCTTTCTTTCTTTCTTTCTTTCTTTCTTTCTTTCTTTCTTTCTTTCTTTCTTCCCTTCTTCCTTTTTCTTTAGAAATACATGAATAGTAAATTATAAAGAGATTTCAGTCCTCACTGGTAGATGGAGAACCTACACCAACAAAATCATAAGCATTCCAAGTGATGAAATAAGATCATATAAGAATAAAATTTCCAACTTATGGGAAAGTCCAGAAGTGTCACATTATTTTTCCTCATTCTGGTTCTTCTATAACCATCATCATTTCAGAACCACCTAGGATCAATGGTTCATTGGATCTGTGATCTCATCAATGTGGCTCTGCCCTCTAGTGGTACAGCTTATAACCCATCCATGTTTGCCCACCCTGTGTGATTTTATACACATCTGCTAATAAATTCTTCACAGTGGGATCCCCAAGCTTCTTGGTACCCTTCGTCTAACCCTTCTTGCATTATGTGGATACCACTAGAGCATATGGGCTGTTCATTGGTTATTCCTACATTCTTAACCCACCTCCATTTCTAATGATCTATTTCATGGTATCCTTTATGCATTCCATCTACCCAGTTTTCCATTGATACCTTGTTGCAGCCTGCTTACCCTTCCTTATACCATGCATCTATCTATGGTCCTTTGAGTTCTTACCAGCTTAAATACTTTGGAGCTCATGGCATTCCAAGACTTGCAGTCATACCACATCACTAGAAAGATATCATTAAGTAGATGGGTCTTTGTTTCAGAGAGAAAAGCTTGTGTTACTCAAAAGTACAGTGTAATTTTCCAAAGGCAATCCAGACTGCTTCCATTCTCTTGTCTAACTCTGGGCCTAGCTCCTTCTCAATCTGTAGCATCTGTACAAGATACGTGTACTAATGGACCATCTTTCTCATAAAAATCAAGAGCCAGTCTTATGTTTTGGAAGCCCGATGTTAAATTGCTTGTGGGAATAAGAGAACAGTATGAAATAAAAATTATTGTTAAAGGAGGTGAATATGATAGATGAGGTGTGAATTTAAAGCAATGAATGAAACTAATTTTGCTTATGTGTTCAATTGCATTACCTTGTAATAGTTATATATACACATATGCATATACTGTAAAAGTAAGTCACTATATGCACAATATGTAACCACAGGCATTTATATAGATATATCATATATGAATAATTGTATATACACATGTATGCATATACACATAACGCGCATCTGTTTATACACACATATACACATATATATGATATAGAATCAGCACATATTCATTTTGTTTCTACAGCAAATCCCTAGATGGCACAAAAAGTGTCATATATCACAACATATTTTTTTTATCCTTTGCTGATACGTGTTATAATTTCCAAATATATTCCAGGTGTCTTTTCCCCTTTTATTCTATGTGTAAATCTGGTAGGGGAGTATGTAAGGAGATATTTTGCTCTGCAAGTGAGAGGCAGACTTACTGAGTTAACAGCTATTAAAATGCAATCATCATACTATTGAGTCAACAAAATCTTAATAGCTTTCTGGTTTTACATAGGGCTAAAGAGTGTCATTAAAAGCTAAAATGTCTAACAGCAAACATTTAACAAATCAAGTGGTAGAGAGATTCTATGTTCAACAGTTGAAATTTATTTTATGCCCTTCTGTGTAATCTGGTTTGTTTTTTTTTTAATATTTTAAGAAACCAAGACTTGGATAATCTCATCAAAGTGAACCGAACTACAAACAAACCTACTCCAGGGTAAGAAAAGCACAAGTTCTTCATCTAGTTTTCTCTAATATATGCTCAAAAATCGATTGAATTGGGCACAGTGAATTCTGTCTCACAAATCCACTTAAACAGCTATGGTATAACTCAGACATAATTGTAAAATGAGCACAGATAGAGTCATTTGGTAAGCCCAAACAAACCAAAAGGAACTTTGGTCAGCAAACAGTTTAGGAAAACTGATAAAGAAGTTGTAGGCTGATTACGTTCTCATGCCTGCTAAATGTATTTGAACATGAGACTGTGTTTGCTTTCTCCTTCCTTAAATGTTAAGGGAATAGGAGGTGGAGGGGGTTATAGTAATTATCTTGAGAAAGATGTAGTGGAGAAACCACTACAGATTAGTTCTCTTCTACTTGCCTCAAAAGATTCTCATCAGCATCAAGTTAATAGATGTGAAAGCATTTTGGAAATGTGAAAAATATTATTGTTGCTGTTGTTTTCAGTTCCCTTTCAAGATGGTGAGCCCTGGGTTCCAGGACATCACTGAATTTGTTCAGGTGTTCACTGAATTCTTGTCGTTGATTCATTGATCTGATCATTTTCTTCTATGTTTTTAGGGGAGAAGGTCTTGATGAGTTCATCAGTGTGGACCCTAAAGCTGTCAAAATTACCTCAGGGTAAAAGATAATGGCTTTCCTTTCCCTCCCTCCTTACTCTCATAGCTAGATGATAAATAAACCTGAATTAGTTGGGAAAAGGACTCAATAATTAACTGGATGGACTAGGCATTTGCTCAGCAAAATTTTAATATATCCATTGATTTATTAACCAAGCATTTATTCAAGTGCCTAATATGTGTCAGGTACCATTTTAGGAGCTAGGAATAAACAAACAAACAAACAACCCCAAAATCTGCCCTAAAGGAGTTTATATTCCCTTGACTGGAAACATCATGTACAGAGACAAGCAAATGCAAAATAAGTACAAAATGATTTCCAGATGGGGAAGTGACTAGCCATGGGGGAGATCAACTTAAGCCTTATGAAGGAGACAGTTTTTGAACAGAACACTGAAAGAATTATAAAAGATCAGGTGACAGTCTAGGCATAAGACAAAGGCATGGAGGCTGGAAATGGAATATTGAGTGTGAAGAAAATAGGCCAGTTTGGCTGTAACGCAAAGTGAAATCATGTGCAATTAATATGTAAAGGTAGGCTGGAGCCAAATTAAGAAGAGCTTTAAAGGCCAAAAAGAGGTTGCATTTTATCTCAGAGCTTATTGATTATGAGAGTGACATTGTCAGAATTTTTCTTTTGCAATCTTGCTTTGGGAGCTATAGATGGAGGATGGATTGAACACGGGAGAGGCTTGGGGCAGGGTAACCTTTCCCCGTCTTCCCTAGTTGGGAAACCACTTAGGGTGCTATTTTAGATGATAAAGGTCTGAAGCAGCATGACAGTTATGTGAGTAGAGAGAAGAGGATAAATATGAGAGACATTTGAAGATAGAATCAGTCAGGTCTTTCCTTGGGTTTTCATGACATTATTCTATCTTGGTATCCTTCAGGTTCAGATCTATATAATTCATGTTTAGACTATAGCCTCATCTTCTTTACTTGGTGAATCTATACCCATTCTTTTTTTTTTTTTTTTTGGAATGGGGAAGGCAAGGCAGTTGGGGTTAAGTGACTTGCCCAAGGTCATAAAGCTAGTAAGTGTTAAGTGTCTGAGTTTGGATTTGAACTCAGGTCCTCCTGACTCCAGGGCCAGTGTTCTATTCACTTCACCACCTAGCTGCCCCTATATCCATTCTTTAAAGTTCAACTCAAAGAGCACATCTTTCATGAAGTCTTCCATGATATCCTTGTTACTATCAGCCTTCTGCCTTGGACCCCTCTTTATATTTTATTCACATTATCTTAGCGTAATTGCAGGTAAGATAGCATAGTATATTGAGAACCAGCCATAGAATCAGGAAGACCTGAATTCATGTCCTGCCTATGTGATTCTGGGGAAGTCCTTTAAACCCTCAGTGCCCTGTTCAATCTTTAAGTTTTGAGGTGTCAGACTGCATTGGTAGAGGGAGGTTCCTCATCATGAATTCCTGATGTCAATGAATTCCTTGGACTGATTTTTAAAAATGCTTATATAATTGTATGGTTACCTGTATTTTTGTCTTTTTTTTCTACTAATCTAAAAGTTCTATCTGGGTAGAAGCTGAGCAGTCTAACATTTATGATTCCCCAAGCACCCAGTTCTTGTTGTTGAGACACTTTCAGTTGTGTCGGACTCTTCAGGGCTCCATTTGGGTTTGTTGTTGTTACTATGATTTGCCATTTCCTTCTCAGCTCATTTTACAGATGAGCAATTGAGGCAAACAGGGTTAAGTGACTTGTTTAGAGTCACACAGCTAGAAATTGTCTGAGATGGGATATGAGCCCATAAAGATGAGTCTTCCTGTCTCCAGACCTGGCATCTTATCTATTGTGCCATCAGCCTGCCCTAACCACTTAGAAGGTTTTTAATAAATGTTTACTGAATTGACTTCTGCTGACCTTGGGTTTTCTTAGCCTTCTGACAACACAGGTGAATTAGAAAGTAAGAGAGTATATTTATTTGAAGCAGATCTGTGATTCTCACTGGATCCACCTTGGAATCTTATGCAGTTCTAAAACTTTTATCCATGATTTCCATTTTCCAACTTTATTTGTATATCAGTTAGTTGGTGAATAATTGTGATGCAGATATTGGGTTTGTGGCTCTGTGCTAGGAACGTATCATTCATTACGTATTCTGCCTTTTATGTGTCATTATAGCCTCTGAGCACCAAATGGAAAAGCCAGTAGACACATTTATTCTTTGGAACAGCTGGTATTTACCATACATTAAAGCCAATTAAGTGCTGAAAGTAGAAAGATATTCTGAGAAAACAGGCAGTCCATGTCAATTTAACAACTTATACTTAAGAAAATACATAAAGTATGTATTTCTTGAAGCACATTTTTTGTTTAACTAGTTCAATTTAGAATGCGTTCTTACTTGTATTTTTTTTTAAAATATGGAAGAGAAGATTTTAGCTCAATCAAGAGATCAATATAATAAATAAATATGACAAGCTATGAGGTATACTATAAATTTCTAATCTGTCTTTTAATTCTTGAAGAAGTAGCATGGTCTGGAAGATTGAGACATAGGCCCTATTAAGGGAATTAACATCTTTTGGAGTTGTTTTGAGGATTGACTAATATCTATAGAACATCTGTGTAAATGTATGCAAAGCATTTTAAAGATCTAAAACCACAGAGTGGTAAATATTCCTAAATATTCCATTTGAGACTTGGCTACATTAATACAACAAATTTTAATGGGAGATGGTATGTTACCTGAGTTAGTAAGAAACATATTAAGCTTTCCCCCCAAAAAGAATTCATTTCTAAGCCCTCAGGAGTGTTTGCAGTTAGCAGAGTGCTAGGTATCTAGGAGGTGCTCAGTGAATATGTGTGAGCCCAATTGTGTCTTCCAACTGACAGGCGTACATTTAAGCCTCATCACTAAGTTCTCATTGTTCAGTGTACATACTGGCTTGCATTTTGATTGGTGGTTGAGGAGCCTGGTATATATTTAATGTATTCTTGGGAGTGAGGGGTAGAAGCAAATATCTTTTGTTCAATAAAACAGTAGGGAAATGAAGGTTCTCTGTGTTCTTTTCAACTTCTTCCATCTGGCTAACTCCAAAGATAAAAATGTCTGCTAGTTTTCTGGGAGGTGTATAGCATATGTAGTTACAGTCAGAACACTGTACTGGATTTTGTTTATTAAAAAGAAATTATGTTTTAATATCTAGTCTTTTGTAAGATAAGAAGTTGACTTTGTGTATAATATCCATCTTGATATTGCTTCTTTGCAAACTGAAAGTATGAGAGCTTTGTAAGAAAAGTGTATGTTAAATTTAGTCAGAGATTAATTGGTTATGTGTGATCACTGATGGCAGAATTTCATAATAATGGAAGCTTATTAGGTTTCTACTTTGTCCTTTTCTTTCAAAGAAATTGTCACATACTGTAATTCCTCACCTAATAGTATCTTTATTATTAAAAGTTCTGGCGTGTAGTCAGGAAGATCTGAGTTCAAATTTGACAGCAGAACTTACTAGCTGTAACCCGAGGCAAATCTCTTAACTGCGGTCTATTTCACTTTCCTTAACCATAAAATGGGATAATAATAGCATCTATCTCTCAGGGTTGTTGTAAGCATTAGATGAGGTATTTGTAAAAGTTTTTAGCACAGTGCCTGGTCTGTGGAAATAAATATGTGTTCCCTTCCCCTTCCCCTTTATTGAATCCTTCATTATTTATACTGAATAACAGGATCATTAACCATTATCCTACAGTTGTGGCATAATGGAAAGAGCATTGCATAGTATTAGTAATAATAATAACTATAGCTACCATTTATGTAGCACCTCCTATGTGCCAGGAACTGTGCTAAGTGTTCTACAAATATTGTCTCCTTTGATCCTTATAACCTTGGAAGGTAGGAGTCCTAATTATCCCCATTTTATAGATGAGAAAGCTAAGGCAGAGGATAAGTGACTTGCCCAGGGTCACACAACTACATAATATCTGAGGCCAGGTTTGCATTTAAGTCTTCTTGTCTCCAGGTCCAGGGCTTAATCCCCTGCCCCATCTAGCTGCCTCATGAATGATAAAAGACTTACTAAGCCTTTCCTCTAGGCTAAGCACTGTAATAAGTGCTGGGGATACCCAAAGAAAATTGAAGATATTCGTGACTTCTCAAGGAGAATACATTCGAATAAGGGGAAGTCACATAGTTAGCAGAATGGTGATGGTGTGCGTTGTTTCAGGGAGTCTGGAGTTCTGCCTTGGAATCCCAGATCTAGCATGTATCAACAGTGGGACCTTGTGCAAATCAAATCTCTCTGAGCCTCAGCTTTCTTAAATATAAAATGGAAAAAAAAATAATTTTTGCACTACCTACCTCCTGCAAAATTTCTTTCTGTGGTTCTTTTAACCTCTCCCAAGTAAAGCATCAAAGAGTGTTTGTAGGAGTACTCAAGAAAATAGTTTTCTTCTTGGGCTCTGTGGTTGGAATGTATCTTGAGGATTAGAATGAAGGATGAGCAGTAAACAAAACAATGAACATCTACCTCAATTCCTTCATTTTATAGATGCAAAAAATGATACCTGGAGAGTCCAAGTGACTTGTCCAAGGTCTCTAAGTAGCAAGTATAAACAGCTGAGCTGAGATTTGAACCCAGGTTCTCTAGCTGCTTTTCTAACACATCGTGCTGCCTTTTATTGCCTTTATGTTCTTAAGACCTCAGATCCACAGTCTATTCACATTCTGAACGTTTGAGTTAAATTTAGTTGGATTTTCATTCATGGAGGAAAATAAAATCATTATTTTCTTGGAATGTTATAAATTTGCTTATTGAAAATAATCCCAGTCTTAGATCTAATTTTTACAGTTGATACTTTTATTTACTGGGCATAGCAAATCAGGATAGGGATAATAGAATTATGTCATGTCCACAGGATGCCAAAATATCTGAATAAAAAGAAAAATAAATCAATCCTCTGATAAAATATGAACTTCTTGAGGGAAACCACTATTATTTTTTCCTTGCATCCTTATTGCCAAAACAGTGCTTGACACAGAGTAAATATTTAATAAATGTTAGTTGATTGTTGAATATCACATTTACTAGATTGTGTGAATTAAAACACACACACACACGACATTTTACTCATAGCAGAGGGATATTGGAAATAAAATATATAAAATCAGAATTGTTTTCTATTCAAACAAGAAAATTTAATCCTCACTTTGAGTGGGTAGGCAACTGTTTCAAAGACTTCTAATTAATTTTTAAGAAAATAATTCTTTTAGCATAATGATATCCAGATCTCCTTCCTTCCCCCCAACAAATATATTCTTTGCACATCTTTGCCTAGCACTAATCCAAGCTGTTTTTATTTGTCCTCTTTAAAGAAACCAAGATCTTGACAATTTCATCAAAGTCAATCCTGAAACCCTCAAAAATAATCAGAGGTAAGGGGAAAGAATATTCATTATTCTCATATCTGTTCCCAAAGCATTTGAAGGACTTCTAAAAATTATTTGAACCATTCATAACTTTAGTGTACTTACCCCCCCCACCATGTCATTAATCTGTATTGTTTTTACTTTTTGCTATTTAAAGAAACCAAGACGATCTTGATAAATTCATCAAAGTGACTCCTGAAGTTCTCAGAAACAATCAGAGGTAAAAGAATAAAAATTTATTCTTTCAGCAAAATGGAAGGCAACATGGTTCAGTGAAAGGAACACTGTCTCTGGAGTTAAGAAGACCTGGTTCAAGTCCCATGTCTGATGTTCATTACTTATGTAACTTTGGACAAGTCCCTTAAGTCCAATATGCCTCTATTTCTTCATCTTCGTGGTGAAATAAGAGAGTTAGGCTAAGCGGTCTTTAAAGATACTTCCTGTTCTAGATCTATGATACTATAATTTTCCTGAGTTTCGTAGGCAGACACTTGAATTAAAAATATGAAATTATCATATGAAAAATATGAATTATAATATGAATAATTTAAAAAGTTTTATCATTAATCCAAACCATTTTTATTTTCTACTACTAAAGGAGCCAAGACCTGGATAGATTCATTAAAGTGAATCCACCAACTTTCAGAGACAGCAAGAGGTAAGAACATTCAATCTCGCTGCCCTCTCTGCACGATTTCCAAAGAACTAAGAACTTTTAAAGCTGCTGATGTATATCTTTTGTCAAGCTAGTCGTGCATTCTTTTATTGGTGAGTGCTTTTCTTGGTTGTTTTTTTTTTTTCCCCAAATCAGTATATGGTTATAACACTAAATATTCCAAGGGCATGCCTTTGGCTTTTTAAGATAGTAATGGGGCTCTCCTTTTAAAATTATGGGCCTGCTGCTGCTGGGTTTTTTTTAATGGTCATGCATCATTTTTTCATTTGCTTATGTTTAATACCATCTAGGGTTCATGCCCTTGTCAACAAGACAACATGCTGTCCCATTATGGGTTCAGCTCAGTTATTCTTCCTCCCACTAGGGAGTCATTTTCAAATTTGGACTATATAGGAGGTAGTTATCAAGGCTGAAAAGCAAAATTAATTAAGACCCATCTGAAGGAAAGTTCTTTGGAAGATGTCGCATCTAATCATGAGATAATTCAGAGCCCAGGGGTACTACTGAAATAAATGATCTAAGCAAAACTTGTATATTTCATACAGTTGTCTGCCCTTTGTTGCTTTTCTGTGGCAGTCTTTACCCCAAAGTGCTTTATTAACACAAGTAAAATGCATTAATATGAACTCCATTGCATCTCAAAATTGCTTTGTGGTGGTGGGAAATGCTGTTATAACAAATCTCTTGCTGGAAATTGCATTCCCAGGATCAAGGGATGACACAAAATTGGCTGATGAGCAGTGAATTAGCACTGAGTGTAACATGCTTGTAAAGCTAGAGCCCTAAAGGGTTTCTGGTACAAATCTCTCTTTTTATAGATAAGGAAACTGAGATTTAGAGGTTAGGTGATTTCCCCAAGTTGATGTGGGTTGTAAGGAGCAGAACCAGGATTTGAATACAGATCATCTGCTCCAAAGCCAGGCTTTGACCGCAGTAGGGGTTGCAAGGGGGAGTCATGGATATGCTACCTGATCATAGAATATCAGAGCTGTAAGAGATCTCAGAAAACAGCTAGTCCAACCTGCTTAAATTACAGACGAGGAATCTGAGGTCACACAGGTAATATGTGGCTTGACTGGACTTCAGTACAGGTCTGGGAAAGACCTTAATTTAGAAAGGCCAAGGTCACCCACTGCATCCCCAACCATGGCCAATAACATTGACTTTGTTTTGCCACTGGATCTGTGATGATTCTGGAGGAGGGCCTGAAGCTAATTTTTTGCCCTCTGCTTCCTTAAATCCAATTCACTGGCAAATCAAGACATCACCCTGGGGTGCCATTGGTCCTCTTTGAGTATGAAGGGTGAACAACAACAACAACAACAACAGGCCTTGGAGTCTGTCCTCAAGTACTCATTCTATTGTGAGACCAGAGAGCATTCAAGTGGTGACTGAACAATCAGTCAGTCAACATGTGCCCATTACGTGCCAGGCACAGTGCTAGGCAATGGGAATACAAAGAAAGAAATGAAACGCAGATATGAATTGTCAAAGATAGTGGCAGAAAATGAGATGAAATGGAAGAGTGTGACAAAAAAAGTGAAAGAAAAATGAAAAAGTCATTAGGGAAAGTGGACAAATGTTCTGGAGGCCTGTGTAGGACCGCAGCGGTTAGTCAGGAGAGGGTGGTGTAATCGGGTGGCATGAGCTATGAAAGAGCTGCAAAAGCTACACACACACACACACACACACATACACACACACACACACGGCACTTGAAAGGAGAATGCCAGTTCTTTGCTCTGTTTTTTGGAGGGCATGAAAGGAGTGACGGGCATCGTAGAGGGTAGGGAGGGATATTCAGTTAGCATGGAAAGTAGAAGAGGCAAAAGAGGTAGAAACTGAAGATTGGAGGGGTGGCTAGGTGGCACAGTGAATAGAGAACCAGCCTTGGAGTCAGGAATACCTGAGTCCAAATCCGGCCTCAGACACTTAACACAAAAACTAGCCATGTGACCTTGGGCAAGTCACTTAACCCCAACTGCCCTCCAAAAAAAAAAGCAAAAAAAAAAAAAGAAATTGAAGATTGGGAATGGGAGTAGGGCAGAGAGTTTGCTCACTAAACATGGGTTCCAAAGGCAGAGTGGAACAATCTGATGAAGTTGAGCAGAGTTGGATGTGGATGAAAGTAATAATTAATCATGACTGAGATTTATATGATACTTTAAGAATAGCAAAATACTTTACAAACATCTCATTTTATTTTTGTAACAACTCTGGGAGATAGATGCTATTATTATCATCATTTATAGATGAGGAAACTGAGCTAGACAGTAGCTAAATGACATGCCAGGGTCACACAGCTAGGAAGTATCTGAGGCTGAATTTGAACTCAGGTCTTCTTGACTCCAGAAATAGCACTCTGTCTAGTATATCATGTAGCTACCTAAGAAAGATGACAGGAGGGAGGAAAGCACTTTCGTCTAGTCTGGGAGTTCTGAATGCCAAGAAGAGGAAATGGGACAAAGATGTTAATTCCTAGATAGATGGAGTTATTTATTAGAGAAGCTTGTAAAATTAGCCCATCCAAAATATCAAATTAGAAAGTTGTGTTAATGGAGTGCATTTAAAAACTCCCTTCCTCAGATCTATGTCCTTCTGTTTGATGCTAGTCAAGCTCTCCCACTGAATTTCTGTAGTAAAGAATAGTGCATTACTTTTTTGTATAGTTCAGATTTCAGCAGTGCGTTATGAAACTTCTGTAACAAGAAAAGTTTTTTTGTGTGAAGACCAGTACTATAAATGGCAGATGTCAGTTATGTTTATTCAGAAGTTGATGATTTTGTTTCAGAACAGCCCCGATTAAGCCTGATATCTAAACCCCTTCAATGGTGTAGCACAGTCAGATAGGAACCAATCAGTTTCTTCAATAAATAATTGTGGGATAAATAGAAAAGAAATCCACGAATTCTGGAGAGATCCGTTTGGAAGAAAGACCGCTCCACTTCGTTCTCTTATTACTGCTGTTTAGTACATCAGCCCTTAACGTTTGAAGTGGAAGTGAAGAAAAGGTCAGTGCTGAGGGGTCACGGTCGGCTTACGGGTGACGGCGTCCCCTTACAACCCTGTTTAACAGAATGTGTGGATTGATGATTTCATACAAGTGCCACAGCAAACCTGAGCTCTCTTTAGGAAACTGGTGACATTTTCTGCTGTAGTTCACTTAGGGATTGGATAAAATTCCAGTTGTCACTCTGTTTGCGAGCAGACATTCCTGTACTCCTTCTAGGAACCCAGCAACCTGAACAAATGCATATTTATGGGGAAATTTCACTTATACAGTGAGAAAGTGCTTCACTCTTAACAGGCATATTTTTCAAATTTCCATGCACTAACACTAAAAGGAGAAAGTCAATTACTGGTAGCTCATAAGCTATTGTTAGCCTGACTGTAGAAGCTATTTCTAATTGAAGACTTTAATTCATCTGTTGACATTTTTACCTTTAGAATTATAAAAGATAACAATTGTAGAGATAGAAAGTTATATTCCGACCCAATTATAACATCATGCAAGACTGTACCCCACCCCCAACTACTGTAATCATTAAAAAATTAAATGAATTGTATAATCATAGGAATATTGATTTAGAGCCAAAAGGAACAGTGGGACCATCCAGTTATCCTACTTTGCTTTCTAAATAAGGAAACAGAGGTCCATGGAGATTTTATGATGAGTGAGGATAATGACTTTGCACAGCTTTGCCTCATTTAAATCCACTTTATGAACAAATCAAGATATCATCTTCATGATGTCATTGGTCCTCTTCAAGAGCAAATGACCAACACCACCCCCAACAATATGGCAGAGTTAGGATTTGAACACACAAAATACCCTCTGATCTATTAGCATAGCCACCACCCTTATCCAGGTCCTCATTGCCTCTTCTCTCAGTGAAATGTCCTCCCTTCCCCAACACAAACACATAAAAGAAACATGTTCCTTCTAAAACCATTGACACCAAAATATAGGGATTTGGACTGGACCTTTGATTTCACTGATACAGGGAACTTCCAAATGAAGAAACATCCTCTACCTCCTCTACCAATGCACATTGCACCTTTTTTGAAACCTATAGAGAATTGTCTAGAGCACTTAAATATTCAGTTGCTTGCCCAGGATCATTTAGCTAGAATGTGTCAGAGGTGGGACTATGAACCCAGGTTTTCCTAGTTTGAAGGCCGGCTCTCTACTATGCTATACCAAGTAGAATTCTGTGATAGCAAAAGCAAAGCCTACTGTGAATATGTCAGTTCATAGATTTAGATACTGAAGGGACCTTAGGAGCCATCTAGTCTAACCTCTTTGTTTTCTCCATAAGAGAACTGAGGTTGAGAAAATTCAAGATGGCCTGCCCAACGTTACACAGGGAACAAGTGAAGAAGCTAGGGTTTTAACCCAGGTCCTCTGACTTTAACTCTGGCCCTCTTTCTACTATATCATGCTGCTTCCAAGTATCATCAAGTCCTACCTTCTCATTTTACAAATGAGGAAACTGAGGCCAATGGACCTAAATAAATTGCTTATGGTCATATAGGTATTAGGTAGAAGAGAGAGTTTGAACCAAACCTTCTGATGTCCAGACATGTAAAACTGAAATAAGTGTAACCATAAGAAGCTTTGGATTTGGTTTTCTGTGACAATTCTTCATGGTTCTGCACGTGGCAGCAAAAATGAAAACCTATTGCACCTGAGTCAGATTTCATAAGCCACGAGAACTAAAGCTCGATGAAGTTGTTTTGTTTCTTCTATTCTCCGTGCTTGCATCAGCCTATATCAATATGGAACACTAATTTCCTTAATGTCAAAGCCTTTATTCTCTCATGTTTAAAAAATGCCCTGAAAAACAAACATAAATGTTCCCCCTTTCTCATAACATAAGTTGAAAGAACCATACAAATGATCTCACTGTAGTTTCTATACCCCTTTCAGAGTGACAAAGACTCCTATTCAACCAAAAGCTTCATGCCCAAGATTTAATTTTTGGCATAAATAGTAAATCTTTTGTACTGTCACTCTGTAGTTTGGTAAATGTATTCCATGCTGAACAATGAGCAATTAAAGTAAGTTATGTTGAGACAAATATATTGCTGCTTTATAAATGTAGTACTTCCCACACATGAAAACAAAGACAGACTCTACGGGATGCCATATAGTGCAATGGAATCCTTAGCTCTGGACTAAAGGATTTGATATTGAATATAGGCTCTCCTTTCTTTCTACCCATGTGACCTTGGAAAAAGTCAATTAATTTCTCTGGGCCCATTTCCTTTTCTATAAAATGAGGCAGGTTCTCAATACATTATGCTGTGCTTTTTCTCTCTTTCTCCCTCTCCCTATCCATCTCTCCTTTTCTTTTTCCCTCCCTCTGTCTTCTTCCCCTGGGACTCCACATCTCAACGAGGTAGAAGCACAGCAACCTCTCATGGACCATGATTGCATTACTGATTGGTTCCAGAGTTTAACTTGCTTTGCTTTTCCTCCCTGGTACAGTGCTGGATTTCATGCAGCTACCTACCAATTTACTTAGCCTACTGCCATTCAGAACTCCAGAACTAAAGCACCCTAGTAAGAAGGAGTATGGGTTTGTACCACACCTAGTTCTTTTCTCTGTTTTTGAAAGCTGCTTATAAAATTCCATTTTCCAGTTGAAATATGTAGTGCTTATTTTTTTTCCAAAGTTTCTCTCATGACATACGGAGGCCAAGGATGTGGCCATATCACAGAAATAAATTCCAAATGTTTACAAGAATAAGAAGCAGTCAGGTCTATTGCAATCCTTCCTCTGTTATACAGCTTTATACTCATGCTCTTGTTTGCTAGGCAACATTTGGATGGACTTTTCTAAAAATCTATTTTGGGTGCTTTAAATCACAGCTCTTCCCATCTTATACCTTGGTGCAAAAGACACGATGTAAATTATGTAGACTTAATTAGACAAGGAAAATTTATTTTTACATCTCGAATAACTTGGAAAGTTTATGAGCAGTCTGGGCTGCTTGGACTGGATTGTCAAAGCTAATTGTTGTCATCAATCAGACTGAGAAACAATAATGTCCTTGATTTGTTTTCTTCAGTCATTGTATCTTTTCTTCCTTACTCTTACACTAGTCATGTAGTTTTGCTTTGTTTCCTTTAGATTCAAGTCATAAAGCCTTTTCTACTTGTTGTTGAGCTCCATGTTTGGATAGAGCAAATGAAGTTCCATTAGACCTTTGGTAAATGGATCTCTTTAATTCTTTAGGAGTTCCTGGTGCTATTTTCATGATAGTCTATTAGGAAGAAAAAGTATAATCTCATTTTCACATAGCTGTCTCTTGAATACTAAGGGATGGGTTGTCACCATGTAGCTGGTAGGTTTCTCTTCCCTCTCTAGTTCCCTTTTGATGATTAATTTCACTGTCTGTCAACTTCTCTACTGGAGAGTGAGAAGGGAAAGAGAAAAGAAAGCAAGGCTTGATTGTTTCATTGGAGAAATGTATGGCACTGAACTTCAGACATTTTCCAAACTATTTAGACCTGAAAAGTGTCATTGTTGCATTGATTGTTTTTTTCCCCTCTGGCACACAGCTTCAAAGATCATTTATAATGGTTTCTGTATATTCAAATGCATACAACTCAACTAGAAAGAGCAATGGATTTTAAGTCAAGAAAACTGAAATTTTATAATAGCTTTGACACTCATAGGAGCAAGTATTTTGGGAAATTCATCTCGACTCTCTGAACTTCAGTTTCCTCAACTTTAAGATAGAGTAATATACAAACTGCCTACACCAATGGGTTGTTATAAGCAAAACACTGTAAAACTTCTGAAGTACAGAAGTCTGAATTGTTATTATAATTGTTATGAATGGAAGCTTAATTTGGATATTGGAGGTTTAGAATTAAAACGATTGGATTTTTGCCTGATAAAAATTGAGAAACTAATTTTTCATTGTTTTTGTGTGTGTGCATGTATGAGTTAACTTCTGTCAGCATAAGCAAGAAAATTCCATTAAAAACTCCCAAATGTGTGTTTAACAAAATAAATATACAAGATTAATTAATCAGTGCAGCCTATATTAAGCATATCTAAACAAAGGATTCAAGCTTAGGACCATTAGAATAAAGATGAAAGAAATGGAATTTCTAAATACTAGAGATAATTCCAGAGATATTAGAGAATTCAGAGACAACAGAGACTGGTCTTCCTGCAAATGTTGATTTTTTGGTAGCCCTACAGCTTTGGATTCCTAGGAAATATAAATTGCTATTAGTGATAGCTAAAATTTATATAGCATTTTAAGATCTACAATGTATTTTGCATATATTTTCTAACTACAGATATATGGGTGCTTACTAATGCAGTAGTTTGTCTTGGTGCCTGATAGACTCAATAGAATGATCCAGTCTTTGATTAAAACAGTGGTTCAGTTTCTCCATTTATTCTCCATTAGACTTTAATTCAAATCTTAAATAGATTCTTTATGTTTCAGGGAATGTAAATTCAAATGGAAACTTCTGATCTGATCCTTGAATCTGATGGAAACTTCTGATTTGATCCTTACCTGGCTATTTCCTTTATGCCCAGTTCCTCCTGATTAAATTGTAGTCCCTCCCTCTTCCCCCAAACTATCAGTATCCTCCTGTCTGGTAATCTGAATTTTAAGGCCTCATATATGTTATTTATTTTACTGCAAACTCTTATCTTTTGTGTCAAAGAAATTACCAGATGTACTCTACCTCCACCCCAACCCTGAAATGGACCTTCCCTTGTAAGAAAAACAGTTAAGCAAAACCAACCAATTTCATGACCATTTTCAGCATTATACCTAACACCATCCATATGGTCTCCCTTCTTCATATGGTGAAGAGAGATATATGTTGTATTATTGGTTCTTCGATCATTATAAGTACTCAGTGTTTGACTTTCCTTTAATGTTTTTTCTTTTACATTTTCTCTTATTTTAAATTTATGAAATAAAAGGCATAATATAGATTATGTCGACTTGGACAAGAAGCATAGCACTATGTACAACTCACTATTTCCTTCAAATGTACAGCAAAATTATCCTGTAAATTTCTTTTTTCTCCCCCCACCTTAGAGATGGCTTCCATTAGACATGAATAGACATATGTGTGTATGTGAAATTATTCTATAAATACTACTATTTATCAATTCTTTCTCTAGAGGCAGATAACATCTTTCTTCATATGTCTTTTATTGTTAATCTGGATATTTATAATAGACAAAATAACTTATTCATTCAAAATCAATATTGCTGTTACTGTATACTGTAACTGTATACTGTAACTTGCTCTGCTAAGTTCACTCGGAATTGATTCATGCAAATTTCCCAAGTTTCTCCAAATTTCTCATGTGCATAATTTGTTTCAACGCAGTAATAGTCCATTACATCCATATATAGAAAGATCTTTGTTTTGTGGTAGATAAAGAGCTGGCTACAAGTCCCCAATGGAGACATTCTGGCAACGAAACCCTGGGCAAATCAATTGTCCTCTAAATACTCGAGACAACTCTTTGTATATCTTTGCTATAAGATGCAAAGATGCTGACTTGTATTGATACAAAAAGTTATCTTACCCAGAAACTCCCTGTACTAATGAAAACAGAGTCCAGGTGCTATCCCTATATATGCACATTCATAAAAAGTTTGTCTAGTTACTCTTGCACTGAGGTGTAGAGAAAGGCATGAGAAGGAAAGGGTTAAAGAAGTTAGGAAGGCATATATGTTTATGTGAAACAGTCATTTAAAACTAATTCCAAGATTACATACTGTTTTATAAAGTTTTTTTCTTCCTTCACACCAGAGTAACAGATAATACCAATTACTCCCTGTGTAATCTTTGATTCTAAAGACCATTTTCTTGTCATTCTTGTGAATCTAATATAGTATGAACTTTATTTTATTCCTGTAGGGATCAGGACCTTGACAATCACATTGGAGTAAATTCTAATAGCTATAACAAGAACACTCAAGGGTAAGGCCAAGTATAATTTCTCCCTATTCTTTATAAATTCTACATATTGAGTGCATTAAATCAAATTTATTTTGTTTATTCTTTTATAAGAATTTCAGGAGAATTGAATTGGTATCATAGATTTAATGGTAGAAGGGATTTTATTTTAAAGATAAAAAAAACTAAGTCTCAGAGAGGTTCAGTGATTTGCCCAACGTCATATATTTCTGACATACAAGTGTCAGCACTGGAATTTTAGACTTCAAATTTAGTACTCTTTCAAATATGATGGACTACAGCCAAGGTAATGTGAGTTAGAATAAGATATTTATGAAGGGACTCTTCAAATTAGGTCTCAAAAGAATGAAAAAAATATTATTTAGTGCTTAGTAGTGCCAAGCACTGTGCTAAGTGTTGGGAATACAAGTAGAAAAAGCCCAGATAATTTCTGTTCTCAAGGAGTTCATATTCTGATTGGAAAAGACAGAGCATAAATCATCCATCTACGATTTTTGAGACAGAGGGGTTAGATGGAGGGGGCAGGGGAGGAATCCTTAATGGTCGATAGATAAATCCTATGGAAACAGCTTAAAAGAAAATTCCAGTTTTGGTTGAATTTGTGACTCAGGACCCTTCTGCTTACTGTAAAAGGCATCATGCAAATTGGGTGTATTTGGGATACTAAGCTCTGAGGCTGTGAAGGTTTATTTTTACATACTGCAGTTTGATGGGCTTGTAGCAGTGGCAGAAAGCACTATAGGAACCACCTCTTGGATTCCTTACCCTAGTAAATGGCACGAATCCCTAACAGCAACAAAACAAGATAGAGTTTCAGATATTCTTTATGCCTCTGGGATATTGTTGTTTTAAAATTCCTGTACCTTGTTTGTCTCCACATGAAGGATTAATGTAGATTATATAGTTAGTGGGTTCAACAGACAGTTTAAATTACGGAGGAATTAATTACTTGTCAGTACCATAGCAACTGTGAGTGCCACCTGGTACCAAAAAATAAAATAAAATAAAATAAGACATCCAAAAAACCCTAACAGCCTTCTAATCATCCCCCCCCATCCAATTTTCTTACAAGTCTGTGAAATTATGTTTAGGCAAAGATTTATGCAGTAGGGAATATGTATACATAACAAAAGAATGAGGAAAGGAGTGGAAACCTTTGTCATATAATGGTTACAAAATCTTCCTGGGCCCAATAGCCACCACAGTGCAGAGGAGGAAAAAAAAGAAAAAAACACTGTACTTGAAGTCATAGGACCTGAATTCAAATCCTGACCTCCAGTAAGTCATATAACTATTCTCCATTTGTAAAATGAAGTCATTGTAGTTGATGACCTCTAAGGTATCTTCCAGTTCCAGATTTATGATCCTTTGTTCCTTCTTTTTCTAATTTCAATTACTTCCTCCTTTCCCCACAGACTGTCAGGAAGAACAATCAGTTACTGGGGTTTTTTTGTTTGTTTTTTAATGGCTGAGAGGAAAAGCATGTCTTTACCAGTGCTTCCTCAGTAAGTTCTGTCTTGGGGACTCAGTAGAGGGAGTGAGAATAGGGGCAGCTTTACACATAGGTGGAACATGTCTGCTCATATATTAAAATTTTTAATGGGTACTAGGAAAACCATTTCAGTTCCCAGCTTCCTTACTGGCTTGTCAGAGTGCCTGAAATTCCATCACTGGGGGTTATTTCCTTTGAATGAAGCTTTGGGATCTGAAAATTCACATCTTAAAATGCAAATACCTAAAGACAGATAACACAAGAACCTTTATCAGCCATTAATACCCAATCTGTGGATTATTTTTTCATGTCAATTTCTAATCAAAACTAGATAGTAAAATATTTTGGGTATGAAACATATTAACCTTAAAGGGACATTGGGTCTCTTAAATCCAAGACATATAACCCAGTCTAGGAAAAACAAGTCAAGGTGGGGTACAGTCTTGAGTTAGCCTTGCAACACAAGTCATTTGCACCTCTCTTTTTTCCTCTTGTTTTAGTTTCTATCCCTGTAAAGAAAATAATAACCATAGCTTATGTATATAGTGTGCTTTAGATTTTGTAAAATATTTTACATAAATAAACTTATTTGATCTAAATAAATATCTGTAGAGGCAGCTAGGTAGTGCAGTGAATAGAGAACCAGCCCTGGAGTCAGGAGGACCTGAGTTCAAATCCGGCCTCAGACACTTAACACAAAAACTAGCTGTGTAACCTTGGGCAAGTCACTTAACCCCAATTGACCTCCAAAAAATAAAAAAAAATCTAAAAAAAATAAATATCTGTAAATAGTAGAAGCATTATTCTTCACATTTTATAAATGAGGAAGCATTCTCAGAACAGGTAAGAGATTTGTCCAAAGTCACACAGAAAGTCATAAGAAGTGTCAGGACTAGGCCACGAAACTATATTTTTTGACTCTAAATCCAGAGGTTCTACCTCTTGTACCATCCAATGACTAAAACAAAGAAATGAAAGAGAGAAGATGGTTAAAAAGAATGAGATCACATATGCATGGATGTTTCTCATTTAGTAATTTTTCATTCTTACAGAGACCTTGACGGTCTCATAGATATAAACCCTGACACATGCAATAATGCAAAGTAATGCGTTTAAAGCAATCTTTGATTCCTCATGAAAAACAGAAAATTAAAAGATATGGATGCTTACCTATTGAACTTGTACTAGAGATTTCCTTACAGTAAATAGGTGATCAGGAAATAAGCTAAGAGAATTTGTCTTCAGTACTTCAGAAAACCCATATTTATGTTGGTATATATGGGCACTATCTCCATCAATACAGATCACAACCTCTCCATGTCTTAGTAGATGATCCTCATTAGTCACTGTTTGAGAACGTCATCACTTGGTGGCCAACCAATAAGTAACTAGACTTGTCCTTGGACCATAGTCATAGAGACCATTACCATGGCTATATCTGAATCCCTTCTGGCTTATAGCATCTGCCGGTATTTGTGGTCTGTTTGTGCGATCTTTGACACGCTTTTTTTCCTTTGCTTTTTTTTTTTTCGGAAGAGGTAAGGAAGGGCAGTTGGGGTTAAGTAACTTGCCCAAAGTCACATGGATAGTTTTTGTGTTAAGTGTCTGAGGTCGGATTTGAACTCAGGTTCCCTGACTCCAGGGCCAGTGTTCTATTCACTGTGTCACATAGCCACCCCATTCTTTGATGTGCTTATTGCCATACCATTGTGAATTATTGGAGTAGGATTTGAGTAGATGAAATAATAATTGTTATTGTTCAGTGATTTACTGACTCTTTGTGACCTCCTTTGGGGATTTCTTGGCAAAGATACTGTAGCAGTTTGCCATTTCCTTCTCCAGTTCATTTTACAGATGAGAAAACTGAGGCAAACAGGGTTAAGTGACTTACCCAGGGTCATACAGTTACTGAGCATCTAGAGGAGAGATTTGAATTCAGGAAGATGAGTCTTCCAGGCACAGCACTCTATCCACTGTGCCATCTAGCTGCCCAAAATAGAAATAATAACATTTATTTTACTTTAAGGGTATGAAACGCTTTCTTCAGAACAACCCTCTGAGTTGATAATGAATGTATCATTCCCTTTTTAAGGATAAGGAAACTGAGGCTCAACTGGGTAAGTGACTTTCCTACAGTCACATGACTACTAAACAGCAGAGGCTGATCCAAAGCCCAAGTCTTCTGATTCTACTACACCAAAATAAATCAAGCAACTGCCTCAGACTAGGCTACTAAATTGAAATATTAATCTGTGCTACAGGAGACAGTGGATTGTATTGGAAAGTGAATTCCAAATTCAAGTCAGTCCTTGATGTTTACTCACTGTGGCATTGTGAGGAAATTATTCAACCTCACTGCATTCAATTTTCCTCATCTCTAAAACAGAAACAGTAACATGCCTTCTACATGTTGTATTTTGTATGTGTGATTGCTACAGGGATTACTTTTTGTAACCTGGAGAAGTGCAGTAACATATGAAATGTTCTTAGATTTCAAATAATTCTCTAATCTCTCAAGTCAGCTAGCATGTAAGTGCCTTCTATGTGCAAGACACTATGCTAAGGATGGGAGATAAAAGAAAGTGGGAAAAAAATAGTCTGTGCTATTAAGGAGTCTAATGGGGGAGACAGTATGCAAATTCTGCACAACTATGTACAAACAAGATATAAACAGGTTAACTTGGTGGTGGTGGGGGCGGGGGAATGGTTGTCTTAGAAAGAAGGTCCTAATATTAAGAGGACTGGGAAAGGCTTCTGACAGAAGGTGAGACATGAAGGAAGTCAGAGATGCAGAGATGAGGAAGGAGAGCATTCCAGGCATGGACGGCAACCAAGGAAAACTCTGAGTTGGGAGACAGAGTATTGTGTTTGAGGAACAACAAGAAGACAAGTGTTTCTGGATCAGAGAGTAAAGGAAGTTAGTGTGAGAAGACGGGAAAGGTAGGAAGGGACCCGGTTCGAAAGTATGTATAACTACATATCTGTTTTCAAATCTGATGCATTAGGAATTGCTTTAAATCTACTTTCACAAATCAAGAACCTCTTCTAAAGTTATGTAATCACTGACCTATTTTGAATGATTAGAGAGAAAATATTCCATAGGGACATTATCAGCTTTAAAAGCTGAGGAAAGTAGTTCAGCCATATAAGGATTTCATTGCAGTATAACTATGATGGAAACCTCTTCCTTTTTGTGAAATTAATGAGACATATATAGTGGGAGATAGCGAAATCATTTTAACAACTCTTTTAGGGCCTGACCGTATAATTTTCAAAGAGCGTTTACTTTGCCTAGGGACTGCAGGATATGACCACCCACCATGCATTCAAAGGCTTAATATTCAATAGAGTTCTGGAGATTTAAGGTGCCATATTTGGATTTCAGCCACATAGGGTTACTATTTATGAAATCAAAATAACACCATTTAGTGGAATTTATAAAGAGACAGGTTTTAGCTCAACCCAGCAAAGAAGGGAGGGAGGCACCATGTGAAAAGAGGGCTGGATTGAAGTCAAGAGATGTGGACTCTACCCCAGCTCTGCCTCATTACCTGCCTGACCTTGGGCAAGGCTCTTAAAGCCCTTGGAGCTCAGTCCCTCATTGGCAAACTGAGGGCTTAGGCTAGATGGTTTCTAAATTCCCTTCAAACTCCAAATACATCAACCTATAATTCTACGAACTGAGTTTAAATCTTGTCTTGGCCACTTGCTATGTGGATCACCTTGGCAAGTCACTTAACTTTTCTGGGCCTTAGTTTTCTCATATGCAAAAGGCATGAGTTTAACTTTTGTTCAGTTGTTTTTCAGTTGTGTCTGACTCTTCACGATCCCATTTGGAGTTTTCTTGGCAGAGATATTGGAGCAGTTTGCCATTTCTTTCTCCAGCTAATTTTACAGATGAGGAAACTGAGGCAAACAAGGTTAAATGACTTACCCAGAGTCACATAGCCACTAAGTGTCTGGGGACAGATTTGAACTCAGGAAGATAAGTCTTCCTGATTCAAAGCCCAGTGCTCTATCCACGGTACTACCTAGCCACCATTATGGGTTTAACAAGACTACCTGCAAAGTTCCTTCTAACTTTAAATCTGTGATCCTGTGATTCTATGAATCTCCAACAAACAGAGCTTGTTTAGAATGGGCTAGTTCCCATTACCTAGAGGGATTCAAGTAGATAGTGGATTACCATCTAAGGGTACTGTGGTAGAGAATCTTATAACCTGTGGCAAATTAGATTAAATAAGGAGCTGCTTCCCTTTGCTGATTCCCCTTAATTTTGGTATTTTCCCTTTGTTGGTCATCTTCAGTATATCCTCTATTTTTGCCTGTTAGTATTAGTTGTTTAAGTCCCTTAACTGTTTGCCTCAGTTTCCCCATCTGTAAAATGAACTGGAGAAGGAAATTGCAAATCACTCCAGTATCTTTGGCACAAAAACTCCAAAATGGACTCATGAAGAGTCCAATATGACCGAAACAAATGAACAGCATTAATTGTTCACGTATTGTTTCTGCCTTTAGATTGGATTTCTTGAGAGCAAGGACTGTCTTTTATCTTTCTTCATATCCTCAGTGCTTAGCACAATGCCCAGGACAGAGTAGGTGCTTAATAAATGCTCCTTGACTCCCTGGTTCCCTCCCTATCCTCTACACAGCTGCCAGATTGCTATTCTGAAACAGTGATTTGACCGTGAACTCCCACTACAACATAAACAAACACACATCAAAAACATCTTCAGTGCTTCCCAAAGGCCACTAGGATAAAATGCAAAATCCTCCACCTGGAATTTAAAGCCCCTTGTCATCTGATTCTCACCTACTTTCACTGGCTTCTTATTTCATATTGCTAGCCTTCAAACCCCTGTTCCATTCACATGGGTGTACTGATTCTTCTCCAAGCCATTTCTCTGTGTCTATACAAAGTAGCCCTCAGTGTCTAAAACCTGCTCCTTCCTTTCCACTGCTGTTTAGAATTCCTGCAGATCAGGTACATGATCTACATAAGCCCTTTCCTAGTTTGCCCAGTTGTAACCAGTCTGTCCTGCTGATTTTGTGTTGTGTTGTATCTTCCCTCTTGTGTACAGATTGTTTCCATTAAGAAAAAAAATAAAACTCATTGAGGACAGGGAATGTGTTGATTTCTTTTTTGTTTCTTTTTTGCCTTCATATCCACAGTGCCTTGCCAATAGTAGGGGCTTAATAAATGTCTGTCAAATTGAATTGAAAGAATACAATTATACTTGTGTTCCCTATCACACTCAAAACACATTGGGTATTGGGGTTTGGGTAGAGAGGCCTATATAGAGGTTGTCCTTTTGTAGATTTAAATTTTTTTTTAAAAGATTGACTAGCATAGATTTTTAAAAACTATTAAGGAAATCAAAATTTTTTTTCATGCTATTGTAGGAAATCTCATTGTAGATGTGACATTTAAATGATGTGGTTTAAAATAAGTTGAAATGTAATTCAAGACATTTAATATTTTGATAATCTTTATCAAAAAGCCAAATGCTTCTTTAGATTTGGTTCTTTAAAATCCTCTTATTTGGTATATGTTTATTTAACAGCGGCAAGCATTTGACCATTTATGGAAAATTCCTAACACTGTTGCATGAATGAAATAAAATTTCCTGAAATGGAATGGATCTTGCAACTATCTTAAACTAGTTTATAAGTCTGCTAATTTTATTTTTTTGGTCAGCTAGGTGGTGCAGTGGATAGAGTGCTTGGCCTGGAGCCAAGGAGAATCATCTCAGTTCAAATCTGGCTTCAGACACACTAGCTGGCTCTGGGCAAATCACTTAAGCCTGTTTCCTCAACTGTAAGAGTGGCTGGAGAAGGAAATGGCAAACCACTCCAGTATCTTTGCCAAGAAAACCCCAAATAGAGACACGAAGAGTCAGACGTTGATTAAAAAATGCCTGAATAACAACAATTTTATTTTCTCATAATTTAAAGGTCATTCTAACACAGGTAAATGTATGTGTTCATGGAGTAACTTTCGTAAGACAAAAAAAAATGCCACCTTAATTTCAGGGAAATCTTGACTATGGACAGGTATTTCTCTTTGTTTGGAGTCACATGGAAATTAAAGGAAAAGTCTATATGGGAATGATAAATGCTTATAAAGATCTACACTCTTTTCTGTGATTTTTCCAATCTTATTTTATCAGAGTTTAGCTAACCTTGAGAAGGAAGAAGAGCTAAGACTTTGAACTCTTCTTAAATTAATAATTTTCTGAGATATCCAGAAATAAAACTAAATGTTCCTAAACCCTGCTAAGCCTGCTAATATTTTTAGAGAGATAAAAAAAATGTAGGTCTGAGTTCTGTAGGCATAAAAATGTTGACCTTAATTTATAACAAGATGGAAGATGAAGATTCTCAAAAAAAAGTCTTTGGATTATTTTTGTGAAACTGACTGTTGTAAGGCATCATTTATTGGCAGCTTTCTAAAATGTCACAACTCTGTGTGTGCATGTGTGTGTGAGAAGCAATCACAAAAACCAACCTCAGACTTTCTGTCCTTGATAAAAAATAGAGTTGGGGAATGTAGTTAACACTTTCAGAATAGCCTTCCTGGAAAGATAATGGTTCCAAATGCAGTAATATGGAACAAGGAGAATATAGTTTGTGGTTTCTAGGATTATCTATCTGTGGTTAAGCAACCAAGTCTAGCAAGGTTTCATAGTATTGCCAATAACATTTTAGTTTATATGATTAAAGAAAAAACAACAATAACCAACCTTCAAGTCTGTTTGGTTTTTAAATAGGTCTTTGTTTCTGCTTTTTTTTTAGGCTAGAGGGACATACCAATGCATCTACCAATGCTCAAAACAACCAGTCCAGCATAAACACTACCTATTCTCATGAAACCAGGACATCTTCCAGGTATGCCAGGTGTTTTAAGTCAATAAATTAAACAACTTCCCTCCCTTTTTTCCCAAACCAACCTGCACATAGTGTTTTCCTTCACAGAAATTTCCTGCTTTATCAGGTAATTCTGATGTGAGGTTTTGTTTGTTTGTTTTGTTCATGAAATCTTTTAGAAAAGTAATAGCATTAATAGTTTGGCCATTACTGTGATGAGGCATAGTGGAGAGAGGCCTTAGAATCCATGACCTAGAGTAAACATGTGACCATGAAGAGGCTACTTACCTTCTCAATTTCCTCATCAACTCTTAAGACTATAAGCTGCAAGCCAAGTGCTGATTTGCTGTGCTGGAGAGAGTTTCTATACTGGGAGTTCTCTTTCTAGATGAAGTTACCAACTGGTAAAAGTTGGTATATATTATTATAATAGGAAAGTGTAAAAAGTTAAGTTTCGGTGTTGCTATAAAGGGATCATAATTATTTGATAATTGAAATAGAAATATTTTGTTCATGTTATTCTGTCTAATATGAAAGGATAAAAGATAGAAGAAGGTAGCATGTTGCAGTGGATAAAGAGCTAGCCGTGGAGTCAGAAGGACCTTATTTCAAGTCCTCCCTCTCATATATACTGTCTCTGTGCTGTTTTTGTTCAGTTGCTTCAGACTCTTTGTGACCCCATTTGGGGTTTTCTTTGCAAAGATACTGGAGTGGTTTGCCATTTCCTTCTCCAGCTCATTTTACAGCTGAGGAAACTGAGGCAAACAGGGTTAAATGACTTACCCATAGTCATGCAGCTAGTAAATGTATAAAGCCAGATTTGAACTCAGGAAGATGAATTTTCCTGACTCCTGGCCTGCTACTCGATCTGCTTTATCACATAACTGTCCCCCACTGGCTCTGTGGCCCTGAGCAAATCACTTAACCTTTAAGTGTCCCCCATACAACTAACTAAGACTATTAGGTACAGAATAGTTGCTGATCTATATTAGTAGAAGGAATTTCCTTATGGGGGGTTCACTACATTTTTGAAATTGTAGGTCCAGACTAAAACCCAGACAAGCAAATAAAACACAAGAGAGAGAGAAACACTGAGAGGAAAGTTGAGCACTCCAATGTATGATCTTTCCATTTAATAAGAAAGAAAGGGGTGGTTATTTCCAATACTTTTATTATAAAAACTAAGTGAATAGCTCAATTTTAAATAAAACTTTAAAGCCTGTAAAGTCCTCTTCTCATAAGAACTCTAGTGGTAGACAGAAACCAAGATCATTAGAGTACTCGAAAAATTAGGAACCTGAATTTAATATTTTGTATGAAGTATGATTGTGATATTTATACATTCATTCAATCAAAAAATGTAATGGAACACCTATAATAATGATAATAATAATAACTAGTTTTTACGTGGTTCTTTAAGGTTTGTCAAGTATTTTACATGTATTATCACATTTGATTTTTAATAGACAAGGCATTATGCTATGTGAACCATGAGAGTTACAAAGAAAAATAAGATAGAATGTCCTGTCCTCAAAGAGCTTGCAGTCTAATAAGTGATAAAACTTGCCTTTTAATTATTCATAAAATCCTAGTAAATAGTACAATTTAATGTGTGTTTAATTAGTATTTTCCTTTAGATTTAAAAAATCTGTGGGGATAAATTGTTATTGGGAAATATGATTAGGACAATAGAATAAAAAGGAATTTATAAATTCAAAGTAACTATTAATCAGATTCTCAGAGTGTTTACTCATATGAGAGACAAAATATTCTTGAGAATAATGTCTAATTGTAAGCATGATATTTTAGAAACAGAACATACTGGCGGAAGTATAGAGTATCAGGAATAAAAATACTGATAATGAATTTTTGGAGTGGTCAATTAATATAACCTTTACATTTAAATTAAATATTATTTATTTGTATACACAATTATGAATTAAATATAAATTAAAAATAGTTTAGAAGAAGCAATACCTATAAATAAATTACATTTTGTATTAAATTTTACTAAATAATAATTCTAGTTATTCAATAACCTGCTATAATTACTATTCTTGTAAATAAACTTTTAAAAATGAAGTTAAAAATCTTTGTATTTCAGCTATAATACTCGAACCAGGTACTCAAGTCCAAAGGACAGTGTTGTGTACACAAGGACATATGTGGAGAATAGGTATTGGAAAGTTACATCAAATATTTCCCTATTTTTAAAAATAATTTTGAAATCATCTATAGTTAAGAGTAGAAGCTGTAATCTTCAGGTATGATACTCATAGTATGAACAATATTTGCTGACATTTTGAGTGTTGGATGCATAATCATATTTGATGTTACAAATATAGAATTATCCTGGGAAAGGCTGATCTAGTTGAATTTTAATATTAGTACACACACACACACGTACACACACACCCATACATACACAAGAAAGGCAACATGACATAGTGGCCAACCTTAGAGTTGGGAAGACCTGGGTCTAGTTTTGACCTCTAATACATACTAGCTCTATAATCATTGGCAGTTCACCTAAAACTTTCTAAAATTATATAAATTATAAAATTAGCAGTTCTCTGAAGTTTATATATACATATACATGTATGTGCATGTATGTATATATGTATATAACCATGTGTATATGCATATATGTATACATGTATGTATATACTCGTGTGTATATAATGAGAGTGTACATGCATATATGTTACAGCAAGATGTTGATCTACTTTGGTGGAGGGAGTTTCCACACAAGAAGCTTTCTACACCAATGAAATAACAGAATCAGAAGAGAAAACAATTTTTAAAAACCCTATCACGTATATGTTTATTGTTTAAATGTGTATTTAAATCCGTGTGCATGTATGTATATTGTTATACACATATGTACACACATCCACACACCACTTGTATATAAACCCATATGGGGTAATAATTTTCATATATTTATTTATAGCATAATATAATTTTGAAATCTGAAGTCCCCAAGTGTCCCTCTAAGAATAATTCCACTTGGATTAGGAGTTTCCTGATGCTATTAATTGCCTGCTATATTGGGTGCAACAGAAACTACTTCCACCAGTTTTCCCATTAGAGCCCCAGAGATACTGGGTGATGTGTGATGAGATAACAAATTGAAGAGACCTGTGTAGTACACAGAGTGATGACGGCCGGCTGTTTTAAAACAGTCTGAAAGGGGAACTTCTCTCTTTTGGGTTCTTGGCTATGGGTCACAAGAAAGACTGTGCTATAAGAATGATCTAGGGTCACTCTCAGGAGGGCCAAAGGTCAGGGAAGTGTGCCTCGGGAAGTTTTTCTAGTCCACACTTTTTTTCATAGATGTCTATATATAGTGCATATAAGTGTGTGTGTATATATATACATATATATATAAATATACATACATAGATACACATGTACATGTGTATGTGTATATATACCTATACACTTATGTGTATAGGTATATTTATACCCATATACATATAAAACAAGTTTACCTAAATGGTTACCTGAGGGATTTCAGCTACCTTTAATTGAAAAGATAAAAAATTCCAGAGTAAATTTCAAAATAACTAGCTAAATGTGCAAGAAATTAAAGAATAGTTTAAATAGGTCTAAAGTAGCCATGAAAAGCAAGCAAAAGGTTAAACAACAGCAAAGAAAATAAAAACATAATTTTGACAATTTCTGGTTAATCACACAATAATCTGACATATATACCACATTCCAATATTCTGTCATGGTAAAACAGATGTGAATTTAAAAACATTTCTTGTGAAATTCTGTGTCAAACAAAATTAATCTTGAATTAAGTAAAAAAAAGTTGTTATTTAGGATTCAGGAGTAGAGCAATAAATAAGACACTAACAGATAATTTTTTAAAAGTGTTAGCACTATTAGCACCTTAACCATGTGAGTCTGATGAATTTTTCATTTTTTAAAATACAGTCATTGCCATGTAGAAAAGAACGTATCATTGGAAAAATAACAAGATACAGGATTTATACCCTTTTCCATCCCAACCTTCCCCCTTCCCCTCCAAAAGTTCTGAAAGCTGAACTAAAGGAAGTTTTGTGAAGCAGCATCTTGCCCTTCATTATGTCCATTTCAATAGGTTACAGACATATTTCACATCTTCAAATTGTATAGTACAATACAGAGTGATTGGGAAGAGAGGACTTGGCTTCAGCAACAGTTTTGCCTCTAACTAGATTTTGTGATGAGGGAGGAGGGGAAGTGGACTATTTCTAAAGGACTGAGATGCTGATACTCTATTATAAATTTATCACTCATGGATTTATCCAAAATTATCTTGAATCCTCTGTTTTAGCCTTGATTAACTATGGGGATTGAAGTAATGAATTCCCATGAGTTTGGTTCTACTTAGTAGATAGTAGATAGTAGCCTTCTTTTTTTTTTTTTTTTGCTTTTTTTTTGGAGGGAGGGCAGTTGGGGTTAAGTGACTTGCCCAAGGTCACATGGCTAGTTTTTTGTGTTAAGTGTCTGAGGCCGGATTTGAACTCAGGTACTCCTGACTCCAGGGCCGGTGCTCTATTCACTGCGCCACCTAGCCACCCCTGCGCCACCTAGCCGCCCCGATAGTAGCCTTCTAATGGACATTTTAGGTGGGGGCAAAGAAGGGAATACTATCCAATATTGTCAAGACTTATTGCTCTGAGGCTTCTGAGTCACTCTGAACTTACCAGCATTATAAAGGTGACACAGAATAAGAATGAAACAGGTCTTTGGAATCTAATCTTCCTGAGAAACTTGGGTATTTGGGAAGTGACTATAATCACAATTCACATTTATATAGAGCTTAAGGTTCACACACAAAAAAATTCCTCACAACAACCCTCTGAAGTAAGTAGTCTGAGTATTAGTGTGCCCATTTTCTGGATGAGAAAAATGTTCATAGGGGTTGTGTGATTTCCCCATGGTTACACAACTAGCAAATATCAAAGCTGGGACTGGATCCCAGGCATCTTGATAAACTCAATGACCTTACTACAACATGACTGAGCAGAGTCTTTCGAATTTCACTCATCTCCCAATATAGGTGGATGTTCAGAAGTTAGCAGCTATTTAATAAGTAATTTCTGAATGCCAATCATTGTGCTAAGTGCTTGGGATACAAAGAAAAACAAATCATTAAAAGATCACCTTGATGTAGCAATACATTTTTTAAAACTGTTAAAAGACTTCATACACGATTCATTGTTTCCTTTTGTATCTATTTTAATTTTTTTCCTCAGGTGTTTGGCAAACCGTCCCCCCCCAAAAAACATTGTGTATTGTTTTATAACCTGACTTTTGAATGCCAAATTGATCCTTGATTCTAGCTGTAGTTTCTCTTTTTCTCTCTCTACCTCTCTGCACCTCTGTCTCTGTCACTCTGTCTCTTAGTCCCTCACTATGTTTGTGTGTGTATGTGTGTGTGTGTGTGTGTGTGTAGATACAGAGACCAATATTAGAGTTTCATGTATTTTCAACATTGCATGACACCTTGAAGGGTGAACATGTTTCATAGATCTATATTATGTTTGTTTATAGCAAATACTCAAAGGATGGCTCTGAAGAAAGTGTCACTGGAAAATATATACAAACAGTTTATTCAACCTCTGATAGGTAAGCATGTATTATACTACCATTATATACACATATATTATGGTGAGTCAAAAGCACTCAGTCAGCCTGTTGACTAGTATTTTTAAGTGCCTGCTATGTGCTAATTACTGTAGTATGGCAATGGAGACACCAAGAAAGGAGAGGAAAAAAGCTCTTGTTCTCAAGGAATTCACAAGGATAACTAATAGTCTGCTTTGGTAAAAGCACAGAGTATGTGAAGAAGAGTATATAATAAGTCTGGAAAGGCAAATTAGAAGATTGTAAGGGGCCTTTGATGTCAAACTATAAGTTTTTCACAGAAAATTATTTTTTTTTGTCTTTGTAAAAATTTTTTGGAGGGGGGAAGGCAAGGCAGTTTGGTTTAAGTGATTTGTCCAAGGTCATATAGCTAGTAAATGTTAAGTGTCTGAGGTTGAATTTGAACTCAGGTCCTCCTGACTCCAGGATCAGTGCTCTATTGACTGTACCACCTAGCTGCCCCTCTCTGAAGATTCTTGGTCTATGTAGGGGTCAACAACTTTTGGCAAGAATGGCCAGGGATTGATCAATCTTCAGTGCCACACAAGCTGTTTACAACACACATTTCCCCTTCTTGTCATTTTTGCAAGTCTGATACTGCCCTATTGCTAAAAGTAACTTTCTCCCATCTTGGCACAGATTTGAGCAAATTAATTTCATCATGCTCTCTGTCCTAAGAAGAAAGATAGTATAGAGAGCTGGCTTCCATACTTGGAATGTGGAGGTTCAAAAACTGCCTCAGGTACACACTGACTATGTGACTCTGGGCAAGTCATTCAACTTCTCAGTATACTAACAAAATATAGAAGAATGTAACTTGTAGTGGAAGGTGCTAATATTCATTAGTAGAGGGTGTTTCTTCATCCAGGAATCTCCATACCAATAAAATTACAGGTCAGATTCTATCCTCTCCCTTGCTAGCATGACAGAAGGAGCAACCAATCATTTAATCAATCAACAAGTATTTATTAAGTAATTTCTATGCTCCAAATACTGTGTTAAAAACTCCTGGTTTAAAGTGCGATACTGGTATTGGAAAAATTCCCAAATTAATGTCTTTTCCATGGTGGTATGCCTATTATTGATGTGACTGCATATAGTCTCTACCCATAAAAGTGTTCCTGTTAATATACTAAATAGCTTTCTCTTAATCCTTGTAATACCATGCACTAGCAGATTCCCAAAAGAATGCTACTGTGAACAGCTTTTTAGGTTTGGATTATACAGTATAGTGAACACTCCATTTATTCCATCACAAATCAAGGCAAACATTCACAACAAATCAAAATAATCAATTTTCCACTCATGGGGCAATCATAGATTAACTTAATCAGTCACTTATCGAGATTCACAATTACTAAGTATCATTAATCACTAAATACAATCATTAGAAAATTACACAAACCCTCCACCCCTCAGCGTCCATCAAACTTCAATTTCATCATGTGTCCAAGGGGAGGCCTTTTCTTCATCTTGACTTGGGGTGGTCTCTCATTCTCTTTATACCCTTCCATGGTCCTAGCTCCTACTTGAATCCACCAAGCAGTCACCTGGATTCAGAGGCAGACAGCTCCCAGGTTCTTGTCCAGTCCTCCATTCAGTTCTTGGTAGATACTGAAGTTCTCAGGGTCCAACACATCTCAAACCTTTCACCACTTCTGTTGCCTCGAACTCAAGGATCCACCAAGGCACAAACAAACAAAACATTATCCCAGTTATGCTTCTTCAGTCCTCTAGCAGTTCAGCTGGCCGTAGAACCCAGCAGAAATCTCATACTTCCAGGCAGCAGCCACTTTGGCCTTCACCAGATTCTGGTCTCAAGAAAACTCCAGCTCAATTCTCAGTCCAGCAGCCCAGCTCCCAGACGCCGGCACAATTCTGCTCCCTCCACCAGGAGCCACCAGAAACATTCTTGACTCTGTCCTCTGGAGCTCTCCTTAAATACAGGCACTGGCCTCCTGTCTCAACCAACCCCCTCTTGCCAGTCAGCAACAGAAGACAGAGTTCACACCTTCTGTTCACACAGGAGACTGAGTTCATACCTTCTGCCTCTTTCACTCAAGAGACAGCTCACACCTTCTGTACTTAATCCTTAGTAACTAAGGGCTAAGTACCTGCTAAACTAATTATTGTTACATTCCTACAGAGTGCTTGGTGATTCTCCTTATTTAACTATGCTGCATGTGGCTCTTTGGACTTTTGGTCATTAAACAATATGAGTGTTGGCTCACTGTGTGTCGTAGGTATTATGGAGAAGTATTAAAAAATAATAATAATAAAGCTGATTCCCTACCTTTAAATGTTTGCAGTCTATTGGGAGATGACTGTATACATAAAACCAGAAATATACATAAACATACACATACAAAATTAATATAGAGTTTCTGACAATGTGCCCAAATTCATAGAAGAATTGTATCCTTTCTGGGTACATAAAAAGTAAATATCTACCATGTTCATTTAGAAAAACAGTCCATTCATTCCAGTACTCTTTTTTGTAGCATTAAAGAAAGTATATTGATAGGTGCTTATTTCCCTCCCTATCATGTTCCTCAAAACTAAGAATTTCCACAAATATCTTAGGTTTTCCTTTACTAACCTATTAGGGACTTCAAGCCTTTATGTTTAAATCAAAATCCTCTTGGAAGTATTTCTCTTTTTGATTTGCTCGATATCTTGGGAATTACAAGATTCACAAGGTTACTACATGTAGTTTGTAGCCATTTGATTTGCTTCAAACTAGCCCCTTTCTAGCAATTTCTCCTAGTGTTTCTATCAGAAGGTGAACCTCTTGTTTCCTGTTCTAGGTGCCCTCTTCACCACTCCTGAATTCTTAAGCTGTGGGTTTCCCTCATGTTATTCCATTGCCATCATCTTGAAGTAATTAGCAAGTCAATGAGATAATATAATAGCAGCAGGTTGTCCAGAGCATTCATATTGGCAATTTCTGGACTGCGAAGTTTCTCAAAATAGCATGGCTAACATTTCATTACATCATTACCATATATTTTTTAAAGGTGACTGTCAGTGCAATGTATGAATCTGTCATGTGGAGATGGAGATGCTCACATTTATATAATTGTTCATGTTTGCACAGGTCTGTTATTGAAAAGGATATGTGTACCTATTGCCGAAAGCCCTTGGGCTCAAATACCAAAATGATTTTGGATGAATTACAGATTTGCTGTCATTCAACTTGCTTCAAAGTAAGAAGAGCTTCATTTTTTTTTTAAAGAATATGAGCTTACATGGTAATGAATAATGAAAGAGTGAATGAAAAAGTGCATGTTAAGTGATTACTATATTAAATGAGCAATGGGATTACCAGTACAAAAATGAAACAACTCCTGGCTTCACAAGCTTCTTTTCCAAGGCTGATGAATGGGTGTGGAGAGGTAACACATATAGATGAATGATAGTGAGGGAGGGAGAGTTTGCTCTCAGGAGTCCTGGGAATAGCAAGTTGGTCCATTGGGCAGCTGCTTGACATGTCTTTTCCAAAAAGCAATGTTAGTATTGATTTGATGACTGTGCCTAGAGCAAGAAATTGAACATGGGAAGAAGAGATGGATGGGCCTTTAGTGGTAGAGCAGATGGCAAGATGACCCAGGTGGTTGACTGGATGGAGTGTAAAGAATGGAATGATTTAGGACTGGCTGGATATAGTTGAATTGGTGAGTTGGCACACTGTTTACTCATCAACACTTCACTAAGGAGAAGTTCCTCATTGTGTCCTTCAGCAGGAATTTCTTTTTTTTTTTTTTTTTTTTTTTGCTTTTTGGAGGGCAATTGGGGTTAAGTGACTTGCCCAAGGTCACATGGCTAGTTTTTGTGTTAAGTGTCTGAGGCCGGATTTGAACTCAGGTCCCCCTGACTCCAGGGCCGGCGCTCTACTCACTGTGCCACCTAGCCGCCCCTTTCAGCAGGAATTTCAAAGCTGAATGAATTAACTTCCCCAGGGCCTGGGGGTATGACTTCTACTAGTTGGGTGTAGAAGATGTGATTTTAGGTGACAAGAAGCATAGGAAAAACAGAACACATACAAAAATGGACTCAAGTAGATGACTGGATGGCTAGATGAGACAGAAAACATGATCTGGTTGGATATATAATGTAAAAATAATTGCTTTTTGGAACACATGTAAAGGAAGTGATGCCTTATAAATTGCTGCTATCGTCTTCATTAATAATACATCACATAAATATGCTCTTCAGTGCTCTCAAAGATTTGTAGGTATTGGCTTTGCAATACCCTTGGAAACAATTAATAATGTATATTTGACATTTGACAGTTGCCTGGTTCTTTTCAGTTCTGTAGAAGTGTGGTCAGTGTATAACAGTTGAATTTATAAAAATGACTCCAGTGTTTTAAAGAATCCTAATAATTGTGATATTAAAAAATGACAAAACTATAGAAAAAAGGAACTACATGCAAATTCAGAATTTCATATTCAGCAGTGTGACCATAAAATGTCATTGAGGCTCTTGAAAAAACAGCTCAGATATCATTACAGAAGATCCTCTCACAATAGCCTGATCCCAACAGCATGATTAATTATAATTACTTGCCTAACTCAAGGCATCCATGCAAGGGTGGTCCTCAATGACCTGGCACCTAATTACCTCCTAATGCACTGGGATTTGATATGTCCCATAATCAAAAGCTGGCAGATAAGTTTCTCTTCCCACAATAAGCAGAAACAGAGAAGCTGATTTGGAGCCAAGACATTGGGTAGACCGTGTGGCTTAGAAACATAGCCATGAATAGCAACAAACCATACACTTAGTAGCTAGGGCTGCAAATCAAAGGGTGATCTTGACATGTTTATAGTATGGAAAGGACTGCTGGTCTTCCATTAGTCTTTTGAGATGTACCCATATAAATGGATAGCGCTGGACTCAGTCTCATTTCCAAACATGAAAGACATTGATATACTATATATACATGATATTATGTTAACATTAGGGAAAAGCTTCTCCCTGGCAGTTTGTACAGTGGAATGTGAAGACTATGTACTTGGTATAATTAGAAAAGTCCCCCACAAAACTGCTACGTTTTATTGAAAGGATAATGCTCCCCCAGTATAGTATTTACTCTATACCTGTCCATACGGAAGTATCGTGTACAAATTATCTCATTTATACTGCCACTCTCCCTGTAGGAGCCATTTTAAACCTTTTTGAGCCCCTACCTTAATCTCCAACTTTTTCTGTCTTTCTACTTTCCTGAGACTGAGTCTGTCTATTTTGAGCTTCCTTATCTCTCTTCCACAACTTAGAATCGTTCTATGTCCTTGAGTATGTCTCCATTCCTATAGTCTCAGAGAACATGACCTTCCTTTTTGCAAGATTAGCCTCTGCTTTTATACTCATAATCTCATTCCCTCCTGACTCTTCCAGGATCTAGCTTCATTTCTCTCTTTTACTTTCCCATTTCTCTCTCCTTTCCTCATCTCCTCTTCCATCCTCCCTCTTATTCATGCTTTTTTCTTCCCATCTTCTCTCTCTTCCTTTCCATATTCTCTTCTCCCTTTTCCTCCCTGTTTCCTTTCCTCCCTTCTCTTTCCCTCTTTATCTTCCCCTTCTTTCATTTGCTTTCTTTCTCCCTTTTCTTTTTTCTCGCCTTCATGTCTTCTTTCTCTACCTCTTCTCTTTTACTCTTCCATTCTATTTTCTATGTCTCATTCCCTCTTCTTTTATTTCCCTCCTTTCCTCATCTTCCAATTCTTTCCTTTCCTCATCTTCCAATTCTTTCTTTTCCATCTTTAACCTTTTCTTCTCTTCTACCCCCCAACATACTTAGATCTTCCCTATTATAAAAAAGAAAAGATACCTTCCCTTGACTGTCCCCAAACTATTGTCTTATTTTTCATTTTCCCCTCACTATTAAACTTCTGGAAATGGCAGTTTACATTTGCTGTCTTCATTTTCTCAATATCTGTTCTCTCCTCAATTCTCTGAAATCTGACTTTGGTCCCTACCACTCTACTTTTAAAAAGTCAGCAATTCCCAAAGTCACCAATTGCTTCTTAATTCCCAGAGTCTTTCTTCAGTCTTCATCCTCCTTGACCCTTCTATAGCATTTGGTATTGTTGGTTACATCACCTTTTTTCATATTTGTCCTCATTTTTCTTCCAGGACGTTAATTTTTCCTGGTTCTTCCCTCTACCCTACCTATCTGTTCTTGCCTATCCTTTGCTGAGCAGTGTTTCTTCTCCCATCCACTGGGTATTTTCCAGGTCACGTTCTTGACTCTCTTTTGTTCTTTCTCTATTCATTCTGTGTTAGAGATTTTGCCTTTTCCCATGGTTTCATTTATTTATCAGTTTATCTAGTGGCATGATACAGATAGATGTAGATAGATAGATATCTAGCCCCATCCCTTCTCTGAGCTATAGTAACTGGTATCCAACTACCTACTAGACCGTTTTTGTCTTGATGTCCTCAAATTAAACATGTCTCAAATGAATGCAACATAACCCTCCCTCTCCCCCCGCCCTATAACTTGCCCTTCCTTCCAAATTTCTTATTTTTGTTGGTAGCACAACCATTTCACCTGTCACCCAGGCTCATAATCTCAGAGTTATTTTTGACACTCACATCTAATCAGTTTTCATATCTTATTCTGTCAGGATCATAAATATCTCTTGTGTTTCTCTTTGTATCTCCACTCACTTCACTACCACTCAAGTTAAGGCCATTACCTCTTGCCTGGATAACTGCAATACTGTTTGTAGTTAATAGTAGCAATAGTAGTACTCTTTGTTTCTCTGCTTTCCAATTTCCTCTATTTTTTAAACCGTTCTCCATACAATGGCCCAAATAATCTTCCTGAATCATAACTCTCACCATGTCACTGCTCTGGTTCCCTATTACCTATTACCTATTGCCTATTAGACAAATGGCAACTTTTCAATCTGGCATTTAAGACCTAAAACAATCTGGTTCCAGTCTATCTTTCTAGCTTTATTTCACACTCCTTCTCTTTGTGTACTCTACATTGTCACCAAACCACACTACTAGTTGTTTTACAATCTCATTTGAGTAGGAGAAGAAGGTCTGAAATGTATTTCTTCCATATATCTATTGGTTGAAATTCTTTCAGCTGGGCTAAGTTCCTGCTCAGGCACTACTTTTTCCACAAAGTCTCCCCTGATTCTTCTCTAGCTAAAAGTGGTTATTCTTTCCACATATTTTTCTAGAAAACTTTGTCCAAATCTCTCCTTTACTATATGCATATGTGTGTTTTACATTAGACTGTAAGATCTTTGAAGACAGAAACTGTCTTCTCTTATTTTTGTACACCCATGACTGAACCCAGTCTCTTGCTTAATAAATGTATTGTTGTGGTAAATTCAATTCATTAATTTTAAGTGATTATTTTAATTAAACATTAATTAATATTTAAATAATTCAATTTTATTTAAATTTATATAATTTACATAACAAATTAAATAATTAAAAATAATTAAATTATTTTAAGTTATTCTTTTCAGTTTTCATGGCTATGAAGATAGTAGCCTAATTCTGCTTTTATACCTTCCTGTCTATGAACTAAATAAAAACTCTAACTGGCTACATAGGTCTTGATGTCTCACTTTATAGGAGATATAAATTGATTTTCTTTTTTAATAGGAGCTTTTGCATTTTTAATTTGTTTTTTCTTTTAGTGTGAAATATGCAAGCAGCCTTTGGAAAACCTGGAAGCTGGTGATAGTATTTGGATCTATAAACATACTGTACACTGTGAGCCTTGCTACTCCAAGGTTGTAGGTATGTGCCGAGCTTTGTAATACATTGACATTTTTGTAAACATTGATAGATATTTGAGGGGAGAGTGTTTATAATGACACAAATTATTATGATAATATTCACAATTTTTGCTAAATATTATTAGTACAGATATTTAGGCAAAATTACTATAGGGATTATATCATATCTTAAGTAGATAGCTTTAATACTCTAGCTTATAGTGTAAAAAATAGTTAAAATGCTTGCTAGTTTTCAATATCAATTTATTTGCCTATAATTGTTACTTCACTAGCTAATTATTCCAGAAAGATATGGAGGTTCCACCCTCAAATCATTCTTTGCATCATTTGTTGACCCTCCAATCAATGACAATAGCAGCAAATGACCTCTTATAATAACATTTCTGTATACTTCTGGTATAGGACAATTATTGATTGATTCACTGATTAATTGAAACTAGGTCTTCCTATCTTACCTGAGCTGGAACTACAGTGAGCACTTACAGAGCTGAGCCTATTCCTTATCCACACAGGAAATTTGGCTTGCTTATTTCAACCTGAGCTAGTCCATTCCTCCTGGAGGCTTACTGTGTTGGTGTCAAGACTTATAGCAGTCACCTCATTCTTAGTTCACTGTAGCTTAGACGCCTGTGTTCAAATGATCTGCCAGCTGCAGCCTCTCCAGCAGCAGGAAGAATAGGTACGTGTCACCATTCCAGGCATAGTTCAATTATAACTAAAATGCTTTTTAGCATTATTAAAAAGATCATGAAATTAATGAAATATTAAAGTATTATTATAATATTTGTCTTTTCATAAGTGACCTCTGTAGTCAATTATTTGAAGGTTGTCATATGGAAGAAGGATTATATTTGCTCTATTTGGCCCCAGAGGTCAGATCTAGGACCAGTGAGTAGAATTTACAAAAAGAAAGGTTCACTTCAACATGTGGAAGAAAATTCCTAAGAATGTAGAACTGTCCAAAAAAATGGAATAAAATGGAAAGCGTTTAGTTCACTGTAACTGGAAGTCTTCAAGAAGAGGTTGAATGAACACTTGTCAGCCAGATGTGCTGGCCCAAACCTGTAATCCCCACTACTGAGGGAGGCTGAGGCTGGTGGATAGCTTGAGTTTGGGAATACTGAGATACAGGAGGTCTAAAGCATGTCAGGTGTCCGCACTGTGCATTGTACCAATACGGTGAGCCTCTAAGAGTAAGGGGTCCCCAGGCCACCTAAGGAGATGCAAGCCAGCCCATGTCAGAAAGAAAAAGATTCAAAGCTTATTTCTTGATCAGCACTGCGGTCAAGTCCATCAGTAGAGGCCATACTGTCAGCTTGGACAAAGTAAAGGAGTCTTGAAAACAAACAAAACACATGTCAAAGAAAGGAGGGAGTTTTCAGTAAGTCAATAACTGAACTATGCTAGAAACATACACAAGTGCAAATATAAAAGGTCATTTTCCACTATTATCTTCTGGGGCTACATTGGTTTCTTGTCTCTCATGTTGCTTGGACTAGAGGAACTCTGAAATCCCTTCCACACATAAGAATCTATATTTCATAATTTCAAAACCCCATGGTACAGGGGCTGGGGTAGGGAGACCCTTCCTGCCCTACCAGAAAGTTAGAGAGCAGATCGGGGGAGGAGCTTTACAGTGAGATCGCTGTTTTGGGGTTGGGGTAGGGGAAAGACGGGGAGAAAATTTTTAACTCCAAAATCTCATGGAAATGAATAATGTAAACAAGAAAACAAATTTAAAAAAAGAAAAAAAAACCCCATGGTACTGTACCTTATTTAGTGAGAGTGTCAGCCTTAGAGGAGGAAGAGCAGGATCTGAATCCCACCTCTGACAAGTATTGGCTGTGTGACCTTGGGTAAGCAGCTTAACCTCTCAGTTCTTCAGGCAACTCTCAAAGATTATAAATTAGAGAGAAGGTACTAACAAGCATTGGTAGAGGGAATTTCCTCACTTAGAAGTTTTGTATGTTCACTCCTCATTTTCGAAGGCATTGATATCACAATTCCTTGACTTGTGCATGAATTGAATTTATGTAAGGCAGAGTTGGTTTGGTTGGTTTGATGGTATTGCAGTTTTAAGATGTGTTGTAGTGGAACCTTCTCTAAGAATTCAGAGTCCGACCACCTCTAATCCAAATATAGGCATTTATTGAAATTGACACCTCTCATGAAATGGACTAAGTTCCAAGAGGAACCAGCAATTTCAGAAAAAGGAAGATGGATTTTTATAGGGTAAAGCTATGCATAACAGAAATTATGAATATTAAAAAGGCAAGAGGGGTTTGTTAAGGGATTAGATAATGAGGGAGGGGTCCCAACCACAGTAGAATTGCACATGTGATTAGCTACAGTGTATACAGAAAATCCCACTCTGTGTGTGTGTGTGTGTGTATAATAATATTTCAATCATAAGTTGATAAGTTCATCTCATAAGTTCATTCTAGGACAGCTCTTTACTCATTTCAGGTACCTATTTAGGGAAAGCCCCTTCTATTGTTTGGGGAATCCACATCCTGCTTGGGACTAGTTGGATGTGGTTGTTATTAAATGCATGGACATACCTGCTGTTTCTGTGGGAAACACAAGGAATGGGTCTAGGGGCAGTGGCTAGCTAGAGGTAGTGGCTGGACTATGCCTTTTGTTCTGTGAGGAATATAAGTTCATGGACACACCTGTTGTTCTAGTGAGCACTGAGGCATATATGAAGAAGTAAGAATATTGAATGTGTGTGTGAGGTGGGAAGGAGTGGCTAAGGGGGCAGTGAGCCTACTGTTTAGTGGAGCCTATAAGGGAGTTAGAATATTGGTGTTGGGGGCAACTTTATTAGGACTCCGTCAATGGAAGCTATATTCATGCCTTCTGGGAGTTTCCTCTACCAATGTAAACACAGGTCCAATTCCTATTTCAGTCCCTTTCCCTATGTACATAAATTGTGTGAAAGGGTCCCTTATATTTTGTACTATATAAATCATGAAGAGCTGGGAAGCAGTTTTAAAGATATTTGCTATGCAGAAATATTGTTGTAATAAAATTCTGTGAAATGAGATACATCTTTGAAATTCAGTGTCAGCTTTCTATTTTTATATTCAGTTAATATTTTATATTTTATTTATATATATTTATATTTAATATAATACAATATATAATATGATATATAATTATATATAAATAATATGTAGTTTATATAATTATATTTAATATAATATGAATATTAGATATATTTTATATATTATAATATTTTATATTCAGTTAAGAGGTACAAGGGAGTTAGAAACCAGATAACAATGCAGTATAAAAGGCATTTTCTCCTATGGAGTTTCTCTCTTTCTTTGCTGATGGCATGCCAAATAGTAATTCGTTTGATTATTACAAAGAATCCAGAGTAGGGAACCAAACTTTATTGAAAGGATCATAGGTCACAGAGCAGTTAGGACATTAACATCTAGACTAACCTAGGTCTGAGAAGCCTGGATTGAGTTTGTAGAAAATTTAGAACACCATTAAGCAAGCTATCAAAATTTTTCTCAAGAAAGGACAAATGGGAGGCAGAGTCAAGATGGTGTAGTAAAAACAGGAACTTGCTTGAGTTCCCCTTCCAACCACCTCGAATACATGTAAAAAATGATACTAAATAAATTTTAGAGCTACAGAACTCCCAAAGTGACAGAGAGAAACAAATCTCCTGCTGAAGGCAGTCTGGCAGGTCAAAAGGAAGGGTCTATTGTACCAGGCTGGGAACAGAGCACAGTCCTGCATGAGCTGCACCAAACCTGCGACCCAGACCAGCCAGAGCAGACTTCAGGAGAGTGAATCATTGGCAGCTGTGGCAGTTTCTAGACTTCTTAATCCATAAAAGCCAAAGAGAAAGGAATGTATCTTGCTGAAATTTTCCCCTGCTTTACATGCTTTTCCCAGCCATGTTTAATTTTCTTCTTAATGTTGCCCCTGGATGCCCTCCAAGATATGTCAAGTAGCTAATAAATCTCTGATTCCCCAATAAGCATATATTCTATTGGTTCAGAACCAGTAGTTCTTCAAAGAAAGGAAAAATGAGCACTTATTAAATATCTACTGTGTGCTTTGCACAGTGCTAAATGCTTTATATTATCTCATTTGCTTCTCAAAACAATCCTAGTAGGTAGGTGTTATTACTGTTCCCATTTTATAGCTGAAGAAAGTAAAGTAAAGGTTAAGTTACTTGCTGAGGGTCACACAACTAATAAATATTTGAGGCTGAATTTGAACTCAAGTCTTCCAGATTCCAGGCCTTCCTCAAAGAGCCACAAGTGCTCACTTTTTTTTATTTCCTCCCTTTCCAAATTCAGAATTAAATATTCAGAAGATTGACTGTGCACAGGATTAAAAACCATATGGTAGAGGATGTGTTTCTAGTCTTGATATTGTCCCATAATGCATTAATGTGTTTGCCTTTTAATTATAGGCACATAGAGAATTATAATGAATTCAATATATCTAATTGTTGTTTTCTTTTTTACTTTTAGCCAAGTGGATTCTGTAATTCTGACACATGGAAACCAAGATGAATGCCATTTATTGAGAACATTTAGTTCTTTAAGGAACTTTTTTTTGGTTAACAATATTTAGTTTCAAGCTTTCTTACTGAAGATAAAAAGAATTTTATGCAAAATTGCTAATCCTGCTATGAATCAAATAGTCAATGCATATGCTAATGTTAGTCACAGGAAGGGAACGAACTATTCCGTATAAAGCAGATTTAGAGATCAGAAATTGAACTGGCCACCACCATTTTCTCCAGCCTTGCCCAAAATGACCAGTGCCATAGCAATGATGCCTCTGATGGTAATGAGCATTGATAGTTAAGGAGGGCACTTCCCTTTCAGGCTGCGTCATAGTTTTTATTTTAACATTTTTTGTGGGGGCCTATTGCTTGTTTTTTAATTAGCCCATCTTCCTTTTCTCAGTCCTTCAGTGAATGTGTCATCCTCTTAGTTTGTATCATTGAATTAAAAGACATTTTAATAAATCTTCCATGAAATGAAGACATCTGCCTAACATGTGCCCAGATGACATCTACAAAAGAGATTTTTGAAAGCTAATTTTTGACAATAACTTGGCAGCAAGGTTTAATATAATGGGAAAATTTCTATTTTAAGGTTAAGAAGGACCTATGATTTTGTATTTATCAAAAATCTAAAGAAATATGTTGGTAGTCTCTTTTATCAAGGATATTATTATTATTATAGACTGTTTTAAGAATCAAAGGGAATAGATTTGTGGGTGATAAACTCAAATGTATACTTTGTAGGTATTACCTTTGTTATATTTTTTTCTTTGCATGCTTTTCAAAATCTAGTTAAGCAGGCATTCAATGACAATGGTTATAGACTGCAAAAACACTTTCTTTGGTGTGGCACTTATATTCATATTGCATAGCACTTTGTATCTGCAAATGGCTTGTAAAAATAAGTTGAAATGTCTATTAACAAAAACTCTTTTTTTTAAATGTGATAATGGGATTTAGAAATCTTCCATGCACCTTGTATTGGCAGGCAAACAGGTACTTAGCACCTTGTTTCAAGTTAATGATTGTATCAAGTATTAAGATCCAGAATTTATGAATCCTACAGTGGGAGGGACTTGCTGATGTAACAGGAAGGGACAGAACAGGGAGGAGCTAATACCACATATAAGGAAACACACAAGCTAGAGAGCCAGAATTGCTGAGAAAGAGAGAACTGATAGGATCCTGAGAACTGCTATGAATTGAGAAATGCTGGGAACCAGAACTTCTGAGAACCAGCTAGAACTGCTGGGAACCAGAAGTGCTGAGAACTGAGAACTTCTATGAACAAGCAGCGTGGAGGCTGAGGACCTACCGTGAGTGAGGAATAGAGGATTGCTTGAGAGAGTGAGTGAGAGAGGAGGATCCTTGCTTGAGGGAGCCTGTTTTGTTTTGAAGGCTTGGGAATGTGGGTGTTCACTGCATTGACCATGTGTACCAACTTCATGGTTGTTGTAATGACTTTGACTTTCTGGTTTAGTGTCCTTGTATTTGAATAAATGCCTTGTTTCTGTCCTCCATGTGGAGAGCTTGTTACATTTTGTGATTCACGACTACACCAGCAAACTCATAGCCACCATGGGTGCTGGGAATATCACATTGCTGGTACAGATGATCAGCTTCATTTACCAGTGGAGTAACTTATTGATTTTGTGAGTCAATCAGTAAATATTTATTAATCTCCTACTATGTGCCAGGCTCTATGGTAAGTTCCAGGGATATAAAGAAAGACAAAAGATAGTTCCTGCTCTCAAGAAGCTTACCATTCAATGAGGGAGACAATATGCAATTATGTGTAAACACAATATGTGCAAGATAAATTAGAGAAAATCAACAGAAAGAAGGCACTTGCATTAATGGAGATCAAGAAAGGCTTCCTGTAGAAAGTGGATTTTAGCTGAGACTTGAAGGAAGCCAGGGAGACCAGGAGACAGAGATGAAGAGGGAAAGAATTATGGTCATCAAGATATGTTGTCTTATGTGGTGTGACCAATGTTACTGCTTTTTCAGTGCATGGAGGCTCTGGTTTTTATTTGCAACCTAACTATTCCATAAGCATTCAGAAGTGCAGGTTGAAATCCCAAAAGAACACTTAAAGATTTGTTTTTATACTTACAACAAATATTCTCAAAATAGGAAGACTTGAACTTTTAGGGAATTTTAAGGAAAGGCCAAGGTAGTTATTGGAGAAAGGAGTTAGAGAAACTCAAAAGCTATCTTAGAATACTGCCACAATTGACCACTTCAATAATACCTCATCCGTCCAGGTCATGGGGAGGTATTGTCCTAAACAGGAGACTATCCTCAAAAGAGTTAAGTCCAAAGTGACTAAGAAAATACAATAATGCCATAATAGTTGTCCTGTGGAAGGAGGAAGAGCCTGAGAAAAGAATAAATAATAATTCTGTGTTCATTAATTCACAGTCCATGAGAAGCCATAGTAACTGAGCCATGTGTTTTATTGTTCTTTTATTATATGGTATCTGAGGGAATCAAAAGAAATAATTTTGTCAGACTTGAAACTCATTGTAGGAAAGGACTGGATACAGCAGACTCCCTGCTTTGAAAAAAAATTATATTAACATGTAAATACTTTTGTATCAAAGGCTAGTTTTTTGATATTCCTTTTGTATATCATTGAAATATTTTGTTTCCCTTTAGTGTTTGGTGAAATAATTAAGAGAAATATATATATATATATATTTTTTGCAGCTGCTAAATGAACCTTTTATCCTCCTCCAATAATATATTAAAGGTGGCTAAAACAATCCTGTGAAAATGAAATAAATTGAGGGTGGAGGAAAGAAGAGGAGTTGAATTCACCAAACCCACTTCACTATCACTGAGCCTACATATACCATACAGCAGACTAAGATATATCAAAACATATATTTTTTTTAAGATTTGCCACAACCATTCATCTGTCTTGGTGAGTAAATAGCAGAATCAGACCTATCCTGGACTTATTTGTTTGAAATTAGCCCAAGCACACCTGATCTTGATTTCTCCAGCTAAGATCACATTTATAATAGATATGCAATGGATCAAAAGGGCAAGTACTTCAAATTGAATTATATAATAGAAGTATAGTTTCCTAGAGATGAATGGGATTTTGGAAGTGATCTAGGACAAACCTCTCATTTTACAGGTGAGGAAACAAAACCCAAAGCGGTAAAATTATATAGAAGCAAGAAAAGTGTCAGAGTCTGAGTCCGAAAACATGGTCCTGAATCTTGGCTCCTTCATATACAAATTTTGGACCCCAGCTTCTCAGCTACAAAAATGGGAAGGTTGGACTAAGTCTCTTTCAGTTCTAAAAACCTGTGATCTTTATTACACAGCTAGTAAATGGCAGAGCCAGGATTTGACCTCAAGTTTTGAGTCCAAGTTCACTGTGCCCTTTCCACTGTGCCTTGATTCTTACTAGTAAGAGGGAGCAAAAGAGAAAGCAATCTACTTCAGAAATAATTTATTAAGTTTTTCCCTATTAATACAACTGAATAATGGGAATTGTCTCAGTAAATAATCTAAAATGTGCATCCCTAATCATTTGACCACAGTAATTAATATTATTAGATAGGAGCAGGAAGATGTACCAACTATTACTGATTTGCTTCTGTCTGGAAAAATTCTGACTTATGTTTAATATGATAGAAAGCTGATAATATTTGAATCATTTTCAGTGATTCAGACAGGATAAGCCTGGAACACTATTAAAACCATTGATTCAATAGTAAAAAAAATTCATCTAGTTTATTATTTTATCTGTTACATGCTAACAGTATAGTCTCCCACTAAACTAAATAGTTGCTTTAGCGTCTCATGTGAACATACATAAATTTGAATAAATATAATTTGGTTTCCAAGAAACCCAATATTAATACTCTGCCAATTAGAAACTGCATATGAAATTAGGGAAATCATTTAATTTTACTTCCTTACACTTTATTTTACTTCTTAAAAATAAAGGGTTGGAATAGACAGTCCACATTGGCCTTAACACTTTGATCATCTTATTTAGTACATAAGTAACTAACAGTAAAATTAAATGTTATAACTTGACACACTTACTAGGCGTGTGACTTTGGGCAAGTCACTTAAATCCAATTGGCCTCCAAAAAGCAAAAAAAAAATAAATAAATAAATGTTATAGCTCTTCATATATAACAATTAGAAAAAAATTGTTTTTTTTCTTTAATAAGTATTTCTTTAAGTCATTTCCAGGAAACTGTTAATAAGAATTTTGCCAAATATTTTTTTTATTGTGTCAGTTTTGCCAAGTATTTCACTAAATATCCAAGAATCTCAAATTCCACTTGTAACTTTTTTCTTGGGAAAAATGAATACATGAATGTTGCCTTTTCAGTACTACTGACTTAAATTTTTATACCCTAATTTTGAAGAATATACACAATATTGAGAAGACTTGTTCACATTTGTACTTTGGATATTAACTTGATGTCATAACATTATTCATCTTTTTTCTAACATGAAATCTGCCTTTTAGCAAGGAAAACAAAAATGCAAAGACTTTTTGCATCATTTGCTACTCATTGATAATTTCTTCATATTTAATGCTGTTGTGTCCTTTGGCTTCCCTGACATTTCCCCAGCCTCTTTTCCTCTACTTACCTCTGAGCAATCCAGTCTTATTCACTGCTTCATCTTCTTTCAATTGCCACAGTAAATCTCTCTTTCCCCTTCTGCAAAGCTCTATTCCAGGATATCTTTTCTCCCTTGACTTCATCCACTTCCATTGCTTCAGTTATCAACTCTATACAGACTGCTTTCAAGACTACATCTTTAGACTCTCAAACTCACAAAAATACAGAAAACACATGTCTCCTGGAAGGCAGCTCAGCAGCAGGGAATCATCGTGGCAGCCTGAAATCAAAACGTGACCAGGCCCCAGGGCAGTCAGAAGGAGCCGAGCCCTAGCCGCACTGTAGCCAGTCTACAAGAGAGAAGATCTACAGTCTCCAGCAACTCCACATCTACCAAGGGGTGAAAAATAGGGATTAGAAAAAGGCAGATCAGAAGGTGGGGCTCATCCAGCAGGCCTGCAGGCTGGGAGCCAAGACCAGCCCAGTCTGAAACCACCATGCGACCAGGCTCCAGGGCGGCCTGGAGGAGCCGAGCCTCCCAAGCCACAGCATAAGTCTACTTCAGAGAAGATCTAAAGCACCTGGAGCAATCGTCACATCTACTTAGCCAGGATTAGAGGTCAGAGAAAGCGCGTGAAGCTTTCAAGCTAAATTTGGGGGAGGAAAAGCAGTTTGGCCAATCTACCCCCAGGGCAAGGAAGCAGTGGGGGAAGGGCAGGAACTGCTTCAGAGCCCCTGGCCTGCAGATCTGGCAGGGGGGTGGGGCTGAGTTGATTGATCAGGGCCAAATGCTCTAGTGTTGAGCGGCCTGGATCTGGATCATGGTCTTGGGTGGTCGTCCTGCGGAGTGCTTTCAGCAAGCCAAAGCTGGGGGGGCACCTGCAACACCCCCCTAATAGCTCTGGCAGCTGGGAAAACCCCAGCGATTTGGAACAGAGCTTTCCCCCTGGAAGCAGAGTTTCACAAAGCTAAAAAAAACCAACCAATTAATTGACTGGCCAACATGAGGAAAAGGAAGCAAAATAAGAACAGCAATAAAACTCTAGAATCCTTTTTTTGTGGACAAAAAGGATCAAAGCATGGAACAGGAGGAAGAAAATCAGAACTCCCACACCAAATGCTTCC
>CM053600.1:110745234-110801795 GCA_028646575.1 Pseudocheirus occidentalis | reverse complement strand
AAAATCAAGTCTAAATGGGTGCATGATCTAGGTATAAAGGTTGATACTGTAAGTAATCTGGGGAAGCAAGGAATAGTTTACCTGTCAGATTTGTGGAATAGGGAAGACTTTATGACCAAAGAAGAGTTAGAGAGCATTATAAAATGCAAAATGAATAATCTTGATTACATTAAACTGAAAAGTTTCTGTACAAACAAAGCCAGTGTAACCAAGATTAAGAGGGAAGTGGGAAACTGGGAAAGAATTTTTACAACCAGTGTCTCTGTTAAAGGCCTCATTTCTAAAATATACAGAGAACTGAGTCAAATCTATAAGAATACAAGTCATTCCCCAATTGATAAATGCGCAAAGGATATGAACAGACAATTCTTAAAGGTAGAAATTAAAGATATCTATAATTATATGAAAAAATGCTCTAAATCACTATTGATTCAAGAAATGCAAATCAAAACAACATTGAGGTACCACATCTCTCCAGTCAAATTGGCTAAGATGACAAAACAGGAAAATGACAAATGCTGGAGAGGATGTGGAAAAATCAGAACTCTAATCCATTGTTGGTGTAGTTTTGAACTGATTCAACCATTCTGGAGAGCAATCTAGAACTATGCCCAAAGGGCTATAAATAATTGCATACCCTTTGACCCAGTAACACCACTTCTAGGGTTGTATCCCAAATAGATCATAGACGTGGGAAAAGGACCGATATGTACAAAAATATTTATTGCAGCTCTCTTTGTGGTGGCAAAAAACTGGAAATTAAGGGGATGCCCATCAATTGGAGAATGGCTAAACAAGTTGTAATATAGGAATGCAATGGAATACTATTATTCCATTGTGCTATAAGAAATGAGGAGGAGATAGAGTTCATATTTACCTGGAGAGGCTTATACAAAGTGATGCTAAGTGAAAAGAGCAGAATCAGGAAAAATTTGTACACAATAACAGACACATCATATGTATGACAACCAACTTCAATAAACTGGACTCTTCTCAACCACACATAGTTATAAGACAACTCTACAAGTCTCAGGATGGAAGGAGATGTCTACATTCAGAGAAAGATCTAGAAAGAACAGAGTTTAAATGGAGACTGAAGCAAACTCCATGTTTTCTTTTCCATGTTTGGTTTTGTTTCTTCTTTCCCATTGTTTACTCCATTGGTTACAACCCTTTTATACAACCAGACTGATGTCCAGTGTGAAAGTATTTGCAGATCTTATACTTGATTGCATGCTGCCATGGGAGGGGAGGGGAAGAGAGGGGAGAAAATCTGAAACTCAAGGGATTATGGAACTGAATCTTGTAAACTAAAAGTAAATAAACAAATCAATTTAAATTTAAAAAAATGAATTAAAGGCTGGAAAATCATTAGGAATTATTGTTATGGGGAAGGAATTTCAGAGGAGGAGCAGTTTCCCTTCTGTTAGTGTGAAGCTGGTCACCACTGAGGGGCATCTTTGTCTTTTCAATTGCATTTGGAAGGTGGATTAGATTTTGGGGTTTGTCAGAGGTTTGAGGAAAAGCACAGTCACATTGTGGGTTTCCCAGGAGACTTTTCTCATGGGTGAATTATTGTGTATCTTCCCTAGTGAAATCAACCTCTGATTAGGTTGTGCTAGTGGTTGTATGGTTTCAGTGTTTTCCTTAACATACACTCCTTGAATCTCACGTGTCATGGTTATTCTTGGTGCTACCAAACTGATTTAGTTCAGTCCCCTAGTATTTGACAAAATTAAACCTTTCTGAGTTACTCATGGGTCTGACATTTGAGTCTGACAAGACACTATTTTGAGACTGAAGGACTGAGAATCTAGGAACTAACAATTATGTGTTGATAGCAGTATGTTAGTGGTGAGTAGCAAACTTTGAATCTTAGAGTTAAAACTTGGTCATCTGACCACTCTCCACTATTATGTGGGAATGCATATTAGCCATCTAGAAATGTGAGAAAAATGACTGCACCTAACATGCTTTCCATTTTTTTAAGGATCCATATTTAATCAACATGGGACCTGCCTAATGGGACCTACCAATTTGCCTAACACAAATTGAAACACTAACCTTAGTAAGATAGTAGATAGCCTTAGTAGGTAGCCTCCACGAGTATACTTATGTTTTAGGGAATATGCTCATATTCATAAATATTGAAAATTAAGTGACATCTCTACCTTTCAAAGAGTAATTTTTCAACCAATAATAAAATTTGCTATTCAAATCACAAACTTCTTGGATAATATTATTTCATTTTAAAATTCTAGTTGACCTTGACATAAAACAGGAAAATATACACAGAAAAAGCAAAATCAAAATAGAAAAAACATGAAAATATACACTTATGGCCTCCTTAATCTTTTGTTAATGCATTGGATTTTCTGTTCAGCTTCTGTTCAACTAATGTGTCACTTCTGTTATAAAGCCTTCCCTGATCCCCACATTGCTAATGCTCATTCTCTCTTCAACTTATCAACTTATCTTTCATCTACTTACTTTGTGTACAGTATTACTTCCCCTTCCCTCCATACCCCTGTAAGAATAAATGTAACAATCATGATAGCAGGGAGTGTTTCATTTTTACCTTTGTATCTGCACCAACTTGGAATTCACTAAAGAACTATTATTGTGGAGGTGACCTTGGGTTCTCACGAACTGTGCTAACAGAGCATAAACTTTGGAAACTTTGGCAGGTGCTACAAAGTCTTCATATACAGTCTGAACAACCAAGGTCTTCCAAGGACCTACAAGCTAAATTTGGAGAGCCTTGTCACCTGATTGGTCTGGTGATGAATTATTTTTCAGCTTCAGCAGCTCATGAAGACTGTCTGATTAAGGCAATGAGTAGGAATCTGAATGGGTGAAAGAGATGCCACTATGGATCAGGATTCTTGAAGTATTGAAAAAATATTGGACGTGGTCATTTCTGTCACAATGTTCACTGCCTGAGAGGAGGTGAGCTGTTCTTGAAGTTAGGAAGAGTCTGGTCAAGTTAACAAAGATTTATGGGCTGCCACTGTACCAAATGCTGAAGATATAAGAAAGGTAAAAGACTGTTTCTGCTTTCCAGGAATTCACAGTCTACTAGGGGGAGACAACATGGAAATAACTATGTATAAATTACACACACACTTACACACACGCATACACATACACACACGATAATTATGGATATTATGGAAATAATTATGAGAGGGAATGCATTGAATTAAAGATTAGGAAAGGCTTCCTATAAAAGGTAGAATTTTAGCTGAGACTTGAAGTAAGCCAGAGTGGCAAGGACATGGAGATGAGAAGGGAGAGCATTCCAAGCACGGGGGAATAACCATTTTAAAATACCTTAAGTGAGAAGATGGAGTGTATTGTTTGGGGAATAGCAAGGAAGCAAATGTCAGTCATGTCTGAATCATGATTCCATCTGGGGTTTTCTTGGAAAAAGAAACTGGAGTGGCTTACCATTTCCTTCTCCAGCTCACTTTACGGATGGGAAAACTGAGGCAAGTGACTTGTCCAGGGTCACACAACTAGTAAATGTCTGAAGCCAGATTTGAACTCAGGAAAATGAGTTATAAAAGTAGGATTGACAAGCTGGGTACAACCAGGGAAGACATGGAAGGTGTCCTTGAGATTGACAGAGGTAAAGAGGACGAAAATACTAGAGCTATATTTTCATTTCCCAATACATCTGCATAAAGTTTCCTGCAGCAAGTATCTCGGAGCCTTGTCACCAACTGTTGCCCATGCTTAAGATGTTCTTCTCTCCTCTGCTTCTTGAAATTCCTAGTCCCCTTTAAGGATCAGCTAACATCATCTAGAAAAGGCCTTTCATGATTTTCGCCAAGTTGCTAGAATATATATTGTTTTCTCCAGTAGAATGCAGCTCCCTTGACTGAGGTCAGGATCAGGGAATGCTGGAGTCAGCAACTATTAGGTCTAGAAAGCTGACTATTAAATTTTCAGAGTCAGTCATTCAATAAAGCACCCACTATGCACCAGGCATTTTTAACATTTACTCCTTGGAAATTGGCAGAAGTTACAGATCAGAACTTGATGTATTGTTTTGTTGATGATCTAGACTTAAGAAAGTGATATATTACTAACGCAGATTTAACCTAAAAGTGTGTCAGATACATTCTCTACCTTTACCCCCAATCATTTATCGATATATCCCCTATGTCAGAAACAGTTTCATTTTTGTCTTTTTATCTTTAGTGCCTAGCATAGTGCTGGGCCCACACTAGACAATAAATGGCTTTTGGATTGAATATCTAGCCAGTATCATCCCTTAAGTATAGAACTACATTAATTTTATGATAACAGAAATAAAAATATAGTTACTAAACTTGCTTGAGAATTTCCAAAAAAGGAATCAGATATTTCCATTCCATTTCATAAAGAGGGAAGAAATGTACTTGCTGATTTGCTGAGCAGGCAATCTTTCCATGGAAGATGGTGAACATTTGTATGGCACATTTGTTATTAAAATACTAACTGTCCTTTTCTCATCCTCTCTGTAATGTAATTAAAACTGCTTTTTGGGAAAACGACAGTGCTTATCACTTTCCTTTAAATAAAGCCAATGTGTATGACTTGGGAGGGCAGAGGGAATGGAGACATGTGGGGTTCTAGCAGAAATCTGAGATTTGTACAAATAATACAAAAAGTCTACAGTGCATGTGATAACCCATTACAAATTTATCACTGTGGGGCCCAGAAAAATGGTAGCATTTTCTTCTCAGAATCGCAACCTATAATTCAAATGACTTGCAGGAATGTCTGTAAGTAATTATTACCTCTGCTGTGCATTAACAAGGAGGCTAAGGCATTTGTGAAGAAGCTGTCATACAATGTGCAATGTGACAAGATTCACAATGACTTGGTCTAGTTCCATCAGAAAAGACAGCATGAGACCTTCCACCATTCCAGATTATGCCATGGCTCTGGGTGACATCCCAATACAGTTAGCATAGCTGTTTTCAAGTTATAAAGTAACAGCTGGCACTTTTAAAAGAACATAATTTTTTATTTTAGGAATGACACTCACATGTAAACCTCAAGCCTATTCTCTCCCCTCTCATTGCCTGCCAGAAAAAAGCAAAGCATGATTAATGTAACATTGAATTTTTTCTTTAAAAAAAAACAAAACAAAATTCTAATTTCTCCTAGATTTGAAATTCATATGGTTCACACAAAACCTAAAGGTTGTAGTTGATGGTGATTTTTTTTTCTTTTTGTTTTTGTCAAGCCAATGTTTCATTCTAAAAAAGCTTCCCAGGTTGATCATGGATGAGTAAACAAGAAGTTGTATTCATGACTAACATCTCTGTGGTACAAATTGAACAAATAGACTTCCGTATACTCAAGACTTCACTAGTATGTTAAATTTTATTTAATTCAATTCAAGGAACGTTTCTTAAGTAATTAGTATGTGGCAGAAACTCTTCTATTTGTTGCACATACAGACAATCAAAATGGCTCCCACCCTCAAGGAACTTCCATTCTTCTCTGGTGAAGCAACATGTGTATATATAAGCAAGTTCCAAATATCTAAGTAATTTCTTCTGGGAGAGGGAAGGGGAGGAAAGAGGAGCTCTAACAACCCTGGGAAATTCAGAAGGCTCTCACGTAGGGCGTAGTGTTTGAGCTGAGCCTAAAAATTAGCTGAGAATTTTAGGAAAGAGGTAAAGAGCAGGAACATATTGGAGCCACAAGATCCAGTTGTGAAATTTTCAATGTGGGTATTTATACCATGTGGCAAGTTGTCAGTCATGGCTGCTTTATTGGTTTGTTGATTTCTAGGCTTAAGAAAGTGATAGAGAAAATGCTAAAAGTGCAAATTAAACTCAAAAGTGTGTCCTGCCCTACATTTTCCCCTTTCCCCCCCAAAAATTTATCAGCACATCCCTGGTGGGGAGGGATGCTCTTGTAGGCCTGTCTAGAGGCACAAAAACCAAATAGACCGGTTTGCCTGAAACCTTGTGTGACACAGTAATATCTGGAAAGAAATGTCTGACACACAGTCTGGAAAGCTAGCTTACCATGGAGCTGTAAATGTGTGTATGTGTGTGTGTGTGTGTGTGTGTGAGTGTGTACACACACACACACATATACACATATATAACATTATATATACACACATACATATACACATATATGTATATCTATACACACACTATATGTACACAAGCTATTGATGTGCTGATTTTATTTTCCATATGTATGTTTAATGCTCCATTATCATATAACCTAAGGACTTCTACTTGTCAACACAGTTCTGCCCTTGCTATGATGTACACTTGAAAAACATAACACTATTTATTTTAAAACATTTTATAATTAAGAATTTTCACTGATTCCCATAGGCTGAGTTGTCCTGCATACAAATCTGTTTAAATTAGTAATATGTTATTGTGCAGGAGTACCTCAATCTATAAAACAGATACATTTATGTAGAAGCTATATTTAAATGACATTTTAAAAATGAAACCATATTTTCCCAAAGACTTACACTGTAATGTCAGAGAGGTAAAAAAAGGATGTTGGCCACAAAGCAATATTTAAAAATCACGCTGCTAAAAATTATAGATTTCATAGAAAATAATTTTATACTAAAACATTATTAATAGTATTTCAGTACGTCAATATTGTACTAGAAACACAATTCCTCCAACTGCAAAAGGGCCATTTTTTCACTCCATCTGAACGTATATGAAAGTGGACTTGCCTCATTTAAATTTTTATTACTTTTCCCTTTCATGAGAATCAAGAGTCTTCTCTTGTTCTTGTTCAGTCATTAATTGTGTATGACTTTGTCAGGGTTTTTCTTGGCAAAGATACTGGAGTGGTTTGCCATGGCCTTCTCCAGTGGATTAAAGCAAACAGAGGTTAAATGACTTGCCCAGGGTCACACAGCTAGTGATTAGTCAGTTAGGTCTTTCTGCCTCCAGGGCCAGTGTTCTAACTATTGAGCCACCTAACTGCTTCTCAATTCTCTTCTAGTCTCCACCTATATTCCACATAGAATATACTGTCTAAATATTGAACTATGCCTCACACACACAGTAGATATTAATGTTTGTTGACTGACTATGCACAAAGGATAGGGATTCGAGCTCTGCTGTAAAAAAAATAACCAATTTAGATTGGAAATTCAAAGACCTATCTGAATCAAATAATTTTATGCCTAGAAAAATTATGCAACATGAAGAATTTAAACAAAATGTTAGCAAATTGACCACAGTAAACATACTAAGAAAGAGTATATACTATATCTTGGTTGGATTTCTACCACAAATATAGGTTTAGATCAATATTATGAGAATGATAAACATAATAGACCATATTAATAACAAAAGCAATATGTATCACATGATTCTATGAATAGATTAAGAAAAAACCTTTAATAAAATACTATTCACATTTCTGTTAAAAAAATTCTAAGGTGATAAATACTGTGAAAACCCTGATAATCATGGGAAAAGCGAAAGAGTAGGAAATAGAAAGTTTATGGAAATAGTGTGCCTTGTAGCTCTCTGCTCTCTGTCTTTCATTCATCATTCAATAAATATTTATCAAGAATGTTCTTACTAAAGTGGCTAGGTGGCACAGTGCATAGAGCACCAGCCTTGGAGTCAGGAGGACCTGGGTTCAGATCTGGTTTCAGACACTTAACTAAAAAACTAGCCATGTGACCCTGGGCAGGTCACTTAACCCCAATTGCCCTACCTTCCCCCCTCCAAAAAGCAAATAAATAAATAAATAAAGATAATGTTCTTACTACATGGAAAACACCGAGTCTATCTTCCCAAATACTAATTCCTTCTCTTCAGTCTTCCCATTCTAATCCATTAAAGTTGGGGGTTGATAACCCCTTAAGAGAGAGGAGCTCTTTTGTGTTATATTCTTAGAATATAACTTTCTAAAGAGTTGTGTGTGTGTGTGTGTGTGTATTCGTGTGTATGATACCAGAGATTCTTTTTTACAATAGATCATACTGACATGAATATAAACTCCTTCATTACTTTGACCAAGAATCACTTTCAGTTTAGAAGCTGCTGGTTGCTGACCTCTATTATAAGTCTAAGTATAAATTCCTGCCAATGTCAAGTATGGTTTATTTACCTCTTAAAGGAGCCGGCACACATTATGGTCTTCAGACAGAGAATTGGGAGGAGAGAATTTGAACCTTATGAACCCAGCATCATTCTTTGCTGACCTTCTATTTTGAGAAATAGTCTCATTCTAAGCAAAGCTCAATTAGTTTGGGACAGACACAAACAAAAGTTAACCAAGATGTTGAGGCTTTTACCACCCCAAATACTCATTCATTGGAATTACAGGGTTCCACAAGGAATTATAGGATGGCAGTGTTTCTCATTAGTGTGAACATCTCTGCTTGGCCAAGAATTTTCTTTCATTAGACTTTTACTCTGTATCCATGATTCCATATTTACCTTCTATGAAGTATGATGGGCCACACCCTGAGTCTTTAAGATGACAGCTCCCATTGATTGACTGATAGCACCAGATGATTGTTGCTTTGAAGATAACTCAATGGTTATTATGAATAATAAATACAGAGAACTAAAGCATCCAGAAGTCCACTGATAATCGATTCATCCTTTTTTTTGTTATCTTTCTCTCCCAGTTTATTAGTGTTATCTAGGCCACACAGATCTCCTGAATCACTGTTCTCTTACAAAAATTAAGCACTTTTCAGAGAATTTCTTCCTGAAATACTTCCCTTCCAGTCTCTATTCATTGGATGGCTTTCCCATTTATAAGTACCCACCAGACCAGTTACTACCAGCTGAATGATTTTTACATTTTTTTCTCTCTTGAACTATATTTGCCATCTGTTGGCCTAATCACCTAATGAGCCCAATTCTATAAAATCATGTTCCATTATTCTTTGTTGTTTTCTCTGCCTCCAATTTTTTTTTAGTCGCATCTGGAAACTTTCAGACACTGTTTTCGATTCACTAATTAAAATTACTTATAAGTAGTATAATCAACTAAATCTGAACACAGAGCCTTTATGCTAAAAACACTTCTACTAGTTATAACCCATTCTCCTAGCCCACCTACTGGGTCATTTTTGATGAATCCTTAGTTATCAGTTACCTTAACACAGCAGATCCCCTCAGAAAACATGAAAGCATCTTAACTACCACTTTTTGGTCAAGGCAGTCAAATCTTCAAGGAATACTTTGCAGGTGAGATATACACTTCAGCTTTCAAAAACCTGAATTCACAGTTATATTTTAAAATGTGGAAGAGATTTGTACTCAACATGATTTCAGACAAGATCTCCATGAATCATGTGGAACCACCCAATGTAACTAAAAGACGGATTGCTTTCTTTCTTCTTAAAATTGAACTTTTGGGAACTTGTGGCAAGATTTGCTTAGAATAGCTTTGTAAACACCAGTCTTTTATGTTCCACCAGATTTTGGTTTTTGCCATGTTCTGTGTGCTATTATAGATGAACCAACTTCCCACTACCAATTACTAGCATTCCAAATATTTTTTTTTCTTACAGCTGAGTAGGACTCATGAAGGAGAATGAAGTATGGTAGCCTGTTTATTATTGGATAATCTGTCTTGTAACATAAACATTTAGACCTATGATTCCAAGCTCTGGTTTTGTGCCTCTCTAGTACTAGAATACCTCATTGAGTTCCATAGGTGATATGAAAATTGTTCAAAAGTTAAGACAAAATCAACTGGTTTGTTCTCTTTAATTAAGGAAAAATTATTATATCATACAGCACTGGAAAAAATAAGGAAAGTGTTGGAAAAAACAAAGAATGATAGAGCATTGCAGCTCCTCACTAGTTGGTAGTCAAGGGAATAGACATTTAATAAGTAAAATGTGTTGACAATGGCAAAATATATCTGCTAAAAGGCCACCTCTGTTGACCAGTCCAGGAGCAGAGGTGAATCTGGAGTCTTAAGGGTTATGCCAGTGGGACATGGCCTCCTGCACATTCTATTAGTCAGGTTGTCAGTCAGCAAACATTTATTAAATACTTATTTCTTGTCATGAACTATGCTAAAGTGCTGGGGATATAAGAAAAGTGAAAAACATGGTCCCAGACCTTAAGGAGTTCACATTCTAATAGGGGAGACAACTATGCAAATACTTTCAAGATACGTATAGATAGTATAAATAAGAGATGATCTTAGAGAGAAGGCACCAGTAGTCAGATAGGCTAGAAAGGCCTTTTGGACATATCATTTGAGCTGATAATTTAAGAAAACCAGGGAAACCTGAGGAGGAGAAAAGAGAGAATATACCGGGCATAAGGAAGTGTCATATGTCAGGAACAGGAAGATGGTCAGTGCTACTCGCCATGCTGGAAAGACTGTGAGTATAGCCACAGGGAAAGACTGGACTTGTGCTGTCCAAAGATGAAAGCAGTAAGTGTGAAGAGGCTCATGCCATAGAATCATGTATCTTTGGAAATCCTGAAGAAGAGTGGCAAAAAATAAAAAATAATTGCCAATGAGAGCAGCGTGGTTCCAGATTTATTTTTATCTTCCAAGCTAAGAACATATTGAAGAATATTTCCTTTCTAAAAGGCAGAAATTTCTATCTTTCAAGTGGTATTGCTTTAAATCAAAGTGTAAGGTTTTGGGTCATATATTTGTAAATTTTTTAATAATTAAAATGCTAAATTAAAGGAATAAAATGCACAGGAAATTTCAATCATAGGAGGGTGAAGGGGAAGGAGCCTGGTATATAGATACATGATTTAATGAAAAGCAAAAGGCTTCAGGGGGAACTTCTTTTAAAGAAAAAAAGTTAAGCAATTTAAAAAAATGTCAAATTACTTTGAGAAAGTGCTGTGTCTTTTCCTTGAAATTCAACATCACTGAGAATCAAGTATCATGTCTGTTTGGGCTGACTATAAGTTTTAAAAACCATCCCGTTTGGTTTTTACCAGAGTAGTAACTATGCTTGCAAGAGTTTAGGCCACTGAAAATGAAAAACAGCCATATCATGAAGCACACAGTAACCATTTATGTTGGTTTTGTCCTCTGTGCATAAATCAGCAGGCAATGAATGACCATTGTGCTTCTGGAAATGTTATGCCAGCACCAGCAACTTTGTTAATTTTGGAAACTCATTGTTTCTCGCTACACGCTTGTGACTTAAATGTTCCAGGCTTCTATTCAGTAATGAATCGGACTCTGAATTCAGAGTGTCCCTAGATACCTGTAGTGGGGAATACACAAGGGTATAATCCATCAGCCAACAAAATGTACCAACTTGTATTCATACCCAGAATCTAGAACTGTATTAGGTCCTTTTTGGTGTTAGCACAAACAGTAAGCCTTCCTGTACTATGGGAGGAAGGAAGTGGTGGAACAGGAATGTCATGCATTTCTGGCTGTGCTGTAGCTGGTATAAAGTTACATGAAAGAGTCAACACAATCACTCTAGGTGTATGTGAAATGGAGTCTTTATAATTTTTCACATTCAGAGCAATAGAAAGAAGAGAAAGAGAAAGATATCAAGAAAGCCCTGGGTATAGTGATACAGCACAGAGATTGTGATAATGTGCTCCCCAAGGGTCCGCCTGTATGTGTACATACATGTATTTCTGTGCTCTGCTGGGACTTGGGTCATTCAGGAAGGGACAACAACAGGACAGGTTGCTTCAGTCCTGAATCTATCCCTAAGTGGCTATATTGTTTTGAGTTCTGTGGTCTAGACAGAGGTAGCCACCTAACAACCTATGATGAGTTTATTCATTAAGATGGAGTACCTAATCACCGCTTGATAATCACTTGCCTTCGTGGAAGGTTGCCAAGAAGTAGGGTCTTGTATGTGACATTCAGACAGAAAAAGCAAATTATAACTCATTTATTTTTTTCCCCTATAAGGGTTTACAATTTAATGAGAGGACAGGACACACGCTCATGAATTTATCTTACCCAGCCTCCACCACCAGGAAACCAGGAGATGGCATCTTCTTCCTCTTCTTGATTTCCAAGTCTTGTTCAAGAACAAGTAATCAAATCAATGCCACCAGTGCTACTGGAAAGGGAGACACAAACAACAGCACTATGGTTTCAAGCACGATCTCTGTGACTCTCCAGACCAGTATTCCTTTCCTTGGCCTCCACTTCTTTCCATGGGTTGCCTCCCCCTATTAAAATGTGTAACTCGAGGTCCAAAGCCTGTTACTTCGGATATGGTGTCAGTATGCAACCCAAATGCTACATGTAGGGGACAGTTAGTGCTACAAATATAAGCTCTTTGAAATTAAAGACTGTTCTTCTTTTGATTTGGATCACTAGTGGTTAACAAGTGCTTGGCACATAGTAATCACTTAATAAATGCTCATTCATTCATTCATTGAAGAACCCATATAAAAGAAATAGAATCATATCATACATAATAGGAAGAACACTGTATTAGAAGTCAGGACATTTGGGTTCTATTTGCAGCTTTGTTAGAAGACTTCCAGTAAAGTGTATAATCTTTCTTTGTCTCAGTTTCCTTTTCTGCATATTGGGAGGTAATGATTCCTGCCCTGTTTACCTCACAGAGTTGTTGTGAAAACCAAATAAATGATTGTGTAGGCAATTTGAAATGTACAATATGCTACTGAAGTAGAAGGTGTTATTATAATGACTATAGCTATATGAAAGCATAGTTACAGAGAATGTTGGAATGGCTGGGATTACTAGGTAGGGCTGAGTGGGGTTAGAATTATAAAACTTCATGTCTCATTTAGATAAATTCTGGCATCTTACCTTTTTGTCTCTTTTCAGAAAAAAACAAAACAAAACAAACAACAAACAAAAAAACCCCAACAATCTTTTGTTATGTTCTACTTTTAGGATGATCATATCAAATGCCAAAGGAATTTTACTAGCTTTCAGCTGGGTTGTGGTCAGCAAATGATCATTATCTCATCTGCAGGAAGCCTGCCTGTCATCACATTTCTGCTACGTGATAGGAAATAGTTTAAAGTTCAGCAACATAGGGACTACTAAAAGAAGCTGTCAGGCTTATCAACGAGTTTTCTTGCCATTGGGTGGTAGAAACACATAAAGATTCTGCTGATCAAAGTAGGAATCAAATTTACAGTGGCTTCTGGATCAACCAGAAGCCCAGGGATGCTCAGGAGGTCTTGACCCTGGTTCTGCTTACCAGGAGAGATTGTTTGCCTCTTGGTGGGGGTCAGATCTACTGACTTGAATGTATGTGGTATCATTTGTAGGTGCCTGTAACAGATGATTAAGTTTAGAGGGCAGTGATAAGTCTGTCCTTCTGATTTCAGTAATATGAGGAATTCTCTTTACCAATCAAGGTGGACACCTTATCTGAAACTTCTAGATTTGCCTAAAACACTGAAAGGTTATATTATGACTTGCCGAAGCTTATATAACCAGCATATTTCAGAGACAGGACTTGAATTCAGGTCTTCCACCCTATCATGGTGCCTCTCTGGAGAGGACTAAGTCTGGGAATTTCCAAGAGTTAGACAACTGGCTTAATTTGAGTTAACTTCTCTATAATACTGAGTTTATAATAACAGGTCTTTGTGCAGAAAGATTATTTGTAAGTACAAGGGATGATTATGGTATATTTATAAGCCATCAGCTAAATTAATTTGATCCATCTATAATAGATATTATCATCCATCTTTATAATATAATAATATAATATCCATCTTTAACTACTTTAAAGATTCATGTAAACATACAGACAATATACTATAAGGACAATTTATTTTTTAAATCAAAGCTTAAACAGGCACAATATCATTTTTTGAAGTAAAGAAAGGGACTATAGGTGAATTTTTTATTTTTAAAAGAAATTTATGGGCTAAGTGAGAGGCTATATGGCACAGTGGACTGACCCTAGTTAGAAAGGTCCATGTTGAAGTCCAGCCTCTGACACATACCATTTAACCATGGGTAGTCATTTAACTTAGCTGTTTCTCCTGCACCCTCAACAACAGTATAAACCTATGCATTATAGAAGTAGTGTTTCTATAACCAAATTTCCCTAATCAACAAGACTGACCTCAAAAAATCCATTGGGCATATTAACAAAAAGACATTAAATAAGGATAATTCAGAACACAGTTTGTATTGTTATAAAGAGTGCTAGATTTAAGAATCAAAGGGCCTCAGCATTGAAACCTGGCTCTATCACTTACCACCTGTGTGGTTTTAGAGTAGTCATTCATGCTCTTTAGACCTAACTTCTTCACTTGTAAAATAAGAGGTTGAACTAAATGACTTTTAAGTTTAATTTCAGCTCAGAATCCATGATGTCACAATGCATCCTTGAACACATCATTCACAATACAAGTACTTATCATTTTTATGAGTTTATACTGTATGGATTAAAATCAGCTTACAATACTCTTAAAATATATATTTTTTAAATTTTTGTAAAGAACTAGGCAACTATACAGTTAATTTTGTTCAAAATAAAAAGCTTTCAAATTTGCATCAAAATTAAGACTGCTTAATTACAACCCTGACACCAGCAACCTCTTTAATTATATGTGTTAAAGAGACTGACATCCTGGGGGGATAACCAACTCAAAATTAGTCTGATTTTTTGAGTGCCTCTATATGGAAGTGTGTGTGTGTGTGTGTATGTGTGTGTATGCATACACCAATGCATAGTTCATAAGGAATTTTAAAGTATTTTAATACAAAGGAGTGAAAGCATTCAATAATTCTCCAGGAATTTGCCATTTTCCACTTTAGAAATTCTAAGAGGTGGGATTGTTTAGTTAGAAGATGGATGAAGAATTTTGCAAATTTTAAAGAACAGATTAGCTTCCTATACGTTCCCTGTCTAAATTGCAAAGTCATAGGGTTTGTGTTTCTGTTTTTTAGAGCTGGAAAGAACTTTAGAATCCAACCTTTGATTAATGCCTTGTTATTATTATTGATATTTTGAAAAGTAGTGCATGATTCTAGAGCTCCTCAATCACAAATACATTAATAAAAACCAGACCTCAGAAGACACAATAGAAAATATTGACTACTGGTTGCTTGGTTGTATCCTATATGCTATAATCGGAAAAATAGGGGAGGGGCCTATTCATCTTTATTTCATCCCTTGGAGTGTTAATTCTGGTGTAAGATGGCTGCATTTCTTTATCTCATCACTCTGATTCTTTGCTTTAGGATGTGCCTTTTCTTTATTTCTTTTGCTAATGTGGAGCCCGGTAGCTCTTTGTTCCCATTGTGCCCTGTCTTCTTTCCTTCTTTGTGTAACAGGAATACTGCTTACCCGCATCTGCTACTGAGCATGCGAAAAATCCTTTCATAGACCCTTTACTTAGGACTTTCATTTGAAGGACTCCACTTTTCCAGGTTTTAGTGGCATCCAGAGGAGACTGGAGATAGATTGAAACTCAAAAAAAAAAAGGGGGGAGTGTAGGGTGAGGTCTTAGTTTCTAAGAGAGGTGAAGGTAGGCAGATGGGGATGTTCGGGGGCAACAGACATCACATGAGGGTTGTACTTTTGTTTATATCAAAGCTTTCCCTGGTTTGTGTATTTGTTTATGGATATACTTCCATTACTCATTGCATTGGAGACTGGGATATTGATCAACAACATAAGAAAACATATATACATATGAACATATGTGGATATATACACTCATGTGTATACAGTATAAATGTATGTTTACACACATAAATATATTTATTTAGCACTTACTACCAAGTATTATACTAGTTACTAGAGCTACAGTACAAGGAATAAAGCAATCCCTACTCACAAGTCTTAGTGCAGTCTTAAATGATTTAAACTTTAAGTTTAGCTTAAATTATATAAGCATCCTATTTAACTACATGAAAGTAATTAAATAGGAGATAGCTTGGGAAGGAGAGTACTAACAGTTGGGGTAATCAGGAGTAGGCTTTTGCAAAAGGTTGTACTTAAGCTGAGTCTTACAAAGAGATGCAATGAGGTGGAAGCAAGAAATTTCTGAATTCTGAGCCAGTGGAAGTTGAAAGAAGTGTGTGTGTGTGTGTGGGGGGGGTAGGTGGTGCAGTGAATACAGCACTGGCCCTGGAGTCAGGAGGACCTGAGTTCAAATTCGACCTCAGACACTTAACACTTATTAGCCCTGTGATCTTGAGCAAATCACTTAACCCCAATTGCTCTGCCTTTCCCCCTCCAAAAAAGCAAAAAAAAAACCCCAAAAACAAAGAAGAAGAAAAAGAAGAAGAAGAAGGAAGTGTGACATGAAGAAGAGATAAGGCCAGTTCATGTGTTTGAAGTTGAAAGGATGATTTGGGGCTAGGTTGTGAGGGACTTTAAAATTTAAACAGAATTTCCACTTCATCCTGAAGAGGGTTAGGGCTGCCTGAGACCCCAAAATACCAACATGCCTGGGTCCTGCAGAAAGAATTCCACTCAAGTCTTCTCAGCCAAAGAAAAAGTAAAGTTTATTGATAGTTCAAGTTCGACATATGGGTTAGACTCTTAAGGAGTCAGTCTATGCTAGACTGTTTTATGTAGCTTTCACAAAGAGCAAGTCTGTGCTAAGCTATTCTATGGTGCTCTCACAGAGCAAGTCTCCACTGGGCCATTCCACAGCGCTCTCACAAAGATGAAGGGAAGATGGGGTCTTATATACAGAGGAATCTAGGGGTAGTTCAGAGGAGGAGCCTGGAGAGGGTCTTCAGGAGGAGCCAATGAGGTCTGACTCCAGTAATGAGTTTGGAGAGGGAGACTGATGTTTTGATAGGCTCCAGGGTGGGAAGCAGATGGACAATGGAGGGCCAGGCTAGTAACAGGTTTGGGCCCAGCCACAATGAAATACGTATAGCCTCTGCAAATGCCTCCTGAAGATTCAATCAGACTTGAAGAGGTTTCCCAGAGTATGTACCTCAAAGATTCAAAGAGAGCTCAAAAGGGGTGGGGAGTGTCCCAGAGCCTACACCTCATCAATCCTAAAGGAATATAGGAGAGCACTAGATGTGATTGAGTAAGAGAGTGACATACTCAAATTTTCAGGAAGTCCCTAAAAATTACTTTAGCAGTTCTGTGTAAGATAGACTGGAGCCCTGAGAATACAGGAGGAAACTGTTGTAATAATCTTTCTTCTCCTCTGACCCCTTTTTGAAGGGGGGAGGGTAGGGCAATTGGGGTTAAGTGACTTGCCCAAGGTCACAGGGCTAGAAAGCCATTAAGTTGTTGGATTTGAACTCAGGTTCTCATAACTCAAGGGCTGTTGCTCTATTCACTGAGCCACCTAGGGGTCCCCTGTTGTAATAATCGAAGGGAGGAGTAAAAGGGGCTAGAACTAAAGTGGTAGTTGTGTGAATATAGGGAAGTGTTTGAATTCAAGAGATATGGCTGTAGTAGGTGCACGGTTTGGCAGCTGGTTGGAGGAAAGTGAGCAAGCAGTCAAGGATAATGTGGAAAGTTGCCAAGACCTGGGATCTCTGAAGCATGATACCTTAAACAGAAATAGGGAAATTTGTTAGAATGGAGTGTGAGGGGGAGTTCAGTTTTGGGCAAATCTGGGTAGTAGAAATTTAGGAATAGATTCCAGAATTTGGAATGTGAGTAGTACAAGTATTCTATCCTGCTGCAGGGACAAAGCCAGGGCTCCAGTCACTGCCATGGGTGTGACATGCCAGTGCCATGGCTCCAGTCACTGTGCCTGAGCTCAAGTTATCTTTTGCTGAAGAAGAAGCTAGAGGAAGAATTCCCCAGGCCTCTGGAACATCAATGGGGAGGGGATCCTCAAAGTCCCCTGATTATTTGAGATAAGATTGCTGGGAAGTTTGTATATTCCAAGAAGGCTGGATAAGGCTTTGTGGACTCTCCAAATACATGCATACTGTGTCAAGTTCAAGGCCACTCTGGACTAGTGGGACCTGAAGACAGAGTTCAGGAACCTTGTCCTTATCTGTGCCCACTGATGCTCTATGATGGAAAAGACTAAAATGTCCTCTGGATTCCTGGTTCTTCCCTGAAATCCTTGTACCTGTTGGGTGTGTGTGTGTGTGTGTGTGTGTGTGTGTGTGTGTGTGTGTGTAAGATCTCACCTATCCTATGGATCTGTTGGATTTGTACTTCTTCCTGCCCCAACTCAACCTAAATGCTGTCTCCCCCATTGAAGTCTCCTTTCATTATTCTGTCCTGGGTCTATCAGGTCTTCCCTCTTCCCTGCTCAAGTGTTGTCTCCTGTCCAGACTCCTGGGTCCTCAGAGACCTCCTGGCAAAATGAGAAGGTAATGACGTCAAAATTGCCTTGTACCATGTAAAGAGAGACCTTTTTCACCTTTGCTGAAGATGGAGGGAGGCTCCCACCTGACATGGTCTGGCCCAGGGAAGTCCACGGAAACCTGTGAAGCAGTATTTGCTACAAGGGCTAATAAGTAGAAAATACGAGTTTAAGAAAAAGAAAAAAAGAAAAGAAAAGCTAGGACTAGGTTCCAGAACCTCCCTCCGTTATCCCTATGGAAAAAGTCAATGAAAAAAATAGTGGAAAGGATCTATTGAAGAAAGTGGGGGATGTTTAGCTTGGAGAAGTGAAGACTGGAAAAGAGAGGGAGATGAGAGCCAGATTCAAGTACGTGAAGGGTTGTCACGTATAGGAGATATTTAGACTGTTTGATTCCAATGAGCAGAACCGGGAGCAATGTGTAGAAGATGCAAAAGAGACAAATTTAAGATTGACTGCAGGAGATTGTCTTAGAACTATCCCGAAGTGCAACGGTGGGTTCCCCCTTCATGGCCATATTTACGCGGATTTGGAACCCTTTGTTGGGTATATTGCACTGTGTTCCAGTGGAGATTCCTTTCTTGTATGACCGTTGAGAACCATTCCAACGAGCAAATTTTGATTCTGAGAAAAGCTTCTCAAACCATTGTAGTCCTTGGTCATCTTTCCTTTTTGAAGAGAAACAATGACACCATGGGGTGATGTCTTGCCTTGCGTGAATTGGATTGAAGTCCTCATATATTTTTTTGTATCTGTGTTGCAGTGCCTGACAGCTTTTCGAACCAGTATGGTGTGCACCCTAATGGCTGTGAATTAACACTGGTATGAACGATTATAGATTTTTATTCTTAGCAATGGGTGGTGAATAAGCCCATAGCTCACCTGGAGCCTGAGCGCTTGGTCTCCCGGTATATACGCTTTCTAATGGGAGGCTGAGTGCCTCCTAAGGTACTTTCACGTCTCCTCCCCTAGTACTTAGGAAACAATGCGCGCCCACCCACCAGACAGGCTCTGTTAAAGGTTAGGGATGAATGAGAGGAAGGGAAACTTCAATCTGTAAAAACCACTCCCTGAATTAGGCACCTGAGCAGAGGTTCTGGAGTGCTTGTTTCCGTTTCGCCACCTAGACCCCTAGCCGAGGATCCGGCACCGCCCTTTCGCAGTTCGCAGTTCCCTCTCATCAAAGCGCGTCCCCCAACCGCTCCCACGCCACGCCACGCCCCCCACCCCCACCCGGCCCCCGCAAAAACCCGGAGCTGCGGAGTCCTGCTCTTGAAAGCCCTGTGGGACTGGAGGGGGCTCCAGTGAGCATGTGCAGAAGAACTTGGTGGTTGCCGGCCGCTCGCTCGCTGGCTCGCGCTCGCTCGGCCGGACGAGGCCGGGGCAGGTGGCTGATGCTCTCAGGGGGCTCGCTCTCTGCACCCGCAGTGCTGGCCGCCGGGCTCGGGCAGGCGGGAGGAAGGGAAGAGGGGCAGCGGCAGCGGCAGTCCCAGCTCGTGGGGACGGTGGCCCGGGCCTCAGTTCCAGGGTCCGGGAGCGCAGGATGGAGGCAGCTCTGCTGAAGCCACCCGCGCCGCAGATGATGGCGGAGCAGGTGAAGTGCTCCCCCGGCGGGGGTGGTCCCGGAGCCGGCTCCGGGAGCGTGGTGAACGCGGAGCTGGAGGTGAAGAAGCTGCAGGAGCTGGTGCGCAAGCTGGAGAAGCAGAACGAGCAGCTGCGGAGCCGGGCGGCCAGCGCTGCCGCGGCCGCCGCCGCCTCCTCCTCCTCTTCCTCCTCCTGCTCAGCCTCAGCCTCCTCCTTGGCCTCCTCCTTGACCTCCTCCGCGCACCCCGCAGCGGCCCCCGCCTCCCCCGCCTCGCACCTGCTGCTGCTCCCGCCGCCGCTGTCCCCTCCGGCCGTGGCTATGACTGTGACCGTCCCGCCCGCCGCTGGAAGCCCCCTGAGCCCCCCGGCCGCAGGCGCCGCGGGGGGACTGGCGCTGGCCTTAAGCAGCGGGGGCAGCGGCAGCAGCGGTAGCAGCGGCAGCGGCAGTCCGGCTTTCCCCGGGAGCTACTGCCTGCCCAGCCCGGCCCCGACCCTGCTGTGCAGCCTGGCCCAACCCGAACCCCCTTTCGTCTATTTCAAACCATCCCCCGCCGGCTTCCCCGGGCCAGGAGAAGCCGGCGGGGGAGGTAGTGGGGGACAGGAGCCAGGAGGCTCGTCTCCTCTGGGGTCGTCGGCTCCGGCCTCCCCTGCTCTGACCCTGCTAGATGAAGTGGAGCTTCTGGACCTGGAGAATGGATTCTGCAGCCAGCTGGAGGACGAATATACATGGTATTGTCGAGCCTTTTCCAGTCTTTCTCCCTTCTTTTATTATTCCAACCCTTGTGCTCATCTCGTAGCCCTGATCCCTGGAGTGTGTTCAGTTGCTTTGGCCTCCCGGGAAGGGGCTGTCTGTAAGGATCCTGGTCCCTGGGGTCCTGGATGTCCTGCGGGAGGCAGAGAGCTTGAAAGGTACCCCATCTGCGCTCTTAACGGCCTTTCCTTTCCTTCTCAGCTCCATCCTCCCTCCCTTCCTCTGAGACCCTGAAGGGAATTTTGTCGCCTCCTCCCCTCTGATACAGGAAATGGTGGCAGTGACAGGTGCAAGCAGCTTGTGTCCCTCCAGGGCTCCTGGCTCTCCTTGAGCGGGGGCGATTAGTTTTCATTCCCTTTAGAGGGACCCTGAATTGCTGGCCCCCCTTTTTTCTTTTTGCTGCTATACCTCCTGCTGAAGAGTATAAGCAAGCTATGAACTGGCTAGCTACACCGACTTGCCTTTTAATCCTCCTTTTGATACAATTGCTGGATCCCAGATTTCTTATTAGCATTAACTGGAAAATCCATATGATCTTGTTTTGCTGCTGTTTAAATCTACTTTTCCATAACATTGTTACCTTTCCCCTTTAGAGAAACGGAATCATCCAATAATCTGGATTCTCTCCCGTCCTCCACTCCCATGTACTTACTATTTGCCTGCTAATATGCCCTTTTTGCTCCTTTGAAGGGGAAGGATTTTTGCTATATAAGGAGCAATTTATTTTGCCTCGATCTGGGAAACCTGAGTTGGTGCAATCATAGATTTTTCAGTTGCTGCATTTCCATTGATATTTTATTCTTGTAGATCTCCTTTTGAAATTCTGACTTGCCTTGCAAAATGTGCTGACTTCACTGGCTTTCTCCTCAGTTATGGAAGTCAGAAATGTGGACATAACTATCAGCTCCTCAGCATGTGAGTGCTAGATGGACATTTGGTCAAGGAGAAGTGGATTTTGTTTTTTACTTTTAAATTCATTTGGAAACTCTTTACCTTTTTGCCTTGTCCATAGACTACTACTGCTTAGTAGCCTTTGCAACAGGAATAGCCTTTTGCAAAAGGCTCTTAATTAAAGTTCAGGAATTTCTAATTAGTAGATTCTCAACTGATGACCAAAGTCAGGCATGGCTTAAATAGGGTCCTGGTTCAAGAACTGAAAAGGACCTCAGATCACATCTAGTTCAACCCCCTCATTTTCCTCACCAGTAAAATGTGTCCCAGGGAGATTGTGACATATTTATGGGGAAAATGAACATCACTGTCACCTAAAATAACAGGGGAATGAAAACTTATTTTGATTACTGCTTATACTTTTGAATTGTTAACCTTGTGTTTTTCAAGATGTTTTGATTCCTTTTTTATTTTTACAGGCTTATTGCACTGATTGCATTTCTAAAATCCAGCAGAAGAGGAAATATTATATTTCCTCACCAGCTCCAATCTAGGGGAAGAGACTAAGTAGGGCAGAGCTTGCATTGACAAAGTATTTGTCTGCCCTAGGCCAAGTTTAAAATTGTAACACCTGGTGTGTTAACTGTCCCTTAAAATACATACTTCTTTACTGAAACTCCCAACTTGACTATGACAGGAAACCACCTTTTTCTCCCCGTCCCAATTGCATGTTCCACCAGAGACAGAATTTGTGGCACTAAAAATGTGCATTTTTAGAAAGGGACACTTTTAATGTTGTCTCTTTTGTTGCACTGTAAGCAGAGCTGCTTCCATTGCCTGTCCCTAAAAGACACTCAAGTGATTTCCCTTTTCTTAACTACTACCCTTTAGGCTTCTTTCTGTCCTTTTGTGTGATAGCCCCAGATAACATAAAGAAAAATAACTTTGGTGCTAAGTTTTAAATGTATGAAAGCTTAAAATATTCACAGGTGTCTGTCAGAACTTTTCTGTTTGATACCTGTGCAGGTGGCTCATTTCTTTAAACACCAAATGTACTCTAAGCATTTTCCAGTTTAAATCTTTCCCCCCCTCAAAGATTTAAGTGTTATCTAACTTGTAAGTTCTTAATCAGTGACATAGCTATGTTTTTAAAGGTCCTTAGCTAATTTTTAGTGATTTTGATTGCATTAAGTAAACTATTACTCTATTAAATGGGGGTAATGAGGGCGTAGATATTTAGACTAGAGACCTTTTTAAAAATGTAAGATAATAATAAATTTTAGTGATTTGATTCCTTAAAGTAACTTATGTACGGAACACTATACCAGATGGAGTAATGGGGGTTAGGATAATATTTGAGAACCTGCCCTCATGGAGCTTATAATAAGAGGATTATTACATATATACAAAGAACTGTTCACAAGAAGAAAGTTTCTGAAAATTTGAGTTCTTGACCTTTTTTGGATGGGATTATGCACCCTTTCAGTCTTGTAAATCCTATGAATTCTTTTAAATGCATGAAATAACAGAGTTACAAAGGAAACCAATTATATTGAAGTATAGTTATCAAATTTTAAAACCAGCAAAGACCTCTGCAAGTTCAGGGACACCAGGTTAAACCCCTTTGCCAAGGGGAAGCATCATAGGCTTTATTGAAGAGGTGCTATTTGAGTTGGGCTTTAAAGAGTGGGTAGGAATTCAACAGCTGTAGGTGGAAAGGCTTGGTAAAGAAGGCATGCATAGTGAGCAAAGGCATGGAGACAGCAAAGCAGCAGGGGGTGTACAGTAGACCAGTTCAGTTTGAAGCAGAGATTACATAGAGGGGGAGTAAATGTGAAATAGCTCTGGAAGGACAGCATAGTGCCAGATTGTGGAGGGCCTGGATGGCAGACTCCCAGAAATCTTATTAGCATTAATTGGGATATCCATTTGGTCTTGTTTTGCTCTTGTTTAAGTCTAATTTTTCCCTGCTTATGACCTTTTCCAATTTTATTCTGAGAGTGAAATGAGACTAACTCAATTCTCCCAACCAAATACAGTACTTGCCTGCTAATATTTCCTTTATGATTTTTTTAAGGCCACTGATTTTTCCTCTTTAAAGAAGAGTTTATATACTCTGGCCTGGTCTTGTAGACCAGGAATTGTACAGTCAGTCATTATTCTCTGAGGGCTTAGAGGAGGATGATTAGACAATGGGATCTAGGTGTAAGGAAGACTGCTTTGGAAGTGAAGGCTGTATGGGGAGGCGGCCAAATGGAGGTGGGAATATAATTTGGAAAGCAATTGCATTAGTTTAGGTAATTAGAAATAATATATTAGGGTGTGTAAGGATGAAAATAGAGGGAGAGACTATGGAATGTTGCAGAGATAGAGTGATACTATTATCTGAAAGGTGAGGGAAATGTGAGAATCTAAGATAATTGACTTTTGATCATGGAAGACTGTGAGTGGTAGTGTCACTGATAGAAATAGTGAAATCATTAGGACTGTGCTTTTTTGATCTTGATTTAACCTTGATCAGGGGTGGGAAATCTTCAGCCTTAGGATCACATGTGGCTCTCTAGATCCTCAAGTACCGCCCTTTAACTCAGTCACAGTTGGGGACCTAGAGGGCCACATGTGACCTCTAAGTCACAGCTTCCCCACCCCTGACTAGGTTTTTGACATACTGAGTTTAAGGTGTTGGTAGGGCATGCAAGTGGAGATGTACAACAGATGTTTGGGGTTATAGTTGGGAAAGATAGCAGGGCTGCAGATGAAAATCTGGAAGTAGTCTTAGAGCTCTAGGAATGAATGAGATTGGCAAGAGGGAAAATGTAGAGAAGAAAATGTAATATGAGGAAAATATTTTGTGGGACGTGAATCTTTAAAGGTGTTAGGAAGAGGACTTGTCCAGGGTCACACAGCTAGTAAGTTCTGATGCTAGATTTGAACTCAGGTCTTCCTGACTCCAGGCCCAGCACCTTTAGAAGCAATCCATAGGCTTCATAGACAACTAGCAGGCTCAGTGACACACAGGGTTAAGAGCCATTTTAGCAGGTGGTCATCTATTGTTATATAGAGATCAAGCTGGATAATATCTCAGAATGGAAGAGGCATTTGACTTAACAATTAAGATGTCACTGGAGACATTAAAGTTTCAATAGTGTGGTAGAGAAAGAAATAATACTACAAGGAGTTGAATTGAAATTAGGTGGCGAGGAAGTTGAGGTTTGGACACGGACAACTTTTGGGAAAAGTTTGATTGTAAACAAAGAAACAGGTTGTTAGCTAGAAGAGGTAGAAAGGTCAAAGGGCCATTGGGAAGGACTGCTTAGCATGTTAGTAGGCAGCTGGGAAGAGGCTGAATAAAGCCTTTTGGAATAGCTTTCATATTACGATTCTAAGACCTGTTATATTGCGAACAAGCTGACTTAAATAACACTTGTCACTTATCTCAGAGGGTTTTTTTTTTTGTTTGCTTGAGGTGGGGGCAGAGGACGTATTGCCTCTTTGATGTTAACATACTACCAGCAAGAAAATTGCATTTTTCTTCCAATGAAGAAGAAATGTTTTCCAAGCATTTTGAGATTGTCTACTCCTTATCATCCTGACAGATTCAGAAGAAAACTGTTTAAAGGATTTTATATCGTTATTTGAAGGGCTAATGCCTTTAAGATATGTTTGGCTTTTGTGTTTTTATTTAAAAGTGAGATGGCATTAATTTATATAAATTTATATGAATATATGTGTATATTTGCCATTGCAATTTTAGTTTAATGAATTGAACTATGTGGCTCTTTGGTGTTTTAGGAAGTGATGATGACATTTCATAAAATACTTTTTGGTAGTTGAACTTAACATTTGAATGGAATGCTTAGTATTTATTTATTTATTTTAGAAATACCACAAAAGACTAAAGAATAGATGCTCACCTTGAACAGCATTAGCTTTTGACTTTGGAATAATTATAGAGGGTAAGAAAAGAGCAGGTATATATGTCAGGAAATCTAATATGTGATATTTTACTAGTCATTTACTAGGATCTTTTTTACTTAGGAAGGACCTTAAGGCAACAAAGAGACATAGTTGATAATCATATTTCTTTATTGATTTTAGTTCCAGAAAATTTCTTAGTCTTCTGATGGAACTTCAGATAGTGATACAAAGTTTTAAATTGTGAGTCAACAAATTAGTCATTCTTAGTTTAATACATATGGAATAAAATATTTAGTACTTTGTAATCCTCTGTATTCTAAGCTCCATGAGTGTCATGTTAAAATTTTGAATCTTCATCAGGATCTTTGCACAGTCACCCTTTGTTTGGAATAGGTACTTAGAAATACTTCCTGTATTGGGTTACATTTATGATCTCATCTGTTTGGGTACTCCTTCCATTAGTGAAAGTTGTAACTTTTCAATTCATTCTTATCCCAATAAATTTTCCTAGTGATGAAATTACTAGGGGGATGATAGAATCCAAAGGCATATTACTATCTGTCTGGCTTGTCTGTCTGCCTGGCTTGTCTCTGCTTCCCTGCCTGTTCCATGTCTCTTCCTATCTAGCACAGGCTAGAAGTGTCTGGGGTTACTTACAGCCCAGACTCATTTTGATTGGCATGAGAGCTTTGACCGCTTTCATTTTCTGATCTGGACTGGTTCACCCCTCCTTAAGTAACCTGGTGGCCCTTGTTTTCAGGGGCTTGCCATATTAACACAGATTAACTGTAGGTACCCTACACATGATGGGTATGATGGAGGAATCCAAAGAAGTACAAAAGAGAGTACAGTTGGTTGGAAAGGAAGAGTCAGTAGTCCTGAGTCCTGTCTTTATATTAAATGGAGGTTTGGAGGCTGATGGCAGGGTTCTGATGAGGTACGTGTACCAAGGCTGATTTGATCTTTCAGTAGGATGAGGGTCCCTAATGATGTTATTAGGGGATAATACGAGTCCAAAAGAGTAGTGCAAAAGGAGTGTACCTGGGTTCTATTAATATTTTGTGGATACCAATAGAGAACTCAGGCTGTCTGCTATTCTTCATTCTTACTACTTGACTTGTCTGCCTCCTTTTCTATTCATGCATGTCATTGATGATAGAACTCATATCAGGTCATCACTGATCATGAACTATCCTGCTATCCTTTGGTGACTTGAAATTTTCCTTCTTCTGAGAGCATATTGTTCCATTATCATTGGGAAATCATTGGTGTTTTATAAAAACAAAACAAACACATTTTGTGTCATTGAGCTGTTTGGGTTTATTGAAAGCCTTGTAGATAGTTTCTCAAATGCTGTTCAGCCTGTCGGTCTATCATCTGTACGTCTATTTTTAATTGGCTGAAATACTTGTTATTTTATGTACATGAATTTATATATCCTTTTCCAATAATACACATCCTAGTATGTGTGTGTACTATACCACACATATATATAGATATATGTTATGGCAAACAAATGACTGATAAGATCATGATTCACTGTGGCCTTAAAGGATGATTGAGTTAAGGATGGTTAGAAACTAATCTCCACTCAAGAAGAAAGAAGACTTTTTGACTGAGAGATTAAGACAGTGTAACCTAGGGGTGGGAAAACTTTGACCTAATAACATCATTAGGAAACCTCATCATACTGAAAGATCAAATCAGCCTTGGTGCACATACCTCATCAGAACCCTTTGTGTTCCTTAAGAAGGATTGCTCCTTAAGGACAATTATGTTAAGGACTTATTGAATGATATGTTTTGTTTAAAACTGTAGTCACTTTAGTGATAAAAGGGTTATGTTATATAATTGTGACTGCTGTACTTTGGTTTCTGTGAATGTTTTACCTTATTTTACTGCTGAATAGAGAGTTCACTATGTGATCAGAATCTTAAAGCTATTCACAGCAGCAGCAGTCTTCTGGAAAGCTGCTTGTGCTTGGCTATACAGTATAGTATATACACGTATACATACACACATAAGCACATACATATATATACACATATGTATACATACACACATCCATTTACTCACATAGGTATATGTGTATACACACATACACAGATGGAATGGTCTGTTTGCTCAATTGTATATCTTAATTTAGAATAATATGTGTATTCCAGTATATATTATTATGGATACACACACACACACACACACACTGTTTTTCCATTGTAAATGGTTAATCTCATCTCTTTTGGCCATGAATTTCATTGAAGATGGCCTGTAGTGTTCTGAGGCTAGATGTGGGGTGATGACAATGTCATGCATATACTAGAATGCTTGATAGAATCCCTTTAGGTGAGTATATGTCCTCTGTTTTATGGGACTTGATTTTTGATACTCATAGGATCATTGTAAAAAGTTATTTCTGGTCATATGTCATAGACATATACTTTTAAATTGTTAAACAAGATAAAGTTTGGAGGAGAGCCTTTCAAATTACATATTACTTATACTGAATATCAGTAATTTTAAATATGTCTTATTAGAAATTCAAGACTAAATATCAATAAAATAACTCCACTGTCCTACTAGTAATTTAACTAATTTCAATTTATGAAGTATCAATGCTATTTCATTCATTTCCTCTAAGTCTCCCTTGGCCCATTTATTCTCATTTGCTCCTTCTCACATGTTTGTGATTAGAAGGCTCTATTCTTCTAGTTATACTTTTTAGACTTTCCATTATTTCATAAGGGTCTATTAATATTTCCTTGGATACTTGTTATTGCAAAATATATATCCCACTAACTTAGTATACCATGATTTAACAATTTCTATATTATTTCAAAAAACAGAAAGTAAAATTATGTTTTGAAGCCTGAAAACAACAAGAATGGATTTTATATTCTCTCTACTTTTGTCACTTTTTTTGCTCTGTTATGTGACTTGCTATAATAAAAAGATCTTTAAAAGCTTCCATATATGTGTGTGTGTGTGTGTGTGTGTGTGTGTGTGATATATTCCATATACCCCTCTTGTTTTCATTCATAGACCACTCAGAAAAGTTTTATAGAGATGTGAAAGATGTGATAAAAATATCAGCAACTATCTACATTTTTATCTTAAAAATCAAAAGCAGACTTATTTTCCCCATTCTTTTGAAATCACTACTTTTCTACGTCTTGAAAAATTGATTCATGGGTGCTTTTTAATATTATTTTGATTTCAGATTTCTTCCCTATGTTTTGTTATAGGTCCAAGAGTTCTTCTCAATTTCCATCTTTTTAGATATCATTCCAGTTTTCTTTTTAAAAATTTTATTTGTTTATTTTTAGTTTTCAACATTCATTTCCACAAGATTTTGCATTACAAATTTTCTCCCTGTCTTTCCCTTAACCCCAGATATTGAGCCTACTGAATATCCCTCCCCCAATCTACTCCCTCTTCTATTCTCCCCTATCCCCCTCTGACTTTCTCATTTGGTGTAGGCTCTGGGAGCCCCCTTGAGCTCTCCTTGAATCTTTGAGGTACACGCTTTGGGAAAACCCTTGAACTCTCAATCTTCCCACTTGATGAGGCATTTGCAGAGGCCATAAGTGTTTCATTGTGGCTGGGCCCAAATCTCTGTTACTAGCCAGGCCCTCCATTGTCCATATGCTTTCCACCCTGGAGCCTATCAGAATATCAATCCACTCTTGCATTGACCTCATTAACTCCTCCTGAAGACCCTCCCCAAACTCATTACTGCAGTCTGATCTCATTGACTCCTCCTGAAGATTCTCCTCAAACTCCTCTTCTACACCACCCCTAGATTCCTCTGTGTATAAGAATCCCATTTTCCCTCCATGTATGTGAGAGCTCCATAGAACAGATCAGCACAGATTTACTGTGTGAGAGCTCCATAGAACGACCTAGCATAGACTGGCTCCTTAAGAGTCTACCCCATATGGTGAACTTGAACTTTCAATAAACTTTGTTTTTCTTTGGCTGAGAAGACTTGAGTGGAATTCTTTTGGCAGGACCAGGTGTGTTGTTATTTTGGGGTTTCAGGCAACCCTAACCCTCTTTGGGTACCCTCTTCATTTCTAGTAGAGCAAGATAGATTTCTATACCCCACTGCCTGTATATCTTATTTCCCAGTTGCATGTAAAAATAATAATAGTAATAATACTTTTTTTTTAAACATTTGATTTTAACACTTTGATTTCCAGATTCCCTTCTTTCCTTATCACCCACACCTGCTGGGAAGATAAGCAATTCGATATAGGTTTTACATATGTAGTTTTGCAATATATCTACCATGGAAATGTTTTTCATAAGACTGACTATATTATTCTCCATCCTATCCCACCCCCCACTTATTCTATTTTCTACTTTGACCCTGTCCCTTTTAAGTGTGTACTTCTTTTTTTTTTTGACATGTTAATAGATAATTTAATTAATTTAAAAAATATTTCTCAGGCAGAACATAGTGGAAATTTCTGGGACAGATTCAAAATTTAGTTAAGATATTGTTCTTGCTTTTATAGAGCTTACAGTCTAGTAGGAGCATATTTTCTTTTTAAAAAATATTTAATTATGGTGTTTATTTTTTTTTTTTGCTTTTTGGAGGGGTAATTGGGGGTAAATGACTTGCCCAAGGTCACATGGCTAGTGTTAAGTGTCTGAGGCTGGATTTGAATTCGTGTCCTCCTGATTCCAGGGCCAGTGCTCTATTCAATGTGCCACCTAGCAGCCCCAAAAGTGTGTGCTTCTAACTAACCTCCCCCCAATATGCCCTTCCTTCTCTCATCCCCTCTCTTATCCCTTTCCCCCCTACTTTCCTGTAGGGTAAGATACCCAATTTAGTGTGTATGTTATTCCCTTCCTAAGGCATATTCAATGAGAGTAAGGTTGACCCATTCCCTTTCACCTTCCTGTTATTCCCCTCTATTGTAACAGTTTTCTCTTGCCTTTTTTATATGAGATAATTTACCCTGTTCTGTCTCTCCCTGTCCCCTCTCATTATATTCCTCTCTCACTTGGGTTTGTGCACCTGGTTGGGGCTACCCTTGGTCCAGGCCCACAGGGCTCTAGTGGTGCTGTGCTGGGCTCCTAGTGTGGTGTGATAGACCCTTCCTGTCAGCCTGCCAGGCTGCCTTCAATGGGAGATTTTTTTCTCTCTCACTTTGTGGGTTCTCTAGCTCTAAAATTTGTTTAGTGTCATATTTTATAGATATTGGAAGTGCTTGGTATGGGTTCCTGCTTCTACTCAGCCATTTTGGCTCTGCCTTCCCCTTCCCCCCCCCATTTTCTAACGTAATATATTTGCCATTGTGAAGAAAAGTGGCAATAGTGAATAGATAACTGAACTTGGAATAAAAAAAAACAACTTGGTTTCAGATTCTGACTCTTAACATTTACAAAAGTTCATTTTCCTCATTTGTGAAATGGGGATAACAATACATACAGTACCTATTTATAGGACTTATGAGGCTTAAATGAAATGATGTGTTTAAAGTACGGATTGTGAACTTTGAAGCACTGCATAAATGCTCACTATTTAAATGTCTGTTGTAGAGTTTAATCTAAAAAATAATGGTTCCACTATCAGATCACTTGGAGAGAAAGAAGAAATGAATTCAGAAATGAAACATTAACGGCCTTGCACAGAGGTGTATTTTTCATCAAGTCAATAAACATTTATTAAATGTCAGTGGACCAGGCACTGTGCTAATTGTTGGGGATACAAATGCCCAAAAAACTCCAAAGACATGGCTGTCCTTAAGAAGCTTACAGTCTTATGGGGGAGGACAACACACACAAAAAAAGGGAGGTGAAAGGGAAGAGAGATAAGTACCGTATGTGGGGGAATAGTGGAGAAGTCAGAAAAGTTCCATAGTAGTGTAGTAGTGTCGCTAGGTTAGAAATGAGATATCTGAACTGATCTCCCTCCTAAAATGGAGGCTTTAGAGTTCATGACTTGACCCTACAATTAGGGGGGAAGAGAGTATGTTGAAATGGAATCCTGAGGCTAATGGGATCTTTTATGATGAAGTTTTCCCAGTGATGAGCTTCCTGGGGCATGGTAGAGAATGATATTGTTATAATAATAAAAATAGGAGACTTCAATAATCTGGACACATTTGACTGCATTCATTTTGCCAAACACAAAACATCTAATAACTCTTCACTTGCCTTAAAGAAAATTTCATACTTCAGAAAGTATAGGAATCAGTTTTAACTGGCCACTGGTATGGAAATAATAGGAACCTTCTGGGGTAGTTAATATTTCTTCTTGGAATTTCTGATGTAGAGTAAGAAAAACCAGGCATAAATTGATAAATATCCTAAATTTTGAGGGGACAAGACTTAAAATGTTTCTGAGGAAAGCCGTGAAGGGATCTCATAGGGAAATTAGTCCAGCAACAATGGGAATTACTCTAGAAGTAAATTAGGAACACATGGGGAGGGGGAAACAGTTCTGATGAGGAGGAAAGATGGGAATTGTTTCAATAATACATTATTGAGTAGTACAAGAAATTCACCAATATACATGGGAGTGTTTAAATATGTGTATAATTTGTATAGAAGATGATTATAAAAGTGTGGCTTGTAACCCTTTTAAAAATAAGCATAGTGAAGCAAAACAGTTCAATACATTGCCAACATCAAAAAAAGTTTGCCTTATTCCAAAATTACCTACCATATCAACCCCTTGGCAGTAGATTTTTAGTTTATTGTGGTATGTGGGTTAAAGTGTTGGTCTAAACCTAATTTCTATCAGAATTTTTTCTAGTCTCAGCAGTTTTTATTTAATAAGGAGAACTTACTCCAATAAGCTCGTGTTATTGCCTTTATTCAGTATTAGAGTACTGTGTTTGCTTCTGGATTTTGCTTACTAGTTTATTCCAATGATAGTAGATTTTTCTGTTTTTTAATCAATCTCAAATGATTTTGATCATTACTCCTTTTTAAAAGTGTGAGGTCTGGTAATCTGAGATTATTTCATTCCTACTTTTTTCTTCAGTTTTCCCCCCTAAGATTTTTGAATTTTTTTTTCCTTCCACTTGAATGCTATTGTTTTGTCTAGTTCTATAAATTTGGTCTTGCACTTAATTTGTTTTTATATCCATTGAATATCTTCCTGAACGTCTCCCTTTATTTTTACAGAGTATTTTGTAGTTTTGTTCATGTAAGTACTGATTCATGATAAATTGTTTTAGAAAGGACATTTGATAAGCTTGAGAGGAAGCAACTGGAACATGAAGGGCTTTGAATATATCTTGGATAAAGATTAGTTGAAAGAATTAGGTGTGTGTAGCCTGAAGAAAACAAGGCTCAGGGCAATAAGATACCCATGTTTAAGTATTTGAAGGCCTGTCACAGGCCTGTCATGTGGAAGAGGGATTAGATTTGGTCAGAAGTAACAGCAGTGGTTAGAAGTTTTAAGGAAGTAGATTTGAGCTCGATATCAGGAAAACTTTTCCTAAAATAATTAGAGCCATGCACAAATGAATTGGGCTGTATTAATGAAGAGGTTACCCATAAAGAGGGTTAGGGTTGCTCTGGAGATCCCAAAATACCAACACGCCAGGTCCTGCCAAAAGAATTCCACTCAAGTCTTCTCAGCCAAAGGAATGAAGTTTATTGAAAGTTCATTAAAAGTTCACCATTTGGGGTAGACTCTTAGGGAGCCTAAGATATCTGTGATGCTTGCATTGGGCAAGCAGGACAGAGTAACTCTGTGCTAAGCTTTTCTTTGGTGCTATCCTACCACATGGAAGGGAAGATGGGGTCTCATGTACAGGGGAATGTAGGGGTGAGCTGAAGGAGGAGTTTGGGGAGGGTCTTCAGGAGGAGTCAATGAGGTCAGACTCCAGTAATGAGTTTGGGGAGTGTCTTCAGGAGGAGTTAATGAGGTCAATGCAAGAGTGGATTAATGTTTTGATAGGTTCAAGGGTGGGAAGTAGAGGAAGAATGGAGGGCTAGGCTTGAGCCCAGCCACTATGAAAAACTTTGACTTCTGCAAATGCCTCATCAAGTGGGAAGATTTAATCTGATTTCAAGGGGTTTCCCAGAGCCTGTACTTGAAATATTCAAGGAGAGTTCAAGAGGGCTCCCAGAGCCTGTACCTCATCATTAACAGTCTGGAGGGGATTCCTCCTCCCCACTGGATATCTTCTAGTGGAGGCTGGATGCCCACTTGTGGGGTATGTTGTAGCAGGAATTTTTTTTATTTGGGTACTACTAGATTAGATGGTTCCTGAGGTGCTATCCAACTATTAAAATCTGTGATTTGTCAGTGTCCAAGAAAGAATGCTCTAAAAACACTGGAAGATGTGTTCTATTTCATGTCTATTAGTTATTCTCCTTTCTGCTTTGTCTGCAGATGTCCTAGGAGGCCAACTTTTTTGCAATTCAGTTTTTTTCTCACCTATTTTATGAGTTGATATTGCACATCTTCCATGAGGTTTTGCCAGTGAGTTTGTATTCTAAACTGGTGTTACATTTGGTTACCAAGTCTCCTGACTTTGAAGGAGGTTTGGTTAGCTAGTTTAGCTGGTTTCTGGATTCTTTCAGTCTTTCTTAATTTGTATTAAAATTCTCTAAGAAATTTGAATAATCAGGGTTTTTTTTTTTCTGTTTCTCAATTTTTTATAGACTATAGCCTTGACTTTAAAAAGGTCTGGGTTTGGAGCGAATTGTATCTGATGTCTTTTCATCTTTATCCAGTCTTTTAATTTCAATCAGTAAACATTTATTAGGTGCCTATTGTGTGTTGAGCTAGTAACTAGGGATGCAGAAGGGGGCAAAAAGTACTCCCTGCCCTTAGGAGTTTACAATCTGATGGGATTATAATCTTTTTTTTTTTTTTTTTTTTTTTTTGCTTTTGCTTTAACCAATCTATGATCTGTCAGAAGAGTTGATTCATAAGTGATTTTCATGTTAGCATCTTTTTTTCTTGCTTTGTCAGATATGGTCAATTTCTTTTATTGTTTCTGTTTATCACACCACAGTATCCTTTGATCCTATACTTGAAAAAAAACCAATTATGATACATGGCTATGAAGTTTCTGAGTAGTCTACAAACTTGGTCTCTCAGTTTTTGATCTAGCACTATATTTTTCAGTTTTCTTTCTCTTCTCCCTTCTGCCCCACCTTTGCCTTGAAGATACAAGAGCATTGAGTTGTAAATAATTTAGTTTGAGGATTTGTGCCAGTTTTTACATATGATTTTTCAGTCTGATGGTCTAACAGCTGTTGACATATTAGCTGTGAAAGGGAAAAAAACACTGGTTCTTTAGTCAGAGGACATTGATTCAAATCCTGCTTCTCATTTTTAATACCTGTATGACCTTTGGGAGGAAGGAAGGAAATAACCATTTATTAATTGCCTACTGTTTGCCAGTTGCTCAGGCAAATAGCTTAATGTCTCTGGGCCTAGAATCTTCCCTCAGAAATGAGGGAATTTGGTATAGATCTATAGTCTTCTGAGATCACTCCCAACTCTTTGATCCTATGATACAATTTTTATGTTATTCTGTTCCCTTGCTTTCTTTTAGGTATCAAGGTCAGATGACTGTATCCATGAAATGTTTCTTGTTGCTTCCAGGCTACAGATGAAAGCTACTCTGCCAATTTACCTTTCCTAGGAGAATGTTAAAACTTTTGGTTGTGCCTTTTCGCTGCAACTTCTTAATGTATTCTTTTGCTTTCACTTGTGGTAAGACTTAGTATGGGAGTGGTTAACTTGTTTAGTTCTTCTGAAAACTTCCATTGACTCTTTTTTAGGTTCTCATTTTTGAGTGAGGTAACACCCATTCATTGAATAGGCCTGTTTAAGAAGTAAGGCTAGGGATGGCCCCTTTAATTGGAAAAAAAACCAAACTGGGAGAGGAGGACCCTCAGGGTTGCTATTCTAACTAGAAAGTTACCAATGTCATTCACTCTAAGCCAGGAGGGCCCAAAATATAGCCATTAAGTGGAGCTTGGACAGGGACCTATTGTGATCCAATCTATGTGCTTGAGAGTGAAATGGGTTTAAGGTTTTATGAAAGAGAAAGGAGAGAAGATAAAAGAAATCTAGCCAGTAAGGGTAGGGAGAGGGAGAGGATGAGCTGAGTTACCTAAATAGCTGGGTCCCCATTCAGGCAGCTCAGACTATTCACAGGTGGTCTTTGTCCTTTGTTTTTGAAGAGGATCATGACATCCAGGAAATGACATGGCTTGAAATTGACTTTGACTTTGATTTGAGTGAGGGAGGGCTGTGCAAGGTCACCACCCTCACTTTTTCCTCCAAAACCATCTGGGTTCAGTGGCCAGATATTCATCAGGATGACTGGAGATGGCCCAGGATGCAGTGGGAGACCCTGTCTCTTTTAGGCCAAGACCTTTTCAGGTTCTCACATTGAGGTAACACCTATATAATTCATCCTGTTGAATATCCTTTGAAGTCTACCCATTATGGCAAATGTTTAATAAACTTTGCTTTTATTTGGCTGAGAGAAGGCTTGAGTCGAATTCATTTGACAGGACATAGAGGGTCAATATTTTGGACTCTTGAGCACTCCTAATTCCCAAACCTCAACAGTGGTTCTCTGAAAATGAAAGACAAAGACTTTGACCACTGACTCTACATAAATGCTACAAATTGCTCAATAGATACTTGTGACTGGTCTGAGAATTGTGTTAGTCTTAAGTGTGATCTTCCTGTGGAGGGAGGAAGTTGCAACAGGATTAAGAACTCATTGACATTATGTTTTTGGGGATTTTCCCCAGTAATCTCATGAATACAGTTCCAGTTTGTGAGCCTCTCCATACTTCCAACATCTGCCTCCTTCATTCCTACTCACATTTTGTTGAAAAGAGCTGGAGGAAGTCACTCCCTTCACACCTCAGATGATCCTGTAGCTCCTTGCCTCTTCTATATGATATAAACTCCTATTTGGTGTTGAAAGCCCTTTATGATCTGCCTCCATGGTCTTCCAAGATTGATTTTACATGATCCTAACCACCCTGCCAGATTGGCCCATTTACTGTTCCCCATGTTTGAAATCTGCCTTTCTTCCACACAAGATGGCCCTGGGCTTAGAGTTTTTACTTCTTCATCACTTCCACCTTTTAGAATACCAAATTTCCTTTAAGGCTTAGCTCAAATGATTTCTCCACTATGCCTCTCCTTACTCTTAAATTACTTTATAATTTTTGTGTTTTCTTCACCCATATTTTGTATTGATTTATCTAAATACCTTAGGCAGTGTAGTTCCGTGGAAAGAACACTAACTCAAGCCAGAGATTCTGGGATCCAATCAGTCATTCAGTCAGCCACCTGGCATTTATTCCAATTCAGCTCTTTGTTTTACCATTTTACTGTGACCATGGACAAGTCACTTAGATGTACCCTGGCCTTGGTTTCTTTATCTGTAAAATGAGAAAGTGGGACCAGATTGCCTCTGAGATTCCTTTCTGTTCTATAGCTGTGATACTTAGTTTTCTCCTGTAGAGTTTCTAAGTCTCCTAAGGGGAGGGAGTGTTTCTTTGTTTCTCAATGCCAAGCACCCAGGACGTAAGGGAAGCTAAACAAATACTTGCTGAGTGAATGGCTGTCTCTAACCTTAAAGAGGTTAAGGAACAGGAGTGTCAGAGAGGTAAAAGAACCAGGAGAAAAATTGTCCACAGGGTCAGGTGCAGACGGCTACTTCCTTATAGTCAGTTGTATGCTTTTCTCCCCCACTAGACTGAGCACTGTGGGAGCAAGCAGCCTGAGAAATCTTACTCATCTTTGTAGCTCAGCCTCTCCTTCACATCCTGTTAGCCAGCTTAGTGCAGCTAAGATGGAAGAGTGGTTTGAAGGTGAAAAGGAAGTATGGTTTTGTTGGTGATGCAGAAATACAATAGTTGTCTTGATAACTTTTGACAGGTTCTAAGATGTTGGTAATAGCAGTCGGTGAAATGGTAACTTTCTGGAGAGCAAGGGAAAAAACTGCAGGAACATGCTTTTGGTTATGAATTTGTTAAATTATTTTGGAAAACCATATCCATGGTATAGCTTCATAAATCTTGGGCAGGGGTGGGGAACCTGCAGCTTTGAGGCATTTGGATTCAGTCAAAGGTCCACACTTGAGGATCTAGAGGGCTACATGTGTTCCCTTGAGGCTACAGGTTCCCTACCCCTGTGGGTGATAATATATCTTCGAATTGTTCTTTGAGAGAGTGACAAATAAAACAAAAAGTAACCTGGTAGACCTTTTCAGAAAGAAAATTGCAACAGAGCTATGGAAAGCAATACCTCTTCAACCCTTTGCCTGATGCCTTCTGTTTCTGTAGCTGTATTACATAGTATGAGAAAGCTAGTTTCTTGGGTCTTTAAGAAAAGGTTAATTGTGTTATTTTATATGCTCTTTACTAAGACTGGTATATGTCATCATTCCCTAGGCATGCTGGTGGAGCACTGTGATGTGACAGATTTTCATAAAATCTAGCATTAGAGTTTTAATTATTAATAAATATTAATACTCATTAATAGAAATGGTTAAAATATGAAATGATTTTCCCTGACCTTCACTTTCAATTCAAGACCATTGTTTTTCTCAAGCTATTCCAGAAAGCTAGTATTAGTATATTCTTATGGAAAACTAATCTGGATTGCAGAAAATTCTTAATTGTAGAGGATTTTTTTCTTTTTTAAAGAAACATTATTTTGAGAACATACTGTAACTGGAACTAGGAGGCCCCTAGGGGAGTTTCAATGACTATGATTTGTAATTAGAATAAAAATTGCTATTTTAACCAACACCACAATTAACCTGATTTCATTTACCTGAAATTGAGGAATGGTGTGGTCTGATTAATTGAATTTGATTAATTCTCTAAGGAAAACTCATTTGTTGAATATTTTTTGTTGAAAGTCTTTCTAAAATGCACAGGGTTAAAATTTTGAGCCTACCAGTTGCTATTATATGGCACAGTGGTTATGGAACATATAGGAGACTCAATTGGAAATATTAGGGATATTCCCTTGATAGGTTGTAAAGCCAAGCACCAGAAGATTCCCAAAAGAATGCTACTGTGAATGGCTTTTAAGATTTGGATTACACAGTAATAGTGAACACTCTGTTTATTCCATTACAGATCAAGGTTCAGTACAATATTCACAATATAATATTCTCAATATTATATCTTATCACAGAAAGTCACAATATAGTGTTCATAACAGCTTAACATTAGAATGGCCACACAGTTTTCACTATAGTGGCCACAATATTTAAAACAAGGAACAAAAGAAGAATCACCTGATTTCCCTAAGGGGGAAACCCTTTTCCACTTAAAGATTCAATCAATCAGTTCACAATATACCAATCTTCCATTCTCAGGCCAATCATTAACTTAATCAGTCACTCATCTAGCAGTCATTCACTAAGCTAGATTCCCGATTACTAAATATCATTAGTCACTAATACAGTCCTTAGAAAACTACGAAACCCCTTGGTGTCCAGCAAACCTTAGTCTCATCCAAGGGGAGGCCTTTTCTTCATCTTGACTCTGGGAGGTCTCTCTGATTCCCTGGATCCCCCTTCCATGGTTCCAGCTCCCTCCTGAATCTGCCAAACAATCACCTGAATTCAGAAGCAGACAGCGTCCAGGTTCTCATCCAGTCCTCAGAGGTAGACAGCTCTCACATCCTTGTCCAGTCCTCAGGGCAATCCCCAGCGCACACTGAAGTTCACAGGGTCCAGCACATCTCAAACCCTTCACTACTTCTCTTGCCTGGAGCTCAAGGATCAGGGAGGCCATGAATAAACAAAGTCTTAATCCTGGTCATGCTTCTTCAATCTTCAAGCAATTCAGCTGGCTCTAGGACCCAGAAGAAATATCAGCCTTCTGGATGGCCTTTACCAGATTCTGGTCTCAGGAAAATTCCAATTCAGTTCTCAGTCAGCTTCCAGATACTGGGAGAGAAACTCCCTCCCTCCCTTCCTTCCTCCCTCCCCCCCTCTTTCTCTTTCTCTTTCTTTCTCTCTCTCTCTCTCTCTCTCTCTCTCTCTCTCTCTCTCTCTCTCTCTCTCTCTCTCTCAGCTGGCTTCAGTCTCCATGAATCTTCCTTCACGAGGAGAACATTCCAGTTCTGTCTCTCTGTCTCTAGAATTCTTCTTTATATACAGCACTGGCCTCTTGTCTCAGCCAATAGCCTTCTTCTACATCAACAGGGGAGTTCATACCTTCTCAACAATGGACAGGGTTCACACCTCCCATACTTAGCCCTAAGCTGCTAAGTGCTAAGTATCTGATAAACTGATTACTATTACATAGGTACCTTCTCTTGAAGTTGTTGTTGGTTTTTTTTTTTTTTGGCTGACATAAAAGAAAAATAAATGACAAATAGAATATAGAATCTAATAAGGGTTTTTGAAATCAAGGCTTGGATTGTAGAGTGAATGAACACTATGGAATGGGAGCGGAATTAACCCTTTTGGTGGTCTAAAGTATCTGCGAAGGCCATTAAGTTAGAAGTTTGTTTTCTCCTTGGCATTATTTCTCTTTTTGGAGGGAACACCTCATTTATAAAACATTTAGGAAAACATTTTTTTAGCTAATTGGAAGTAAACATTAAGCTTTTCCAAAATCTCATTTATACATTGTTCATTGCATGATATTTTTTTCATTTAAAGGTTGTACACATCTTCTAAATGCAGTCTACCAGAAAATTCAGTGAGCCCTCTGCAGTGGTGTAGACGGGTCCTGGATAATCCAACACCTGAGATGGAAGCTGCAAAACGTTCACTTTGCTTCAGATTGGAACAGGGTAAGTTTTGATCTGTTTATTTATTTTTTTAGTAATTGCAAATAACAGTCATTGCCTTGGTTGATTTTAAATTTTTGTATTTTTATTGTTGTAATTGTTACATGCAGTTCTCAAGTTTTTTTCACCATCTGTATATTTTATGCAATAAGAGTTTGTCAGTATGACCTTGTGAATCTCTGTACTTGTACCCTTTCCCTCCATTTGTTTGCCGAAAGTCCCTTTTTGTCACTCTTAATGAGAGACAAATAATAAATTCTTGTTCTGATTTTCTGTATTTCTTTTGGAAAAGAGGTAATACTCCTGTATTATAAAATATGCTAGTAAATAAATATTTCAGTTGAAGTTTACCAGAAATATGTGGTTAAGTTCTAAGGCACCAATTATGATACACATTTTTTAGCCCCCTTCCCTTTTACTTGGTTGGAGGACTGGTCCCTAAGGGACTGGTCTTGATCTTCAATTTCTGATGGGTTTATGAGGCATAATGGGATATGACAACACTGAAGCAATCCTCCAGTTATTTGAGGCATCTGCCCTACTCTCATATCCTCAGCAAATACTAGGGTTTCATTTTAAAATTCCTCCAGTTGGTAATTATTATAATAACCCCTTCTCTCATGTGACTTCTCTTTCCTCCTGATCTGCTAGGAAAAAGGGGTAAAAGTCTTAAAAGCTAAGTTGATCTTTTATGTAAATGTAGGAACTTGGTCTTGATCTTCTTTAGCGCCCCCAAACGCCTTTCCCTGAATGTGCCCTGTTCATGATCTTTCTTGGAATCAGCCGCTCAGTGCTTTTCTGAGCCAGTTGTGAGTTTGAACTCTTTTGTTTCTACTGCAGATAGATTCAGTTTAGTAAGGATAAGGATAATGAACCTCTTTTAGTTTCTTGGTCCACTCTATGTATGTAATGGCTTGGGGAAGGAAATTCTTTACCTGGTCCCAGTTCCCTCCCATGGGCTTCAGGCCATCTTACAATGACTGCAATTCAACCTCCTGGCAATTGATGGCTGTGGTCCTGGAAACCTTAATTTTCCCTTTAACTATTTGTCTGTTGTTAGTAACAAATATTTTTTTTTCCACCTTTGAAAGTTTTCCTTTATTAAAATATCACTGCTGTAGAATATTTGATTCTATATCATCACTATTTTCTTTATTCAAAGTGTCTCTGTGTTTTTGAGTCTTTCTTTACTTTTCCTGTATTTGACCATTTCCTTATTGCTCAAGTGGCGAAAAACACAGGTTGCAGCTTTTCTACCTCTCGTGATTTTGGGCTTGGATGTGAAGGTAGCTAGTTCAGGCATAGTCTTGACTGTTTCTAGTCCTAGTCCTAGTGTGGCTCTCATCTTTGTTGCCTGTAGGTCACTCTTTGGTGGAGAAGGCATTCTATGGGAAGGTTCCTTCCTGCTTAGATCCTTTGGCTCCCAGCTGAGAGAAAATGCGTGTCTCGCCACCCTTTCAACAGTCTGGGGTTGATAATAACAGTCTTATTAAAGAGCTCCTCCATATTATCTTCTGGATCTGTATTTTTCCCTTTCTTTACTGTAATTTGGACTTGATATTTTTTCTCAATCCACTGTTGAATCTGTTTAGTTTTGGTGTCCAAATCATGTTGCGCAATATTTGAAGAAAAGATCAATTCCTTTAACTGCGGAGGTCCTGTTTTTGATTGAGCCTTTTCTTTCTCTCTGAGTCAAAGCTGTTCTTCATGAATCTGGCTTCCTGACATTAGCTGGTAGAGGATCTACATTGGCTTTCCGTAAAACAAGTCTCAGGTTTTGTTCCTCCATTAGATGAATGACTGCAACTCAGTGCATCGTTCCCATTTTTCCATCTGGTAAATTTTGACTTTTTAAGGCATTCTTCTCCCTCATTGGCTTTTTGGGCCTCTTTTGCCATTTGAGTTAATCTGTTTTTTAAGGTGTTTTTCTCTTCAGTCAGTTTGTTGACTCTCTTTTCATGATTTTCTTGCATTGTTCTCATTTCTCTTCCCAGTTTTTCCTCCACTCTCTTATTTGGTTTTCAAAGTCCTTTTTAAGCTGATCTATGCCTTGTATTCAATCTTTATGTTTCTTGGAAGCTTTTGGTGTGGGAGTTCTGACTGTGCTGTCTTCCTCTCATTCCATGCTTTGATCCTTTTTGTCCCCAAAAAAGGATTCTAGAGTTCAATTACTGTTTTTACTTTGCTTCCTTTTCCTATTCATGTTGCCAGTAAATTATTTGTGTTTTTAGCTCTGTGGAACTCTGTTTCCAGAGGGGAAAGCTCTGTCCCAAATCCCAAGCTGCTGGAGCTATTAGGAGGCTGCTGCAGCCCTCCCGCCCCAGCTTTGGCTCACCGAAAACAAAACCCAGGACTGCCACCCAAGACCACGATCCGGATCTAGGCCGCTCAAGCAAGAGCCCGTGGCCTCTGAACAACAGCTTTCCCCCCCTCCCCACCAAGTCTGCAGGCCAGGAGCTCTGAAGGAACCAGGTGGAGGTGGTTGCCGCTTCTGGTGCTTCCTTGCTTCCTCGCCCTGGGGGCAGTTTGGCCAGACTGCTTTTCTCCCCCAGATTTAGCTGAATTCCACTGACCTTTCACTTAGTCCTTATTTCTTCTGGCTTGGTAAATCTGGAAACTGCCACAGCTGCCACTGATCCACTCTCCTGAAGACTCCAGCTGCTGCTTCTCCTGACTTCCCTGGGGCCAGGCTGTGATTTCAGGCTGGGCTGGTTTTGGCTCCCAGCCTGCTGTGATGAGCCCCACCTGCCAAGCTGCCTTCAGAGAGAGATGTGTTTTTGTATTTTTGTGAGTTTTGGAGCTCTAAAATTTTAGAGTCATATTTTATGGGTATTTGAGGTGGCTATGTGGGAGCTGTGAAACCTTGCTGCTTCTACACTGCCATCTTGGCTCCGCCCCCCCTCTTTTCTTTGTTCAGATCAGATCAAGTCTTCAGTAAGACCGCGCTATCACATATGGTCCTTCTCTTAGTCCATTCCATTGTTACCTTTGGAATCCTCTCTATTATTGAATTTGTCTGCATCCTCATACACTGCTTCCATCTTTATGATTTAACTAAAACCAGATTGTTCTCTAAGAATACCCTACTTCTTATAACTCTTTGAGTTTCAAAGCCATTCCTTTTGTTACTCTTTCCAAATTCGTAAAATCAGAAGGAAAGGTTGACGTACTCCCTGTTTTCTGCTGCTGCTTAGAGAGCATTTCTCTATTATCCATCTTTAATAATCTTTCCTCTGAAGTCTATAAAATCCATTTATACCACTCATCATCATACAAGGGAAAGAACACTGAATCTGGGATCAGAGGAGCTGAGTTCCCATCCTCTGTTACTTATTATTGACATTACTGTCGACAGATTATTTCCTCTCCTTAGACTTTAGTATTCTTATCAACGAAATGAGGAAATTGGACTAGATAGTCTGAGTTCCTTCTTTTTAGCTCTGTTTTATATCCATTCATTTAGACACTTAATAGCCAATTTCAGTGACCATTGAAACTCCCTTCAGATTTCTCTCTTCAGTACCAGCCTGCTCTCCTATGTTCAAAACTTCTGTGTGTTTATTATCCATGACCTGGACTGTTGCCTATAGAAATAGCTTCCTATGAAGTTTTCTTCCCTCCCTTCTCTTTCTTTACTTTCTCCCTTTATTCATGGATCTAGCCATGTCACTTTCTACTGGGAACTCTACTTTGCTTCTGTTTCTGGCACTTCTTTGCCAGGTATTTAAGGCTCTTCACAACTTCCCTGACTTTCCAGGCTTATCTCATTTTGTTCTATCTCACATATTCTTGGTTGCAACTAAACACAGTTGTTCCCATCACCTGTATAATTCTCTGTTTTATCCCTTCTGTCCTTTGCTTGCAGTCTTTCCCATCACTAGAATCAGTCCCTTTTCCTTCCTTGGTTCTGCCTTTTGTTGATGTTCTGAAATTTATGAAAGTACGACTCATATCATTTCTTCTGTGAAGGCTTCCCAATTCCTTTAGTCAGTAATGCCCTTAATGTCATTGGACTGCACAATACTTTTCTTCCTTCTCTTATGCATGTATCATGCTTCATTTTGGTGTATGTGTCATGTCCCCCTTTATATTGTAAGCTATGTGAATATAGTGGTTATAAACAGTAGAAACTTACTATAATGTTACTATGATTCATATGATCACACATTATCTAAAACTAAAAGTTTTGGGCTAAGGTTCTGACTCACTTTGTCTCAAAATAATACCTTACACAGAATACTTATTCAGAAATTAAATCCTGCAAATATCTACCTGTAGGATATGATGAAAATATATTACATTTTCAAAACTTAAAAAAATCAAATATAAATCATCTAATTTAAATTTGTACTTGATATCATAGATTTGGTATGTGTTATCAGAGTCACTTCATTAGCAAAGGGCAAAAAGTTAAAATTGCATAAAAGCCGTGTGTGTGATGTTTGAACACGGATTAGTAATAGTTTACATTTTTACCTGTTCCATGTGATTCTATTTCCTTTACTTTGGTTTTGGATGAGAACCACTTTTTGAGAGTAAGATAAATGCTGATGCTCATATTTCTAAAACTTAATTCCCATTTTGTTTTTTGCTTTTTTGGAGGGGGGAAGGCAGGGCAATTGGGGTTAAATGACTTGCTCAAGGTCACATGGCTAGTAACTGTTAAGTGTCTGAAGTCGCATTTGAAACTCCAGGGCCACTGCTCTATTCACCGTACCACCTAGCCACCCCTTAACTTCCATTATCACTCCTGTGCAGAGAGAGTATTTCCTGCTTCAGTATTCCATTATGGGATGACAGTCCCAGAACAGGATGTGAATACAGTTGTTTGATTGGAAGTAACCAATTAAGAGGTTACTCTTTGAATAAGAATGTTTACATGTAGTTTGTCTGTAAATAGAAGGTAATGAATCTCAGGTGTCCTTTATGTCACTTTGACAGTAGTATAGAAAGTTGAGTCCAGAGTAGGAGATTGGAAGGAACACGTTGTTCTTTGTTTTTTAAATTAAACATTGAAGGTCATCTCTTTTTTCCCTATTGGGAACAAGGACGTGTGTGTGTGTGTGTGTGTGTGTGTGTGTGTGTGTGTGTGTGTGTGTGTGTGACCTCTCTCCTGAGAGTCATACCCTAAGAGAGCTGTCTTAGGAGTCAGTTTCCTAATCTTTAAAATGAGAATTGAACAAGATTATATTCCATCCTAATCATAACAACGCTGGGAGGCAGGTCCTTGCGGCAGGCGAAAGATGAAATGACCGAGGAAACAGAGGTCTGATCATATTGATTTATTAAGCAGCGCATGCCGGCTGTCTAACAAAAGTGGAACCAGACCTCCCCAGCTTAGGCCTGGATCCTGAATGTGGGGGGAGAAACGCCTTTATACATTAAAAATAATTAAATGCATCAGGCCAGTAATTAAAAGGAAACAGTACAACATTGCATAATCTGATTTCTAATTGGATTAAAGATTAAGGATTTTCCAAGTTGGGAGGCAGAAAGTGAATAGGTGTAATTTCTTGAAAACAGAAGAAGAGGTGTCCCATTCTCCCCACGTGCCTGTGAACAATCAAAGGAACATGGAAACAATAACTGATCAGTATGGGACCAGGTTTCAGACAAAGACATACGGGTTGCTTTAATGTGTGCAAATTGTGAGAAAACTTGCATTGGTCTTTGGATCTGACTGGGTTTCTGGTCAGCATAACCTCCATCCTTCGTTAAGGGTCCGTAAACAGAAGGTAGAGGTGGTTCAGCTTCCCAGCCTGGGTTCAAACAATGCAATAAGATTTTCTTCCAATTCCTACAGTTGAATAAAGTTGTGTCACAAGACAGAAGTTGTACTAGAGCCATAATTGGAATAGAAAGGGAACTGAGCTAGCTTTAGCAAAATGGAAATATTTATAAGAAATTCATAAGGACTTTTGTGTCTTCAGTTCTAAATATCCAACAAGGTCAGTTTATATCACTGATATGCAATTGAAAATTTTAAGTAATTGGAATAGAAAGGGAACTGAGCTAGCTTTAGAATTGAGTCACAAGATGGAGTCAGTATGGTTCACTCAGTTCCCACAATTAACTACTTGCTGTCTTAATATCCTTAATTTCCTCATACTTTTGTTATCCCAGTTTTACTGATGAGGAAACTGAGGCTGAGATGTGTTAAGTGATTTGCCCTGAGTCATGTAGTTAGACAGTGACTGAGGAAAGATTTGAACTTGGGTCTTCCTGACTCCAACTTCAGTGGTCTCTCTGCTATGCCACTTGGTCTTTTCCATATGACCTAATGGTTTCAGATTTCCTGTAGAGTTGCCTTGATAAACCTCTTTAACTCCCAGTTCATGGCTCTTTCTACTGTACTTGGTAGTAATGAAGATCCTCAAATGACAGATATTATAAATGCAACTGATTGTTTAATAGTAAATGGCAAATTCAGACTATCTTGCTGATCTTTTGTTTTCCACTTTGTCTACTTAATAGACATTCAATTTCTAAAACATCTTCTGATTTTGCTAATTTTTTTCCAAACTCAATAACTGAAGTCCTAGATTTCAACATGGTAGAGATTATAATATAATTCTAAAATTTCCCTTAGCAAAATGGAAATATTTATAAGAAATTCATAAGGACTTTTGTGTCTTCAGTTCTAAATATCCAACAAGGTCAGTTTATATCACTTATATGCAATTGAAAATTTTAAGTACTTGGACATTTGCATCATTAAGCACTCTGTGTATGGTTCAGCTTATCATAAGTTATTTAATATGGTTGTATAGCTTATCAGTACAGCTGAATGTTTTTACTAGATGAATCAAAGCAGGTCACATTTTAGTTTGTTGTGTCATCTTTGACTGTGGCCATGCACATTTAGGTCCTATTTCTCATCATCTGTCACTCCTGGGACCTTGTCCCAACTAAATGAGGACGACTTTGCTTTGAGGCTTTTTTGAAAGCTTTATACATAATGCTGTTATTCTTTTGTCTTGGTTAGCTTGCTAACTGAAATATTGCCCTCTAATCCTAACCGATGAAAGAAAATTCACATCAACCCAGAATACTGAATGTATAGCCTTCTATAGATTCTAAAGGTGGCTATTTAATTTTAAAAAGCCACACTGATTCGGCCAAGAAGAAGCTAAGAGGCTTATCAAACATCTGTCTCCTGGAGCACAGCCAGCGCCTTCTCTTGCATGGCCCAAGATGCTATCTCCTTCAGCTCAGATTTCGAGGTATTAGTTACTCTGCCGTTTTCTAAACAGTTCATTTTAGGAAACTTTTATAAAAATTCTCTGTCCTTTGAGAAGTGCAACAGAGACCTTAAGAAAGAGAAGTCCCAGATAAATTGCTAGTTGTTATTTTCTGGCATGCAATTTTAATATTAGATTTAGAGCCAGGAAAAGGGAAAGGAGCTGTCTGTGTGAAATCCCTACTGTCCATTATATCTGCTCCTTAACCTTAAAGCTTAGAGTAACAGAAGGACCATGTTCCCAAGTGATTGGCTTAGGTGGGTTGTGTTTTTACCACTGGGGGCTTTTGTAAACACACACACACACACACACACACACAAATGTATGTGTACACATATCTGTATGTATATACATATATCTGTGTATGTATGTATGTATACATATATCAACAGATATGTAAATAGTTCATGATCTTCTTATTTTGCTAGTGCTTATGATACTTTTTGTTCTAGTTCTCTATAATGGTAATCAATTTGTTTGATATTGAGGGCTAAGTAGATCAGATACTTAGGGCTAAGTTACTAGGATCTACTTGACTTCGTTTCTCAGTTTGATTAGAAAGGTATTTCTTTTTTTTTTTTTGGAGGGCAGTTGGGGTTAAGTGACTTGCCCAAGGTCACATGGCTAGTTTTTTGTTAAGTGTCTGAGGCCGGATTTGAACTCAGGTCCTCCTGACTCCAGGGCCGGTGCTCTATTCACTGTGCCACCTAGCTGCCCCGAAAGGTATTTCTTAAGAAAACATGAAGTTACTTACACATTAATTATTGTTAACTGCTGCTTACTCAGATGCCCATAGAAGCAACTTACTGGGAACTGACTCTCATCTTTTCTTTAGTATGTAATTTTTCTTAGTTTGGAATAGGATTTAGGCCCTATGGGAAGGTGTATTTTCAGTTGAAATATTAAGATGAGCAAGTATGCATCCTTTCACATGTATCTTAGAATACTAAAAAGATCATTTTGTATTTCTCAGTTCCACTTTTAATAACTTAACAAACAAGTCACTAAGCTTCTGTATGTCAAGTGCCATGGCTACAAAGATGGGACCAGAACATTTCATACCCTTATGAGGCACCATATGTATACTGCAAGGAAAATTAAAAGGGAAGAGAGATTAACAACTGCCAGAATGGGGAAAATGTCAGTGGAGAGATAATCCTCAAGCCTAGTTATAGTGCGGGACAAGGATTCTGAGAAGTAAAGTTGAAAAGGGAGTACATTCCAGGAATGGGAGAGAGGAGAAACTTTATACAAAGGTACAGAGGCAAGTGATGGCCTGCTGTTTAGGAAGGAGCTAGTCGTCTAGATTATCTGGAATGTGGTCTGTGAAAAAAATCTAGAAAGGTAGGTGGGAGACAGATTATGGGGATCTTAAATGCCAAGTAAGGAATTTATCCTTTTTCTTATAGGCAGTGGGAGCCACTGAAGGTCCTGGTCAGATTTAAACATCCAGGAAGATTATTTTGGCAATTCTGTGGAGGGGGATGGATTAGAGAGGAGAATGACTGGAAGCATGCAGACCAATTAGTAGACTTATAGATGTCCAGACAAAGGTGATGAGGCTTGAATTAGGGTGGTAGCCATCTGAATAGAGAGAGGGGCAAAGATTTGAGAAAGCACGGAGGCAGGGTTGATGAGCTGATAGAGTATATAGTAGGCGATGGAGACGGAAAGCATGAAGAATATTTAAGACTTCTGTTTCTTGGTACCATCAAAATGATGGCTTTTCTTTAGACCTCAGAAATTCCCCAAGAGACTAATTACATATCTGACATAGAAAAATTACAGTTGTATCCATGGGGAAAGGAAAAAGAGAATCTGATCAAGGTGGAATTCTTGTAAATTAAAAACAGAGAATGCTAATCCTTAGTGTTCACTAAGCCCTTCTCCTGTACCTGCCTTCCTGATCCCTGCATCAAAGAAGAAATGGACCCTGTGAAATTATGCTTTCGGTTCATATTTGGATCTCCTCTTTGCTGTGAAGACTTTGTGTATATATCTCCTCTTCTGTCCACTACCTTAAGGCAGCAAGGGAGCAGGAGGAGAGGTGGGGAGGGAAGCATGGTGTCTCCTACCTGGTGGTGCCCCTAGGTTAGGGATACCTCAGGACAGGGGTGGGGTACCCGCAGCCTTGAAATCACCGGTGGTCCTCTAGTTCCTCAAGTGTGACCCTTTGGCTGAATCCAAATTTCAAGGATTTATTCTATGGATTCCCCACGCAGCCATAGTGATAGCTGTAAAGACTCTACCCAGACCATGCTACTGGTTCTCTGTGCAGCCAAAGAAGAGAAGGAAGGGATTCAAGCCAACACTGGGGCAAGGAACTGAGCCAGTGTGCATGACTACACTGGGCTGGAAGAAAAGGGGATTGAAACCTGTGTGTGTGTGTGTTTGTGTGTGTGTTTGTGTTTCCATGTGTCCATGTCCCTTTCCCTCAGGCTACTAAGGTCAGGAATCTAACCCAGTAAACCCTAATTTTCAAGATGGAAGGAGGCCTAGACAATTTTGCAGTCTAGCCTAATAAAAGAAGGAAGGAATAAGAAAGCAACAGGAGAATGTGGAGTGAGGGAAAAGGCTGAAATACTAGAGATATTAATAGGAAGAAAACTTAACAAAAACCATTTGCCTAAACTGTAAACCAACAAAGAGGATCCTAGAAAGTAGAATGAAAGGAGAGATCCATAGGGAGATTACAAAATTTGCAACAAATTTTACAAGACAAAGGAAAATTAAATAATTCTGATGAAATAATCTTGTAGAATTCTAGAATAGTTCACAAGATAATACCTGTAAGAGAAAAAAATGAGAAATGAATATCAGAATTTATAATTCCTCATATAAAAATAGGGGAGCTGGGTGGCTCAGTGGATAGAGTGCCAGGCCTGGAGTCAAGAAGACTCATCTGCCTTAGTTCAAATGTGACCTCAGACACTTTCTAGCTACATGGCCCAGGGCAAGTCCCTTAACTTTGTGTGTGTCAATTTCCTCAACTATAAAATGAGCTGGAGACAGAAATGGCAAACAATTCTGGTTTCTTTGCCAAGAAGACCTCAGATAGGGTCAGTAAAATTGGACATGACTAAAAATGACTGAAGAACACAGAAATCTTTAAAGCTCAAGTAGAACATGAGAAAAAAATTGAATCCATATTGGAGTCTTTTTAAAGAAGCAAAAAGAAAGATGAATACATTTAGAACCCAAAAATAAACAGGAAAATCAGCAGAAGAGAAACAGAAGGCAGCGGTGTTAAAAGAACATGTGATTTCTATATTAGCTAACACTAAGGAATTAGCTATATTAGCTAATTTCTATAGTAGCTAGATTGGACTTCAAGAGAGGCTATCTAGAGACAATTTAAAGATCACAGGTTTCCCAGAAAGAGCGTGACAAATAAAGAAAATCTGAACACCCTAATTCAGGAAACATAAGATAACTACCACTGGATATAGAAAATAAAGGATGTGGGGTGGCTAGGTGGTGCAGTGAATAGAGCACCAGCCCTGGAGTCAGGAGAACCTGAGTTCAAATATGGCTTCAGACACTTAACACTTTTACTAGCTGTGTGACCTTGGCCAAGTCACTTAACCCCAACTGCCCTCCAAAAAAAAAAAAAAAAGAAAAGAAAGGATGTCACATCATCTCTAGAAAACAAGATACTCTCATACTCTCCTTCACACCCCAAGACGTCTTGGTGGTGATTCAGAGTGAAGTAAGCAGAGCCAAGAGAAAAATATACATGATGACTAAAATAGTATGAATTGCAGAATGACAACATTAACAACTAAGAGTTGGATGCTTTGAAATTATAATGAACAAACTTGATACCAAAGAGAAATGAAAACACTGTCTCGCCTTCTCTACTACTTTCTTGCCTACATAGAGGTGAGGTAGGGAGGACAGCATGGTTATGGAACATTGAATATTATATGTCAGATTTTAAAAATAAGTTTTGCTGATTTTTTTTTTCTTTTTTCAGCTCCTTTGAGAAGGTTTAGGGGAGAGGGATACAGTGGGAAATTTGAATGATATAAAGCAAAAAGAGACACATAGGAATGATTCTAAAATTATAAATCTATAGATACTGTACCCTCAGAAGAAAAAGGCAAGTTTAGAGGATAGGTTTAAGGAGGATTCTTGGTGCTTCTGCTGGATTGTGACAGGAGATGGAAGGCAGAGTTTCTTGAATTTGTTGGACCCAAGATACTGGGATCTTGAATAGCACGAACTAGGGCATTTTAAATTGATACTCACTAGAACTTGAAAGCTACAATGTGCCTGTCCAGCAGTATGATAGTGTAGGAAAGCAGTTAGAGACTCGAAGGGCAAGGGGATACAGAATCATTGTCATATGATGACTACATCCTAGGGAAAGCATTTCTAGAATGGGCCATTATACTTTGGGGATTGGTTTAATGGTAAGGAAACATTACTGGGTAACTTGGCCAATGTCTCATGTTCATTTGCACTTCAGTAAATCTGGAAACATTTTTTTACCCAGTTCTCTTCATATTTACTGTATGATTTCATGCACTATTTCCCTCTTCTACTGAGATTTTTCAGATAGAACACTTTGTCAAAGTGATGGTTGTTTAAAATATAACTGAACTTATGTCATTCATATTTTCAAAAGCGAAGCAGACTTTGAACTATTCAGTCTCAAAATTATATATTTATAACACTTGATAACAGCAGGACATTGAAGACTATTAAATGGTATTGAAAAGCCTCTCCTGAACACATTTGAAATTTTAAAATATGCAACTTAGGGGATTTTAGACAGTTTTGATTTATGTTGGGTTTAATGGGTTCTCTAAGCTGTCAGGTCATAATGCTATCACTTTGGAGATAGGATGTAATCAGTGTTCTCATTCCTGAATGTTTACTGTGGGATTCAGGGAGGCTGGATTCAGAAATGGAAAGGCCCTAGTTCTTCTGTGTAAGCCACTTCTTTGAGAGGATATTTGAGAGGATAGTAGCACTAGTCTTAGAATGAAAATCATGGCACATAGATGTCCAGTTGGATGGGACCATAGAGGCCATTTAACTCAACTTCTTAATTTTACAGATAAAGAAACTGAGGCCAAGGGATTTTAAAGGACTTATCTAAAGTAACACAGTAAACATTGGAGGTGGGATTTGAATGAAGTTCCTCTGAGCTCATTCCACTGTACTACCTTGACTTCTGGCATATCTGGGTTAGATTCTTACCTATGACACATACTAACTGTGACCAGGGCAAAGTGCTTAATTTTCTTAGTGCCTTAGCAAATTTTTTATGTTAGCAGGTTATAAATAAATGAATTGCCAATCTGTATTTGTGGAGGGAGTTTTCATGCTGGGAGTTGCCAGTATGGATAAAAGTCATAGAGTTGAACCAGTATGCATATACACATACACACATACACATACACATGTACACATACACATGTACACATACACATACACACATACACATACACATGTACACATACACCTTCACAAGATGTTCCTTTTACCAAAAAAAAAAAATCCTATTTTTTCACAGACTTCCTATATTTCTTCAGTGCATTATTCTTTTCGAATTGAAATACATTCACATCACTTTCAAATTGTGTGCAATGGTATGCATTTCCCAGCAACTATACTGCTTTTGGACTTTTTTTTGAATTCTTACTCTTTCCTTCCTCCTTCCCCAGGAAACTTGTCATTGGGAAATGTCATTGTTCTGTAAGATTGTCATTGTCCTGTAAGAGTAAGTCTGCCCAGTACTCGTATTTTATTAGTACCCTCTGCCTTTCGGATTGTACCCTCTGATTAGAGGACATGGCTATGTGCTCCAGGCCCTCTATTAAAGAGGGGTCTCAGCACAGTTTTTTTCTACTTTTCCCTTCAGCTGCACTATTTTTGGAATTCTTAGGATCTCTCCATCATGCCCCTCCCCCAATGTTTTGCTTTTTTTGGTGTGCATTGTTTTCCTCTATTAGATCATAAACTCCTTCAAGGCAGGGACTGCCTTTGTTTTTATATGTTTTTATATCCCCAGCACCAAAGAGTACCTGACAGTAAGCGCTTAATAAATGTTTATTGACTGACTGCCTGACAATATTCACTGCTTTTGCCTTTCTTGACTTAACAAGCTCCTGTCTGAATCCTCATCCTACTGAAAAATCTTTTGTTGTTGTAACTTTTATTAGGCAATAAAACTGATACTTCTTTCATTCTAAATTCATATACAACCTCATTTTCAAGATTTTCCAGGATCAAAAATTTTAATTCTTTCTCACTCATACAGTATGTATATTTTCTCTCTAAGTTGCTGTTTTCCACCTAGACCAGAACGTAGCTATAGCTGCCTGCTAAGTGGGGTGCATTTTATCATATAAATCTCAGTGTTTAATAGCATATGATAGATCCCTAATTGCCTCCTATAGTAGGTCTGGATTCCTTTCCCTCTGTATTAATGGCCTCAAAAAAAAAATGATCTCAATAAACCTTATTTTCCATCATTTCTCGAACAGAAAATTTTCTAGTTCAGTCAGTTATGTATTTTGAGCCTCTTTTCCTTTCTTCATGCCTTTTTTCATTGTTTAAATGCCTAAATCACTCTCCCAAATCGTTTAGTCCAACTCTTATTTCATTTATGTGAGGAACTCCTAGTATGAAAACACACTCTACCCATGCCATACAGTTCACCAACTCTTTCACTTAAAGACTTAGTTGCCTTGATTCATGAAAGGTTAAGTGATATGCTCACAATTACCGAGTAGTAAGTGTCACAATATAGTTTTGCTTTTCCTGATCCTAAGACTGGCCCTTTAGCTGTTGTGTCACTCTACCTCTTAATCAAATCTTGCCTGTTCTTAAATTTTCCATATGAAGCCTACCCTTGCTCTGTTCCAGCCCACATTAATATTCCCCTTCTCTGAAATATTATAATACTTAACAGTCCATACTACAATGTAAGAAATGTGATTGGAAATTTTTGTGGTGAGTCAAGTCTTGGGATTTATAGCACAAGCATTTCATAGGATCATAGATTTAGAGGTAAAAGGACTTTGGAACCATTTAGTTCAAGCACATATATAATTTGCAGTGCTAGGACTTGATCTCAGGTTCTCTGACACTAAATTTTACTAAATATCCCAGTAATCATGTCTGAGCATCATGATTTTTACTAATAATTTAGCACTTAATTGCATACTGTTTTGTATTCTTATTGTTTCTTTCCTTAGTCTTTTCCTTACCATAATTTCATATAATCTGTGACCATGGATTCAGAACTGTTCCAGACTGAACTTATTCTGAAAGGTCTTTATAGAAATAGATTCTGGTTCATCCCTCAATAACCTTTTTTTAAAAAAAAAATCCACTTATTTATTTTCTTGTTTACATCATTCATTTCCACAAGATTTTGAGTTACAAATTTTTTTCCCCATCTTTCCCCCACCCACTGCCCCAAAACAGCCATCCATTGTATAACCCCTTCCCCAATTTGCTCTCTCCTATATATGTATATATGTGTGTGTGTATACACACACACACACACACACACACACACACACACATATATGCATATTTTAAACATTTGATTATAGAACTTTAAATACTAGATTCTTTCCCTTCTTCTCTCATCACCCACCCCCACTGGAAAGACAAGCAGTTCAATACAGGCTGTACATGTATGGTTATGCAGAACGTCTCCACAATGGATGTATTGTGAGAGACTGATTATATGTCTCTCCTTCCTATACGCCGCCCCCCCACCCCCCCCCGGCCTTGTTCTATTCTCTACCCTGTCCCTGTCCTTTTACAGAAGTGTGTGCTTCCAGCAACTGTCCCCACCACCCTGCCCTCCCCTGTACTATGACACCTCTCATCCCCAACCCCACTACTCTTCCTGTGTGGCAAGATATCCAGTTTAGAGATTGTCATCCTTTCCCTAAGCCAAATTCAATGAGAGTAAAGATAACCCTTTCCCTTTTGCCTTCCTGTTCTTCCCCTCCATTGTAACAGTTATCCCTTGCATAGTCCCTGTATTTCACTTTTTAAAGTACCGTCCCCTCCTATTCAATTGATCCTGTGCCCTCTATGTACACATATATACACATACTCAGATATGTATTCATATGCATATATATATATATATACACACCCTCCTATATAGACATATGTACGTGTTTATGTATATATACATTTGTATTCCCTTCACCTATCCTCATACCAAGAAAAGTTTCATAAGTTACAGTTATCATTTTTCCACTGGCATGGCATGTAAATAGTTTAACTTTGATTAGTTCCTTATGATTTCTTTTCCATGTTTACCTTCTCATGCTTCTTGTATTTGAGTATCATTTTCTTTTCAGTTCTGGTTTTTTCAGCAAGAATGCTTGAAAGTCCTCCACCTCATTGAATGACCATATTTTCCCCTGGAACACTATACTCAGTTTTGCTGGGTAGGTGATTCTTGGTTTTAATCCTAGCTCTCTTGATCTCTGGAATATTATATTCTAGCCCCTTTTATCCCTTAATGTAGAAGCTGCTGGATCCTGGGTTATCCTAATTGTGTTTCCACAGTATTTAAGTTGTTTCTTCTTGGCAGCTTGTAATATTTTCTCCTTGATCTGGGGGCTTTGGAACCTGGTTGTAACATTCCTAGGAGTTTTCTTTTGGGGATCTTTTTCAAGAGGTGATTGGTGAATTCTTTCAAGTTCTATTTTGTTCTCTGGCTCTAAAATATCAGGGCAATTTTCCTTGAAAATTTCTTGAAGGATGCTTTCTAGGTTCTTTTTTTGATCATGCTTTTCTGGTAGTCCAATTTTTAAATTGTCTTTCCGGGATACGTTTTCCAGGTCAATGGTTTTTTCAAGGAGAAATTTTTTCAAAATTTCAATAATATTTCAATTATTTTTCATAATTGCCTTATATTTTTTCATTTGTATCTGTTTAATAGTATCTTGATTTCTCATAAAGTCATTTGCTTCCATTTGCTCCACTCTAATTCTGAAGAAAGTGTTCTCTTCAGAAAGCTTTTGAGATTCTTTTTCCATCTGGCAAATTTGACTTTTTAAGGTGTTCTTCTCCTCATTGGCTTTTTGGGCCTCTTTTGCCATTTGAGTTAATCAGTTTTTTAAGAAGTTACTTTCTTCAGTCAGGTTGTTGACCTTCTTTTCATGATTTTCTTGCATCATTCTCATTTCTCT
>CM053600.1:110727535-110745134 GCA_028646575.1 Pseudocheirus occidentalis | reverse complement strand
TCTACATTTTTCTCGGAAGCTTTTGGTGCGGGAGTTCTGACTTGTGTTGTCTTCCTCCAGTTCCATGCTTTGAACCTTTTTGTCCCCCAAAAAGGAATCTGAAGTTGCATTGCTGTTCTTACTTTGCTTCCTTTGCCTGCTCATGTTGCCAGTCAATTACTTGACTTTTTAGCTCTGTGGAACTCTGCTTCCAAAGGGAGAGCTCTGTCCCAAATCACTGGGGTTTTTCGCAACTACCAGAGCTATTAGGAGGCCACTGCAGCCCCCATTAGCTTTGGCTCACTCAAAACACACCTCAGGACCACCACCCAAGACCATGATCCTGATGGAGGCTGGTTAAGGCAAGATCACTTGGCCCCCCTGCAATCTGCAGTCGTGAGCTCTGAAGCAGCCACATGGAGGTGGCTGGGCCACTTATGCTGCTTCCTTGCCCTGGAGGTAGCTTGGCCCGATCCTCTCCCCTGAATTTAGCCCAGTTCCACTAACCTTTCACTCAGTCTTTATTTCTTATGGTTTGATAATTCTGGAAATCTCCACAGCTGCTGCTGATCCACTCTCCTGAGGACTCCAGCTGTGGCTTGTCCTGGCCACCCCCAAGCCAAGCCGTAGTTTCACGCTGGGCTGGTTTTGGCTTCCAGTGCTGCTGCGATGAGTGAGTTTTTGTGAGTTCTGGAGCCCTGAAATTTGTTTAGAGTCATATTTTATGGGTATTTGAGGTGGCTATGTGGGAGCTGCAGAGTTTTCCTGCTTCTATGTTGCCATCTTGGCTCTGCCCCCAGATATCTCAACAACATTTTTTTAATGTTGTACAGCCCATTCCATTAGAAGTCTCAGTTTAAACCAATTTCCATGTTGTCTGTCCTTTAAATAGCTGTTTACCATCTGGACAACTAGGTTTACATATACATAATTACCATTATCAGGTCTTTTCTTCCATAAGCTAAATAGCTGATTTTTATGTAGACCCCATTTTCTAAATTTCTAAACATTTCCCCCTCTTCTCTTGATAATTAGCCCTTTATGGCTAGGAATACATATAAGTAATTTTCTTTGTTCAATATGCTATTATTTGATGTTAAAAATTTTTGTTAAATAACCTAGCCTCTCCTCTTAGGTTGGCTCTGTCCACAAAATGAATTTATAACTTCTTGTATTCTTAATAGGGAGACTTTTTCCTGTGGATTTTATGGGACAAATGCTTAGGAACAGCTATTATAATGATAGTTATTAGCAATGTGAATCTGCATACTTTCTGCCAGTAAAGCAAAATGACAGATTGCTGTGGAAATAGTTTCCTTCTCTGGTTTCCCAAATAAAAAGAGAACAGATAAAGAATAGATAGGACAAATGTTATTCCTTAGTAGGGGATCTTTATCTCATCAGGGATGAGATGATGAAGATGTTAAGTGAGAGTGTGGGTAATAGAAGGGGAAGTCAACCAGAGAAGATGTTCTAGAGCAGCGGTGTCAGCCTGTGGGTCGCGACCCCTTTGTGGGATGAACAACCCTTTCACGGGGTTACAGGGGTTGCCTAAGACCATCAGAAAACACATATTTCCAAAGGTCTTAGGAACTGAGACACTGCTCCTTTATCCATCTCCAGGCGGGTCTGCCCACATAGGAGTATTAAAGGGTCGTAGCATTAGGAAGATTAATAACCACTGTTCTAGAGGGTTTTGCTTTGGCAAGAAGGACCACTTCTTCATGTGAGACAGAGGTGAAATGGTAGAAGACATTCTGGTGATGTGAGAGAGAAGGAGGGGAGAAGAGTGAGCTCTTGGTGAATGGCCTCATTTTTTTCCCCCATAAAATATAAGGCAAAGATCTCAGCTGAGAGGGTAGAGGATGAGGAGCAAAGGAGATTTGAGAAGGAATGGGCAGGTTTTACAGGTTTGAGCTAGTAAAAATATGCGAGTTGGATGTACTGGTTGTTTTGATGAGGGTCTCAGTGAGTCTCTCTGAGAAAAGTGGAATGGTGAAAAAGTTCATAATTGTCTCCTGATGCAAAGGCATCAATGCAGCCTGAGACACACAGGGCTTTCCCCATGCTAATGCCACAGCAGTTCCCAGTTTAAATGAAAGGTTATTCCTTCTGTAACTCAGCAGTAGTGTGACAGAGAGCCCTGATAGTGCGGGCTTTTCCTGAGTGGCAAAATGTTACTAAGATAATTAGATTGTGCCAACTAAGTGTGCTGTTGGTAACGAAAAAAGAATTGGTGAGCTAGGTAACCTCTGAGTCCTTTGTTCCCTTTGAAACAGTTGTTTCATAGAAAGTTGAGAACTCTTGATCTCAACTAATCCTTGAAGGTTAGATATTCAAGTGGCCCAGGAATAGTAGTTTCTTGGAGGGTCAAAAGTTGGATGAATAGTAAGGAGAATTAGTCAAAGCTGAGTCTAGAGATTTCTAGAGGAATGATTCAGAAGAGTACCCATTACCATATCATTTATCCAGTCAGGTCCTATTCTTTGTGACTGCATTTGAAGTTTTCTTGACAGATACTGTAGCAGTTTGTCATTTCCTTCTCCAGCTCATTTTACAGATGAGGAAACTGAGGTAAATAGTATTAAGTGATTTTCTGAGGATCACACAACTAGTTAGTGTCTGAAGCTAGAATTAAACTCAGGAAGAGAGTCTTCCTGATTCCAGGCCTGGCACTCTATCCACTGGGCCACCTAGCTGCCTCTCTTGGTAAAAAGTACAAAGTATAAAAGCTGTTTCTCATATCACAGAAATTCTGAAAAAGGGCTTTTTGATCTCTGGACGTCTTTACATTCCTAAAAATTATTGAAAATTGGGGTGGCTAGGCGGTATAGTGAATAGAGCACTGGCCCTGGAGTCAGAAGGACCTGAGTTCAAACGCGGCTTCCGACACTTAACTAGCTATGTACCTTGGGCAAGTCACTTAACCCCAATTGCCCTGCCCTCCCCTCTCCAAAAAGCAAAAAAAAAAAAAATTACCAAAATGCCTCCCTAAGATCTTTTACTTATGTAGGGGTTATAGTTATTGTTATATATCATATTAGGAATAAAAACATCTTAGTATTATAGAAATAATTTTGACCTTACAGACCTCCTGAAAGGTTCTCGGGCCAGTTTGTGAGCCTCAGCTCTAGACAGAAGTGACCCCTTGAAACCAACTGCTTTCTCTTGGGGGCAGAACAGATTTGTGAAAAACTTGATGTTTCTGTTTCCAGTTGATGTGACCATTAAGACCCGTGGCACAGTAGATGATGCACTGGACTTGAAGTCAAGAACTAATTCACAACACTCTCTCACCAACTTGCTGGCTGTGGGACTGTGACGTCTTACCTCTCTCTGCCTCAGTTTACTTATGTTTAAAGTCCAGAGGTTGATTTCACTGACCTGAGCTCTCTTCCACATCAAAATCTAGGATCCTCTTTATCTTAGTTTGAGATAGGGGAATGCTGTGAAAAATATTTAGTCAGCTAATAAAGATGGATTTGTACAATCACTTGTGGAAGATGAAGGTAGATGACTGACTTAACAAATATCCAGTCCAGGGTGTGTGTGTGTGTGTGTGTGTGTGTGTGTGTGTGTGTGTGTGTGTGTTATAATGATGATGACTTACATTTATATAGATTTGCTTTGCCCTAATATATAGGTCATCACTATAGGGAGCTCCCCATTAAAAAAAAAATCCTTCCACCAATTGTTCTGCAGTTTGATCTAAAGAGAATTGCTGAAGTCAATGAGAAGTTAAGGGACTAGCCTAGGGTTACTCTGTTAGTAGCTTTCTGAGGTAGATTTTGAATGAAAGTCTTCCCAACCTACTGTATAATATGTGAAGCAGCTGTTATGCTTTAATGTTACAAAATGCTTTCTTGACAACATTTTTAAGTATAATTCTTATATTATTTTGAGGGTGCAGAAGATCGTGGTTCATGTTTTGGCTCTACCACTAGCTATGTAACCTAGAATGGATAATCCAATGAACTTGTTTCCTCATCTGTAATATGGATATGATGATAATATGGATATGATACTACTTCTATTACTTATCTAGCAAGATTGGAGGATAAATGAACTTATGTATTAGAAAAGTACTTTAACTGCATACTGCTATGCCAGTGTGATTATGAAAGTTACAACTGAAGAATTGGCAGCAGAATCATAAAAAAAAACAATTTAGAGTTTGAGAAATTTCCCATATTATTTGGGGGAACTTCATGGAAAGTGCAACAAAGTCTTTTTGGTTCCCAGTCTAATATCCAATTCCAACAACATATTAAGAGGGAAGAAAAAAATGGCGACAAAAAAGAAATTTACATGATTTTGTTGTATGTTTGAAAGGAACAGCAAATTGTGCATAGTAAGAGAAAAAGGAGAAAGAACATGTGAAGTTTGGCACTTACATGTATCAGCTGCCTTTGTTTAGCTGTATACCGTGCTTACCCTTTGGGCTATTATCCTCTATTGACCATGTAAAGGAATGAAGAAAGCAAGCTAGTCTAATTCTGAAAGTGATTTCTTTTCACTTTGTTTCATTTAACATGTTCAACTTTTGGAGCTTTAGCATATCGTGTAGATTTTTTGGGGTGCAGTATTGGGGGAGGGACAAATTTAAAGCCAGAAAGACCCTCCAGAGCACTCTGTATCCAACCATAAGCGAGGGAGCATTATTAAAGCCACCAGAGAGAATTAGAAAGTAATCCTTGTGCTCAGCTCTACATTTTGGATAGTAGAGTTTATAGAAATAAATGCTGAATGTGAATAACTTGTGTGCAAAGCCACATATTTGCCTTGAAGAGTGGAGTTTGTATAAAGTGGGATGGCCATGCTGCCTCCTTGCTAACTAGCCTGCTGCTAACTGGAGTGTGCAGTGCTTTCCTACAGCTCTTGTTACCAAGAAATTCCTAGCAGCCCATCAGTGGCTAGCCCTCTGCAAGGGTCAACTCTTCTGTAATGTGTGTTAGCCAGTGCTGAAAATGACATTTGGTTAGAAACTGGAGTAGTGGTTGGGTTAACACAGGCACAGTCTATGTATTACCATTCTGATCATCTTGGATTATTAGGTGTTTCATGAGGGTCCCCACTGTATTGCGTTTACTAAGCAATCAGTCATGACCCTTTTATTTGTGACCCATTTACTGTGTGCCAGCTACTGTGCCAAGCTCTGGGGAGAAAAAGACAAAAGTAACTCCCTGCCTTAGTGTAGCTTATATTCTAAATTATATTTTTAATTCTATAAAATTATATTCTATAAATTATGTTCAAAATGAATGTATGTGTGTCCTCTGGGTATCTCTAAAGTCAATGCATCTTTAAAATGAAAACTGCACTAAGACTTTACAGTCCCTGTGTGTGTATGTGTATGTGTGTGTGTATGTGTGTGTGCATATACTTACACATGCATGACCTCCAAATCTGGCTGTAAACACATACACACGTACACTTGTGTATTTCCACAGTACACATACAAACACAGCCTACCCATACACATGTATATACTTATATATGCATGTATATAGATTATATGTACATGCATGCACATGTATATATATTTATAATGTATAATACATTGCATGTCTAATAACGTATAACAATATAAAGTACACATATGTCTGGATATATTAAAATGAAGACAAGGTAGATTGGGAAGGGAGTGATACTAAGAACTAGCAATAAGATCATTGATTTGTAGCTAGAACACGCCTTCGAGGTTGGCTAGGCAAATGGCCTGATGCTATAGATGAGGAAAATGAAGCCTAGGACAGGGAAGAGATTTGCTTAAGGTCATACGGGTGGTGGGCAGAAAAGCTGGTCATTTCCGTCGATAACTTTGTGGCATTTTCTTCTTCCTGCCTTCCAAGGGCATTCTGAGAAGTTGTATGGTTCTAAATCAGTAAAGATGTCTGGAAAGAAGACAGCAAACTGAGATGATAAGAAAAGAGACAGGGAGTAAAAAAGTCACCTTGAAGATGGAAGTGTTAAAGTAATTTGTTGTTGGAAAAACTTAAATTTCTAAAGGATTTTGAACTTGCTATTTCTGTGATGGGAAAAGTATAGGAAGCAAATGAGTCCATAAAGCTTCTTGCAACATTTAGTTTTGTTACTTATTTTGAATACAATATAGTAAAATAGTAAATATTTTGGGTATTTTGATATGTTATCAGAATGATATAGTTTTTCCTTTGTGTGAATTTATTTTATTTTTAATTTATTTTGTTAAATATTTCCTGGATTACATGTAGATTTTTTTAAAACCTTGTAAAAATTTTTTGAGTTCCAAATTCTTTCCTCTCCCACTTATCCCCTGTCCTTGAAAAGGCAAGCAATTTGATATTGATTTTATATATATATATATATATATATATATATATATATATATATATATATATATGAAGTCATACAAAACACATTTTTCATATTAGCCGTGTTGCAAAAAAGAAAAAGACAAAAACTCTTAAGAAAAATGAAGAAAGTAAAAAAAAGGTATGTTTTGCTCTGTGTTCAGAGTTCATCAGTTCTCACTCTGTAGGTAGATAGCATTTTTCATCATGGGTCCATTGGAATTTTCTAGGATCATTGTCTTGATCAGAGTAAAGTCTTTCATAGTGGATCATTCCTACAATATTGCTGTTACTGTGTACAATGTTTTTCACTTTGAATGAGTTCATATCAGCCTTTCCAGGTTTTTTCTGAAACCATCTGGCTCATCATTTCTTATAGCACAATCATATGCCATAATTTGTTTAGCCATTCCTCAAATGATGGGCATCTCCTCAATTTCGGTTCTTTGCCACCACAAATAGAGCTGCTATAAATATTTTAGCATATATGCCTTTCTGCTTTTTTTTTTTAAATCTCTTTGGAATATAGACCTAGTAATAATAGTATTGCTGGGTCAAAGGGTACACAAAGTTTTATAGCCCTTTGGGCATAGTTCCAAATTGTTCTCTCAAATGATTGGGCTCATTCACAACTCTACTAACAGTGCATTGTACCTATCTTTCCACATTGCTCCAGCATTTGACATTTTCCTTTTCTGTCATGTTAGTTAATCTGATAAGTGTGAAATAGTACCTCAGAATTGTTTTAATTTGCATTTCTCTAATCAGTTGTGATTTAGAGCATTTTTTCATGTAACGATTGATTTCTTATTCTAAAAACTGCCTATTCTTATCCTTTGTCCACTGACCCACTAAGGAATGATTTTTATTTTTATAAACTTGATTTCTTATTTATTTGAGAAATGAGGCTTTTATTAGAGAAATTTGCTTTAAAAATTTTCCCCCCCAATTTCCTGTTTTTCTTCTAATTATGACTGTCTTGTAAAAGCTTTTTAATTCCATGCAATCAAAATTATCCATTTTATTTCCTGTGATCCTCTCATTCTCTTGTTTGGTCATAAACTATAGATTGACAGGTACATTTTTCCATTCTCCCTAATTTACTTATGATATCTATCACCCTTTATGTCTAAATATTTTCAGTGTATAGAGTGTGAGATGCTGGTCTATGCTTGGTTTCTTCCCAGCTGCTTTCCTAGTAGTTTTTGTCAAATATTGAGTTATTACCCCAAAAGGTTTGATCTTTGGGTTTATCAACCTTTAGATTATTATGATCAATTATTGTGTATTTTGTACCCCAATCTATTCCATTGATCAGTATTCCACTGATACACTACTCTTAGCCAGTACCAGATTATTTTGATGATTATTGCTTTGTAATTTTTTATTGATTCCCTTGATATTCTAGACCTTTTGTTCTTCCAAATGAACTTTGTTGTTTTTTTTTCCCTATCACTATAAAACAGTTCTTTGGTAGTTTGATTAGTATTGCACTGAATAAGCAAATTAACTTAGGTTAAATTATTATTTTGGCTCAGTCTACTTGTGAGCAGTCAGTATTTTTTAATTGTTTAGATCTGTCTTTATTTGTATGAAAAGTGTTTTGTAATTATGTTCATATAGTTCCTGGGTTTGTCTTGGCAGGTGGACTCTCAAGTATTTTACAATATCTGCAATTATTTTAAATGGAATTTTTCTTTTAGTTTCTTCCTGATGGGTTGTGTTGGTAATTTGTAGAAATGCTAATGGTTTATGTGGGTTTATTTTATATTCTGCAGCTTTGCTAAAATTGTTAATTGTTTCAACTAGTTTTTTAGTTGATTCTGTAGGGTTGTCTAAGTATGCCTTTATATCATCAGCAAAGAGTTTTGTTTCCTCATTTCCTGTTCTAATTCCTTCGGTCTTTTTCTTGTCTTATTGCTGTAAGTAGCATTTCTAGTTCAATAATCAGTAATATTGATGATAATGGACATTCTTGCTTCACCTCTGATCTCATTGGAAAGATTTCATATTTGTCCCCATTACAGATAATGGTTGCTTTTGGTTTTAGATAGATATTGCTTAAAATTTTAAGAAAGGCTCCATTGCTTCTTATGGTTTCTAGTTTCTTTAATGGGAATTGGTATATCTTATCGAAAGGTTTTTTTTTTTTTTAATTTTCTGCTTCCAGTGATTGGATGATATGATTTATCTTGCATTCCTGGTAGAAATCCAACCTTGTCATAGTGTATATTGTCTTTGTGAAATGTTGCTGAAATCTCTGACTCTGGGCGAGTCACTTGGCCTCTTTGTGCTTTAGGGTGATAGTATCAAATTCTTAAGTAAAGATTTTAAAGGGCCACTAATCTGTATATAAGGATCTTTCCAGCTGCATATTTACCAAAAAATTTTTTGGAGGGGGGAAGACAGGGCAATTGGGGTTAAGAGACTTGCCCAAGGTCACATGGCCAGTTTTGTGTTAAGTGTCTGAGGTCAGATTTGAATTCAGGTCCTCCTATTTCCATGGCCTGTGCTCTAGTCACTGTACCACCTAGTCACCTCTTACTTAATTTTGTAATGTAATATTGTCTTGGTTTTATTGCATTTTTATTTATTTTTTTAAGAGTTTGATATCTCTCCTCTAGGGCAACTCTTTAGGAATAAAAATGGCAGAGCAAGTGTGAATTTGCATTACTAGAGACAATTGCTCACACTGATAAAAATCCAGTCTTAAGGAAGCATTTTGTTATGCTTTCTGCCATATAAATGTAGCTATAGGACTTGATCTTTCAGGTTCCTCACTTTGAAGATATAGGGCTCACAGAATACAAAGCAATTAATCTCTTTGAAAGATAAGATTGCCAGCATATAGAGAATAAGGGTAAATTTGTTATTGGGATGAACAAATGATTGAAACTGCGTGTAATTTGAGATGATTTAGCAGCCTTGCCTAATTCTCATAATTCTGTTTGCTGTTCTTTTAGTGCTAACATCTTTGTTCATATATTTGACAATCTACATAGACACACATGTATGTATGTATGTGACTTGAAAGTCATATATAGAACATAGCAACTATACTAAAAACAAACTGGTGGAACAAAGCAGAGTAACATTAGGATTTTATGACTCGGTTTCAGTCTTTGTTCTATGTAAGTCCAGGCTTCCATGAGGCACTTTTAGCAGACACTCAGAAGAAAAACTTGTCAGGGTAGACTTTGGCATCTATTTCATTGCCTTGTTCTCATTATATTTACAAATGTGAAGAAGACAAGAACACACATGAGGTCTGTTCAAGCTCAGCAAGTTAGAAAATAATTCTTCCAAGAGATCAGTCTTGGTCTTCAGCAAGGATGATTTCAGTGTCCGTTTGTGTAGTTCTGACACTGAGAGGAAATGCATGCACTACCTGTTTTCCCTGGACAATACTCAGATTTTGATGATTACTCTTTACCTGTCTTCCAGGCCTCTTTTGAGATCTAATTATTTAATGCTTATCATGGAAGTATGGTATTATAGCTAGAAGTCAGAGGAACATCCTGGAAACACTTTTTATTTATTCGTGTAACCTGAGGCAGGTAAGGGGTATAATATTTAGAATGCTTAACCTGAGTCAGTTAGACTTGAGTTCAAATCCAGATTCAGATACTTACCAGCTGTGTTGCTCTGGATAAGTCATTTAACCGGTATCTGCCTCAGTTTCCTCCCCTGTAAAATAACACCTACCTCCCAGTATTGTTAGGAAAAAATCAGAATATATTTTAAAATACTGTATAAATGGTAGCTGTTATCTGTAGCAGGTCACTATTTCTGGGCTTCATATTCTGCATACGTAAAAAGAGAAGATTGATCTATATCATCTTCTGTTTCTAAATTCTGTGACTTCTCTGAATTCTTTAAAGCAGAAAAAGACCCATCAAAATATAATTTTCCTAGATTAAGACAATCAATCCCCTTCTTTTAAGATAGCCTTGTTTATCCCTGATAACAATAATTCTCTAATGTTTTAAAACAGTGATGCTATCTTTTAAATGAAAACTAGCTAGGATGTAATCACTTCCTTTAGTTTTTCATCTTCCCTCCTGCGATTCAGAACTTGGGTAGTAATATAGCATCACTGCTTTGTCAACCTGATGCAAGAATAATTTATCCTCTCTTTTTAGAAGTCTGTACTGAAAGAATAATGTAGCACATTCTTACTTGCTATAGATACTCATTGTGTTCCCAGCTTGGGATCTTGCTGTCATAGCCACAATAACTGTAGCTTTGTGCTCAGTAGGCCTGTTCATAGTAGTTATTGTGCAGCGTAAATGAATGCTGTTGACTAGAGATGGCATCTGTGGCTGAGAACATGTAGTCAGTTTAATTTGCATGGCAAGCGATCCAACCATTACCAAATCACATCTTGTGTTAAGAAAGCATATAGTCATAAAGACCTATTAAAAGGGTTTTTTTTGGGGGGGGAGAAATTGGGAGAATTTCTAATAATTATTATGACAAACCCAGACTTCTAAGATATGTGGATAACTTCCTGATGTTTTCTGTTTTAAAACCTATTTTTATTTAATTTTAAGACCATGAGTGTGTTGGAAGTGAGGCATCTCATGTAATGTTATCCTAGAGTTGCCATTATTTGTTGTGTTCAAGTTGCACCAGTGGCGTCTTAGTTATACTTTCTAGTTGTGATTGGGGCACTTTGCCAGTAGCACCAAATTGCATGTTGGATCACTGATGTTCATTACAAGCTAGGCTTAGATTCAAATTCCTTCCTCTTCTGAAACCTGTAGGCTTTGAAAGTGTGACCATAGCAAATACAATATTGTCATTAACAATGTAGGTTTCCTCACTTACATTGGTGGTAACAGGAGTGCAATAAACTCCGCTCAAAGCCTTTCTTTATTATAGAGGGCTCAGAACTTTATGAGTAACTCCATTTTCCACCAGTGGCTCTATTTTATTAAAAAAAAAAAAACAACCAAACAACAAACATCCCATCCCTTGGTGGCCACCTCTCCTCCCCCTTGATTTCGAGCTTTCCTATGTGTATTATCTTCTGTTATTAGATTGTAAGATCCTTGAGGCCAGGAACTGTTTTTATTTTTCTTATTGGTATCCACAGAGTTTAGGTAAATTGTTTTAGCAATAAGGGAAAGAATGCTTTTATTCTTGGCGTACCATTCATAGTTATGTGTCCTTTACCTTGGAAATACAGAGTTTTAACAGTTGGGAGAAGGAGGGAATAGTTATTTGTTAGAAGAGTTGAAAAAATCCTGCGTACATAAAGATGTGCACAGGAAAACCAGACAATCAGATTGATATCTTCATTTAAAGTAAAAATACATCTTATACTTAATATTGATTTTCTTGTGTGTGTATATATACCCACACCCCTATGTGTGTGTGTACACCCCCCACACATACTATATATCACATACAGTATATATATATATATATATATATATATAATTGTCTATACTATAGACAGCTTAATTACTGGTACCATTATAATGGATTGACAACATCCTCTGTAGTAACTCTAGTGGACAATTTTTTTTTCTGCTTTTACTATTTTTCTGTTTCTTATTGCCTTTTGTACCATTCAGCATAGTACATTGAAGAAAGCAATTGTTTCATAAGTGCTTGTTGAATGATTTGAATAAAAATTATAAATACTTTTATTATTTAGCTTTTCTGTGATAAATAAGTTATTTTTTATTGTAATGGCATTCAGAAATTTCAAATAGAGTAATTTTTTGTTATTTCATTTCAGGCTGGTTAACTCCAAATAATTTTTATATCAAAACTAATAACTGACATTTACTGCTTTAGAGTTTTAAATTCTTCATATCAGTCATCACATTAGAACTTCACAACTCTGTGAGGGTGTCACCCCTGTTTAACAGGTAGGGCAACAAGCAGCAATGACTTGCCCTGATTAGACAACTTGTAAATCTCTGTTAGAATTTAAACTTGGGTGCCTGGCAACATAGTAGGTTCTTTATAAATAATTTTGTTTAGATTGAATTGGTCCTCCTGACTCCCAGTCCCTCCATTGTGCCTTGCTGACTTTAAAGATAATCTGAGAGTGAATAAGTAGAAAATTATCTTTTAGAAATTAAATAGCTGTCAGCATTTAATACAAAGAACATTTTCTAGGATAATAAGTAGTATGAATATCTTTATAGGTTTGAATAGACATCTTGTGATTCTCCAAAGTGATTTATGAAATATTATTCTGTGTCCACTAAGAGAAACAATTAGCAAATTGTGCTTTTTCTGATGTTCAGGGTCTTAGGCTTTTATGTATATGTATATAAATCTATATGTGTAAATATATGTGTGTATATATATATGTGTGTGTGTGTATATATATATATACACATATAAAATGAGAAGACAGCTTAGACTGAGCATGTAATTATTAAAAATGTGCAAATTAATACATTTTGATATTTTGATTTGAGACACTCATTTCTTAAATCACACAGAATAACTTAATTATTTTTTCTAAAAGGTGTGCAAACAGAACCCTAAGTCACAGATCAGCCAACTGTTGTTCTATTTCAACACGTATATAAATATGATTGTCTTATTAAATTAAAAGAAGGCAGTTTACATTCTAACTAACTTTCTAAGTCCATTCTTTTATCTCTTTTGCTTCCGTCAGGCCATCATCAGTCTGCACTTAACTTGCACACTAACGCCATTTGTTGTTTGCTTCCATGACAGCTCTCCGGTGGCGCAGCCTCTTCACCCCACCCACCTCCTTGGCCTTTCCTCATAGCCCTGTTGCAAGACTCAGTCCATATAGCAATGGCTTTAATACTCCCAGCTTCTCTAAAACCTCCAGTAAAGCAATACTAACACCTGAAAAAACAGGTAATATTTTAACTTTTTACCTACTAACATGCTTTAGAAAGTCATGCCACTAAACCACTTGGATGAATATCTCATAGAAAATAAAGGCAATAAAGGGTAATCCTATTATAATTTTGATGTTACTTTGCATTTTATTTCAGGGTTCAAAATTAAAATCATTACTTTGGACCAAGGAATCATCATTAATCTATTGTCTGTTGTACAGATGAAGCAGTGTTATGTGTTCATTAGTATTTATGTATGTAGCGAGAGCCATCTTGGTATAGTGGATAGAGTATAGGACTCTGGGAATAACTGAGTTCAGATCCTTCCTTTGACTTTTTACTAGTTCTGTAACTGGGCAGGCCATTTAAACTAGCTGAGGTTCAGGCAACTAAGACTTTTTTTTTTTTACCAAGTTGTAGACAGATTGTAATGTTTGTCAGTTCCCTACATTGATTAAATCAAACTCTTTGATGTGTGTGTATATAATAGTATGTTGTTGAATAGCACATATGCCTTTTATATCAAACATCAAAGCAAGATTTAATTAAAGCTCTAACCTTTGTGTTATTCTTTTTTCTCTCACCTATATTTATCAAGCCAGGTATAAGAAAATCAGACAGCTTTTTAAAGTAGGACTAGGATGACTGACATCATCCCATCATTAGTCTCAGAATTACTATCATTCTAATCTCACCACTTTTCTGCTTTCCTAGTCATAATTTCTTAGTCTCTTCTGTCTTTTGAATGCCCCCTCCCTTGTTTTCTGATGCTTTTTATTTAGTTAAAACAAGAAAGTTTTAGAAAGTCATATCTACATGTTCACTCACTATTTTAGAGACAGGATATTGTTACTGTTGTCTCTTTAATAAGTGGGTCAAATGAAGTTTCAGTTTAATATCATGATATGAATTATTCATCACAGCTATCAGTGGTCTTCAATAGAAAATGGGAACCACCCCAAAGCACAATATATTTTTATGCCAACCCTTTAGAGAGAGATAATTAGGTACTGCTTAACCAGAAGCCAAGTTTTGGCTTTATTTTTTAAGTGTTTAAGTTGGCTTGAGGAACCAGAAAAATAATGAATAGCTTTTTGTACGTTTACTGAATTGCATGCTTTATGTCTGAGAGTTGAATGCTGGAAAGGCAATTGTTCTGGCTTTGGGAGTAGTGGGGTGTATATGAAGAGTTATTGATATAAAGCCTAAATAATGTTTACTTTTCTTAGGTTATACTTCCAGGGGCTCCCCCCTTAGCCCTCAGTCATCCATAGACAGTGAATTGAGTACATCAGAATTGGAAGATGACTCTATCTCCATGGGATATAAACTACAAGACCTCACTGATGTTCAGATTATGGCTCGCCTGCAAGAAGAAAGTATGTTTCTCTTTTCCATGGGGCTATTTGGCTTGGCAAGCTTGAACTAGAAATGTGAAGATTGTGCCTAAAATATGAAAAAAAGGTGAATGAGGCTCTTCTTCCTGGGTAATAGGCAGGGAACTTAAACCAAGCTCTTTGTGTATCATTCTTCTAACTAAATAAATGCGATAAAAGGTTTCTACTTATCCAAGGTCATCCACTGTTTTAAATTATGGCCATTTCCTTCATACAAACGTTGTTAAGAAAACTACCCATGGATAACCATTAAATATGCAAATATAGACATGGATAACCATTGAATATACAAAGATTGAGAAACTGTATTTTAAGGTGTAATGCTATAATATCCTTAAAATACTTTACTACTTTGGGCAAAAAGGAGGGAATAGGATTATAACTTGTTTGTATGTATGCTTGCTAGTCAGAGGCAACCTATGATCATCTAATCAAGCCTCTCATTTTATAGATAAGTAAATGATGTGAAATGTTTATCCTGAATGAAGGATAATATATGTAGTCTCCAAATGCAAATTCTTAGCCAAGATAGTCACAGAAGATACCCTCTTTTTTTTCCAAAGAAGTTCTATACTTTCTTAGATTCTGTGAATGTGGAGTTGGTCATTAAAGATTTGATTAAGCAGCGTCTATTTGCCAGGCACTGTGCTAAGCATTGAGGATACAAAGAAAGTCAAAAGATAGTCCTGGACCTCAAGGAACTAACATTCTAATAGGGGAGACTAGCAAGCATACGTACAAACAAGTTATATACAGGATAAATAGGAAGTAATGAACAGGTCAGGCATTAGAATTTAGAGGAATTGGGGATGGCTTTATGTAGAAGACAGAATTTTAGCTGGACTTGAAAGAAGTCAGGGAAGCCAAGAGGTAGACATGAGAAGGGTGAAACAGCCTTGTTTTGAGTTGGGGAACAGCCACAGAAAATTCTTGGAGCTGAACGGTGGAGTAGAATAGTAAGGAAGTTGTTCAGAGAGTACATAGAAAGGGGTGGGTGAAGAAGACTGGAAAGGTGGGAAGGTGTCAGATTATGAAAGGCTTTGAATGTCAAACAGAAGATTTTGTATTTTGTATTGATTTGTATTCATCCTGGAGGTAATAAGGGGCCACTGGAGTTTGGGTGTGAAATTGGCATGGTTGCACCTTTGCTTCCTGAAAATTTCACTTTGGCAAATGTATGGAGGGCAGACTAGTTTGAAGAGAGACTTAGGGCAGGTAGACCAACCATTAGACTGTTGTAATAATCCAGGCATCAGATGAGGAAGGTTTTTTATTAGGTTGATGGCAATATCAGAGGAGAGAAGGAGGAATCTTTGAGAAATGTTGCAAAGGTGAAATTGATTGTGCCTTGGCATATTGACTTGGGAGAGTGAAAGATAATGATGAGTTGAGAACAATGTCTGTGTTATAAGTCTGGGAAAGTAGGAAGATGGTGCCCTTGAAAGTAATAGGGAAATATGGAAGGAAGGTTTTGGGGAAAGATAATGAATTTACTTTTGGACATATTGAGTGTAAGATAGGTCTACTGGACATACAGTTTTAGATGTTTGAAAGACAGTTGGAGATGTGAGACCGAAGGTCAGCAGAGAAGTTAGGGTTGAATAAATGGATTTAAGGATCATCGTTGTAGAGATGGTAATTAAATTCGTGGGAGCTGGTTAAAGTAGTATAGAAGGAGAAGAGAAAAAGACCTAGCACAGAATCTTGTGGACACTAACAGTAGGCATGAGAAAAGTGGTCGTTAGGCAGGAGGAGAAGCAGGAGACAGTGGTATGTTGAAAATGAAGAAGAGATTATTGAGAAGAGGGTGACTGACAGTGACAATATTAAAGGCTGCAAGGAAGTCAAGAATAATGAGGAGTGAGAAAAAGTTAAATATATTTAAAACTGGGACAAAAGAGCGGATGTCATTGTCAGAAGTAAAAGTCTTGATTTCTACTTATGCAAAGATGGCCATTATTAGTTTGGCAAAGAGGATTTAAGTGCATAATATCATACATTTAGAGTGGAAAAGGGACCTTTGAGGTCACTGAAAACAACCCCCTCATTTTATAGATGAGGACACAGAACTTCCAAGCAGTGAAATGACTTAAATAAGATCATAGCAAGTGACAGAGCTGGGGTTTGAGCCCAGGCTTCTGACACCAAACCAGAAGGGGCTTATTTGCAGGTGGGTGATTGTTATCTGCTATTTAAAAAGAACAAAAAATGTTTTTTTTAAAATAATTTATTTTCTTGTTTACATCATTTATTTCCACGAGATTTTGAGTTACAAATTTTCTCCCCATCTTTCCCCTACCCAACACCTCAAAACAGCCACCCTACCGTATAACCCCTCCCCCAATATGCTCTCTCCTATGTCCTTCCCCTTGTCCCTCTGACTTTCTGGTGGGGCAGGATGGATCTCCTTACCACAGTGCCTGTATATCTTAATTCCCAGTTGGATGTAGTTAACAACAACAACAACAACAACAACAACAATAATATATACATATATTTTTAACATTTCATTATAGAACTTTAAATTCTAGATTCTTTCCCTTCCTTCCTCATCACCTATCGCCACTGGAAGGACAAGCAATTCAATACAGGCTGTACATGTGTAATTACACAGGACATCTTCACAGTAGGCATATTGTGAGAGACTGATTATATGTCACTCCTTCCAATTACTCCCTCCTTTGTTCTATTCTCTACCCTGTCCCTTTATAGAAGTGTGTACTTCCAGCAACCCTCCCCCCCTCTGCCCTCCTCTCCTTCATCCCACCTTTCATCCCTGTCCCCCCTACTCTCCTGTGTGGCAAGATACCTAGTTTATGTCATTCCTTCCCTAAGCCGAATTCAATAAGAGTGAGGTTGACCCTTTCCCTTTTGCCTTCCTGTTCTTCCCCTCCATTGTAACAATTATCCCTTGCCTCTTCTATATGAGATGATTAACCCCATTCTGTCTCTCCCTGTTTCCTCTCATTCTAATCCTCTCCCACCTCAGAATTTCACCTTTTAGAGTACTGTCCCTTCCTATTCAATTGATCTTGTGCCCTCTACGTAC
>CM053600.1:110664073-110727435 GCA_028646575.1 Pseudocheirus occidentalis | reverse complement strand
TATACACATACTCAGATATGTGTTTGTATGCATATATAAACCCTCCTATATAGACATGTGTATGCATACATATATACATAACAAAAAATGTTAAGATGCTATAAAAGAGCTTTCTTAGTAATGTATAGTTACTGTTGACTTGTTTAAGTAGACCAAACAAAACATTGAGCCCATTAGAAAGTACAGTTACTATTCATCATGTAGGCTTACTATAAGAGAGACATGGGGGAAGGAGGAGGGGAAGGAGATGAAGAGAGAGAAGCAATATAGGTCATTGATTTTATTTAGCTCAATGCAGAGAATAGTCTTAATGGTTTTTGAATAATATGAAGTTTTCCAAATTTGAGAAGGACCAACCTGGAAAGATGCATAGATCGCTCTATTTGAGAGGGTCATACAGTGCCACAATTTAATAAGGATTTGCTATGTCTGTTACTCATCAGTCTGGGAAAAAATGTAATTTTTACAAAAGGCTTTATATTTGAGAATTGTAGCCAACAAAGAGGTGGTAGGTAGCTAAAAGGTAGTACCCTTGTAATTTGAAGAACAAAAAACAAAACAAAACAAAACCCCAGACCCTAAAGATGACAAAATATTTATTCAGTATATGCTTAACTCAAATGGTCATTTAAAATTTGACTTGACTGAAGGACTTCCCTTGAGAAAAAGCATCTCTTTTTCATTTTCTTAGGTCTCCGACAAGATTATGCTTCCACTTCAGCATCAGTGTCAAGACACACATCTGGTGTATCATTGAGTTCAGGAAAGAAAGGGACATTCAGTGATCAAGAATATGATCGATACAGTTTGGAGGATGATGAAGAGTTTGATCATCTGCCACCTCCCCAGCCTCGTCTTCCTCGATGCTCACCTTTCCAAAGAGGAATTCCACACTCACAGACTTTCTCTAGCATTCGGGAATGTAGAAGGAGTACAAGCTCCCAGTATTTTCCTTCAAATAATTACCAGCAGCAACAGTATTATTCACCTCAAGCCCAAACTCCAGATCAGCAACCAAATAGGACAAGTGGAGGTAGGTCACATGTCTTTCTAAAACTTCTGATTTTAGAATCTTTGAATGTTGGAGTTAAAATAAACATGTTTGGAGGTCACCTAATTTAACCTACTCTTTTTTTTTCCCCATAAAAAGCTGAGGTGTAAGAGTGCTGAATTCTCTTGCCTAAGTTGATAACTAATTGCTTCAGATACTTAAGAACTGTGTGACTTGGGCTAGTCATTTAATTTCTCTATGACTTTGTTTCCTTATCTGTAAAATGGGGATGATATATATAAGCACCTATCTCAGATGTTGTGAGGCTCAAATGAGATCATATTTGTAAAGCATTTTGTCAGTCTTAAAGTACTAGATAAATGCTAGCAGTACAGATTTTTGCTAGGAGGACTGAAGCTTAAATTCTAGGCATTCGACTGATAGACTGCTGATTTGGCCTATCTTTTGTGGTGGTTCAGTTGGCATCCAGTGATCACTAGCCATATGCCCTATAGTTACAGAAACTCAACTGGCTGTTACTTAATTCTATTCTTTTCCACTCTGAGCCTTTATGGTATCATCCCTTCCTTCCATCTGAAAAGTCATTCTTCACCAACCCCTCCCCCAGTCTCTGATTATTGAAATCCTGTAATGCTCAACTCAAATGCTTCTTATTTAATGAAACATCCTATAGCCAGACAAGATTTTTCTTCTCTGAACGTCCTGCCCCTGTCCCCTTCAACCATCTCATTCTTCTTTAGCTTTAATGGACTTCTCTTACAAGGGCAGAAATTATGTTCCATTCGCCTTTATATCTTTAGCATCACAGAATTTTGGATTTAGGAAAGACCTCAGTGCCTTTCTAATCCTATAATTTAATAAAAAATCCCTCTTTTAAAAAAATCCTTCTGAAAAACCCTTTTTTTTTCCTTCTGTGTCAGGGACTCCTTTGTTGGTTTGATGGAATGGTTGTGCCCCTTGTCAGAATTTTTGTTTTTAGTCATTTTTCAGTTGTGCCTGATGCTTCGTTGATCCCTTGCAGTGGTTTGCCATTTCTTTTTCCAGCTCATTTTACAGATGAGGAAACTGAGGCAAGCAAGGTTAAGTGACTTGCCCAGAATAACGCAGCTTGTAAATGTCTGAGTGAGGCCATATTTGAACTTTGGAAGAGGAAGCCTTCCCAACTCCAGGCCCAGTGTTCTATCCACTGTACCACCCAGGTAGCTCCCCATGCTCAGAATAACTTTTTTTAAATGCATAAAATTAAAACATATTATATTCCAAAGAAGACCAATTATATTATAATACAGTTATCAAAAACTTACTTTAAAAAATTCATTCTGGGCATGGTGGGCTCATATACTGTATTTCCTGTTACTGGGGAAGCTGAGGCTAATGGATTGTGTGAGTTTAGGAGTTGTTGAGCTTCAGGAGGACTAAAGTCAAGTGTCCACACTAAGTCTGGCACCATTATGGTGAGCCTTCAGGTGATTGGGGGTTGCGGTGGCACAAGAAGCTGCCTAATGAAGGGCAAACTGAACTAGGTTGGAAACAGAGCAGATGAAAGCTTGTGTGTTGAACAGTGGTGGGGCAGAGTCCATGATTGGTTGCTGCCCTTCCAACCTGGGCAAAGTACGGAGACTCAATCTTAAAAAATAAAACAAGACAAAATCAAGTTCATTAACCCACATGTTACAAACCTCTGCTCTAAACATACTGAACAAGTGGTCATTTAAGCATTTGCTGCAATACTTCCTTGATGAGGGTATTAGAGGCCAAGGTAGATAATTTCCATTTTAGGGTAGTTCTGATTGTTAGGAAGCTCTTCTTTGACAGGCTTATTATATTTGGCCTCTTTGCAGTTTCCACCATTGATTCTACTTTGCCTTCTGGAGCCAAGTATAAAAGGCAGTTACTTCTTCTACATGACAGTCCTTTAAAAAAGACAACTATCTTCACATCTTCTGCAGAAAAGACATTCCTGCATTGCCTAGATCAGTGCCTTCTACCTAGTAAGCACTCAATAAATATTTCCTTAATGAATCATGATTCTCCTTTTCTTGTAAGCACCCCTCTGTTTACGTGTTCCCTTTATTTCTTGATACCACTCATGTATTTTTACCAGCTTAACCCTAATTAGTTATTCTCACTAGCTTCCTTTGGTTCATTAAACTGTTCCTTTATTTTTCTCTTATTCTAACTTAATCTTCATAATCTCTCTACATCCCTCTCTTGAGGGATCAAACCCTGCATTTTATTCAGCCAACTAGCATGTCCTTCTTAAAAGGAAAGGAAAGCCTGATTTCTTGGGCAACTTTCTTAGCAACTTTACTTCTCTAAGATTTAGGTGGAAAAATAACAGTGATGTTATGGAAAAATAATAATGATGCTATGTAGTTATGATTGACTTTGTGTCGTGGATTTTCTTCTGTGTTTTCTTCCTCTCTTCCTGCGTGTCTAACCACTATTATCTTTCCTAAGTTGAATTTTCACCCACGACTTCTCAACTGTGGGTGATGCCAAACCTCTGTCCTGCTCCCTCTGTTATTTTCTCTCTATACTCTCTCATATGCTGACCTTGTTAACTCCCATAAACTCAGTCATCACGTCATCATTGATGACTCCTAGATCTAAATATTGAGCTCAAGTTCCACATCACCAACTACTTCTTGGACACTTAAAACTTTGATGTTTACAGTAGACATCTCAAATTTAAGATGTCTCCAACAGAATATGCCATCTTTTTGATAACTCTCAAAGCACTCTTCTTCCAGAATTCCATTTTTCTGTTAAAGGCACAGCCATCCCCCCAAAAGAGGATTAAATACAAATCTCACAGTCATTTACAGATCTTTACAACCTGACCTCATGTACCTTTCCAGATTGATCATACTTTATTTTTCTCTATGTACTCTCCAGTATGACCAAACCAGCCTTATTTCTATTTCTCACACTTCCATCTCCGAATTTGGTGCCTTTGCACTGGATTTCTCCAACACCTAAAAGGGACTTCCTCCTCTCCTCCATTTCTTGGAATTCCTGATTTCCTATAAGATTCAGTTTAACGGCTGTCTTCATGTTTTCTTTTAAATTCTCTGGCTCATCTCCTGCTTCTTCCAGTCTACCAAGGTTACCAACAACCCACCAAGGTTGTCTTTGCTTTGTGTGTGTGTTATGTGTGTAGATAGTATATGTGTCTATTTACATATACATGTGTGTGGATATATGTATATGTATATATACACTCACAAAAATACGCAATATATAAACATAACAGTATATATAGCAGTCTCAACCCCGTCCTCCTTCTCTCTCTCTCTCTCTCACATGCATGCACACACACACACACACACACACACACACACACACACACACACACACACACACCCTTACTAAGCATTTACTATGTACCAAGCATTGCTAAGCACTGTGAGTACAAATACATGCAAGTAAGAAATCCCTGCCCTTAAGAAGTTTACATTTGATGGGGTAAGACTTCCAATAAAGGAAGGAGAAAGAAAGAGGGAAGTAAGGTAGAGACCCAGTTCAGGCCAGAGAAGGTAAAGTCTGACCTGTTAGAAGCTAGGGTGGTTCCAGGGTCAGAGTGCAAGATTCCCATAGGAGGACATGTAGATGTCTATCTGAGAGGAGTATGATGTGAGGTGTTGGGGGGTGGTTTGATTATAGGATTAGATGAAAGGAGACCTATTTGAGCCTTCACATGCAATATTTGTCCAATTAGAAACGTGGATAGGGTCAGGAATGATTGCATTTTTGTCTTTGTACTCCCAGCATGGTATACACAGTACCCGGCACATAGTAGGTTATTACAAAATGCTTATCTGTTAATGGAACAGAAAGCTTTCCTGTTGTTTGTAGATCATTTCTAAGCTATTTCAGTTTTTTTTTTTTTTTTAAATTATGGAGTGGATGATTAGAAAACTTGACTCACTTTGGGTTGTATTGTTTAATGATGGAGGTAAAAGAGACCTATGGGGTGATGCTCTGGTTATTTTTGATAATGTCTAAAGTTGGAGCTTTGAGTAAGTAGGAAACTGAAAAAAGGAACAGTTTTACAGACGTGGGTGATAGCCAAGCTGTCTTGTCTTTTTCTTTTTTTCTTTTTAAACATTTTGAGACCAAGCAGTCTTTCTCATTACACATCCATACTACCAATGGAGTTAATCAGTCAGACACTGGTTTTCTAATCTGGAGCTTAGAAAGGATGCTGACAGGACATATTGAAAGGATTTGTTTTATTTTTATCTTGGTCCTATGTCAAGAATAGAAAAAAATGTGTTTCTATAAATTGAAAGCCAGATGAAAGTCAAAGCAATTTGATTTCTTCTGTTTTGAGAGAACCATACAAAAATTTAGCCTCAGTTTTTAAATTAAGAACTAGGAATGATGATACCTATTTCATACATGATCATATACTACTCTTTGGTGAGTGAAAGAATTAGGGCAGCGAACAAAGCATAAAAGCATCTACACCTTATCATTGCTTTTTGAAGTATATAATTAGTTGATTAGCCAGCCTTGCCAACCCTTCAGTTGGAGGTTTTTTTTGTTTTTGTTTTTTAAGATGGGGAAATTCAGCTGTATTTTAAATCTTTAAAGGTAACAGAATCTATAAATAACAGACATGGTACAGACATTTTATCAAAGACAGACACATAGACAGGATAATTCTATCTAAGCTTTTCTTAAGCGAATCTAAGTTATAAAAGGCTTCTTGCTTGGTGGGTTTGAGTGTCCATTTATTAAAAACATCTTATTTGGAGTATTTTTCTTGCTCAAGACATTTCTTAAAGTAATTTGTTTTATCCTAATCAAAAGACCTAAACCCGGCCAAAGGTGATAGTAGTCTTTTTTTTTTTGGAGGGCAGTTGGGGTTAAGTGACTTGCCCAAGGTCACACGGCTAGTAAGTGTGTCAAGTGTCTGAGGTCGGATTTGAACTCAGGTTCTCCTGACTCCAGGGCTGGTGTTCTACTCACTGCACCACCTAGCCGCCCTGATAGGAGTAGTCTTGGCTCGGTTTCTGTCTATTAATTACATACCTGTGGGTTTGGAACCCATGATATAAACTTTAAGCTACTCTTTTCTGAGATGAATTGTCATCTGCAGTTTGTTTACAAGCCTGAGAGAAAGCAGTACCCACTTTTAAAGATTTTAAGACATATATTGAAACAAAGTCCCTATAAGAGCCAACAAAACCTATCTTCAGTCCCAATGCCCTAAATCTCAGTTCTCCAAGGGAATATCTCTTAACCAAACATAGGAGCTCAAGAATCAGAGAAAGAAAATCACCTACCACTGCTTTCCAGGTGCAAGTCAAGAGGAGCACAAAGGGCTTAGGTTCTCACAGGGAGCAGGGCCAAAGGCAATTATTGACTTTCTGATCCCACCACTGCCACCAAACTGTCAACTCTGGTAAAAAAAAAATGTTCAAAGAATCACAGAGGTGTTGCAACCTCTGTTAACTCCAAAAATACCAAAGTGTTCACACAGGTTAAAAGCAAAAAGCTTTCTTTATTCCTTTGGGGGAGAGAAATTAGACACATGTGTAGCATCCTCCTCTAGTAGGAGACCTGAGCCTGTGGGGCTAAACCTTGATTTATATATTTGTGGCTCGATAAAGAATCAAATAGTAGTGAGGCACAACAGGGATAATGAGGCAAGGTTGTCTAGTGACAAAAAGTGCATTCATAGCAGGGCTTCACGTCTGGGCCTGTTGGTGCTTGCCTAAGCGTGGAGACCATCAGTTCTGTGATTTAGTTGCAGCAAAGTTAATCCACAGCGCAAAGGATTGTTGTTATGCTAAACTCAGGGTACAGCTTGCTTGCTGGGCTTTAGCTTTGGAAAACAGGGTGTCTAAAGAGAGAGGGGGCCATCTTAGGATCCTGACAATAGAATAAAAAAAGATGGAAATTACCAAGCAAAATAAATGTTTGTTTTGGCTTCTGATCTTTTTTCTGACTCTAACTCACCTTTTCCACTTTCTCATATTACTGCCCTTCACATTTTCTGCATTCCAAACAAGTTGGAGTACTCTCCAGTCCCATTCTTATTGTAACCTTTTCTATCTATGAGCCTTTGTTCAGATTTCTCATACTGTGACTGGAATGGCCTGAAGTTTCCTGCTTCAAGGCTCAGTTTAGGTGTTACTTTTTCCCATGGAGCCTTTTCTGGGTCTCCTTAACTGAGATAATCTCTTCAGTTTTCTCAAAGCAACTTGGACCTTAGTTTTATTAACCTGTTAATTTCCTTCCTTCTCTCTGCATTAGAGTTGAACAGTTATTTAGTCTAACTCTCACCCTGAATGGGAAAAGAATTAAATCCTTATTTTCATTAGCCTTTGGTTTCTTTTATGATCTTTTGTATTTTATTTTATACATTTAAAAACATTTTTCTGAGAAGGGGTTCATAGACTTTACCAGGCTCTCAAAGAGGGAGTCCATGGTGTTTAAAAGAAAAAGATATAAAAGCTCTGGATTAGATGAGCTAAAATAGTAAAAATGTAATCAAGGCAGTAGATAAGGCAAAGCTACTCTGTAATAATTTTGATAAAGAGCAACCTACTTTTTATAGCCTATATTTCTGGGCTTATTTCATAGGTCAGAGGCACATTCTGGTCTCAGAGTATAACTCTGATGCCACCTGGTGGTCAAAAGCATGCATTACACGGAGAAACCAACTTGTTTTATATTTTCTGTCTTTCCAATAACCTCTAATGTCTAGTGTTTGTGCTATAACTATGACCATTCTGAAGTGCTGCACTCAAATGGTTCACGTTGTGCACTGGGAGATTTGATGAATTCGCTTCATTTCAGGAAGTCATGAGATTTATCATAGCTGGAAGGGACTTCGGATAATTTTTTAATACCATTCCTTTATCTTGCTGATCAGAAGACTAAGGCGCATTGAATAAAACTTGCCCAAGGCCACATTAATAGTAAATAGAAGAACCAGGATTTGAACCCAGATTTACTGACCACACTTTTCTTCTTACTTACTATATGTGTTCATATTGAGCTCATGACTAGTTTTTGGTGCATATCAATTGGCATGTTATATATACTCCATTTATACTGTCTATAGAGCCTACTTAAAACCTCATTTTAAGGTAGTTTTTAGTGGAGATTATTTCTTTTCCTCATTCTCAGCTGCCTTGCCAAAGGCAGCTCACTCTGTGTGGACCCCCCACCACCCTTGGACAAAGTTATTTAGAATTACTCTGCAGCTACCCTATGTATGTTCGGGTATGTTTGAATATTGCTTTGTTATGTTTCATTACTCATAAATTTTGAATTTATATGGAGGACATTTAAGTTTGCTTACTTGCTTTTAACAGCTAATGTTTTGGGGCTTTTTTTAATTGCTTGAAAACTTGTTGCTTTTGACCTCCTGAAAATGTTTTTGTCCTTCAGATAAACTCCGAAGAAGTATGCCTAACCTAGCACGAATGCCAAGTACAACAGCTGTCAGTAGCAATGTTAGTTCCCCAGTCACTGTGAGAAACAGCCAGAGCTTTGACTCAAGTCTGCATGGGGCTGGTAATGGAATTTCAAGGATACAGTCATGTAGTAAGTGATGCTTCTTAATCTTTTTTTTTAAGTGCTGCATCATTATAAAGCTATAAGAGAAATGTTTTATGGTTGAATGTGGTCTCTGTATTACAGAGGAACTGAAAGAAGTTTAGTCTTCCCATGCTTTAAAGATTTTATTATATGCTCTGCTTATAAAGCAGCTTTTGGAATGTGCTGGTTCATTACTAATAATTAATTTACTTTGTCATTAAAGATGGCATTACAGGCCAGAGCTGACATTTTCCTGGTGAGTATAGTCATAAAAGCTCTATTCATCTCCAGTGTATGCAGACTGACTGTCTTGGATTCTGAGGTGCTGGACTCAAACCAAAGAGTTTTATAAACTGGAAGGGACCTTAAAAGTCATATAGAAGTCAACACTGTCATTTTACAAATGGGGAAACAAAGATCAGAAAGATTAGGGACTTACCTAAGGTGTGTTGGTTAAGCAACTAGTTAGTGGCAAAGCCAGGACAAGAGCCTTTATTTGGTGGTAGGTAAATGGCACCATAGTTCTTAGAGCTTTGGGCCTGGAGTCAGGAAGGCCTGAGTTCAACTCTAGCCTTTAGAGGCTTACTAGCTGTGACTGTGTGACCAAGGGAAAGTCACTTAACCTTTGTCTCAGTCCTTCAGTTGTAAAGTGAGTTAATGATAGTGCCCTACCTTTGGGGGGTAATTCTGTGGATCAGATGATCCCTTGGGGTCCCAAACTGCAACTGAACAATTCCTCCCCTACCCTTCCCTCTGTTCACATGGGGTATCTTTATGATAGAGCACCTTAGCTGCAGGTACTCTCCCGAAAGGAATGTAAACTTCTGATTATTGAAACCTCAAAAAGGTATCTTGGGGTTTATGGGTTTATAGGCTATATTTCTTTCTTAAGGACCATGCCTTAAACCCAGATCACTCTGGCTCTTGTTGATTGGTCAACAATAGGTACCAGGTCAAGCCCCAATTGATCATTGTTTGTGCTCTAATTGTCTCAGAGTGAATATAAAAAGCAATTTCTTTTGTTTTGGCTAGAAACACTGGATCTTCCCACACTGATTTTTTTTTTTGACTAGGTAAAAGAGACCATTCTCCACCTTATTTCTTATGTAGCCTTAATTACTAATTGGGCATTGCTTCAGTCAAACTGAGACCCGGGAAAACCTTAACTTGAAAAGGTCTCGGTCTCCCACTGCATCCAGGGCCATGTCTAGTCTTCCTGATGTGTCTATTCTTGCCACTGGATGCAGATGGCTCCAGAGGAGAAAGTGAGGCTGGTGACTTGGCACAGCCCTGCCTCACATAAACCCAATTCACTTGCATATCATGGCATCATCTCCCTGATCTCATTGGTCGTCTTAGAGAACAAAGGACAGAAAACAACAGCTCCGCGGCTGCACATAATGTGCACTACATAAAATGCTTATTCCCTTCCCTTTCTTCATATATCTTATGACTTTGTCTCAGATTCTTTCTATTCTACCCCCTCTACTCAGCTGTCAAAGAAATCTTCCTGAACTCCAGTAGTTCCCCATCACCTCTAAGATCCGATGTAAAATTCTGTTTGACATTCAAAGCCCCTTCATAACCCGCCCCTCCATCTTCCCCCCTCCCCTTTCCAATCTTCTTACACTCTTCATCTCTGCTGTGGTCCAATGACACTGACCTCCTTGCTCTCTTCATCTCCACACTGGGCATTCTCACTGGATTTTCCCCATGCCTTGCATTCTTTTCTTCCTCCTCTCCTGGCATCCTTCCGGTCCCAGCTAAAACTCCACCTTCTACAGGAAACCTTTCCCAATCCCCCTTAATGGAAGTGCCTTCCTTTTGGCATTTATCTTCAGTTTATCTTCTATGTAACTTGTTTGTACGGGGTTGTTTCCATGTTGTCTCCACCATTAGACTGCGAGAGCAGAGACTACCTTTTGTCTTTCTATATATCCCCATTGCTTAGCGCAGCTTCTAGCATGCAGTAGGCTCTTAATAAATAATAGCTGACCATGTGTGCAAGACATCAATCAGCATGGTGCATTAGGTGGAATACCAGCATGGAAGTCAGGGAGAACCTGGATTAAAGTCCTGTCTTGTCAGTAAATACAAAGTAACCTGGAGTCAGAGCTCTAGGTTACTAAAAAATTAAGAGTATAAGTTATATATAAGTTGCTGGTTTGTATTGGTTGAGGAATTTTCCATACTAGAAGTTCTCTGCCCTAAAGCAATCATTGGTTTTCTTCTTCCATCCCTCCCAGATGTAGATATCATTGTGCTGGGTGTTCAGAATGCAGAGTTTAAACGTTAAATAATCCCTTGAGAAGATTTTCAACTTGGGGTGATGTTTTGTTGTTCAGTTATTTTTCAATCATGTCTGACCTTTCATGACCCCATTTGGGGTTTTCTTGGCAGAAAAATCTGAGTGGTGTTTCATTTCCTCCTTCTATTCATTTTACAGGTAAGGAAACTGAGGCAGACAGGATTAAGTGACTTGCCCAGGGTCACATAGCTACTTAGTTTTGGAGGCTGAATTTGAACTTAGGAAGATGAGTCTTTCTGACTCTAGGCCTGACACTCTATCTACTGTGCCACCTAGCTGCCTGCCCCCAGGTGATGATGATGATGTGTAATGTGTATGTGTGTGTATGTTTGTGTGTGTGTGTGTGTGTGTGTGTGTGTGTGTATGTGTGAGAGAGAGAGGGAGAGAGGAGACAGGAGAGAGGAGAGAGGAAGAGCAAAGGAGAAGGCCCTAAGTATTTGAGGAGGGAAAGAACCTTGAAGATCTCTTTTCAGTTATTCTTTTCTCTGGCTAGGAATTGCTAGGTCATGCTTTTTCTTTGCTGTGTTTTGTTTAAAAAAGCAAAACCCCAAACTACTCATGATAGATCGTCATCAATGCAGGGCTGGAGGGGATTGTCTGATATAATTTACTACACCTTTAAAGTATTTTTTCAGGTTGTGCACTGAAGTTTAAATAATTCTTGCTCTTGGATATGTTATGATGACTTAGATGTCAGAACAGGATAAGACGGCTACAGAAAGAAAGCTAAGACAGGAACAATTAGGCGTCCTTCCTCGGCCCGAGGTTAAATCTGTTATTTAGGCTCTGCCAGTCATCTGGGAGCTGACAAGTTTGGAGACAGGATTTTGTGAGAAGATCCGTCCAGAGCCCCAGGTAAGCTGCTGAGGAGAGAGCTCATTCTGGGAGACGGCCGCAGGAGAGGAGCCAGGCTGAGAGGCCAGGGCCGAAGCGCCCTACCCGTTTTTGTTCTGCTGTGAGCTAAGAGTACTTTTACATCATAAATAAAGTTTCCTTGCATCTAAAAATATAAAATTAATTCTTAACCGACAGGTTATATAGTTTGCCAGCTCCTGGTGTAGGACACTGAGTAAAAAAGGCAGCTGTCCAACAAAAGGTGGGATAATTGTTATGCCCATCTAGTGAATGTGCCTCACGCTCAATAATTAGTAACCTAGAAAGCGTGCCGAGGAGGGCGGGGATGGAAGCAAGAGCCGATTCCACAAGTATTTATTAAATACCTACTGTACGATAGATGTGGAAGATTTAGCCGTGAAATAAAATAGAGGCCCTGATCTCAAAGGGACTTGCTGACTGATGGGAAGTTATGACATATATATGAAAAACTGATATGAACCACAGTGTAATAGATGCAAAGGTGAGGAGTCTGAAAGTATCACAAGTAATTTTTGAGGGAAGAGATGACTTTAAGCTGCAGGGATGACAGCTTTATGGAGGAGGCAGAAGCCAACTTGAACCTTGAAGGAAATGAAAGATTTTAGCAGGTAGAGGTAAGCCTAAGTTGTCCATTCTGCTTGAAGGGATTTGCATGAGAAAAGGTATAGAGATCAAAGAGAACATAATGGGAATATGGGATGGTGATGATGATGATAATTTTTGAAGTGCTTTAGCAGTAGAAATCCACAAAAGAATGATTTTTCACAAGAGTGATATAATCTTTTTGTATGGCTGTCCTTAGTGGGCAGCTGTGTAAAAGGATTGATTGGAGTCCTGAAGAGGAGCTCCTAAAATAGTCTAGGTTTTCTGCAATGAGCCTCAGAATTAAGGTGGTTGTTTTAGGAAGAGAAAGGCCATCATATTTGCAAAATAATTAGGGGCCTAACTAACTGCTTCCTGTAGACTGAAGAGATAGGGTGGGGATAAAGCAGGGTACTAGATTGGACTTTTTATTTAAAAAGCTAGCTAGGCAATAGGAACGTGACTTGCCTTGGTTTATAGCCAGCAATCTCCTTAAGTTCTTTGACATTCTGAAACTCAGGGGAAGACTCACATAAGAGTCAGGGAATGGGACATTATCTGCTGTAAGTGTGAAACTTTCACACTAGGACTGGGAAACACGCCCTCAAAGAATGTACACAGAGGAGAGAGCAGAATCATGAATAATAGAGAAACTGTAGAGAAGCAGATTTCAGATCCACTCTAAGGAGAAACTTCAAACAGCTGCTTAGTGGTACTGCTTTAAAAAGCAGTTTAATTTTATTTAATAAATAGTTTAGCAACTATTTATTAAACACTTACATGCCAGCCACTGTGCTAAGCACTGGAGATACAAAGACTGAAATGAAAAATTCCCTGCCCTCAAGAAGCTTACATTCTAGCCAGGGGAGATAGGTATATAAGTAAGTATGTATATAATGTATCAAAAAGAAAAAAGAATACAAGGTAGATTTGGGAAGGAGGATACTAGTACTAGAGAGGATCAGGAAAGGCTTCATATAGAAGGATCTTGAAGGATCTTCAGGGATCTTGAAGGAAGCCAGAGGTTCCAAGAGTTGCCATGGGGACAGCTAGTATAAAGGCACAGATGGATGTGGTGTATATGGGACACCTAGTAAGACTGCATGGCAGAATTTCAGATTGTGAGGATGAAATGAGGACATATATTTGAGGGATGTGGTAGAAATAAAAATGAAAAGATTGGGCAGATGACTGAATATTTGGACGTGTGAGGAGTCTTTAGGAGGACACCAGACTGCTCAGGTAGTGGGCTCCTTTTCCCACAAGCATATTTACCAGGGGTGTTAGAGAGGAATTTGTGTTTTATGTAAAGAGTTTGACTGATGACTGTCACAAGTGCCTTCCTGATCTGGAATTTTGTGCCCCTACAACATAGAGCTGGATGTAGAATTCAGGCCAAACATAACTGGACTATTGACAAACAAGATCTCAAAGCAGGAGAGATGTCAGATGTCAGTGAAAAGGGAAACTAAGAAAACTAAAGGCTTAAGTTCCCAGGTATGTTGCACAAAAGACTAGGGTTAATGTGTAAACTTTTCCCCTGCTGTTATTTTAAAACCTTTTATTATAAAATCGATGTCTTCTTTTGTGGGCAAAGCTGGTGAGCAAGCCTGGGTTTGGAGACAAGTGGTGGCAGTAAGATACTAGCAGGGGATGGAATCACAGAATATTCTAGCTTTATGCTGCTACAAATCAGTGTGCTCCGATTTAGACTGCATGTTTTTATCAGTTCAGTCATGCTTTTATCAATTCAAATCACTAATCTATCACAGCGTATTGTGATCCTAGAATTAGATCTGTAAGGGAACAAACAGACCGCCTGATGCATGAGTGTGGACTCGTTTTGCCAGTGTGGAAACTGAATTCCATGTAGATGAAGAGACTTGACCAGGATCACACAATTAGTAATTAGTAAGTTGGGAGTTGAGCCCGGCTTTTCTGATATCAAATTCAGAACCATTCTCCCAGTATACTTTGGAGTTTTACTACTATGAAACTTCCCCCTAGCCTAATATAACGTAAGCTTCTTGAGGGCAAGGGTATTTTCTTTGTTTCTCTAACTCCTAGTACAGTGCCTTTCATGTAGTAGCCTCTTAAATGCTTGTAGGGTTCGATTGCTATTGTCAATCTTTTTTAAAAAAATTTATTTGTTTACTTTTCGTTAACAACATTCAGTTCCACAGTCCCTTGTGTTTCCAATTTTCTCCCCCTCCCTCGATGCCCCTCTCCTCCTCATGGCGGCATGCAATCAAATGTGGGTTCTACAAATACCTTTACATTAAACATTAGTGGACTTGTTTTTTCTTTTTTCTTTTTGGAGGGCAGTTGGGGTTAAGTGACTTGCCCAAAGTCACATGGCTAGTTTTTGTGTTAAGTGTCTGAGGCCGGATTTGAACTCAGATCCTCCTGACTCCAGGGCCGGTGCTCTATTCACTGGGCCACGTAGCTGCCCCCACATTAAACATTAGGCAAGTTGTAAAGAAGGATTATAATAAATGGAGAGGACAGTGAGAAAGAAGGGCCAAAACAAAACACGAGAGAAAGAGACAAAGTAGTTTGCTTCAATCTGCATTCAGACTGTGTAGTTCTTTTACCATCATGAGTCTTTTGGAGTTGTCTCCTAACTTTGTATTGCTGAGAAGAGCCCAGTCTATCAGTTAGTTGTCACACATATGATGTATCTGTAATTGTGTACAAAGTTCTCCTGGTTCTGCTCTTCTTGCTCAGGATCAGTTATTTATATAAGTCTCTCCAAGTTATGAAGTCTGTCTATTCCTTATTTCTTATAGCACAATAGTATTCCATTACATTCATATACCACAACTTGTTCAGCTGTTCTCCAATTGATGGGCATCCCCTTGATTTCTAATTCTTTGCCACCACAAAAAGCTGCTATAAATATTTTTGTACATATGAGTCTTTTCCCACTTCTGTGGTCTCTTTGGGATAGGGCCCTAGAAGTGATATTACTGGGTCAAAGGCTATGCAGTTTTTTATAGCCCTTTGGGCATAGTTGTAGATTGCTCTCCTGAAGGGTTAGATCAGTTCACAAATCCTCCAACAATGCATTAGTGTTTTTCCACATCCCCTCCAGCATTCATAATTTTCCAATGTTGTCATCTTAGCCAGTCTGACTGGTGGATGTGGTACCTCAGAGTTGTTTTGATTTGCATTTCTCTAATCACTAGTGATTTAGAACATTTTTTTGTATGCTTATATGTATCTTTAATTTCTTCCTCTGAAAACTGTCTGTACGTATCCTTTGACCATTTATCAATTAGGGAATGACTTGTACTCTTATAGATTTGACTGAATTCTCTGTATATTTTAGAAATGAGGCCTTTATCAGAGACACTGGTTGTAAAAATTCTTTGCCAATTTCCCACATCCTTCCTAATCTTGGTTACATTGGCTTTATTTGTACAAAAACTTTTCAAGTTAATATAATCAAAATAATCCATTTTGCATTTCATAATGCCCTTTAACTCTTGTTTGGTGATAAAATCTTCCCTTCTCCATAGATCTGACGGATAGGATAAACTATTCCTTTGTTACTGTTAATCTAATTCCATAGTCATCTAAAGACTAGACAAAGGGAAAGGAAGTCGCTCAATATTTGGGGGCCATGACACCATAAATGATTATTTGTGCTATTACTATGAGTTCTGAAGATTGATTAGGAAATAAAGGAAACTGGCTTCATATCCATAGCTTTCATATCACATGTAAATTTTTTAGAATGTTCAGTGTTTTGTCTTTATTATAGAGTCTGAGATGATAGGGAATCAGAGGTTATTTAACCCCTGGCTAAATGAAGGCATCTCTGCCACAATTCCCAGTAGCCTTTGCCTGTTGTCCACCTTCGACTTGAAGACCTCTGCTAATAGGAAGCTCTTCTGTCTCAGGAGGCAGCCCTTTCCATTTTTTGACGGTTCTAAATGTCAGGAAGTTTTCTTCTTTTAAAGGTAGCTATAGCATTGGTGAAAAATTACTGGATTTTTATGGTGAAATGTTGATTTGACTCTAAGCCATTTCCTCTGATATCTCTATGGCTATTAGTTACAAAGACTTATTTTTAGGAGGTCACAGTAGAATATTTATAGAAGTGCTTTTTGTGGCAACAAAGAGCTAGAAACAAAGTAGATAATCATTGATTGGGAAATAGCTAAAAAAAAGGTGTAATGTGGTGTATCTATGTAATGGAATATTAATGTGCTGAGAGGCATGGAAATGTACAGAGAAGCATGGAAAGACTTCTATAAACTATTGCAAAGCAAAGTAATCAGAGCCAAGAAAATAATCAACATAATAATGTAAATGGAAAGAACAACAGCTATAAAACAATTGAAAATGGCTATTTCAAAATGACAAAAGTTAAGGTTGGCCCTAAAGAGCTTGACTTTTTGCAGTGGTAGGGGGTTCACAGATTTGGAAGATTTTGTGTATTCTCAGTTTTAAAAAATATTATTTATTTTACAGGCATTTTCCTAATTTCTCTTTTTTCTTAAAATTTTGTTTGTTATACATAACACAGAGATATCTGGTGGGGGTGGGGAGAGATACAAAGAAATGTAGGTAATGTTAAAAAAAGATATCAATAAAGATTTATTTTTAAAAAAGAAAAGTATCTAATGGAGGACAACTAGGATTGTGAAGAACTTCAAAATCATGACATAGGAGGACTGGTTGAAGGAACTGGAATTTATTGGAGAAGACTTAGATGATAGCTGTGTTTCAAGTATTTCAATAGATGTCATGTGAAAGAAGGCTGACTTGTTTAGCTTGACCGCAGAGGGTAGAAGTAGGGGCAATTGATGCATGTTATAGAAAAGCAGATTTAGAGAAACTTCCTAAAAGTTAACTCTCTAAAAGTCTAATGGGCTGCCATTCAGTTCCATTTGTATTATGGTATGTGCTAACTTGGTTCAGATTGGTTATTACCATTTGGGACTGATGTGTAATGTGATTTATAAGATTTCCTTAATTAAGGCATCCCTGAAATTTCTTCTTCTATAAAGATTTTTATTTTCTTCTAGTTCCATCACCAGGACAGCTTCAGCATCGAGTTCACAGTGTGGGTCATTTTCCAGTGTCCATAAGGCAACCTCTTAAAGCCACAGCCTACGTGAGTCCAACTGTTCAAGGCAGCAGCAATATTCCTTTATCCAGCAGCTTACAGGCATATTCCAACACAGGAATTCCTGCACCAAACAAAGCTACTGCTCCTGGGATGATAGGACGAAGTGGGCTTCCAAGACCATCTTTGGCAATAAATGGGAGTAACTTGCCCAGGAGCAAAATTGCACAGCCTGTGCGAAGGTGAGACTTGTTTTCTATCCATTATTTAAGACTTATTATGTTGTATTCTGTCTAACATGTTAAGTTGTTACAGGAACTAACTCAGCCTTTTCATTTATTTAGCTAGTCCTTGAACCTTACTGTCTGTTGCTTTTTTTGTGTGAAATTAAGATGAGATTATAAATCAACCTTGCATGATGATTGATAAGGAACAAAGTGATCATGAATTCAACAAATACTCATTTACTAGAAACCTGCTACATACTGGACCAAGAGGAAGGTCTCCAGTGTCCTGGGTGTCTTCTCTGTGCAAGATTTGTGGGAGGCTAGAGAGAGAAATTGCTGAGGCTGAAAAGGTAGCTTGCTTGTGTTTCTGGGAGCACAACTCCACTGGAATATGGTTCAAAGCACTTATTTTCATAACATCCATTAAAATACTGGATTACATCTATCTTCTGAATCTTTTCTTCATATTGAACATCTCCCAGTTGCTTCAACCAGTCTTACTATGTCAGAATCTTGAGGTTCTTCACAATCCTGGTTGCCCTCCTCTAGATAATTCTTTTAAAAATACATACATACATAGGTATGTACATACATACGTACACATACATACATGTGTATATGTATTTTAAAAGAATTATATGTATACATATACATGCCTACACATACACACATGTATACATAGGCGCGCGTGTGTGTGTGTAATATATGATTTTTTTTTTTTTTTTAGCATTATGTGTGGGCCAGGTGCTGTGGTATGAATGGTACAAGTATGACTAAGATGAGCAAGGGAGCTTACTATCTATTAAGGGAGGTCGTATGTTCACACAAGTAATTGCATTATAATTCAATCCTACCTACATTGGTTAAGTATCTCTTAAGTGCTAATGACCGAAGAGACAAAGATAAAAATGAAAAATGGCTCCTGAACTCAAGGAATTTGCTTTCTGTTGGAATGTACCAGCTAGTGTGTGATGAGTAGCATAAGGGATGTACTAAAAAAGTGTCTGTTCCAAGTAAAACTTTAGTCTGAAAACAGTAAAATCTCTTCTAAATGTTTACTCCTTTTTATTATTTCTGATGGTTATCATTAATCATATATAAATGAAATACATATTCTATCTAATAGGACATATAATTATAACATGTACTATCTAATCAGAGGCAGAGGGACTTAGTAGTTGAAGAGCTGAGATAAGAAGAAGGCATAAGCTCAAGTGACACCTGACACAGGACATGTGTGACCTCGGGTGCTTAACCTTTTAGTGCCTTGGGTGATTCTCTGACTATAAATTGCAGAACAGTTGTTGATCTATGCTTACCACTGAACTCCTAGGTGCAAACCCAAAACAAAGTTATAACTGATAACAGTAGCTGACTTAAAAAAAACCTGACTTCTACATCACAAACTTTTAAGGTACAGATAGGACAAATATCCCCCTTTTTTGCATAGGAAGAAACTGGGGTACAGACAAATTAAATGGCCTCTCTTGTTCTGCAGTTAGAAAATAACAAAATTGGGGTGGCTAAGTGGCACAGTGTACTGGTCCTGAAGTCAGGAGGACCTGAGTTCAAATCTGGCCTCAGACACTTAACATTTACTAGCCCTGTGACCTTGGGCAAGTTGCTTAATCCCAGCTACCCTCCAAAAAATGCAAATACAAAAACAAAAACAGAAACAAAATTGTCACTAGACCCTATGGCTTCACACTTCAAATCGATTTCTCAGGATAAATAAAATGTTTATATTTTATGGTAAACAATAAATAAATCATATAAATTATATAAATTAATTTGCATTCCTCAGAGTTAGAAAGAACACTTGAAGTTACAAAATTTTAAGAAGAGAACCATGTCCTTTTACACACAATAAAGAATAGAGAACTAGAGACCAAAAATTACAAAGAACATTGCAGCATTTAATGCTTTAGTGTGTTCTTCCCCCCTCTGCTACACAACACTTGACAATGTTAAATCGAATTTCTTCAGAATGCTAAAAATGTTTTGACATTTATTATTGGTCAAATGCAAGTTATGACTATTGATATGAATTGTTAGGTTCTAGGAAAACTGGTGTCAGGAGTGGGGTCTAACAGAACAATGTCCTGAGAACTTGGGGAACCAGGGTCTGAGGTGTGTCTCAACTAGAAACTACATTAGGAAAAAGTAAAAGGACAATCTAATTTGGGAGTTCTGAAGGGAAAAATGGTCATTATATATTATAGAAGGCAGTGTGGTTCAATGGAAGGAGCACTGATTTGGAATTAAAGAATGTGGATTAAATCTTGGCTCAGCCGTTTCATTGTGTGGTCTTGAGCAGGTCACTTACCCTTTATGGCAGAAAATTATAGCAACAGATATGCAATAACATTGTCCAGCTTAGCATGTCTCTGTATCAAATATCAATTAACAACATTTATTAAATGTTTACTGTGTGCCAGACATTGTGCTAAATGCTGGGATAAAAGAAAGGCAAAAACTTGGTCCTTAGCCTCAAGGAATTCACATTCTAAAGGAGGCGACAACACATAATTAAGACTGTACATGTAAGCCAAATACAGTGGAAATGGAATATTATCTCAGAGGGAAAGCCCTAGCTATGTATGGGGTTGAGGTTAGGGGGTTAAGCTCAAAAGTTCTGCAGATAGTGTAATTTAAACTGAGTCTTGAAAGAAGCTAGGGAAGTAAGAGGCCTAAGTGGGAAGGGAAGAGCCTTCCAGGTATGTGGATGGCCAGTGCAAAGGCAGGAAGTCGGGAGACTGAGTGTCTGGTGTAAGGAAAATCAGCTAGACCAGTGAAAATTGCTGTGTGTGTGTATGTGTAAACTGTAAGAAGACTGGAAAAGTAGAAAGGGAACCAGTTGTGAAGGACTTTAAATATCAAATAGGATTTTCTGGTTTTGATAGTACAGTTTGAATGAGCAGATGACATGGTCAGACCTGTGCTTTAGGAAAATCGTTTTGGCAGCCAAGTGGAGGATGGATTGAAGTAGGGAAAATCTGAGGCAGCGAGACCTATCATGAGACTTTTACAGTACTTCAAGGGTAAGATGATGAGTATTTGTATGATAGTGACAAGAGTGTGACAGGAGATAAGGGGACTTACACAAGAGTTGGAGGAAATGGAGAAATGATAAGATGGAACAGCATTATTGGCTCCATGAGCTGAGTGGTGGGTGGGGAGTCAAGGGTGACACTGAGATTGGGAGCCAGAGGATAGTGATACCTTCTGCAATAATAGGAAAGATGGTAAGAAGGTGAACCTGGGGGAAAGCTAATGAGTTCTTTTGGTTGTAATGAATTTGAGATGCCTGTTGAACATTCGGTTCAAGATTCCAAAAAGGCAGTTGGTGATGTGGTACTGGAGCTCGTGAGAGAGATTAGGGCTGGATATTCTGATCATATTTGGGTGACTTCCATCAGAAACATGTGTAGGCCACATGACTCTATTTTTCAAATGGCACTTCCTCTTCCAGTTATTTTTGAGAGCAGATGTGCTAGAAATTTACAAAATATATGCTGTTATGTAACCATAAAAGAAGCTCTGATGGCAGCTACTGGAAGGAAGTCTATTATATTGTCTATTCAAGTATTCAAAAATCTTAATCTTATAAGAAATGGGTACTTGTATTTCCTCTTTATAAAGTGAAGAATGGGCAAAAACAAGACAGTTTAGAAGCAAGTCTAAACTTCTTTCATTTGTAATAGGCCTGAGTCCCCCTATAGCTTTTGGTGGGGCAATTAAGTCAGGCCCAGTTAGAAAACCATAGTAGAAGATGGCCAGGTCAAACTATGTATGTTCCTAGACAACATATTCCCTTCAAGGTCAGCTCTTTGTCTCTTGGCAGATGCACAAAATGAACTTATACCAAAATATGGATTCTGTTGGAGGAATTCTGGTATCCCAATCTGGAGACCAGAGTTCCTCTTTTTCTGTTTTTCCCATCTTTTGGCTAGAATTTTGTAGGCATGACCTACGTCACTTATTATACCTGACCTTATACCCTTCTCTAGGTCCATCCTAGTAGAGGTTTCTTTAGGGAAACTTGATATAACCTCAGATTAGCTGTAGTATATGTAGATAAATTCACTCTTGAATTATTCTTTCCCTATTTTTATTGTGTTTGTCAGATTGCGGAGACAGTGCCTTTTAGAAGACATTCTTGTTTCATTGGCATGTTTACTTTTAGCTTAGCTGTGCAAACATCTTTAGTATGGGTCCCATCTGTCTTTCTTTAGTCCCATTTGGAGTCCAGAATTCATTTTCTTGCTTAATGGCTGAGTGAACTTGATAGATTTCCCAGCATAAAAATACTTACTAGTTATAGCAATGTTGATTTTGAGGACACTAGTGCCCTATGTGATTTAGAGTTGGACCTGGCTCAAGGATCATACTCAAAGTGATTAACATCACACTGTGAATGGAAGACAGTTCAACAAACATTTAAGAAGCTCCTGCTATAGTCCAGTATAGTGTGCTAAATACTGGGGATGTTGGATACTGGGTATAAAAAGGAAGGCAAAATATCAGCCCTCACTCTCAAGGAGCTCACAGTCTAATGGGGAGACTACATGAAAACAGGTACCTGCAAGGTGTGTGTGTGTAGGGGGGGGAGGGGTTTGTTCTTGAAGAGGACCAATGACATCAGGAAGGTGATGTCTTAACTTGCAAGTGAATTGAATTTAAGTGAGGCAGGGCTATGCAAAGTCGTCAGCCTCATCCTCTTCTCTAGTCATTTGAGTCCAATGGCAAGACATAGGTCAGGACAAGTGGAAATGATCCCTGATGCAGTGGGAGACTTTGGCCTTTTTAAACTAAGATCTTTCGTAAGTTTCAGTTTGTCTGAGGTAAGACTCATTCAGTGATTTAAGGCTAGGTAAGAAATGATGCAAAAAAAGGCTTAGTTTGCCTACTCAAAAAAAAAAAAAAGAAATCAAACTTGGAGGGGAAAGGCCCTCATGGTTTCTGGCCAGAACAGAAAGGATTGCTATTTACACTTACTTTGAGCCATCAAAACCCAAACAATGACCAAGTCAGGCTTGGACCAGACCTCTTATTGACCAATCAGTGAGAGCCAGAGTGATTTGGGTTTAAGGGATGGTGAAGTAGCTGCATTTGAATCCCAGTGAGCTTTGTGAGAGCCTGATTTCTAGAGCTCTATTTCAAGAAACGTACATACAGAGGGTAAGTTTGGAATTATCTCAGAGGGAAGGCACACAGGCTTCTTTACAGAAAGTAAAATGTAAGAGAGCATTAAAAGGAAATCAGAGAGAGATATTTGTCTATTGTCTGTCATCTACCGACTGTCATCTGTCATCTATGTGTCATTGATCTATCTATCATATGTCTGTCATCTATCTAGCTATCATCTAAACTGTCTATATATATATAGATAGATAGGTATATAGAGACAGATAGAGATATAGAGACGTATCTCTTTGTCTCTACCTATGTCTTTGTCTCTACCTCTCTACATATATACTTATATATCTTATCTGGTGTTTTAGTTTTCATTTTGATTTGGAGTAAAATGTAAAGGCATATCTTTACTTAAGACCTTAAAAAATATGTAGTTGATTAGATCTGTGCTGCTTCTGTGTACATCTTCATGTATATTTCAGTAATAAAGTATATCTATTGTTCTCTTATCTGTTCTTATCTGTTCTCTTATCTGTAACTAAGTCTCCTTTGGGAGTGAATGAATCAATGAATGAATGAAAAAATATTAAGTACTTTTTCTGTGCTAAGCAATAGGGAAACAAATGCAAAAAGCAACACAGTCTCTGAATTTGCATTTATTTATTTATTTATTTTGGGAGGGGGATGGCAGGGCAATTGGGGTTAAGTGACTTGCTCAAGGTCACAGGGCTAGGAATTCACATTTAAATAGAAGGTTATGCTTTTAGTGGAAGGGGAATTTTGCAGTGAGAAGTCAAGGAATGGTAAATAGCATCATAGGCAATGTTCTTTCCTGCAGGAAATGCTTTCCTGCATTCCTATTGATGGAGAAACCTCGGGGTATTGAGTAGAGAATTAGTGCTTAATGTTGATATGGTGATGGAACATGAACTAAAAGAAAAAGACCATGTCTTTGAAAGCAACCCAGGCGCTGAATTTTCCCCTACATTTCAGCAGCCCATATCATTGGCATCTCACCCAAGGCATGTGACCCACCCCAGCCCACCTAGATACTTGGTAGTCCTTTCATAGTCACTTTTGACTCACCCCAGTCTATTTTATTCCTTTCACTATTACACTTGGCCAACCCTAGGTCACTCCTTAATCCATCCATATCTTTTCACTGTATCTTATATCAGCCTCACCCCAATTAAGTTGCAGATTCCCTAAGAATCTCAGCTATTGGTGTTATAATAAACCTTGCTACTTTGATTGGAAGATGGTTTGGGTATGTGAATTCTTTCTAGGTAGACACTGCCTTGTATCCTGATATTTCAGGGTTCCCAACAATCCCAAACTGTATCAATGTCGTGGCAAGAAGGTAGCCAGAGTGCATTGAGTTGGGTATGGGATGCAGAGGGGATTGAATATGATTGAGTCACCAATTTATAAACACAGGGATGCCAGGGTGGGAAATAGAGTCCTGGTCAGAGATGAAGAAGAAACATGATAGGTAATAGTGTGTTGGAGTGTGTGGGAACACTTAGACATGATGGACTTGCACCTAGCTTTGGGGTGGGCCTGTTGGGAGCCTGATGGTGAAGCATTGACAGCATGGCAGGAAGAGCTCAGTGTTGTCTCTCAGATAGAAGGTATTATAGAGAGGACTTTCAACTTTGTTGCACTTCTCATTTAGGTCTGGTAGAGTCAGGTTTAGTTGTCAATCATAATATTTTTACATTTGTACAGGACTTTTAGAGCACTTTAACATCTGTTGTCCCATTCAAACATCAATTCTAAGAGTAAATAATCCCTATTTGCCAGATGGCAAAACAGAGGCCCAGAGAAGTTAAATGACTTTGTCCAAGGACTCACAACTAATTTTTGATGCATTTAGGTTTATTAGCAGTATTGAACTGCTTTCTCTACACCTAGGGTGTCTCAGCACTTCATGCAGGTTGTTATTAAATCAAGCTGCAACATGAAAATGTCAGTAATTCTTCCTCCATTGGGAAATCCCAATGAAGTAATTGATTTTTTTAGTCAAGTCATTTGATAATTTTGAATCTTTCCTGAAAGCTTTAGATTGCATTAGTAAAGATATTTAGGATAATTCTATGCTTTGATAACAAAGTTCTTCAGAAAGTAGCACTCGTTTGATTTCAAGTGAATAAAGAATTAGTTCGAATCAGCTATATTTGGACATACTGTACCTTGACTTCAACATAGTAATATCATTTTGGTCCTCTTTGAGAACGAAGGAGGCAGCTAGCTGGCAAAGTGAGGAGGACCTGACTTCAAATCCAACCTCAAATACTTAACTATCACTAGTAAGTACTAGCTGTGTGACCTTGGGCAAGTCACTTAACCCCAATTGCCCTGTCTTCTCCTGTCCAAAAAAAGCAAAAGAAAAGAATAAAGAGCAACGACCAACCAATCAAGAATTAAGACTTCAGGGTAAAAGATGCAATGCAGTTGAAACCTTTAGGATTAAAAGTAAAAAGTGATGATGCTTATGATTGCTTATAAATCTTGTGCCACCTTTTCTTTTGCCTTTCAGTTTTCTTCAGCCCCCAAAGCCTCTGTCTTCGCTTAGCACTCTGAGAGATGGAAATTGGAGAGATGGCTGCTATTGATGTGGCATTTTATACTCTACAAGACTGGGAAAGAAGTGGAAAATGAGGGTTGTGTTGCCCAGCTGGCTGGGTGACAGTACAATGGGCGTTAATGTCTTTCCCTCCTTACATTTTAATGGATTCACCACGCTATTGTTTTTCAATGGACTTATTATCAGAGACTAAATTTTGCACTTCAATATTTGCCTGGGATACTGCAATGTTCTCAAACCCACAGTTGCAGTATTGTGACCTTTAGAACTAGATCTTTTTCTTTTCCTTTTTTTTTTTTTTATAGAACTGCTATGTACCTGAACTACTTTTTGAGAGAGTTAAGATGTATCAATAATTAAATACTGCTTTGCCATATCTTTTTTTAAGGTTACCTGTTCAACGTACTTAAACATTCTAAACACCTTTGTCCATTACATGTTCTGTATTTTAATACATTGCCTATGACTGGGTCTTATAACATATACTTTGAACTTTAATTTTTATAGTTTACAGGAATCCTATCTTTTTGCACTTGTTTCTTTTTACACTGATCTGAACCACTAGGGAACAATTTAAATTTTTGTGCCATAAAAAGTATTTTTGTGGTAAGGTACTATTTTTTTAGCTCTGGGGAAAGATCAACAGAAACACACCATGCAGTTTGGGAGACCTATAATCTTGTTTTTGTTGAAGGATGAACACAAAATAATTGAAGAGTTCAGGGGAGATGACCAAGACGGCAAGAGAGTCCAGTGGTTTTTGCCTTGTTATTATTGTTTCCTTAAATGTTAATTTATTATCACATCCTGTTTGGTATTTGTGGATCACATCATAGAATCTCAGAGGTGGAAATGCACATTGCATTTACCATGTGCAATGGTCTCTACACTAACTGTGGGATTTCAATACTTTGTTACAAAGGATGAAACTGTAATGTTTTACTAACATTTGCTTCTGGAAATAAAAATGAATGCATTTTAATGCAAATAAATCTTTTTGATAGACCTTTTACAGAATCCATTTGCACTAATGAATGCTTTCTTATGGCCTATGACCTAATATTTGTTACTGTGTATACTGCTGTTTTGGAATGTTTCGGAAATAAAGAATCTATTTCAGCAATATCAAGTCACACATGACTGTGCAACATAATGGGAACAGATACGTTTTCATATAGCTGAGCTTTATTACAATTTTGAAGATGATTGGATTGTTGCTATTTATACAGGGATTAACATTTTGTGAGCATCTTCACACTTACTGTAGAGGGCCTTGGAGGGCCTAAAACATTTCTTCATTGGAAACATGAAAAATACCTGACTTCAAAACATTTCCACCAGGGAGTTATATTTTCACTGTAAATTGTGGACTTCAACCAAGTATTTATCCCATAGGGGAATATTGGGACTTCAGTAGTAATGGGTTAGCTGGAAACATATTTAGAATAAACTACTCATTGAAGATGTCAGCACATTTTGCAAATGGAATTAAGTTAATTTCTGAGACATTAAAAAAATATAAAATTAATCCCCTCTCCTCTTCATTTCAGAGTTCTGAAAAACTTTTCAGGACAGAATATGGTTGAATTATTTAGGGAGACATTTGTATTCAAGTTGTTGGAGTTAAATATTTGACCAAGGTTAGGAAAAATCCATGTTTTAAAAAAAATCTCTTTTTTCATTTAGGAATAGGGTGCTCACCTTATAATATACTGAAATCATTAGAGATGCAGCAGAAAACATTCCACGCACATAAACAGGCAAATGGGTCTTTCACTTAGGATAAGAGGTAGAAGGGAATAAATATATATAACCTGCCATATGTTAGACACTGTGCTAAGAGCTTTACAAATATTTCATTTGATCCTCACAGTAACCCTGCAAGACAGTTGAGACAGTTATTGGACAGTTGAAATTAAGGCAAATAGAGATTAAGTGACTTGTCCCCAGGGTCACACAGAATAAGTATCTAAGGTCAGATTTGGAACTTGTCTTCCCGATTCCTGGCCCAGTGTCCTCTCTGTTGTTCATATACATGCTCAACGTTGAATCAGCAGTAGAATACAAATTAAGTCATTTTATTTTTTTTTTCCTTTTGGAGGGGAGGAGGGCAGGGCAATTGGGCTTAAGTGACTTGCCCAAGGTCACGTGGCTAGTGTTAAGTGTCTGAGGCTTTTTGGACTTGGGTCCTCCTGACTCCAGGGCCAGTGCTCTATTCACTGTGCCAAATTAAGTCATTTTATATCAGACTAAAATTTTTTCAGCCATTAAGCACCTATGTGTCAAGCAACATATTAAGATCCATCTTTCATCATAGATCATTCTCTGTTAATACTTGTTTCTTAACTGATTAAGAATAGTCATATAAAGTATACGTTCAACCAATAATACAAGCTAGCATTAAGGAGATACAGTAGATATGTTTAGCTTATATATGTGTTACTCTTAAAAGCAATGGGCCAAGTATTTGGATTCACCTTTTATTATCTGTCACTGAGCATCAATTAAGGGTTTGCTGTGTGCCAGGCCCTGGGGATACCAAAAAAAAAAAAAAGGTAAAAACAGACCTTATCCTTAAGGAACTTGTATTCTAATGGAGGAAATAATGTAAAATAACTAGATATTTGCAAGATATATACAGAGTAGATGAAATGTGATCTCAGAGGGGAAAACTTAGCAGCTGAGGTAAGGGGAGGGAGTGGAAAAGGTCTACAAAAAGGTGGCATTTGAGCAGAATTCAAGAAAAGGGAAGCTAAGAACTGGACATGAGGAGGGAGAACATTCTAGGCAGTTCGGAGTGTACAAAAAGTCCATTGTGGGTTAACTGAGTCATATTGTAAACAGGAGCACACTGTAAGAACACTGCAAGGTAGGAGGAAGCCAGGTTATGTAAATATCAACCACAGAGGACTTGATGTTTGATCCTAGATCAGTGGTTCTCAACCTGCCTAATGCAGAGACCCTTTAATACTTGTATGTGGGCGTATCTGCATGTGGGCAGACCTTCCTGGAGACCGCACATAGAAGCCATGTCTCCGTTCCTAAGACCATCAGAAATGTGTGTTTTCTGATGGCCTTAGGCGATCCCTGTGAAAGGGTCGTTTGACCCCCAAAGGGGTCACGACCCACAGATTGAGAACCACTGTCCTAGAGGAAATAGCACTGAAGCTGGAGGTGTGGTGGGAGACAAATGGGAATTTTAAAAAAATCACTTATTTCTGAAACTAAAAAAAGATGAGAATTTTTTTGACATGGTGTGGAGAGGCCTTGTGTAGCAAGGTTATCTAACTGAAGAGAGGGCTGTCCCCTGCAGGTAGCATGTGATGAGGTGTAGGCTCTGGGAGGGACCCCCCTCCCTTTTGAGCTGTCCTTGACATACTCTGGGAAACCTCTTGAAGTCTGATTGAATCTTCAGGAAGCATTTGCAGAGGCCATAAGTATTTCATTGTGGCTGGGCCCAAACCTGTTACTAGCCTGGCCCTCCATTGTCCATCTGCTTCCCACCCTGGAGCCTATCAAAATATCAATCCATTCTTGCATTGACCTCATTAACTCCACCTGAAGTCCCTCCCCAAACTCATTACTGGAGTCTGACTTCATTAACTCTAACTGAAGAGAGAGCTGTCCCCTGCAGGTAGCATGTGATGGCCTTAGGCGACCCCTGTGAAAGGAGTCTGACCTCATTGACTCTTCCTGAAGACCCACCCAAGGCTCCTCCTCTGAACCACCCCTTGATTCCTCTGTATATAAGAACCCATCTTCCCTCCAGCTCTGTGAGAGTGCCACAGAATGCCCTAGCAGAGACTTGCTCTGTGTGAGAGCTCCATAGAATGCCCTAGCACACAGACTTGCTCTGTGAAAGCGCCACAGAATGCCCTAGCACTTCATATGGTGAACTTGAACTTTCAATAAACTTTACTTTTTCCTTGGCTGAGGAGACTTGAGTGGAATTCTTTCAGCAGGATCTGACATGTTGGTATTTTGGGGTCTCAGGCAGCCCTAACCCTCTTTGGGCAACCTCTTCACATGGAGGTGTCTTTGTGTAGCTCAAAGGGAAGCAGAATAGACATCTTTATCCTTTTCTCCCTGCAGCTTTCTCCAATGTACACTTTTAATTCCTGCCAGGAGGGAAAAGGAGAAAGGGGTTGGAGGGACACTCTGTTCTTTCCAGAGACAGGGCATGTAGACTGGAATTCTATGATATTTTCTCCCTTAAATATTGTTAGTTTACATGCTGTGATCAGGTTCGAACTAACTTCTGATTTTTTGGCGGTTTTGGGAGAAAGGAGGATCCCAAGCCTTATATCCAGGACTTGACCCCTTTTCTCCCAAATAACAGTTCAACAATGAACACACATAGGGAATAACAAAGAAACCAGTTTATTTAAATCATAGCAAAAGAGAAATCATAGAAAGTGTATGTAGGAGAATATATACCAGGCAACACATTAGCAAGAGCTATTTCTCAGAGTGAGAGAGTGAGGTAATAAGCTTAACCAAGACAGTTTTAGATTTCACAGTAGGGAAAGTTCCCTAAAGTCTTTTTGTTAGTACACTGGGGATAGGGACCCAATGGAGACTGCCAACCCTTTTGTGTCTTCCCAGAGTCTTCCTGTGAGGCTAGTGACTTTGCACAGCCCTTCCTCACTTAAATCCAGTTGCTTGTCATGTATATGTCATATATATGTTTGTTATGTCCTTGAGATCATGGTCCTCTTTAAGAATGAAAGACAAACAACAACCAAAAACCTCTGGCGACCTGAAGTGGAGTTGGCCCCTTTCATCTCTCCTTTAAAACTGGAAGTCAGAAGAGCCCAAAAAGACTAGAAACTTGAATAGAACTTGAAGATGACTTGGAAAATATTGAAGAGCTTTTCTCTCTCTGGCTTTCTCCAGTTCCTCCCCACTTTTAGGCAGGCAGGGTATTCATCTCCCACAATGAGAAGAGAACCCCATACCAGTGGGCTTTGGGATTGAGGTTACAACAGTTTTGATGAATAAGTAGACATGATGTTGATACAGAGAACTTTGGGGTTTACAGCGATGAATAATAGATATAATGAATTTTTTTCTTAAGAATTTAATATTTTTCTGGTTGGACTTGCTTTCTACTCAGTCCCACTTTCCATATATCTACTTCTAATTACGTGCCTTTTGTTAGAATCTTTTTATATCCTTAACAATTAACTCTTAATATTTGCCATTTTAAACTTGACTTTCATCACTTACTATATGAATAAGCCTCATAAAACTCAGCACCATAGAGAAGTATGATTCAGTTTTGTTTCAAAATCATATTGCTAGAAAGCTACCCTGCCACAGAAGAGAAAATAACTTTAAAAGGAAGATAATTTGGATTTGTTTATCCTGTCCTGCTTGATGTATTACCTTCAGTTCTACCACAATCCAGAGCAGTTACTAAGTAAATATGAAAATATTTTAAAAAATAATTAAATCAAGATTCTGTCTGTTTAGTAGAGAACAAGATTCATCAGAACAACATTTTATCAAAATCTTCATTTTAAAAATATTTGAGTTGTTAGGTTTCTCTTATCTTAAAGTGTGAAGGTTATAGTTGAAGTGAATAATTGGTTTTTCATAAGAATAATGCTTCCCAGAGACTGCATCTTCTGTTGTGGTTGTGGTTGTTCAGTCATGTCTGATTCTTCACAATCCCACTTAGGGTTTTCTTGGCAAAGATATTGTATATCCTAATATTGAATAACCTAATATTGTATATCATATTAGGTTAAATTAAACTCTTCTATAAGGCATGTAACAATATTAGCTAAGTATCAACTTCTGGTCTCATTGACAGATATTCTGTCAGAGATTATTCTTTTTAAATTGGCAATAATTAAAGATCATAGACACTCAGAGTTGAGACTGGAGAGGTTACTAGTCCAACCCATACCTGAAAAAAAATGAATGTGGTCTACAGAGCCCTCATTTAGCCTGCTCTTTAGTGGTTGTGATTGAGAAAAACTTGAGATCAAATCCTCTTTCAGAAACTAGTTATGTGAACTCTGGGCAAGTCACTTATCCTCTCTGCCTCAGTTTCCTCCTAGAGTTGTGGTGAGTATAAAATAATATTTGTAAAACACTTTGCAACTCTTTTTTTGTAACTCTATTCTTTCTAAATGCCAGCCACTACTGCCACCACCGCCACTGCTCCTGCTACTGCTATTATAACTGCTACTATTTCTATGCCTCCTTCCCAAGATTTTGATATTTCAATATATGAAATAATGAATCATCTGTTTTATTTGTTTGTCAAATTATTAAGAAAATCCTAAATTGCTATTTTTGAGAAGTAACTTTCTTTTTTCCTTTTTTTTTTTTGGTAAATTGAGTGCAATATGAAGTAAAGGAATCTTAAATACTCAGAATACAAGGAATTTCAATATTGGTAGAATATTAGTATATTGTCTTTGTGGCATATTTCTTTTTTATTTTTTCATTGACTTGTTTATTTACTTTTAATTTGCAAGATTCAGTTACACAATCCCTTGAGCTTCAAATTTTCTCCCCTTCCCTTCCATGGCAGTGTGCAATCAAGTACAGGATCTGCAAATACTTTTGCATTGTACAATAGTCTGGTTATATAGAAGGGTTGTAACCAATCGAGTGAACAATGGGAAAAAAGAAAGAAAACCAAACATGAAAAAGAACAATAGCATGTAGATTGCTTCAGTCTCCATTTAAACTCTGGTCTTTCTAGATCTTTCTCTGAATGTAGATATGTCCTTCCATCCTGAGACTTGTAGAGCTGTCTTATAGCTGTGCATTGCTGAGAAGAGTCCAGTATATCAAAGTTGGTCATCACACATACAATGTGTCTGTGATTGTGTACAAATTTTTCCTGGTTCTTCTCACTTAGCATCAGTTTGTATAGGCCTTTCTAGGTGAATATGAAGACCATCTCCTCCCCATTTCTTATAGCACAATAGTATTCCATTACATTCATATACATTCATGTACATTTATATAAATTGTTTAGACATTCCCCAGTGATGGGCATCCCATTATTTTCCAGTTTTTGTGGCATATTTCTTCAGTATCTATTTTGGATTATTTGAAGCAAACTTAACCAGAGGCTGACTTCCCATTAATCACCAGACCATTTCTGAGCTGCATCGCATAGCCCAATACTTCTCACCAGATGCCTTGACAGACCCAGAAACTAACGTTTGGATAACTTAACCCTTTCATATCCCAAACTCTTACCCTGAGGAGGTATAATGCCAAGCAAAGGCAACTTCCAAGGTTCAGATTACCAGCATAGCAAACCCCATTTATTCAGTAAACGTTCACAGAACAGAGAAAGTCAAAATACAGTATAACTCATTCATTTAGCAAGTAAGTTCTTAATTCAGTCCAGGTACTACTCCACCCCTTGACAATACATTCATTTAGTTGGTCAAAGTCTCTTCTGAGATGGAGATAAGTTTCCAATCATCAATCACAGAGCCCAAAAAGGCCAAAGGTTTCCCACCCCTGGACTCAAAGTAATTACAATACCATCCATTACCACCAAGCACTTTCTCAAAAGGGAGCAGGAGAGCACAAAAGGCCATCCACCCTTAAGCCATAACAAGGTCAAGATAACATCTCAGCATTGAAAACCCAAGGAAAGGTCCTTCTTTCATCTTTACTCAAAGCAGGCCCTCAGCAATTTCAGTTCCTGGGGAGACAAGACTCAACAAAGCCATAACCAGTGTCCTCATCAAGTCATACTCTGCCTGTAGAACAGTCCCAGAACCCCTGAAAGTACCAGCAAGACCCCCTTCCAGGATTTCTGTGAACATACAATAAGACAATCCTTCTTCAGGGCTTCTGAACCAATAGCCAGGTTCCAAGATCTCTACAACGGCAGCCCTGTCCACTATCAGGTGAATCTGGAAAAACAACTTCAAAACAGACAGACAAAATACTGGCATTGCAATTACAGGAGGGATTGCTGATTTTGTGGTTATCTCAGTCACCTATTACAGACACACTCCAGCCATGCTTATATTCACTCACCTACAAACTCACAAGTTGACGTCTTTCCCTATATATACTTCTCTCTTTTGTTCCTGGAACCATAATCAAATAAACTCTTTCATCAGTGCCAGGAAAAGACATGTCAATTTGTCCCCCTTTAATTCCACTCAACATTTTTGTAACTTTTTCAAGCAATATCTCTCCACCACCACTACCTCACTACATATATATTGTATTGTCTCCCCCCCACCCACCCCTATTGGAATATCAGTTCCTTGAGGGCATGAACTGCCTTCAATTTTGCATTTCTATCCCCACACTTAGAACAATACGTGGCACATGTGACCTATAGTTTATCCTTTAGTATAGGTCTCACTCATTGGTGAATGCCTTGCTGGCCTGAGAGTTGGAGGAATTGGAGAACTTGAAAGAGAGAAGAGCTATTTCATCTTTTTCAAGTTATTTTTGAGTTTTCTTCAAGTTTCAAGTCATTTTGGGCACTTTTGGCTTCCAGTTTCAAGAGGGAAGATGGAAAAGGCCAATTCCACTTCAGGTAACTGAAGTAAGACTCTGGGCAGACATGAAAGGAACTGGCAGTCTCCATCATTCCATATAACATTTATAAGAGCTTTTATTCATTCATTCATTCAATTCATTCATTCATTGGTCAGTGTGTTTATAGAGAAGCCAATCCTATAAGCAGAACATAAATAGGAAAACAAATCTGTAAAAATGTGAAAATCTGTTATGACAATTTATGACCCAAATTTGAAAAAACTAGAGGTCAAATTATGTTCTCCAAACAGTACTATTAAAAAAAACCTGATAATGACATATCCTTTTCTTCCTTCATGAAAGTCCTACTCTAATGATCTTGGTGATCTTGATGCTGCAGAAACCCTAACTATGTCCAAGCTGAACACAGATTTGGTCAGATATTCTTAAGCTGGCCAAGTTTTGGGCCTGGTTCTGGAGATGGACTATGTCTTTCCAAGAACCAACATACATGTAGAGCTATAAAAAAAATAGGTAATCAGATGACAATTGTTGACCATGATGCCAATGATACTTCATGACACTTCAAAAACTTGAGTATCTTTAATCTCATTGACATGAATGATCCCTTCAGTGATATAGAAGACAACCCATCTGTGCCTTCTTATCCTATAAATCAATCAACAGTAAGAACCTGCCACATGCCAACACTGTCATAATCATTGACTGACACTTGTCCATGTCCTCCTGGAGATTTCAGATCCCTGACCATTGGATTGGTGCTCTGGTAGTGCCTGCATTGTCCTTTGGTTATCCTTCTTTCACTAATCCATCTTTTTTGGTCAGGCATCTTTGATGATATCCTTTATACTTCTCTGGAACACTTCCTCATTGGCAATGTGAAATAACCTATTCGTACTCATCCTATACCTTTCCATTGCCCTTAGGTAAATTGAACTTTAATTCTTCAAAGTTTATGCTATTCCATGACTCTCAGCAATGGGCCTAGAGTGGAGAAAAATCTGAGTTCCTCTATTAGCATTCAAGGTTTTTCTCTCTGTTGAGTTACAGTGTTTTTTCTTTGACCTGGAAGCTGTGGATTTTGGCTATGACATTTCTGAGGGTTTTTGTTTGGAGGTTTCTTTCTGGAGTTTTGGAAAGATTTCCTGAAATGTGATGTCTAAGTTCATTTTTTTGGTCATAACTTTTAGGTATCTAGTGATTTATAAATTATCTTTCTTGATCTGTGTTCTAGGTTTTTTTTTTTCAAAATACACTTTATTTTTCTTTTTGGACTTTTTACTTTGTTTTAATATTTCTTGTTATCTTATGGAGTCGTTAATATATTACCATGACAGCTCTTTAAGATGATACTTTTCTGTTTTTTTTTCCTTCTTCTAGCCTTACTTTCTGAATTTAGACATCATATTAAGGCCAGGCTTGGCATACTTCTGTGCATGTTGTATTATTTCAGTATCTCAGGGGAATCTCAGGTCAGGGAATTGCAAGCTTTCTGGATACCTAAAGCTGTCCTAACCAGGGTGAAGTACCCTGTACCCATAGTACAAAGTCTGAAGTCAGAAAGTAAGATTAGGAGAAAAAATTGGAAAATAAATCAGAACTATTAAAGAAAGAAGGGCAGCCAGATGTCACAGTGAATAGAACACTGGATTTGGAATCAGGAAGACTCATCTTCATGAATCTAAATTCAGCCTGAGAAACCTCGTAGTTATGTAACCCTGGGCTCAGTTTCTCCTCTGTAAAATGAGTTGGAGAAGGAAATGGTAAACTACACTAGTATCCTTGCTAAGAAAAGCTCAAATGGGGTCACAAAAGAGTTGGACATGACTAAAATGTCTCAATAGCAACAAATGAAAGGAAGAACTGGAAAGAAAATTAAAATCTTGGCAAAAACCATACCTAAAAAACAGACTCCTTGAAAATTAGAATGGACCAAATAGAAGTTAATAGCTCCATAAGATAGCAGGAATAAAACAAAGTCAAAAGTCAAATTGTTTCCTTTTATACACTTATTTCATTTACAAAATCAATTTGGCTTAAAAACAGAAACAAACTTGATTCATCTCTTATGGAGATTCTAGTTGAACTTTTACCTAAATTGTGTTTTTTTTCTGAGGTTTTACTTATAGATGTTTTGGAGTCATTGTCTTCTTTTCTGTTTGTATCTTAAATGTCAGTGTCAATAGCTCTTTAAAGTGAGATCCTACTATCTTCAGGATTGAATATGAAACCTTCTGGTACTTAAGACCTTTATACAATGTGGGATATTTTTGCCTTTCTGGTCTTATACTCTTATATGTTTTATGATTTCTTGCTGTTGATCTCCATTTATTGGCTTCCGTGGTTTCTTTCAAGAATCATTTCCAATTATACCCTGCTCAGTTGTTCCCCACTATACTCCCTTCAGTACCTTTCCTCTGAGATTAGCTTCCATTTACACTGCATTGATTTTGCATGTATATATTTATTTGCATGTTTGAGGCTAGGGCCTATATATATTCACCTTTCTTTGTATCTCTAGTACTTAAAACAATTACTCACAACATAAATGCTTGTTAATTAGTTATTATAATTATTTTAGCCTTTCTTCACATTGATATTGTCTTCCTTGAGGTATACATATACACCTAGCTGTGGAAATGGAAACCCATGAAATATTAAAATAATTTCCTAGGATGAGAAGGCATGGAAGAGTTGTAATCTACAAGGGTGGATGATTGTTGTCCTTCATTCTCAAAGAGGACCACAATGACATCACGATATTGGGATCAAGGTACAGTGTGTCCAACTGTGTCTACTCAGACCAGTATGAGCTTGAAAGGCTCTACCATAGGTCAGGCACAAATAGTCCACACAAACATTGGGAGTGGAGATGTCTCTAGATTTGTGCATCTCACATATCTGGATAATACAACCACTCAAGGGACCATTGCAGATTCATTGAAGTATTCAGAAGAAATTCTTTTTTTAAGGATACCATCTTTATAAAAGAGTTACACTGTAGTATTTTTCAAAAGCAAAACAAAGCAAAAATACCAACCCAAATGTCTTTGCTTTGTTTTGCCTCTTCTTCACTATCATGAACAGTTGAGAGTATAAAAAGCTTTTCTGTCTTTTGACTAGATACAGCTACCAGGTTGTTTCATGCTGAGGGAAGATAATGTGGGATGCAGGACTGTTTATTTTAGAATGCTTCTGTAAAACCACCACCAGAAAGTGTTTTCCACATCGGGCGTGCTTCCAGCATGTGTAAAATTAGTCTCAACCCAAGATTATAAACTTCACTCTTTGTTTGGATGGCATGTTGCCTTGGTGATACAGGACACTCTTTTACCCATTTACTTGATGAATGTGCAGAGACGATCATTGTTTGCTTCCAACTAGAAAGTAACACAATAGCCAGAAAGCTCTGTCTTGCTGCTGCTGGGCTTCTCAAATTGTTTCTTCATCAGCTTCAATGAAAGATCTGCACTGTCTCCCTAAGGGTATAAGCAAATATGCTTTTATTCAGAAACACTAGGTTTTGTGTAAGAAAATAGATTTTATTTTTCAGTGTTCACATTTTTATTCTGCTGTATTGAAGCCCCAGTTTTAGGAATTTAAAATATTTCACCAATTTATAACTAAATCCAGGAGGAGTGAGATTACCCAGATAATTAGGATGAGTTAGAAAACATTTTTTTTATTATCCTTTTTTTTTTCAGGGGGAGGACAGGTCAGTTGGGTTAAGTGACTTGCCCAAGGTCACAGCACTAGTAAGTGTTAAGTGTCTGAATCCAGATTTGAACTCTGGTCCTCCTGACTCCAGGGCTGGTGCTCTATTTCATGTGCCACCTAGTTACCCCATTAGAAAAATTTTTGGCAGGTTTTTAAGTTTTCTTTAAAATGTTGACATGAAAAGGACATACAATAAAAAACCAATGATCTCTACAACTCAATTTTATAGACCTTCAAATAATGACACATTGATATAATTAAGGTTTACAAAACACTAACTCTGAGAGGTAAGTAGTGCAAAGTATTATCATAAAAACATTAAAGGATACAAAAAGAAATTCAAAAGGAGACAGAAACATTTTGTTAAGAATTTTTTAAGTTTAATATGCATTGTAAAACAAACTACGCTGTTTTGGTATAGCCTTCTTTTATGTTCTGTTTATGTTTGAATGCTTGTTTCAATGATTCTTAATAAATAATACTTTTTTAAAAAACTCCAAGCAATGAAAAGCAATGACCACAAAAGGAGGTCAAAGGATTTCAGAAGCTAGCAGCCTATAAACATTTGATAGGTTAAGTCAAACATTCAAATGTATGTTTGATCTCATCCACATGGGTATTTTCTCCAATGACGTAAAATGTCCATGCCTACGCATCTCCTATGTGACTTTAATCTATGCTTTTCTATGTTTTCCACAAGTGACTACCATTTAAATGTATTGGATATTTCTCATTTTCTTCTAGCATCATGAGATTACCAGTGGAGTACACAGGTTGTCCATCATTACTCCTTCATTATTTCAGTTGCGACCATCCCTTGCTTTTAAATCTATTTGATAATATTCTATATACTATTTTCCCTCTAATTTATTTTTTTGTATAATACATTGTGGTTTTCTCATGCCTATCATATGTCCCTACATTTTCCTTTGGGTAAGTCTTAGTTTTAATTAATGGACATAGCAGCTTTTCCTGACTGATAGCTATAAAATAAAACCAGAAGGATGTTAGTATGAAAATGGTGGGTCTTTTGTTTCCAGGAGAAGCTTGAGGTCATTAAGATAAATTTACCATTTCCTCTCCTGTTAAATTATGGGTTCAATTAGATTGCCATTTGCAATTTCTATCATTCATACACAATAGAACTACATGTCATAACCTAGACAATAGTCATTCTTCATCCACTTGATTTTTTCTATGTGAATGGTTGGGCCAAAATCTTTAGAGTAATTATAAAGTTTACTTAGGAGGCTCTATAGTGTTTTAGGACTGCAATCAGTACAATATCATTCACAAATGGGAATTAACCATTTATGGGGTCTATCTCCTATGTGAGAATCTTGGCTAGATCTCTATCACAATAGTGGCAGTCACATTTGGCAAGTTCCTATGTTCCTGTTTTATGCCTAGGTTGATATTAAAGATTGAAAAGTTGTTGAACAAAGTTATCTCTGCTCTTGAGTCTTTCAAGGAATTTTGTATAATTCTGACAGATACATAGGAGATATCTTGTTGGAAGAGAGCCTTTAATGTGATATTATGCTCTGCTCCAGTGATATCAAACTCAAATAGAAAGGAGAGTCACTGATCCATACATAGGAATACCTATAGGCCACATATTAACTCAGTTTTAAATTGCAATGTTATCTATATTTTGTTATATTTTTATTTATTTTGTTAAATATTTTCCAATTATATTTTAATCTAGTTCATGATAGAGGCAATAGAAGTCAAGAGGAGAAAATAAATATGGGATATCTTTTGGAAATAGGATTTAGAAGACTGAATATAGAAGGGTTAATAAAGAGGAGTCTCAGATTCTTTGATGTTTTTGAGTGCCATTAAATGGGAAGATGGCCCTGCCATTAACAGAAATAAAGATGTCAGGAGGAAGAAGTGAGCCTGGAGAAGAAGGATGAAGAATTCACTTTTAAAATATACTGTTTTTGAAGTGCTGATAGAACATTGATCTTTTAAAAGTATTCCTCATAAAACAACTTATCACAGATATCACAGTCTTCCCCCGGAAGACTGTGAAATGTGGGTATTTGCTAATTCTTATGATTTCACAGAAAAAAAGGAATCAGTTTTAAAAAATTCTATAGAATGTGCCAGTGCATGATTTTTGCAGATCTTGTTCCTGATGAGGTCAATCAGTTTTTTTTGTGACTCCTTGTTCTTGAGTTTCCACCATAAAGTGAAACAATTTGGTGTGATGCTGAAGCCCCAGAGGAACTACATAATGGGGAATGAAGTTTGGTATTACTGAAGTTATTGAACAAGATGAATTTTTACTGAGGAATCCTGACTATAGTATTTTAAGCATGCTGACTCCTCAGGCCCCAGGATTTATTCATGATTATACAACCCCCCAAAAGGACAATGATGACATAACACAATGAAACATACTATGACTTCATGGACTGCTGTAATGGTAATGTAATTTGAATTTGAAGACCCCTTTGTGTATCAGAAAGTAAACAGGTACTTAGCACCTTGTTTCTAGTTAAGCAAAGGTAGCAGGTACTTAGCACTTAGTAACTGATCAAGCCTCTGTTGGGGAAACAGAAGGTATGAATTCTTGTCTCCTGTTATGAAGGGGTTGGCTGAAACAGGAAGCTAATGCTGTGTGTCTATAAGGAAAAGCCCCAGGAAGGGACAGTCAGAATTTCTTGGGACTAACATCTGGAGGCAGAGCAGCTACAGAAGAGAAATGAGAATAGAGAACTGGGTCAGAATTTCTGGACACCTTGTGGTGGCAGAGCTTCTTCTAAAGAGGATCCCAGGAGGCTGAAGAGGAGCCCAAGAGCCCAGGAGCACCTCCCTCCTCTCCCCCCAAGCTGGACAAGGTGATTCTGACTTTTTGAAGAGCTGCAGAAGATTGAGGAAGCATGACTAGGATGCTAAGACTATCTGTTTGTGGCTTCCCAGGAACAGAAATTGTGAAGGATTTGAGATGGACTGGACCATGTGAACTTCAGTGTGGAACAGGAACTATACGGAGAGCTGGACAAGGAACTGGGAGCTGTATTCCTTTGAGCCCAGATGACATGACAGTCTGGTGAATCCACGTAGAATCTGGGACCATGAAAGGGGATTCAGGGAATCTAAGAAACCACCCTGAGTCAAGCTGAAAGGCTTTATTTGGATACTGTATACTGACTGAGGAATTGTAAATTTACTAGTGACCTATAGGTGGAGGGTTTGTGTATTTTCTGATGATGAATGAATGGCTAAATGACTGTACTTAGTAATTAATTGCTGAATATGTGACTGGTTGAGTTATAACTTAGTGTGTTCCATGATTAGAAGACTTTGGCTATTGTACTTTGAGATGACTGAATGACTGAGTAAGGAGGCAAACCTCCTTAGGGATGATTGAACTAGATGATTGTTCTTTGTTCACAACTTTGTGGCCATTATGGTGGAAATTATGTGGCCATTTTAATGATAAGCTATTGTGAATACTATTTTGGGATTTTCTGTGATAAGTTGTAATATTGTGAATTCTGCACCCTGATTTTCTGTGAATACTTTGCTTTGATTTGTTACGGAATAAATAGTGTTCACTATACTATATAATCAAAACTTTAAAAGCTATTCACAGTAGCATTCTTCTGGGTAGCTTCTCATGCATGGCATTACAACAGCCAGTTCACAAGCCCTGTGCTTGCTTTGGATAATGGTTCTAATGCCAAAGTGGAAAATACAGAAAATGACAGCTTTTCTGGAGGCCCTGGACAAAGAGAATGTAAAAAGAAGAAAAAAAGGACATATGGATACTACAGTTATTTTGAAAGGTGGCAATGACCACGTACCTACAGAAGCCTTTGTAAATGGTCATGCAAATTCATCAATATTGAGCAATATAAGTACAGAGGAAATAGAATTTATGAGAAATTTACCACCATTAGCTATACCAAAGAATCATAATAGCTCTGAAAATTCAGGGAACTTCATCAGTGACACTGTGACTGATGATTCTTTTCCTAGAGCACTAGACAACATCAGGACTGCAGGGCAGTCTGTTTCTGATTTTGAATGCCTTGCGTCCCTTTGAAGGCTGGCAAAGGTGGCCCATTAAGGACAGCTGTTGTACAGCATTGTACTGGTACTACTGAAAATCTTGGAGCTGCTAGTGGACAAACACTTGAATCCTCTGGCGAAGACCTAGCTCCCAATGGGGTAGAATTGGACACCATGGAAAAGCACTGCCTCATGACAATGCTTCACTTACTGCTGAAGTTACAACCCCTGTTACAGAATCAGTTTCTGTTAATCAGCCTGCTAAATCCTGGGCTAGTTTTTTTTTTTTAAAGAATTCTAATCCCTCTACTTCCACACTTACAGTGTTTATTGAAATTAAATATTCCCCTCATGCCACATCTGCTCTGGTCCATGAAAAACAGGTTAAAGTCAAAGAAGGGCTCGTTTCAGTTTCTGAGGATACTTTAGCCATAAAGATTGCAGAATTACTAGACAATGTAACGCTAATACATAAATCATTATCTTTGCAATCCTGAGGGCTGATCAATAAAGGAAACTGGTGCTATATCAATGCTACTCTGCAGGCATTGGTTGTGTGCCCTCCAGTGTAGCATCTAACGATGTTCATTCCAGTATATTCCAAAGTGCAGTGGCCATGCACATCGACATCCACGATAGAAAGTTTTGTTTAGCTAATGAATGAGTTCACCTATATGTCAATACCTCCAAAAGTCAAACAAGTTGTTGGTGACAAGATAGTGAAGGATATCCACCCTGCAGCTGCCTTTGAACACACTTATATATATATATATATATATATATATATATATATATATATATATATATATTACTAACAGTTATCAAGTCAAGCCTCTCTGAAAAGGGTCAACAGGAAGATGCTGACTAGGATTTATTCTAAATGGGAATGTTGAACTTAAACTTCTTTTTTTTTTTTGACAAAATGATGAAAAATTTTCAGTTTCCAATGGACCTGAAACACAGTCCATATATACCTGAAGATGAACAGGGACAAGGAAAAGGTAGGAAATGTGAGTGAGAACAAGTTGACCCCTGGAACAAAACATCAGTCACTCAGCAAGCTGATTTTATTCAGAATCCGATTACTGGCATCTTTGGGAGACACAAAAGATTTGTAGTTTACCAGCAGAGTTCAAAGGAATCTGCCACTTTGCAACCATTTTTTACCTCAAAAGCGGATATCCAACTTGAGAAGCAACACATAGTCCAGGATACATTGGAACGTCTGGTGGCAAGGGTATCTGTCCAAGTATATACCACAAGAAACAAGCAAAATTCAGAGTGACTTTGAAAAAGCTCCCTCCTATTCTTGTTCTACACCTCAGATGGTTTGCATATGAGAAGACTGGTTGATATCAAAAGTTTATTAAGAATATTGAGTATCCTGTGGACTTGGAAATTAGCTGAGAGCTTCATTCTCCAGGTGTAAAAAATAAAAATTTTGAAGGCCACGGTAACTATCAACTTTTTGTCGTGGTCCATCATCATGGAAACAGTGAGACTGGTGGTCATTATACTATAGACATCTTTCAAATTGGTCTGAATGCCTGGTTATGTATTGATGCGCAGTCAAAGTGACATACCAGTACCAGGTAGTGAAGTCTGCTGAATACAGAGCCTGTCTCCTATGCCATCACCTAGTTGACCTTCTCTAAAACTTCTCTCTGTGTCATACATACAAGATACTTGCTTTCTAGAATGCCAACTCTTAATTCTTTCTTCTCTCAATGGTTTTGTTGAATGTGACTTTGTTTCTCCTTTGTAACTATAGGATAGAATGGAAAAGAAATGAACTTCCTTGGAGTCTCTGCACAGTGTAGTTTATGTTGATTTTTAACTTTCAAATCAAAATCATTTGGTTGAAAGCCAATTGCTTGATTTAAAAAATACAAAAGCCCCATTACTTTTGAATAATGCTGCTTCCTATAATGAGAAAGGGGGATTCGCATCTGATTCCCAATTTAATTACCCTAGTATAAGAAATTCTGCACCAGCAACACAACTTGTGAAATTCTGTGAGAATGAATTTTACTTTTCCTTATAAAAGTAAAAAAATTTTAAAAATGGGGGCGGCTAGGTGGTGCAGTGAATAGAGCACTGGCCCTGGAGTCAGGAGTACCTGAGTTCAAATCTGGCCTCAGACACTTAACACACACACACAAAAAACTAGCCGTGTGACCTTGGGCAAGTCACTTAACCCCAACTGCCCTCCAAAAAGCAAAAAAAAAAAAATTAAAAAATGCAATACCTTCTCCTTTTCAACCTCTTTAGTTTTTGATAAAGAATAAAAATATGAGCCAGTTCTTAGAGGATAAAGAGTTCTTATTTAAAAAAATGTATAGAAAGAACCAAAAATTATTGCTCCTTCTGAATATGAATTAAAAAAAAATTATTATGCGATGGGAAACTGCTGAAATATATATTGCAGATCAAATATTTGGAATTAAAATGCTAGACTAAATAGATTGGTAATTATAACTTTATTGCTATTACAGATTTCAAAATGCAATTATGCTTCTGTGTACAGAAGATTTCAAAATGTGGCAAAATAATGAAGGTTGATATTTCTTTGTCTGCTTTGTTTAATTCCGCTGTCTGCTCTTCTCTAATGCTGAATTTCTAGTTGTAAACAGTTTAGTCATATCTAGGAATATGGAGTTGTCACCCATCAACAAAAATCACAAAGTTGGTTTAAAAATATTTCTGTAGAATTCATCATAGTTTTTCTTGTAATTTTCCCCATAATCTTATTTTTCTATTTTTTCTAGTTCTCATTAATCTAAATAAGTGCTTATAGTAATAGCCCAGAATTACTCCTAAATTTTTTCTTTTAGAAAATAAATGTATATGGATTAATGAATGATTCAAATTGTCAAAATTCCCTAGTAGTTTTCAGAGGGTTATAGTCTTTTCTTGGCAAGTAGCAATACTCCCCTGGTACTCAGGAGGGCAGCATCTGCTCTGAATATCCTTTGTGCTTAACTAAATCTTAGCTTTCCAGTGTTGGGGATTTTTCATAAGTAAGCCTTTGATTGTTATTTATAGCACTTCCTATGGCCAAAATATGAATGGTGGTTAATAATTAAATAACAAGCCTTGTCAAAACTCAAACTTTTAAGAATATTTTTCTTGGATGACTAATTGGAGTGTGTTATTTGAAAACCTCCTGTATTTTCCTTCTTTCCTTCCCTCTTCTTTTTTTCTCCTCCCTTTCTCTTGCCATTCTTTCTTTCTTTTGCATTTTTGTCCTTTTTCAATTCCTCCTTTGGTTGCCCCAAGTTGAGGTTATATATTATGAGGGAAACCCCCAGTGATTATTGTGCTTATTGTGAATAATTTCCACTATATTGTTCCCTTGACAGCTGTGAATTGGCTAGAACTCTAAAAGTAATTTACTACTGCCTCAGTTTCATATAGCACACCTTCAATTTGAGCCATTACTTGGATTTTCACCTCTGCCATGCACTATACAATGCATGTCACTGTGAGAGGGCTTTGAAACAACTCTTCATTGAATTTTTGTTAATATTCTGCTTGGTATGGAAAAGCCTGCACTTGACACAACACACCTGTTTGATCTTCAAGCTTGTAGTTGGATATAAATTGGAAAAGGTTTCCTAAATGTCACTAAATGGTTGATTTAATAAACATTTATTAAGTATTTCCTCCATATAAGGTACTCGGTTAGGCACAAGATTACTTTTCTCAAGGAGCTTACTAAAATTTAGTGGTGGTGGTGGTAGTGGGAAATGTAACTTCATTAGTATAGAACAGGGAACTCCTGGGAGAGGAAATTCCCTTCACCAATTTAAGTTGACACTGTTTCTGCAACATAAAGTCTTAGAGATTTGCTTAGAGCACTGAGAGTATAATTGACTTCCCCAGGCTCACACAATCAATGTATATCAGTGACAGTGGAAATTAAATCCAGTTCTCCTTGACTTTAAGATCTGCTCTCTATCAATAATATAACATAGGATGTAAAAATTCAAAAGAGAGGTCTATACAAGTTGCTATGATAAATTTGAGAAGGGACAGATTATTTTAAGAAGGTGGCTTTAGGGTAGTCTTCATGGAAGAAATGTCACCCGAGTTAGGATCTTAAAGGAATGGAAGAATTTCAACAGAGACAAGAGCAAGAGCAGGGACAATGGTAAAGAAACAGAAAAGAGATGGATGAAGAGAAGAAAGAAAGATTGGGGGTAGTCTAGTTTTGCAGAAGAAAAAAATATTTGAAGGGAAATAGCAGGAGGTAGGTTGGGTGGAACCATCTTGCAGAGGACCTTGATTTAATGAATTGACATGACCTGCAGAAATGGTATAAACTGATGGAGTACATGGCAAGATGAGGTTGTGTTTGTCCTTTGTTTTTGAAGAGGATCATGGCATCAAGGAAATGATGATATGACTGGCAATTGACTTTGATTTGAGTGAAGGAGAGTTGTGCAAGGTCACCAACCTCATTTTTCCTCCAGAACCATCTGAATCCAGTGACCAGATATTCATGAAGATGGGAGATGATCTAGGATACAATGGGAGACCCTAGCCCTTTTACGCTAAAGCCTTTTCAAGATAAGAGTTGATGGTAAAATATGGATCACAAAGGAGAAATGAAGAGGTAAGGAGTAGGGAAGTTAGGTTTCTGCCTAACAACCCCCAGATAAGAGGATACTTTCATTTATTTTTAGAAGGAACCTACTGATTATAGATCAGAGGCATTTGAGCAATCAGAAAGTCCTTTTTGAGAAGGTGGGGAGTCTGAACTATGAAAGGGGACATCAATTAAAGTTGAACTCCAGACTATCATCATGGAAATTTTATTATTATCTAGTCTGTACTTCAAATCAATTAAGGGTATTAGATACTTTATTTTTTTTTGCTGTCACTAGTCCCTGCATGGCTTTTGGGGTACTATTATCTTCCCCTTTCTGCTCCCAACTTCTAGACTTTAAAACCAGGCTCCCCTCTACTGTTGGCTGATAATATAACATTTTTTTCTTCACTCTGGCCCAGCAATCTCCCACTCCCCTTCCCTATACATTCACCATGGAATATCACTCCACAAAGCCCCCTTACCTCCCTTCCCTCTTCTCCCATGGGTGAATTCCTCCTGGACTTTTTGTTTTCTGGAGGCTGACATTGACCTGCTGTTATTATCTTCCCAGCTCATTTCCTGACTGTCTCTGATCCATGCCTGGACCAGGTAACTTCATTTGTCCACCTCTTCTTTTCAGCCCACTTTTGTGTCTTGACTTTCCCTTTTAGAATGTTAAGTGCCTTGAGGATAGGGACTGTTTCTGCTTATATTTGTTTCTCCAAGACAGTACCTGGCACATAGTTAGCACTTAATGAATGCACTTTCCTTGTCTTTCCTTTCCTTTCTTTCTCATTTCCCTCCTTCTCTTCCCTGTGCCACATAGCTGGGGGACATCCAGGAGATGCTTGAACCCCCTTGATATGTGTAGTGAAATGCAATTCTGAACAGGAAAGAGATCCAAACTGTAAATAAAGAGTAAAGCAAATAACTTATATCAACATACAATTCCATGAAAAAGAACTGAAGTTTTAAGTCACCAAATAAGGATAATTAGCTTACATGTGCTGAATCTTTGGTGGCTCATCCCCTAGAATACACTGACCCTGTATTCACACTATAAAGACTCCAAAGAGCACATAAAACATTATTGTAATAATTCAGCACTGCTTGCCTGCCTCAAAACCTGGGTGCTCTTTTAACCTTATAAGGTTACTTACTGCCTTTTGGCTCTGGCCAGTAGCTTATCCTAAACAGCTGTTCAGAAACAGAGTTTGCAGAATTGACTTAGCTCAGCTGTAACTTTGTTAATTTATACCCATTCCTTTCTAATCACAGAGAAATGCCAATAATATTAGTGCAGCTCATTGAAGATGTAGATTCCCATCAAGCTACTGGACTCTATGACATTAGACCTAATTCACTTTTATAAGATCATAGCATCTTAAGGGCTGCTAGGTGGTGCTGTGGATAGATCACTGAATCAGGACTCAGTTCAAATATGGCCTCAGGCACTATGTGAGCCCTAGGCAAGTCACTTATCCTCTGTCTGCCTTGTGCCTCAGTATTCTCATCTGTAAAATGGGGATAATAGTGGCACCTAATTTTCAGGGTAGTTGTGAGGATCAATGAGATAATATTTGTAAAAGACTTTGCAGAACTTAATGTGCTATAAAAATACTAGCTATTAAATAGAGTTGGAAGGAACTTTAGAGAGTAGCCCAACTGTCTCATTTTACAGATGATGGTACTTGAATCCAAGAAAGGATGTGTGATTTGTCCAAAGTCACAAAGGTAATAAGTAACTGAAGCAGCATTTGAATACAGGTCTAATTCCATATCCAGCACTCTCACCATTCTACCAAGCTATCTCTCATTATATCAGAACATTTGTAGCTTTCCATTAAACTGGGAATTCCTTCCCCTCCTTGCATAATTACAAAATGATAGTGCAGAGAATGGTTTCCAAGGGAATAAATATTTATAAAGCAATTGTTGCAGTGAACAATTTGAACATTCCACTTAAACACAGATATTAATAGTATCACAAGTTTGGGACATTTAAAAAAACTAGCCCTCACATCTGGCAGGTACTCTCCCTCCCCTTCTTAGTATCTGTTGCAGAAGTAGAGATACTGAGTTTTCTTGGCACATGACTCTTCTACCTCTACTGTGCCCAAGTTCCCTGTTCTTAGCCTTGTATAGGACTGACAAGACTCACTAGGTGCATTTTACAGATGGGGCTCAGAAGTGAAACAAAAGACTATTGGGCTTGGAAATTTTGTCATATCAGGCTGAGAGAAAAGGGTGCTGGAGCTGAAACTGACATCTCTAGGGAGGAGATGCCTGCAATGCTCTCATCACAGCTCACAGCATTCAACTTTCAATGAGACAATGCAAAAAGCAAGATCTCAGCCTAAAAGCTTGGAAGCAAAGAAATTAGGCTGAAATGAAAAGTCATGGGAACTGCCTTCTTCCCCAGCCAGTTGTTCCGTCTATTTTCCATCCCATCAGCCTGGGTTCTTCACTTTCAGAGGCTGGTTTGAATGAAACCAAAGTTCTGCATATAATAATGTGCACTGTCAGAAGAGTATAACTCACATTTCTTTTCAAGGAAATTTTCTGTACCTGTGATTTTATAGGTGAAGTGTAGTCTCAGTGAGGAAACTTTATTTTTTCCATTAATTAATTAATTAATTAACTAATTAATTAATTTTTAGGTTTCAGCATTCAATTCCATAAGTTTTGAATTTTCTCCCCCTTCATCCCCACTACCTCCACATCTGATACAGGCTCTACATTTACATTCCTATTAAACATATTTTCACATTAGTCGTATTGTATAGAAGAATTATAATAAATGGGAGAAACCATGAGGAAGAAAAACACAAAAGAAAAACAAAAAAATAAAATAGTCTGCTTTACTCTGCATTCAGACTCCATAGTTCTTTCTCTGGATGTGGATGGCATTTTTCATAATGAGTCCTTTGATAAGTTCTTGCATGATGAAAAGGGCTAAGTCTATCAAAATCAGTCATCGCATACTGTGGCTGTTACTGTGTACAATGTTCTAGTTCTGCTCACTTCAGTCAGCATCAGTTCATATAAGTCTTTCCAGCTTTTTCTGAAGTCTGCCTGTTCATCATTTTCTTCCTTTCTTTTTGGAAGGGGGAGGGCAGAGCAGTTGGGGTTAAGTGACTTGCCCAAGGTCACACAGATAGTGAATGTTAAGTGTCTGAGGTTGGATTTGATCTCAGGTCCTCCTGACTCCAGGGCTGGTGCTCTATTCACTGTGCCACCTACCCACCCCCATCATTTCTTTTAGCACAGTAGTATATACCACAATTTGTTTAGTGCTCCCCAATTGATGGACATCCCCTCAATTTCCAATTTTTGGCCACCACATTAAGAGCTGCTATAAATATTTTTGTACATGTGGATCCATAACTCAGATTTCCATAGCATTTTCCTCATGACAGCCCTGTGAGGTAGGTAATGCAAATATTATCATCCCCATTTTCAGATAAGGAAACCGAGTCTCTAATAGGTTAAATGACCTATTAACAGGTATTTAGCTGGAGAATGTCTAAGGTAGCATAGCATTCCATTCTCTTCCCTCTACTCCACACTCTAGTGTCTATGCTTCTCAGAAGACAATGAGAGTGAAAGTGAAACAAGATTCTTGTTTTTTTGGGGGGTTAAGTGATTTGCCCAAGGTCACATGGCTAGTGTTAAATGTCTGAGGTCATATTTGAATTCAGGTCCTCCTGACTCCAGGGCCAGTGCTCTATTCAGTGAACTACCTAGCCACCCCATGAAATGAGATTCATTTCAGATTTCCATCTATGATCCTAAAATCTTTGTTTTTGCCAAAAAAAGTAAGAAAACTTTCACAGTAAAAAATTTTAATGTGACAATATTGTGAAATGATTTTAAATTTATGTCTTGTTGTTTGCTGATTATAAACAATCATTTGGTTTGATAGAACAAAATGCTAGCTTCAAGACTGTTTTGCAAAAAAAAGTGTCTTCCACAAATAAAAATAATTCAAGATTCCTTGGAAGAAATGACAACAGAAACAACCTTGTTCAGCAATCCTTTGATGATAAATCCTAGATGAGGCATAAAACAGGGAGATATGATCTTACCAAAGGTGGAGACGTCTAGCACACAGAAAGACTGGAGAGTGAGCTCTTACGGACCGTGAGACCCTCCAGATGTTCCTGTTTATGGATGATATTATTTTGATTGTATTAAGCCCCAGAGCACTTCAGAGCCTCCTGAAAGAGATCTTTAATTACTCAAAAGGAGTTTGCCCTTGTCCATTCACACAATAGACACCAAATGGATGAAAAATGTCTATTTCAACATGCATTTGAATGAATATTGAATGAATGCCCATATCTAAAGAGCTGTAATGGGTTGGCTTTATTCTTAAGTTTATCTTATTGGCAGGGCTTAAAAAGTCCTTTTAAAAATCCTTGTTTAATAAGTTGTGACCTGCTACCTGGTTGAACTTAGATATTCCATCAATAAATTTCCTTGCTTATCACTAATTCACTTAATCATAGCCACTTCCTTAAGTCAAGGGAAGATGAGGAGAAAATCACTTGTCCGTATCTATCAGTCAACCAAGTTAAAAATTTGATTTCCCATTACCATAATATCGGTTTAATCTACCACCAATTTTTACCTCTAGATTCACTAGAGGGTCTAATTCTTCATGGCTTAGCTGAATGCTACAAATACAAAACATCTTAATAACAATCAAACATTCTATAACATATATTCTTTTGAAAAATAATATTTTATTCTCCCCTGTTATATGTAAAGTCAGTTTTCAACATTTATTAAAAGTTTTTTGAGTTCTAAATTTTCTCTCTCCCTCCTTCACTTCCCGCTCTCCCCTGATATTTAAGCAACTTGATCTAGATTATACATATATAACATTTTTTGATAGACTCCAAAAGGTTTCACAAAAATCATCACTTTTACTCTCAGAGCTCCATAGAAATTATTGTAGACTAGTCATATTATCTCATTTGCCTATTACCACTTGTATACAGCACTTTTTCAACATTGTATTGGATATAAAGGTTAGGCAAATGTCCTAGGCTGTTCCACAGACATGAAGTACACAAATTGTACTTGGATTACTGCTGACTCAATGAAAGTGGAAAATTTTTTTTGACTGTTATGTAATCGTTTTCCAGTCATGCTTGTCCCTTCATGATCCCATTTGGGTTTTTTTTTTTTTGTCAAGGGTGCTAGAGTGGTTTTTTGATTCTTTCTCCAGCTCACTTCACAGATGAAGAACTGAGGAAAACAGAGTTAAGTGACTTGTCCAGGGTCAGAGAGCCAATAAGTGTGAACTTGGATTTGAACTCAGGTCATCTGCACTCCAGGGTTAACACTGTATCCACTGTACCATCTAGCTTCCCTAATATTGTAAAGAGGAGGAATTTAATTTGGTACCAATTTTTACCATATGGAAATTTTCTTGAGCTGTTTTAAATTCCATGGCAACAATTTAGGTTCAGAAGAGCTCAGGAGAGGAAATTCCTAGGTTCACATATAATTCTGAAGTGAGAAAGTTTTATATGCATGAAAACCTATTTGCTCAGAATAATTCAAAGAAACATCTTCCAAAGCAGAAGTAAATTTTTTTCTTTTTCATTCTTTTGGATATGCTTTCAGACATTCCATGGGATCATAGGATCATAGATTTGGAACTAGAAGAGCTCTGGGCTTTATCTTTATTTAGAGCCCCTGTAGCTCAGAACTCCTGAGCCTAAGCCAGGAAGCAGCCTCCAGCTCCCCAAGAGGAGGGATCTCAGGTATGTGCCACCATGCCTGGCACAAGACTTCCACTTTAATCAGGCAGGGTTTGATTCTATTGCATCTATCCAATGAGTAAAGTCCTGGAGGAATAGAAAGAGAGCGTGCCTTGGAGGTAGAAGACCTGGTTTTAAATATTGGCTCCATTTCCCATGAGACTTTGCATGGGTAACTTCCATCTCTCAGAACTAGGGTTTCCTCATCTGTAAAGTAAGGATACACTTGTCCTACCTGTTTCCCATTGTAGTTGTCATGATCAAATGAAATAATGAATGTAGAGCACTTAGATAAACCATAGAGGAATGAGAAACTTGTCAAGGAAAGATTATAAATAGTTGCCAAATAACTATATAATTCCATTGAAATTTATTTTATTTCATATTTACATGCTCATGATAAACTCTAAAATTTATTACCTTCCATATTGAATCAAGATATAGGAATGTTTGCTGAAAACTGGTGAAGTATGGGAACAAAAAATAATTGGATCTGGCTGTTATAGAGAATGTGAGAGATATTGAAGTTGACAGTTTATGTGCACAGACCAATAGAAATCCAAGAATATGTGAACTTGTGAAGAAACCCCCTCCCTCTCTTCTCCTACAAACAGGTAACATGTTGAAGTTCTGGAACAAAGTATTAAATCAATGAATAAAAACTCTGCATCATGAAATCCTGTAAAGAATTACAATGTTATTCACTGTCAAGTGTAAACTTGAGTAATCATTGGGTCTCTGTGAATCTTGAGAGAAATATCATTCAATTCAGTGTTATCATCAGGGGAATGGAAAGTGGAGCAGTTGGATGTATTTCATTAACCATATGCTGAAAGAAAAGTTATTTTCAATAATCAGCTTTCCCTACAAGGCAAGACTTAGTAGGATTTTTTTAATGACTTGACAACATTTGGCAAGCATTTGTAACACACACTGTTATCATGTCTGGTCACTACTGTCGACAAGGGATTGGATAGATACTCTTCAGTCTGAGTCTTAGCATGGCCAAGTAATTGCCCACAAAGGCAGTAGGGTAGGGAAAATAGGTGAACGTTGTTGTGGAGGGAGCAGAGTCAGGATACAACAAAGTATGAGGCAGGGTCTTTCACCAGGCTGCTATCCAGAGCCAGGAAAAGGATATTTAGGTAGCTAGATGAAATAATTTATACACCAATTTGCTAAATCCATATAAAGCAGAGGTGCCATACTCACAAAATGTGTGGAACCATGTTAAAATATAATTGGGACATGTTTAGCAAAATAAATAAAAATCACCACAACACAGATGACATTAATTTATGGTTTTATAAGTCAAATATTTAATATGTAACCTGCAGGGAACTGTTTCTATTTGAGAGTGTAAAGGACCTGAAGGGAAATAACAGAATTAGAGAGGTCTCTACAGACCTTCTGCTAAAGACTTCTAGGACTGATCTACTTTTCAAGACTGTTTAACTCATACATGACTAATAATAGAATTCAGACAAGCATAATATCCTACAGGTGTTATGAAGGATACAAGAAGAATTAAGGAACCCTACATATGGGGAACTCCCTGCTTTCTGAGGCATCTAGCTTCACTTTTGGACAGCACTATTTATCCTTATAGTAAAGTGAAGTCTGTTTCTTTACCCATAAAAAAAAATCTAAAGCAGTTATTACAGAGGAATGAGACAAAAAACAATTACAAAACAAAACCAAGTGAATAAAGTTTACCATGGAGTAGAAATTATATAACATGTCCTGAGGAAGTGAATACATTCAGGTTATTGATCCATGATTATCCATGTTTTCACTTTGCCTTTTTGAGTAATCTATTGAGTACTATCCTCTCCCTGTTCAGAGGAAAAGGTTGCCAACCTAGGCTAAACCCTTGTCTTTAATCTGAGAAATAAAGTACCTGAACCATCTAATGATAAGTAGACTTAAAAAAAAGAGTTGAAAAGGAATAAGCACCCTTTAATAATTTGAGTCCTGTTGGAAAGGTAGAAATAATTAATAGATGTAGAACACTAAAGAGCTCCAACAAATAAAACAAAGCACAAAAACAAAAACAAACACCTCTGAGCTGTTAAGATAACCTACAGCTGTTTGGAACTATCCAGGGTACTGAAATACATTTGGCTAAAACTATTTCTGACTCAGTGGATCAGAGCTCTCTGGCTAGTTCTGACATTGTTCTTGCTTGCTTTGTCTTTACTATTCTGACTTTTTTTTTTGAGCCTAAGATCACATTGATTTTTTTTTTGGCTTCTAAGTCATGCATGAATGAAACTGAACTTGAAATATTTAAAAAACCATAGATCTTTCACATGACTATTGTTTGGTCTTGTCTTTCTATACTGTAATTGTACATTTAGGTCAACTAAATCTAACACCTAGTCTTAATTCATAAAATCTGAAAGCAATTCTTCTGTAAATGACAATGTGTAGGATAGTATGTACATTCCCCAGAAAACATCAGGAGTTTCAATCTGAACCCAATGGAAACTGCTCAGCTGATCCATTTTATTCTAGCTCAAAGGTCACATGATCCATCTGCTTCTGAACTCAATGCCCTGCCATAATAAAAAGGACTGTCTTTTGTAAACTTTAGGGATGGACTAAGCGACAGGATGAATTTTTCTATGCCACAGGCACAATAGCAATATTATATTTATGAGAGTTTTTTTCCCCTTCCTCCTTTTAGAAGGTTAAAGAGGTTGTTATTTAATGACTAGATACATGTCACCCCTCACTAAATTGTCAATGAAATCTATTGCCCCAAGGATCAAATACAAAAATCTTCAGTTTGGCACTCAAGAGTTTTCACAATCTCATTCCCATCTACATTTCCAGTCTTATTTCTTATCAGCTTTCTTCACACACCCTCCATTCCAGTCCAATCTGTCTTCTAGTTGTTCTCTGTGTATTAAATTTCTCTTCCTACTTCTGAATTTTTACATAGGTTGGTCTCCATATCTAGAATGTACTCCCTTTTTACTTCTACCTTTTGGAATCCTTAGCTTTCTTTAAACCACCACTCAGGTACCATAATTGTTTGTTTCTTTCCTCCACCATTAGTTTCTAAGCTCCTTGAGGGCAGGGGTTATCTTTGGCTTCTTTGTGTATCCCCAGCACTTAGGACAGTGCCTGGCACATACTAGTTACTTAATACATATTTATTGATTGGCTTTCTAATTTCTCAGTATGTTAACATGCTCTCCTTCTTGCATTTACTTTTATTTTTTATGTTTTTTAATTTGTTATCAGTGTATGTTTTGTGTTCCTCTACGAGAATGTACCTTGAAGGTTATGATCATTTTTTTCTTTGTATTCCAAATGCCCAGCACAGTAACCTGTATACTGTAGGTGATTAAGTGTTTACTGAATTGAGTTGAATTCTTCAGTTGTTTATGGATGGATCACCAAACACTTTTCAACAATTTGTAAGCTTCCTAACTTTTGAGATGAGTTTAACATTGTAAATTCAAATATGGGCCCCACACAGAGTGTCTAAGGAGTCGAATTTCAAAGTGTGTCTGTTTGGGGCCAGAAATGTCTTTCCTTTTTATGCGTAGTCTTACCTGGAACACAACCACAAAGTACAGAGAGACTTGGCAGGAAACTGACTTCGAAGAAAGGAGGTTGCCCAAACTTCCAAGGTTAGTGTGATCCTGACCTTTTGGAAGGAGATTAGTAGGAAGGAGAAACAGGAAAACAGGCAAGTAAGATAGAAGAAGGAAGCTTTTGCAAATGGAGATAAATACCTGTGAGATACCATTCATAACAGTTGCTGAAAGATAAGACAAGAGGACTTTCAGATTGTTTGAGCCAGCATGAGGATGAATAACAACCCAGAGGAGAAGGAGATATCTAGATCAGAGGCTGTTGTAACTGGGCACACGCAAGAGCAGTTAGCCAGCAATCTGTAGACCTGGGGGTGTAGTGAGAGATCTATTCATTTAGGCTAATGACACTAGATGTACCCCTTCCCTGTTTTCTCTTTTCTCCTCAAAAACCATTTTCCTAGGTACCAATTAATGCTTTCGTCATCCAGCAAAGCCATTTGTTTTGTTCTTATCTAGAACTATACTTTTACATTTTATTTATCTACCAATGTTCAAGCACAGTGCTTGACTATTGAGTCCCCAAATCACTTTTACCAGAAGGACTGAGGAACTGACCCTCGATCTCTTCAAAAGGATTTCAATATGATTCATCAAGAGGAAGACTACATAATTATGACTTTTTCATGACTATAGACTATAGACCATAAAAAAGCACCATTTCCATTCAGTATTGCTGCCTTTTGTCCTTGACCCTGACCTGATTAGCCAACTGTCAAGAGAAATGGTATTAACAAAACTGGACTTTTAGAGGGACATAAATACAATCTAAGGCAAGTGTAGGACTTGGTATGACCTGTTTGTGTACTGGATTTTACCATTCAGTTTTTGCTGGTTTCCTACAGTTTTTCAGAGGTTAGTGAGTTTTTTCAAAATCAAGATCTGCTGTACCAAGGGGGTATTGGGTTCCTTTAACGATATACTCATTGACTCTCAGGACCATGACTAATATAATTTATTTAGATCTACTGGAATTTTTCTGCTTTTAAAAATTGTTTTTAAAAGATTGCTTTCTGGGAGGAAGATGAAATATGTGAACATTGGGAAATTTTGCTAGTATATGGACAGATATGGGATAAAGTACTCAGTTAGTGCTTATTATGGGAATTCAAATGTTATTAAAAAGAAAGACACTCCATGCTCTCAACAACCTTACATTCTAATGGGGAAAGACATGTATAAAAGGGAGCTGGAAAGGGAGAAGGAATCAGGGAGTCAGAGTTTTAACCAAGTTGGAAGTTAACATGACTTAGTAAGCACTTAAATGTAGGTTCCAGGTATAAACTCACTAATCAGACGAAGAAAGAAAAGGCCTCAAATGTGGATATGTTGATGAGAAGTGGACAGAGAAGGCCACTGGGGAAGAGGCAGAGAGGTAGTCTGGGGAATCTGGGACTGAGAAGGACTGGTAGAGAATCAGAAAAAGATGCAACACTTAGCCCAGAGCATTGTACCTATTCCTGCTCTTCAAGTGACCTATTGCCTAATGAGAAATTCTGGTTTTTTTTTAAAGTATTTTAATCAAGACTCTATCTTCTACCTTATTTACTATTGTTTTTCTTTCATCAGTACTATTTACCATTGTCCCAGTTGATGATTCCTACCTGCTTACTTCAAGGCTGTCCACTGGGACATACAGCATATTTCATGGACACCTAGTGCAGTACATAAGTGAATTGCTCACTGTCATTCTTAGGGAGCCTTTCAGTATAGAGAATCAGGTCTTACATACTTCCCCCAAAGTGTAAAGTGACCAACTTTTCCTAAGTTGGAGAGAGGTAAGAGGCAATAATGTCCTTTTCTTTCATTCAGCTATCTACCCATCTCTCTTGCATTTGACCATCTTCATTGTAATAGACACAACTCACAATCAAGCTACATCAAACAAATGTTTGTTGAATTCCAATGATCTTGGATGGATGAGTAGAAGATGGGGTCCACGATCTTCTGCTCACGAGGGCCATCTTTCTTTTTCTAGAAACATAGGCTCAGACAGGAGACTGGGCTGCTCCTACTATTTAGTAACCTGGCGGTCTACAGGCCAGAGGGAAGATGATGGGAATGAGTATTCAATGTGTTTGCTCCAGAGTTGGTGGAGGCATTCTACCAATGTAATATCACTAAATCATGTTCTAGAGTTCTAGGGAGGCATTCTAAGGGGAATAATGGTGTCTGGATCCACAATGAAAATGTAGAAGTCCAGGAAGAGCAATAAGGGCAGAAAATAGTCCTGGTCAGTACTACAACTATCTTTTCAAAAGCTGAGATATCATTACAGGAGATTCCAAGTATACCTATAACTTTGCTGAAGAAGAAAGGTATCTCTCCTGGGCTACAGATGCACAATATAGGGAGTATGGTGTTGGAATGCAAGACACCTCCTGCATCATGCCAAACCAAGACATAGTGGGCATCTGTAAGCAAACTCTATGACCCTTGATGACTGGTTATTTCAGAGGTTTACACAGAGCCACATAAGAGTCATATGACATGAGAGTAATGAAGAGACACTCCAATAGAAATAGCTCTAATCAGAGAGAAAAAGATCTGAGTTCCACAAGTTATCAGTAAGACTTTTTTTTCTATCTGGAGAAAAGGTGGCAATTACATTGGAGTTAAACTGGAGGTAAAATTAAAATCTATGAATGACAGTTGACTTAGTAAAAAATACACAGGTATATAATGTATACATAATATATACATACATATATGTGTGTATATGGAAACTCTATATTTAGAAGAGGATAGTCAGAAGTATGTTAGCAGTGGAAAAAGAGATGAAAAAAGGTGATGGGCACAGTGACAGTGAGATATTTAAATTCTGGGAAGAATCTCAAGAGAACAATTTGAAGCACCTACTATGTGTAAGGAACTATGCTAAATACTAGAAAAAGATTATTTCTATTGTCAGCCATCTGTACAGAGTCAGTCTGAGGGACTCCATGTTTAAAATCTTGCTTAAACTTTGGGTACATGCATAGCCAGTCTGCAGAAAACTGAGTTCTGGAAATACCCTTGCCCATGTATACTTAGAAATGGAAGAAGAAGCAGAGGCAATGTATAACCCATCTCTTTATCATATGTACATGCACATGCACATGTATATGTATATGTATGTGTATGTGTATGTGCACATGTATATGTATATGTGTATGTGTATATGTGCATGTGTATGTATATGTGTATGTGTGTATGTACATGTGTATGTGTATGTATATACATATGTGTATATATGTACATGTACAGGCATATATGCATACACACATGTATATGTATATTGTGCATATACCAACCATACTTTTGCCCTTATAAGGAAGTTATTTGCTCCAGTTTATAAAATCATGCAGTTTGAAACCTGCATTGGCCACACCCAACTGCTTGCTGCCTTAGTGTGCTCATAAGATTTTTTAATCTTTTTTTTCCTGAGTTTGCCTTATTGACCAGGATGAGGCCCAAATCAAGATTTCTTTTAATGGTATAACGAGTAAGCATTATTATTTCCTCATTTCATAGATGAAGAAATTGAGGCTGAGAAAAGTGTTACTTGACAAAGTATCTGAGTTAGGTGTCTGAGGTAGGATTTGAACTCAAATCTTCCTGACTTCAAGTCCCACACTGTATTTACTATGCTACTTAGCTATGAATGATACTACATACATATTGCTTGAAAGATTTCAATTACATGCCACTTGCAAGATTTTAAGGTTCCATGAACTATGACTCCCAATTGCTGTGATACAGAGTAAAAAAAAATGTGATGTTTAATCTTTTTTATCCAATGGACTTTCAAAGTCCTTTTTGAATTTTTTATTAATTAGCAACCCACATTCATTCTTCATCTGGGCAAGGAGGTTTCATATTGTTCTCCTGGGACAAGGTAGCCTTAAAAGAATCTGTAGAGTGCCCTTTTGAAATCAGTTTGTGAAATTAAATCCTTTGGGCTTCTAACCTTTTCCCAGGACAGGATGAGTCCTTTTGGCATTTCGCAGCTCTGCCTCTGCTGCTTTGCTATCATAATTATCTCTACCTGCTCGAATTGGAATGTGATGGTAGAAAAATAAATCCTTCATGTTTATATGTAAAGATTAGAAGTAGGGTTTATTTTAGTGAGTGTGATTTTCAGTTTCAGAAATGGGCAATTGGGAACAATCTATTCTCTGTTTGAGAATTTCTCCCCCTCCCTTTTCATTGTTTAACAAAGCTTACAGCTGCCATTGTTTTACACGATTATAAAAGCTATAGGTATGTTCTTCCTTAAGAAAATGTGATCTACTTCAAGCATGGCAATTTCTATAGTGCTTTGCAGTCATCTCATTTGATCTATAGAGGAATCTTGGGAGGGAAGCTGGACAGGTGAGTAATAATTTTTCTGATTTTACAAATGAGAAAACTGAGGCTTAGAAGGGTTGAGCCACTTACCCCAATTCATATAGCCAGTAAAGTACCCAAGCTGGGTTGGGGGAAGGTGTTATTGTTTTCATCTTAAAATTTGGATTATTAGTGCACATCACCTAAAATTCAAATGCGCAAAAATATAGAATGATTGTATGTGAAACTGTAAACTCCATTATTTACAGATTGTTCAAAATGTATACGTTAACTTGAAGATCATAACAAAAACATCCCATTTGTTTCTAACGTGCCCCCTTTTATATTCGTGTGTGTGTGTGTGTGTGTGTGTGTGTGTGTGCTGATGTTCTTAGAGAGTGATGTAGTAGACAGAAGGATAGCCTTGCTGTCAGGAAGGCCTGGATTCACATCTTGCCTCCAGCACATAATAACTGCATGATGATGGACAAGCCACTTGACCTCTCACTGCCCCCAATCAATTCTAAGACTATATGTTACAAACAAATTACTGATCTGTCTTGGTATAGGGAGTTTCAACACAAATTGTCCACATAAAGAAATCACAGGTCTGACCAAATAGACATATATTTATATGAGATATATGTGTGTATATGTAAATAATACGCACATGTACACTTACATGCACACACCATACATGTCGTGTATTTATATAAATGTACACATACACGTATAGGTGCATTTTGTTTGTGTGTGCATCACATATTTAATGGTGATCATTTTAGTTGTAGTCTCTATATGTTTGTTCGGATTCTCTGCTTTTTTCTTTCTTTCTCTTTTATTCTATGTAACTTCCTAAAAAAGTAGAAGTTTCCCTTTCACCAGAAATCTTCAAACAATAACCTCTGAGATCTGAGATCCTATGATCTTCATATTCTTCATATTTGTCATTTCCCAAGAGGCAATTGTAGGTCATTACATCATTTACCAATCTTTGTTCAGCCATACCCCAGACATCAAAGATATGGCTTGTTCCCCCCCCCCCCCATCTTTTTTTTTCTATTAAAATAACTAGACCTGGGATCTGAACGTAGGTCTTCTAAGTTCAAATCCTTTTCTATTTACACTATACCATAATCTTTGAATTTAGGAAACAGATAAATTAATGGATTGTTAACTTTAGTACAGCATGAATGAATTTTAATTGTGCATTGTACTTTTGTTGCACAACTCTGGACAAAGAGTTAAAATAGACATCTGAGAAGGGAGATCCTAAAAGGGGATTTTCCCATTTCAAGAGATGGCAGTAACCAGAATATTGATAGATTTCTTGCAGAAGCAGATGGCAGATGAGAACATGCATATGCCCAATAAGTGTAACATGGTAGTGGACCATGTTCATGAGTCCCTAAGTCCTTTGTGGAAGGGGGAGGGTTCAGTTGTCTAGCTACCATGATCTCACAATATAGCTTTCTAACTAGAAAAGGAGGTCATCTTCAGCAGTGCCAACCCTAAATATTGCCTTCTGGAGAACCTCAAGTTTTAGAGTTCAGGAGTAAGATGTGCTAGACAGAGAAGTGAATTTCCTGTTGTAGGATGCTTCCTGAAAACAGAAGAGGTTCTCTCACTTAGTTCTTGAGTGGCATCCTATGAGTAGATAAAAATCAATGAATTATTCATATAATGCCAGTCGAAGGCAAAATGGGATTGCTTAATCAGCAGCCTTAAAGTATGTTTGCCTTCTGGTGGGGAGCCAAACCACAGAGTGACATTACAAGTCTGGGAGAGAGCATTTAGGAACCTTGAGGAAGGGTTAGTGCTCCACCAGTAGGTCAAAGGACTCCCTCAGTGAAAACCCCAATTTAGTCCTCTCCCCAGGGGAACTAGTGAATTTATTTATTTTTTTTTACATCTTGGCTTCTGTGAGGCCTTTTGTGTTTTCTATAACTTTTTATGGACTCCAGCACCAGTTTTTAGACTTCTTTGCCTCTTCATTTTCTGTGGAATGAAATTAAAGCTGTCTCATATTTGAAAAACACACTAATAACTTGATTGCATGTATAAGAGCTAGAGGATCCCTTTTAGCCACATCTGGGGAAATTTATAAAATATAAAACCTAGCATTTACATGGTGCTCTAAGGTTTGCAAAGTACTTTACAAAGGTTATCTCATTTGACCCTCACAAAAATCATGTGAGGTATCTTCTAGTATTATCCCCATTTGCTCAGGTGGGGAAACTGAGGCACTTTAACTTGATCAGGGTCACAAAGCTATTATTGGTCTATGGTAACAATTAAACTCAGGTCTTTGTGACTTTGAGTTCAACACTATTCACTTTGACACCTCACTTTAGGAAACTATATTCAGAGATTTTCCTGGAGTAATTCCAAGTGGGAGTAGTGAGCCAAGAAAGGAAGTGATCTCTTTCAAGGGAGCCTCACAGAATTGAACTTGGGCCATGTGAACCAGGCGACATGAAAAGGGGTGGGGATTATTGGGTTGTGGTTTGTGCTAGTAAATGGCAAAGTCTGTCTCTAAATCTTCTCATTTTAAGTTGAGTGCTCATTTTACTATATGATATAGATTCAAGAGAGGTGTATTGCGGAATATTAATTTTAATATGTTTAACAAAGCAATTTTTAAAATCCCACCATAATGGTATTGTCATAAGTTAGGTGAATAGATAGGAATGAATCATTTGACAGTTGAATAGACACAACTGTTCTGGAGACAGAAAGGGTTCTCTTAATATCCAATAATTTCCATTTTTCTCTTAACTATGTATAAAAGAAATTAAAATAGTACATGTTGTGACAATTTCAAGGTCTTTGTTGGGTCACATAAAGCTGTATTTCATAAAAATGAATTATAAGCCCACCAGAAAGGCTATTTAGTTATGTGCACAGTATGGTCTTTAGGAAAAAAAATGGATATAAATTCCATCATTGCATTGGAAGATGAAGGTCAAGTCAGGGCAAAGAACCCTACTGGGGTTTCTTCTTGAATTTCCTTTCTGGTATCTGACTCTTTTTTAGAGGTACTTTAGAAGTCAGCTTGCCCACCCTTGATGCAAAAATACCTTCTGCAACATCTCTGACCTTTTGCTGCCATAAATATTTTGTAGGCAGAATATTTCTAATTTCTCTCCCACATGGAGAGCATTCAAATGCTTTAAGACAGTTATCATATCTGTCCTTAGACTTCTCTTTTTCCAGAAAAAACGACCAGTTTCTTCAATGATTCCTCAAAAGACAAAGTTTTGAGTCCCCTTACAATTCTAATTTCAATCCTGCAGCCTGGAGAAGAATGAAGATTCTGCTGGCTTCTATGTACTCTATTTTCTTTTTTTTTTAAATTTTATTTTATTATTATTATTTTTTAAATTAACTTGTTTGTTCACTTTTAGGTTACAAGATTCTGTTCCATAGTCACTTCAGTTATAGATTTTTCTCCCCTTCCTCCCCATT
>CM053600.1:110642836-110663573 GCA_028646575.1 Pseudocheirus occidentalis | reverse complement strand
GATCATGTATCCATTTAGACTTGACTTTGGTGTATGGCGTTAGATAATGGTCTATGCCAGTTTCTGCCATACTATATTCCAATTTTCCCAGCAGTTTTTGTGAAATAGTGAATTCTTAACCCAGAAACTGGGATCTTTAGGCTTATTATGTACTCTATTTTCACAAGGGTAGAGTATACTATTCTTTTTTTCTAGTCTCTGTACTTCTACTAAGTCATTATAAGAACTCATTAAAAGCCAATGACGCATAGTTTATAAAGAGTTGGTTTTGTAGTCAGGAGGACCTTTAATTTCCTGCCTCTCTCACCCACTAGGTATGTAAGCACGGCAACCAGGATTGGGAAATCTGTGGCCTTGAGGACACATGTTGCCTTCTAGGTCCTTGGGTTTGGCATTTTGACTGAGTCCAAGTTTTACAGAACAAATACTTTAATTAAGGGGATTTGTTCTGTGAAGTTTGGATTTAGTCAAAGGGCCACACTTGAGGCCTAGAGTGTCATATGTGGCCTTGAGGCTGCAGGTTCCCCGTCTCTGTGTTGCAAGTCAATTAATCTTTCAATGTCTCAGGCAACTCTCTAATCATATAAATTATGGTGGGATTCCTGATCCACATCTATAGGTATTTCTACTCTAGAAATTGCTTGTGCTGATGAAATAACAGGCTTATCTTTTTGTGATGGCAAAAAACTGGAAACTGAAAGGATGTCTATCAATCTAGAGAATAACTGAATTGCTGTGGTATAGGAATTAATGGAACATTATTGTGCAGTAATAAATGATGAGCAGGAGGAGTTCAGAAAAACTTAGAAAGACTTGTGTGTATTGATGCAAAGTGAAATGAGCAGAACTGGGATAATATTGCACACAGTAACAGTAACAATGTGTAATGATAGAACTCTTCTCAGCGATGCAATGATCTAAGACAATTACAAAAAACTCATGATGGAAAATGCTATCCACATCCAGAGAAAGAAATGATGGACTCTAAATATAGATGAAAGCATACTATTTTAACTTTTTTTCCCTTTTGGTCTATTTCTCCTTTCACAATTGTGATTAAAATGGAAATATGTTTTACATGATTGCACACATATAACCTATAGCAAATTGTTAACCACTTTAGGAAGAGGTGAGGGAATAGGGAAAGGTGAGAGACCAAAAGACAGCTTCTTCTTCTTCTCCTTCTCCTCCTCCTCCTCCTCCTCCTCCTCCTCCTCCTCCTCCTCCTCCTTTCTTTCATTGATTTTTTCCCCTTCTTCCTTCTATGTCCCGTGAGACTCTTTCCCAGCAATCTGCATGTGGTCAGTAGCATTGTGGCTTCTGCAGAGTTGTTGCTCAAGAAGCCAAAAGACTTTGGTCACTGTTAACAAATGGTGACATGTCAGGAAACTGATTCCTGGAGCCCTTGTGGAAGTAATTACTCTTTGAGAGGATTTTGGGCTTGGACAGTACACAGCTTTGTTTATTGTTTCATTGAGGAGAACAGACATAGAGACAAGATGTTTATGGAATCATCCCCTAAAGAGATTTATTTTTTCCCCCAGAAGCTACCTTTGTTTCGCTGCATGTTGTCTGTCCTTCTGTGAAGAAGGAAGGCTCATAGGAGATGGGATCCACCCAGATCTGGCCAAGGGATACAGGACAAAATGAAAACTTAGTCTGCTGGACATTTCCTGCATTTCCAGTGCCTTCTGAAGCCAAGTTTTCTATCTCCATCTGTGCTTTGGAATGACTTCAGGTGATTACATAAACCTGACATATACCTCTGATTTGTAGTCTGAACTTTGCCTAAATTTGTGCAGTACATTTGTTGCTTTAGTCTGTGAGGAGATTTTGAGCTTTCCTAAAGAAAGTCATTTGTGAAAAACAAAAACAAACAATCTAGCTCTGTGTGTATGTCTCAATTGTTTTTTTAGCCTGAAATAAGGGCAGAGCATTAGAAACATTTGCACAGAGATAGCATATATTACTCATACCAGAAGAGTATATATGGGGAGGGTTAAGATCTACCCACTTTGAACAATCTCTTCCTCCTCTGCTGCTATTATTCATAGAAAAACATCTGACATTAACCATTTGGACTTACCTGAGGGAATGCCAGCAGCCCAGATGGATTCTTCAATGTACTATTGTGATTTGCAATGGAAAATTACTAAGTTTTCAGGACCAAATATTATCCAACTGGCAGGTGCAAGTTTAATTCATTTCAATCAGGGTTCCAGAGAAGATTTCTCTGAAAGAAGCCAGCAGTATTAGGAAGAAATACTTCCTCAATTTTTTTCTCTTTTCTTTAATAACAGATTGTGGCCAAAAGGAAATATTTTGAATTTCTGAACTTGCAGCCCTTTTTTTTTTTAGGCAGTACACTGGAGGTATGAGGTTTTTTTTTATTTTTTAAAATTTTACTTTTTTCCTCCAGTTTTTATTTAAAAGCCAAATATGGAAGGGGTACTGGCTCTGGAATCAGAGAATGAGGGTTTGAATTCTTCCTCTGGTTATTACTATTTATGACCTTGGGCAAGTCACTTACAACTTTCTGCCTCGATTTCCTCATCTCTCCTTCCAGTTCTGTAACTATGATCCTATAACCATTTTTAGTTTTCAATTTATCCCTACATCACATGAAGTATTGAGAATAGATTTATTGTATATACAAGATGTCTTTACCAAGAGTTTGGAAAGCCAACCTTCCCAAGTAGGTCACAGACACAGAGTGAACCTCTGAGGTGGTTTGGCTTGGGGATGCTTAATGCCTAGGTTCTGCATATGGTGAGATAGGAAGGGATAAAGTTTTAAAGGAATATGTCAAAAGAATCTGTTCCAAGGGTCACTGTGGCTGCTATTTTCCCCAATGAAAACCAATGACAAAGCATAAAATATATAAACCCAGCAATTGACAGTTTTGTTTATCTCACTGAAGCTTTCTCAAGTATCAAGAGGAAACAGCAGCCTCTAGGCCTGGTGACATTTGTACTGATCTCCTGTCTTGACCTGTTCCTCACCTTGAGCTCTCTATATTTTCTCTAAAGAAGGAAATAAATGAGACTTATTGCTTCTATACCAGGTTCTGTTTTCAGAATTTAGTGAGGGGAAACAGTACCTTTTTCTCTTATGCATATAAAATGAGGAAGGCTGATGTAAGGTGTTCCATTGCTCAGGTGTCCAATAGTACAATATATCACTAGGTAATAATCTCTTTGCTCTATTTTGGCCTTCAGAATACTTTGGAGGAAACTATCTGAGTTGTGCTTTGCTTTGCACTTTTCTTCATAGTTCTGTAACTGGCATTAGGGGAAAAGAAGTGAGTGCCTGGAATATTCTGCCTTCCTAGCCCCAGATGGGATGGTTCTCTACGATATCATATTATTAGCAGGAGGCAAAGTACAATTCTGGAATGTACCAAAAGAAGCATGTACATACACAGAATGGTGAGCTCCAGGGCCACAACAAAGATGGGGGACAAATGAAGGCAAACATTTCCTGGGATGTGGGCATGCTTTTCCCCTGCAGCCATGCAGAGACTGAAGTCCTCTAATGACCAATAATGTGTGTTTCATTCCCCCACCTGACCCTTGGCCAGGTGGTCTTGACCTAGGGTCAAGTCACTGTTGGTACCTGTTTCTGGACATCCTTGTTCCTTAACAAATTTTCCAATAGCAGACCATTTGGGGATGGGGCACTCCATCTATCTCCATTCATGACTACATCTATGGTTGGACTATTCTCTGGACTACAGTCTCTCCTCCCCCCAACTGTTTTCCCCAGGGAAAGATTTCCTGGTTGTGACTTCCATGAGCATAGCCAGAGGGAATCCTTCCTTTCACATGTGGCAGCCATTGGAAGGCAGTTAAGTTAAAAGAACTGTTAGATACGGTTTTCATGGTTAAAAAAATGACAAAATAGAATGCCCTGATTAAATTAACTTCAAAAATTTTAGTAATATGAAGGATATAATACTGTGAAAGGCAGATGAAGACAAGGTTGTGCTGTGCATAGTGGAAGGAGTGTCGCAGCTGAAGTCAGAAAGATTCATCCTTCTGAGACACTATCTGTGTCCCCCTCTGTGACCAAATCACTTACCCCTATTTGCCTCATTTTCTTCCTCTGTAAAATGAACTAAATGGCCAACCACTTCAGTATCTTTGCCACGAAAATCCCCAAATAGGGTCACAAAGAGACAGACAAAACTGAGCGACAACAATAAATCAGGATGTGATTTATCATTTTGCTGATGGTCTACTTCAGAGGTATCAAACTCACAGCCAGAATCAGATTCAAATGTAATTTTGGAAGTGTTTTACAAGATAAATAATACAATACCACATAGATAATTTTAACCAAGTCAATATGTGCCTGGCAGGAATCCCTTTCTCTGTGAGTTTGATACCACTGGTCTAGACTTAAGACAATCTTGGAAGAAATGTTAATGACACAGATTAAATCTAAAGTTTGTTGTAGGCACATTTTTTGACGATCTATTTGTTAAACACGTATGAGTACCCCATCTGCGTGGAGGTATAGGATAAATAAAATACAGTTCCTGCTCTCAAGGAGTTGGCAAAGTGAGTATGGCAGCTGAGATACAAAGCAAAAGGTAAGTATATAAAAGAGACACAAAAGTATTCAGAGGAGGGAATGAAGGAGGGAAAGTGTCATGCATAAGGTGGCTCTTAAGATGGACCATGAAGGATAAGTAGGACTTCAGTGAGCAGAGATAAGGTTACAGGAACAACAGGCACAGAGATAACCAAAGCAAAGGCCCAGAGACAGGAAAACATTGGGTGATGCATGAAGGATGGCATATACATATATAACAAACTTTCTCAATCTACTTGTTTTCTCTCTAGACCTATGAATGATAGTCAAATAGGTCTCATTGAGCCCTAGAATAGTTAGACCACTCACTCCTAGGAGGATCAATGAGTCCCACCCTCTTATTTTATAAAGGAGAAAACTGGGACCCAGGAAAGTGAAGTGATCTGCTCAAGGTCACACATGTAAGTAAATAGGTAAGGTGGAATTAGAATCCATGTCCTTTCTCTTGTGTTATACTGCTTTCCCCATCTGTATACCACACTGCCCCTCACTACACTGCAGTCTGAAGTAGGTGTTTTCATTGCCCTACGATTGCTTCTTTTTATCTTTGTCATGTGTTTCATCTTTCTATCTAAACTATAAACTCCTGGAGGGAAGGAGCTGCATCAGGAATCTTTTCTTCTCTACAACATAGCACATCTAGCCAATACTTATTGATCCAAGGAGTGAGTAATGAAACCACTTAATTTCAGGCTTAGCTCTACGTCCCTTTGGAGGGTTGGCTTAAGAGATTCATTGACCCTCTGTAAGTCTGGGATTTGGAAATGGGTAGCAATTCATAAAAAATGAGCTATTGTCATATCCCTTCCAAAGAATAGGCAACCTTTATCTCTTTGGGGTGCTAACGCATTTCTTTCTCCATCAACTTTCCTCCTTCATGTTTCCTTCTTTCTGCTATATTTCTTACCACACATCAGAACGAAAATGGGGCATGTTTTCACCATTGCTGGCAAAATCTACCTTGGGTAATCTCTCTTTTTTCTCCTTTGCTCACTTAAATAAGGTGAAGGGACCTTACCCTTCAACAGTCATTTGAAATGCTTTTTATCTTGGAAAGTCTGGAATACCAAATAAGAAAGCAGAGAGCTTGAAAGAAATGAAAAATAATAGCCAGGGCACAGGAGAGGTAAAATCCACAGGCTCTCCAAATTGCCTTGTTACTGTAGAATTTTGTTATAATAAATCTATTTCTAGAAATCACATTCTTAGTCTACAGGAGCCAGAGATGAAACAGTGTAGGTGCCTAGCCTTTCTGCAGAGAATCAGAAAGTAAAAAGAAGTCCTTTAAAAAGAAAAGAAAAGCGATGCTTTGAACACAGGAGGAGAAGGGAAGTGTCACGCATGCATCTTTACCCTTGTCCTTTCCTTCTTACAAGTTGCTCAATATTTTTATGCACCATGTTATATTTTGGTAGGTTCTTTGGGAGTTTGTGTGTTTTATGGATCAATTTTTTCTTTTTTCTTTTAAAATATCTGAAATATATATAGGGAAATTAGAGATCCTTTCACTTGAAAACTGAGTGCCAGAAGACTTACCTGACAGTCAGTATGTAGGAGGGCTAGGTGAAGCAAAATAATTGCCAACATCTTTTCATTAATGGCTGTGCAAATGGTTTATAAAAGGATCTTTTATTACCAAAAATTACACTGAGTGTCTTTTCCAAAGACCAACTTAGTAAACAACGGAAAGGCATATGTCTAGCAGCTTGGCCATTATAATTTTATCACTGTAATCCATGAAATAAAGGAAAAATGTTAAAAATGATCTTCAATCCTTTTGTGTCATCCTTCCATTTCTGAAGTAATAGTGGCAGAGAGAGGGTAGAAGGGCCAGAAGGTGCTTAGAACCAGTTTTTAGCCCATCAATGATCTTTAATATAACATCAGAACTTCTGTGGCCTCTGGACCCCAATATGCATGAACTGGGGTCAGACCTGGAGGAACCTGGCTATGATAAAAGGAATTTGGCTCCTTTTCTTATACTTATTTGCTCTTTAAATTCTAAACCTGTATTTGTTGCATATTTGAAAGAAACAGCAAGTTGTATATAGTAGATTAGCAGTTTCATGTACAATCATCTTTTTATTGTACTATTAGGAAAAAAAATCTATGAAGACATATGAAGAAAAATGCTATCTACATACAGAGAACTGATAAATAGAAGTATGTATGCTATAATTTTGTGTGCGTCTATGTACCCATTTGTATCAAATGGTAGCTGTCTCTGGAGAGGGAGTGAGGGAAGAAAAAAAATTCACTTGGCAATTTTGTTGCATATATGAATGGAATAGCAAGTTGTTTACAGTAGATTTGCAACCACATGTATATAATCTTTTTTATGGTATTATGTTATGGAAATGCTCATTTTATACCATAAATTAAAAATAAAATGAAAAATGTAAAAGAAAAATTCTAACCCTAGAGCCATGGGGGAAAATGACTTAAGCCTCAAGTTTATTTCATGTTTAGGGTCTCCCCTAAATGTTGTGGAGTAGGTAATGGGGAAACTGGAAAATATAAATAATGTTTGAAGGATAAATACTTCCTCCATGCAAAAGATATTGAATATGAAGACTCCCAAACACTCATTGAAAAAAGATTGAGGGGGATGGAGCCAAGATGGCAGAGTACTTGATTTCTCTCCCAAACCCCTTCAAATACCTGTAAAAATGAATCTAAACAAATTCTAGAGCAGCAGAATTCATAAAATGATGAATAAATTTCCACTCCAAGACAACCTGGAAGGTCAACGGGAAAGGTCTGTTGTGAAAAAATTGGAACACTAAAGCATTGTTGGTAGAGTTGTGAACTGATTCAACCATTCTGGAGAGCAATTTGGAGCTATGTCCAAAGGGCTAAAAATAATTGCATACTTTTTGACCCAGCAATACCACTCCTAGGGATGTATCCCAAAGAGATAACAGAAGTGGGAGGAAGACCTGTATGTACAAAAATATTTATGGCAACTCTTTTGTGGTGACAAAGAATTGGAAATTAAGGGAATGCCCTTTAATTAGGGAATGGCTAAACAAATTGTGGTATATGAATGTAATGGAATACTATTGCACTATAAGAAATGAGGAGCAGGCAGACTTCATATTTACCTGGAGAGGCTTATACAAACTGATGCTGAGTGAGAAGAGCAGAACTAGGAAAAATTTGTACATAATTACAGACACAACATTATGTGTGACAACCAACTTTGATAGACTGGACTCTTCTCAGCAATGCAAGGTTATAAGACTACTCCAAAAGACTCAGGATGGAAAGAGATGTCCACATTCAGAGAAAGAACTAGAAAGAACATTCAGATTGAAGCAAACCACCTGCTCTCTTTCTTTTTCTTACTTGGTTTTATTTCCTCTTTCCCATTGTTCATTCCATTAGTCACAATCCTTTATAACCTGACTAATGTCTAATGTGAAAGTATTTGCAGATCCTATAATTGATTGCATGCTGTCATAGGTGGAGGGAGGAGAGGAAAGGAGAGAACATTAGAAACTCAAGGGATTGTGGAAATTAATCTTGTAAACTAAAAGTAAACAAATTAATGAAGAAAAAAACACCAGTTAAATAGCCAAGTAATTGGCTAGGAAATGACCAAACAGCAGAAAAAACTCAGACTACAGAATCTTATTTTGCTGACAAAGAAGATCAAAACATACAACCAGAAGACAACAAAGTCAAAGCTCCTACATTCAAGGTTTTTGTTAGGTGCTGGAAAAGGTTAATTGACACTGCTTTCCTTACAGTATCCACAGAAAAAAAGGAAGGGCTCCAGCATGTTGGGTAGATGTCCTATGGCAAAACAACTTAGTCAGGCACATGGACAAGAATTGTATAGGATGGATAGACAAAAACAGGCAGTCTGCATTACTTGAGGGAACTCCTGCTTTGATATGATCACAGATTGCTGATATTTGAATAGAAAATATTCTTACCTCGTATATTTATACATTCAATAATGGTGATAATCCCATGTTTTCTAAGTACAGTGCCTTAAAAGTTATAAAGCATTTACAAATACATTATCTCCTTTTATCCTCATGACAACTTTGTGGGAAATATAGATGAAGCCTTAAAATTCCCACTTTATAGAATAAGAAACTGGTTCAGAGTTGGATAGGACCTCAGAGGTCACTTAGGCTAACTTGAGTCTGAGCCAGAATCATCATTACAACATACCTAGCAAATGTAGTTGTCCCTTCCACATTATGACTTTCCCTATTATGGATTCTATATGTTGGGGGATCAGCAAAAGAAATTAAATGGGAATGTTTGGGGAGTTTTGTGGAAGCTGCAGATAACACACGAAGGCCAGCAGATGACACAGAAAAAGTTTAGAAACTCAGAAATGCATAAAATATACATATAAAGCATTATATTTTACTTTTTAATACTACAATAATTCAGACTTCTCTAGTATGAAAGGAGAGTCAAAATTTTTTTGTGGATTTTCCAAATTGTGGGGGTGCCATGTCCCTAACACCATTGATGTGGAATGGATAACTATAGTCATTCATACTTTTAAGACCTCTAGTGAAGAAGAATCTACTACATCCTGAGGCAGGCCACTCCACTTTTGAAAAGCTCTAATTGTTAAATATTTTCCTATGTCATGTTTTTTGCTTTTTTTTTTTTTTTTTTTGGAGGGCAGTTGGGGTTAAGTGACTTGCCCAGGGTCACACGGCTAGTTTTTTTGTCTTAAGTGTCTGAGGCCGGATTTGAACTCAGGTACTCCTGACTCCAGGGCCAGTGCTCTATTCACTGCGCCACCTAGCCACCCCCCTTATGTCATGTTTTAATTTGTCTCTGCTATTATTATAATTTGGTCCTATTTCTACCCTCTGGGGACAGCCAACATGGTTCATTTCTCTCTAAGAAGTTGAAGACAGTTACTGTGTTCATTGCCTTCTCTTCTTTAGGCTAAATAGCCCTACTTCCTTCAAATGAAACTCATGTAACAGACTCAAGGCCTTCAATTTGCCTTCTCTCAACACTCTCCAGGTAAAGAATGTCCTTCCTTAAATGCAATGTCTCCAAATGAATACAATACCCCAAATCTGATCTGATGAAGTCAGAACAAGCAGAACTAGAATTTTCTAAATCCAAAATGCTACTTTAAAAAAATTCAGTCTAATTTTTGCATTAGCTTTCTTTATTACTATGTTGCACCATTGACTCATATTGAGTTTGCAGTCCGTTAAAACACTTGAATTTGTTTTTTAAAAGGAAAACTGCCATCTAGTCATGTTTTCCCTATCTTGAAGGTATGAAGTTAATTTTTTGATACCAAGCACATTTAGCCCTATTAAATTTATTTATTTTAGATTTGGTTCATTACTTTTGCTTGTCAAGATTGTTTTGAATCCTCTGCCAATTAGTGTGTTTGCAGTTCCATCCAGTTTGTAGAATTTGCGAACTTGATAAGCATGTCATCTACACTTTTATCCAAATTATTTATAAAAATGTTAACAACCTAGGGCCAAGATAGAGCCCAGGGGCACTCTACTATAAGTCTCCTTCCAAGTGAATGTTAAGCCATTATTGATTTTGCCTTGAGTCCAGTTGTTCATCCAACTCCCAAAACATACTTTTGTCATTAACTTCTTGATTCCTTTTCACAGTCAAGGGACCAACTAAAGAAGGGACTAGGCACTTTTTCCTCTGTTAAGGACTCTTGAACCACAGGGGTGGGAGTTGTGGAAAGGAAATGAAACAAGGACTACACAAACAAAAAACCTCTGACATTTGCAAAACAAATACACATAATTTTGATTACTTTTTAAAAAGAATACAGTATGCAAAACACTATCCAATAAATATTATAGCCAATAAATTGAACAAATAATACAAATATATTTCAGTTCTGTATTACGCCCAGTTAAGGAAAAAACAGAAAGGAAGAAAAATGAACGTTAGGGAAATGAAAAAGAAGGACAGAGAGACTGAGGAGGAAAAAGACAGCAGGAGCAAAAGATAAGGATTAATGAGAAATAGAAAAATATTTATACCAGGGGTGGGGAATCTGTGGCCTTGAGGCCACATGTGGCTTTCTAGGTCCTTGGATGTGGCCTTTTGACTGAGCCCAAGTTTTACAGAACAAATCCTTTTATTAAGGGGACTTATTCTGTGAAATTCTATCAAAGGGCTGCACTTGGGGACCTAGATGGCCACATATAACCTTGATGCCTGTGATTACACTGTGAATGAAAGACGCAAACTGAAAATAGAAACACTCATAGAGTCTTACAGTAAACTTTCCTGTCTTTTTACCATTTATGCATTTTTTCTAGAGATTTTTACAGTGGTTGATTTTTGCAACTGTAGGCATGTTGGGGAATATTATCATTGGTGTTTGCCTCATCTGTATGTAATTAAGCAGAGGGCCGCATCCTAAAGCCCAGAGGATCTCTATAACAGAACCGCATAATTACTTTATTTAGAAATTATTTTTCTTAAAAAGCAGATTTATAGCCCTTTCATCCTAATGGTATTCTTTGTAATGAAAATGAAAACTTGAATAAGAATATGAGAGATATCTGTTTCTAGAAATGTGCAACTTCTCTCTATAGGAAGTTAATTTTCTGACCAGTTTCCAGCTAGGTCATTAGATTTTGTTAGATCATGGGAAATAAAATGTTATTAAGGAAAGGATCAGTGCTTTAGAAATTGGGAAATCTGAGTTCCAATCTTGGCTTTGTGACTGTGTGATCTAGGGAAAATAATTTTGCTTTTCTAGGTCTCCATGCTGTTCTGTTTTAATCTAGTATGTAATTTAATATAAATTTAAAATAAAATAAAAGGGAGAAAGGGGTTAGGCCAGATGAGTTAGAGATCTCTCCTAACTCTAACATTTCTTGATTTTGTGGTCATCATACATCTATTAAGAGTATATTATGTGAATATAACTTGCACTAGACTCTTGAAAAACTGGGAATACTATTATTTTGATTTTTTATTTTGTCTTTGACATGGGTATGGAGACACAGACTAGAACAGGGACAAAAGAGTCAGCATCAAATTAGCCTCCACATTTTCTGGAAATTTTGCTTTATGAGTAAATTTCTACTTAACCCATCTATACCTTTTCCATGTGAATCTATGTGTGTAAGAATGATAGATTATAATAGCCATTTTACTGATGTGGAAACTGAGTCAGAGGTTAAATAACTTGATAGGTTATATGCTTCATGAGAAGATTATCTAATTTTTCTGCCACCCCTTGAGCATTGTTTTGTGAATATTAGCGACTTATTGAGTGTTGGATTTCCATGACCACATAAGAATTATGACGTATATATTATAGTTGATGACACTAAGGCCCAGAGAAGTCAAGGGACTTGTTCCAGTTACACAGCTGGTAAATGTCTGACAGGTTTAGAAGCAGATTACCTGAAAAGCCTATTAATCTAATACTAATTGATATGCTATTGAAAAGAGATTATTTTATTTTATTTTATTTTTGAGCAGATTTTTATTTTGCCTTCAATTCACCCTGAGGACAGGAGAAGAGTGGTTAATTACCTCTTGACACCTCACTTCTGAAAGTCAGTCTAACTTCTGTCTTAGGCTATGGAAGAGGTTTAGGTTTATCTCAGACCTGGACTGACTCTCCCTTCTATCTTCTTTCTATGGTCTTTTTTCATTAATGTTCTTTGATAAACCTCAGCGCTTAATAGTCACTAAACATGTATCAAGTGCCTACTATGTTCCAAGCAATGTACTAAGTACCAGGAGTGTGAATAGGAAAAAGGAAAGATCGCCCCTGCCCTTGGGGAGTTTATAATCTAAAGGTGGAAGAAAAAACGCAAAGGGAAGCTGAAAAGTAAGGTATTGGAGAAGGAGAAAAAGAAGATACCTAATGTGAAAATACGGTAGAGAATTCAGTCAGAGAAGACCCACAGCTAGGTTGGAAATGAGTTGCTATTAGAGCTGAGCTCTCTCTTTAAATGAAGTTTGGAGTTCATGGCCCCATCCTCCAATCATAGAGGCAGAGGGTAATGATTGAGGTGGAGTCCCAAGTCTGCTGAGATTTTACGGGATGCTGAGTTCATCCCAATAATGAGTGTGATTAGAGAAGTCATTTAGAAAAGGCTCAGTGTAGTGCTATCAGGTTAGGAAATGAGGCCACTCAGACCTTTTTTAGGTCATTGATGTATTAATAATCTGATAAGACAGTTCTCCAGAGAAGCAAAACCATTTAAAATAGTATGAATTACAATAAAAAGGGATAATCTTTGGTGTGTATTTTGGGGGGTACAATTGCTTGGGAAATGTCAATGAAGCACTAGATAATTTAAAAACTGAACAACATCAGCCTCAAGGCTACTGAACTATTCAGACTGGGCTTCCTCAGTCGGGGGAATGTGGTCTATTTAAACTAGGAATAGAGTGGATTTCATCAGATAAACTGTCAAATGGTTCATAGAACATGCCTTGCAGTATTAAGCTTCCACTGTTCATACTATTTTATCAGACACTAGGAGAGTAGATTTTCCAGTAAAACAGGAAATTGCCCTAAGGGCATGCTTTTGAACATTTATCCAAGATGTGCTTTAAATGCTGTTTCAGCTGTCAGTTTTAGCTATCGGCAGGAATGGCTGGGCCTTTGTTGTAGACGAACAGTTCTCTCTAATCATGAAAATCAACAAATTCTGTAGTGTCATAATGGCGGCAAAAATGAGAGAATTTTTACCAGAGAAGGACATGTGAACTGATTTGGAATCACCATCCAATTCTGTGTTAACCATATAGTTAGACACACACACACACATGTATGTATCTATACAGACATCCACAGAGAGTAAGTTTTAAATGAAATTATATATATATATAAATTTATGCAATCACTGAATTGATGTGTATTTTGGATTTCTGATGTTTCTCAATGTAATATTTCTTTAGATTACTATCATTTTCTGTACAAATTATAGTTACTGTGTAAATTATACTCTTGATTTTATTTCATTCTGCATCAATTCCCAGAGGTCTTCCCAAATCTCCTCTGAATTCTTTGTATTTGTTGTTCCTTAAAACATAACAATGTTCCTGGAAAATTAACAGTTGTAGGAAATGATTTGTGATGTTTCACCACATTGATTATTTCAAAAGTGGTCTTTCAAAATAATGCATCAACATAGAACAAATTTTTCTTCTTGAAAAAATAGAGTAGTGGAATTGTAGAATTAGAAACTCAGAATATTCAAACTTGACAAGGCCTAGATCTCATCTAGTTTAACTCCCTCATTTTATAAATGAGAACTTTGGAATGATTGAAATTCTCCAACTTTTAATAAATAAAAATTAGTAAAATTTTGTATGACCACATTTCAGTGGAGGGTAGTGTAAATGCAGAAACTAAATATAGATACGATGTATTAGTGCGTGGACATCCTTGCTGCAAACCGTAAACGAAAAAGTACAGCCCCTCCCCATGTTGCTGTTTATGAAGCTAAACCAGTCTCAGGAAATGACTGAATAGATCTCATGTGGCTAAATATTTTCTTCTCATTTGAGAATAGAAAAGCCATTAAAGGTTTTTTTTGCCTCAGGTCATCTTTGGGGAACATCTGTTCATTTCCTTAGTACAGTAGATGAAAATGAAGCTGCTTCCTCAACTCTTGAGTGAAGAGACAACTTTTGAATTATGTTAGGGTCTGAATGTCCAAACTTATCATTGTCAAAGAAGTGAAGCTTGGGGCTATAGTCTATAGATAATAAGATCCCAGAATGTTGGGATTGGAAAGGAACTTTGAAATCATCTGGAATAATCCTCTCATTTTACAAATGAGGGAACTGAGGCCTAGAGTGTGCCCAAGGTATGCATAGAAAAATAATTGTACTGAATATATACTGAAAATACAAATTAAAAAAAATACTATACAGGGCATTGTCTTTAGCGTTAAAGGTTCAAAGATGCAATCAAACACAATCCTGGCTCTCAAAGAGCTTGCAAACTCCTAGGCATAGCCAAGACATATATACAAATAATTCTAATATCAATTAGAGTAGTACAAGTGAATGGGAGAGATTTAAAAAAAAGTATTTTGAAAGATTCAGGAAAAGAGAGATCCTTTCTTGCTATTAGGGGTTGGGAAGAGGATCAATGACAGGAAAGATTAATGACACCTGAACTGGGGATGGAAGAGAAGAAAGGATTTCAACAGAAATGGCCATGGGGGCTTGATTTCGGGTTATGTGGGTATGGCCCTAGAAAAGGTAAAGAGGCAGGAGAGTATAAAATGAGGGGATAACAATAATAATAGGGAGCATTTTCTTCTTCATATTGGAGTTAGAGTCCAGTCACTGGGAGAGCAAATCCAATTTGTTGAACTCTTTTTTTTATTGGAAACTTATTTTCTTCACATGCCATCGTGATGAATATATTTTAAAGTACCCTTATTGATCTAAACAGTATCTGGAGGCAAGAAAATTGCACTATGAAGTAACTAAAAATTTTTATTGGAGATATCAACAAATAATTTTGTCTTAGCTGAGATAGACTAGGAAGTCAATTTGTTTTATTTTATTTTATCTTACAGAGAACACGTGCTCTATTAAATTAATCTAAACATCTAAAGGCAGAAAATTAATCCAATAATAACAAATTCATTAATAGGTTTTGTAATTGCATTTCTATTTCTAAAGCTAACAGTTGAAGAGGAATTTTCTGCTCTGGTTTTAGCCATTAATTAATTAAAATTTGAATTGACTTAAATAACCTTAGTTTATCGGTAAACTAGGATTGGTACTTTTCTGTTAACACTTCTAATGAAAGGAGAGTGAATTACGTAAACAAATAAATAGTATACCTTTAGGACAGAAGTGTATGAAGGAGCTCATTCTTCAATTCACCAATTTTTTCCCCAACTATGGATTAGGGTTTCCTAGCATCAGGGCTTCTGAGTACTTTTAAGAGAAGAGAATAATCATATTGGGTTTTTTTGTATCTATTTTTCTATCAGAGTACTGTATGTTCTAGCTATCTCTCTTAAACTTTATCAAAAGCTACAGAAACTTGAGATAAAATGGACATGTATTTAGACTTATCACCAGTAATATTATGTCATTTTCGCTACAGTTTGGCCTATTTTAGTATTGGAGATTTTTTTTCTTTCCAGGAACAGCTGGGTATTGCTGTGCATAAACAAGTTAATTAGAATTGATTTGGCTCTAACCAGGCCTCTCTGGACTTTAACATTTCAAGTAGAAGAGCGTACTTTTGCACAACTACTTATTCCAGACACTGCTTTGTCACTGATTCTTGGCCTTTGAAATCTAATGATCATGCTACAAAAGTTTGTGAGAAATAAAAATGTCTTATATTTCACTGGAGCAATTTCCATTTTCATAATACTCTAGAATCATTATCCCACTTTTAAAAATAATATTTTTCCAATGACATGTAAAAATAATTTTTAACATTCATTTAAAAATTTTGAGCTCCAACTCTTTCCCTCCCTCTCTCCTGTTCACTCTCCCTGAGATAGTAACCAATTTAATATAAGTTTATACACATGCAATCACACAAAACTTATTTCCATATTGGTCATGTTATGAAAGAAAACATAGAATCCCCCTCCCCCAAAAAACCAACCTTACATAGAAAATAGAGAAAGTGAAAAGTAGTATGTTTCAATGTGTGCTGAGATTCCATCAATTCTTTCTCTGGAGGTGGAAAGCAGTCTTCATCATGAGTCCTTTGGATTTTCTTGGAGCATTGTATTTCTGAGAATAGTTAAATCAAGCACAGTTGATCTTCATACAATATTTCTGTTACTGTGCACAATGTTTACCTGGTTCTGTTCACTTTAGTTGGCATTAATTCCTATAAATCTTCCCAGGTTTTTCTGAGATCATCCTGCTCATCGTTTCTTATATCATCCTGATATTCCATTACAATCATTGACCACAACTTGTTTAACCATTCCCCAACTGATGGGCATCCCCTCAATTTTTAATTATTTGCCACCACAAAAAGAGCTGCTAAAGACATTCTTGTACAAATAGGTCCTTTTCCTTAAAAAATAAAAAAAATCTCTTTGAGATGCAGACCTAGCAGTGGTATACTGGAGGATAGGGTATGCACTGTTTCATAACCCTTTGAGGAGAGTGGGAGGAGACATTCTTAAACAAATAAGGGATTGAGGCAATTACAAATGATAACTTTGATAACATGAAACTGAGAGCTTTTGCACAAATTAATGAGTCTGGGATAAGAAGGGACATGGTTGGATGATTTAAAACACATTTATTAAATTTCTTTAATAGAGGCTTGGTATCCAAATATACACACACACAATATACATATGTATAAAATTAACATGTGTATAGCAAATATTGTGTGTGTGTGTGTGTGTGTGTGTGTATATATATATATAGTCTGCCCAAAATACATTTCCTTCTAAATAAAAGTATCTGTAATCCCTCAAAAAAAAGATTTGCAAACTATTAACAAACATAGGAAAGAATACTCAAAAATTCTTAAGAAAGTATAAATCAAAACCATCCCAAGGTTTTCCCTTACACTTTAAAAATTGACTAAGATAGGAATAGTTAGTGATGGAGGTATTTTCTTTTACAATATGACCAACACAAGTAGATCAGCACATTTTTTTGTTTTTGTTTTTTGCTTTTTGGAGGGTATGAGGATTAAGTGACTTGCCCAAGGTCACACAGCTAGTAAGTGTTAAGTATCTGAGTCAGGTTTTGAACTCAGGTCCTCCTGACTCTAGGGCAGGTGCTCTATTCACTGTGTCACCTAGCTGCCCCTAAAACATAATTTTTTTTTTGCTTTTTGGAGGGTATGAGGATTAAGTGACTTGCCCAAAGTCACACAACTTGTTTTTTTGTGTTAAGTGCCTGAGGCCTGATATGAACTCAGGTTCTCCTGACTCCAGGGCAGGTGGTCTATTCACTGCACCACCTAGCTGCCCTCAGTATATTTTTTTGGTGGATCTCTGAATGATCACAACGATTTTGGAAAGTAATTTACAATTATGCAAATAAAATGACTAAAATGTCTGTACCTCTTAACCAAGTGATTCATTCCCCTACTAAGTCTATACCCTAAGAAAGACATTGATAAGCTATATACTAAAATATTTACAGCAGCACTTTCCCTCTTTTTATCTTTTATTTAAAAAGTTAAAAAAGTATTTAATATTTTATTTTTTCCAATTATATGCAAAACACTTTAACATTATTTTTTCAAAAAATATTTTGAGTTCCAAATTTTCTTCCTCCCCTTCTCCCATCCCCCTTCCTTAAGATTGCAAGCAATTTGACATAGGTTATACATGTGCAGTCATGCAAAACATATTTCCATATTAATTATATTGTGAGAGAAAACACAGACACATACCCAACCAAAAAAAATAAAGAAAGAAGAGATAGTCCCTAGGGATGGAGCACTGAGAGGCCACAGGATGAGGCCTGCTGATCCACCAGCCACAAGGGCCACTCCCAGGCCTATCACCTCAGGGCAGGGATCTGATGGAGCTGAGCAAGAAACAAAGGCAGGGCCCACTGCAGGGTCAGCAGCTACTCCAGGGACTACCCATCCACAGCCTGGAAATTAAAAAAAACAACACCTTATCTGAACTTCCAGGGACCAAGAGGACAGACTGAACCCTGGCTGCTACAATCCCTCCCTCTATCCCAAAAACACAGTAATTTTTGGCCCAGAGGAAAATTTTAAGTAGTAAAGGCTTAGGAACCCTGGAGGATGGGTGTGTCTAAGGTCCTGCCTCAAAATGGGAAGAAAGCTGGCTACAAAGACAAAGACAAAGATTCTGGAATCCTATTACAGTGAGAGGGGAGGAATCAAACTCAGGAGGAGAGAGTATTGACTCTATAACCGCAGATGAAGCCTTAACAGGGACTATGACCTGGTCTCAGGCACAGAAAGCATTCCTAGATGAGCTCAAAAAGAACTTTGAAACCTGGCTTAGAGAGGTAGAAGATAAAATCAACACCTCCTATAAAAACAAAATTGCAAAATTAGAAAAACATTACAATGAAGAGAACAGATCCTTAAAAAGTAAAATGTGTGAACTAAAAATGAAATCTGTGTATATGGAAAAGGAGCTTCAAAAACTAACTGAGGAGAATAATTCACTAAAAACTAGAATTAACCAAATTGAAGTCAATGACTCTATGAAGAACCAAGAATCAGTCAAACAAAACATCAAGACTGAAAAATTAGAAAAAGAGATAAAATATATCAGTGGAAAAATAACTGACCTGGAAAACAGATCCAGGAGAGACAATCTGAGAATCATTAGAATAGCAGAAAATCGTGATGAAAAAATGAGTTTGGACAATATCTTCCAAGAGCTTATCACAGAAAATTGCCCTGAGATCCTAGAACCAGAGGGTAAAATAGAAATTGGGACAATCCACCAGAAACCTCCTGAAAGAGATTCCAAATTGAAAAGTATGTGAAACGTTGTGGTCAAACTCCAGAACTATCAGGTAAAGGAGAAAATACTACAAGTGGCCAGAAAGAAACAATTCAGATATCACAGAACCACAATGAGGTCCACATAGAATATGGCAGCCTCAACCCTGAAAGACTGGAGGAACTGGAATATGATTTTTCACAAGGCAAAAGAGCTGGGGCTACAACCAAGGATCACCTATCCAGTGAGACTGAGCATAATATACCAGGCAAGGAGATGGACATAACAGAATTCCAGACCTTTCTGATGGAAAAGCCTGAGCTCAATGGAAAATTCAACCTCCAATTATAAGATCCAGGAGAGACATAGAAAGGTAAATAAGGAAACACACACAGACACACACATAACTTGTTATTTAACAAGCAAACTATTTACATCCCCATATGGGAAGCTGATACCTGTTAATATCATGAACTCTGTACCTACAACAACAGCTAAAAGGGATATAGACAAATAGAGGATGTATTAACCATGGGTATAAATGATGCAAAATGATGATAAAAATACTTATTAAGGAACTGCAATGGAAGAAGAGGAAAGAATGAAGTAGAAAAGGTTAAATTATGCTACACAAAGAGGCATAAAAACAATATAGTAAAGGGAAAGAAGGGAGGGAGGTGACCATTATATGAGCTTTTCCCTCACTGGTTCTGGTGCAAGGAGAGAATAACAACCAGTTAAAAATAGGATTCTATCAAGAAGAGACATAAAACTTATCATAATAGAGGGAAAGAGGGGAAGGAGAGGAGCACTGCATGAGATCTATTCTTGTAAATCTTGGTTCAAGGAAGAAATAACATATAACATTGAGTATAAAAATCGATTATATCATACAGGCAGTAGGAGAGGGCAAGGGCTATGAAAGGGGGAGTTTAAAGGGAGGGAAGAAGTAGTAAGGGAGAAGCCTAGGAAAAGGGAGGGAGGTAGATAGAAGGGAATACTGAGGGAGAGGGTGGTCTAAAGGAAAACTCTTAAGAAGGAGAAGGGAGAAGGGGACAGCAAAAGCATAAACAGGGGAGGGAAAAGGATGGACGGAAAGACACAGATAGTAATCATAACTGTGAATGTGAATGGGATGAACTCTCCCATAAAACAGAGGCAGATAGCAGAATGGATTAAAAACCATAATCCTGCAATATGCTGTTTACAAAAAACACATCTGAAACAGAAGGATACACACAGGGTAAAGATAAAATGCTGGAGTAAAATATATCATGCCACAGCTAAGCAAAAAAAAAAGCAGGGGGAAAAATCCAATAAAGTAAAAGCAAAAATAGATTTAATTAAAAGAGATAAGGGAGGAAACTGTATCTTGCTAAAAGGAACCATTGAAAATGAGGCAATATCATTATTAAATATTTATGCACCAAGTGGTATATAACATCTACATTGCTAAAGGAGAAATTAAGGATACTAGAGGAAGAAGTAGATAGCAAAATTATACTAGTGGGGGACTTCAATCTCCCTCTCTCTGAGATTGATAAATCTAACCTCAAAATAAACAAGAAAGAAGTTAAGGAGGTAAATAGAATCTTATAGAAGAGAGATATGGTAGACATATGGAAAAAATTGAATGGGGATAAAAAGGAATATGCCCTCTTCTCAGTGGTATATGGTGCATATACAAAAATTGACTATGTACTAGTGCATACAAACCTCACAATTCAGTGCAGAAA
>CM053600.1:110604182-110642336 GCA_028646575.1 Pseudocheirus occidentalis | reverse complement strand
GAGGAGCTCCCTACCCTGCTGGAAAGCTAGAGAGGTGTTGGAGGAGGGCATAAAAGGGAACAGATTGTGGGAGGGGTCTTACAGTGTGATCAATGTTCTGGGCTGGGGGGTAGGGACAAAAAGGGGAGAAAATTTGAAACTCAAAACCTTGTGGAAATGAATGATGTAACCAAGAAAATAAATTAAAATTAAAAAAAAAAAAAGAAAAAAATGCTCTAAATCACTATTGATTCAAGACATGCAAATCAAAACAACTCTGAGGTACCACATCTCACCAGCTAGATTGGCTAAGATGACAAAACAGGAAAATGACAACAGCTGAAGAGGATGTGGAAAAATTGGAACACGAATGCATTGTTGGTGTAGCTGTGAACTGATATAGCCATTCTAGAGAACAATCTGGAACTAAGTCCAAAGGGCTATAAATAATTGCATACCCCTTGACCCAGTAGTACCGCTTCTGGGGTTGTATTCCAAAGAGATCATAGAAGTGGGAGGAAGACCCATATACACAAGCATATTTATTGCAGCTCTCTTTGTGGTGGCAAAAAATGGAAATTAAGGGGATGTCCATCAATTGTGGAATGGCTAAACAAGTTGTGATATATGAATGTAATGGAATACTATTGTGCTATAACATATGGGGAAGAGATGGACTTTATATTTACCTGGAGAGGCTTATACAAACTGATGCTAAGTGAGAAGAGCAGAAAAACTTGTACACAATCACAGACACATCATATGTGTGATGGCCAACTTCAATAAACTGGACTCTTCTCGGCAATGCACAAGTATAAGACAACTCTACAAGTCTCAGGATGGAAGGAGATACCTGCATTCAGAGAAAGATCTAGAAAGAACAGAGTTTAAATGGAGACTGAAGCAATCTACATGCTATCACTCTTTTCCATGTTTAGTTTTGTTTCCTTTTCCCCATTGTTCACTCCATTGGTTACAACCCTTCTATACCACCAGAGTAATGTCCATTGTGAAGGTATTTACAGATCCTATACTTGACTGCATGCCACCATCGGTGGTGGGAGGCAGAGGGAGGGTAGAAAGTTTGAAACTCAAGGGACTCTGGAACTGAATCTTGTAAACTAAAAGTAAATAAACAAATCAATTAAAAAATAAAGTAAAAAAGTATGCTTTGCTATGCATTCATACTCCATCAGTTCTTTTTATGGAGATGGAGAGTATTTTTAATCATGAGTCCTTTGGGATTAACTTGGATCATTGTATTGCTGAGAATAGTTAAGTCATTCACTGTTGATCATTGTACAATATTGCTGTTGCTACGTACAATGTTTTCTTGGCTCTGCATACTTCACTCTGCATTTTGTTCATGAAAGTCTTTCTAGGTTTTTCTGAGAGCATCTTGTTATCATTTCTTTTTTTTTTTTGGAGAGGGGAAGGTAGGGCAATTGGGGTTAAGTGACTTGCCTAAAGTCACATGGCATGTGTGTGTGTGTGTGTGTGTGTGTGTTCATGTTAAATGTCTCAGGTTGGGTTTGAACTCAGATCCTCCTGAATCCAGGGCTAATGTTCTATTTGGTGCACCAGCTAGCTGCCCCCGCTATCATTTCTTATAACACAACAGCATTCCATCACAATCATATACCACAACTTATTTGTCCATTTCACTATTGATGGGCATTCCCTCAATTTTAAATTCTTTGCCACCACCAAAAGAGCCACCATAAACATTCATAGATCTTTTTCCTTTTTTAAAAAAAAAATCTCTTGGGCATAGCTTATGGGGCATAGCTCCAAATCACCAATTTCACCAATAGCGCACAAGTGCGTCGATTTTCCCACATCCCCCTCAAATACCTGTCATTTTCCTTTTCTGTCATATTCGATCTGATAGGTGTAAAGTGGTACCTCAGAGTGGTTTTAATGTGCATTTCTCTAACTGATAGTGTTTTAGAGCATTTTTATATTACTATACATAGTTACAATTACTTTTTCTGAAAACTGCCCGTTCATGCCATTTGACCATTTATGATTTGGGGAATGGCTCTTATTTTTATACATTTTTACTCAACTCTCTATGTATTTGAGAAATGATGCCTTTATCAGAGAAATTTGCTATAATTTTTTCACAGTTTTGTTTTTGTGTATTTCTCTTCTTCCTATTTACCTTTATTTATACTACTCTCTCTCCTTTCACCCTGTCCACCCTCAAAAGTGTTTTTATTTTTTGTTCGTCAAACATCTTAATGTAACTGAGCAAAGACCCTAAAAAAGGGACTGGAAGGTTAAAAAGTATAAAACAAAAGAGGGTGGATTTATTACATGGTATAGAAATACTTCCTCATCCCACTCCCCTCTGGCAGAATCCCTCTGTTCTCTCTATTGGGCGTTTAAGGCAACAATGAGGGAAGCAGAAGGTTATGTCCACACTTGCTCAGATATGAAGAATGAGATGCATGCAAGAGATCCTGTGCCTCTGGGAGTGGCCCATCATCAGACAGAAGGCACTGAGGTGCTGTCCATCACCTTCAAGGTTTTACTCAGGAGGAAGGGGTCTTGATTGAGCTCCTGGCTGAGGAACTGCTGTAGCATGCTGATACCATCTGCAGAGCCATGGAGCTTCAGGATGAAGATTCTGTAATTCATGCCAACCTTACAGGTGAGGACCCCTTCCATTTTGAAGTGTGTGTGGGACATGTCCATGGAGTACACCTCACTCCAAAGATAACCATAGCACTGAGTGTCATAGCCTCTTGACATGTGACCGAAAGTGGGTGGGATGTTAGTACCTGGAGTGGCTGGAATCCCTAAGATCTCATAGCACATCTGGGAGTAGTTTTCAGCTGGGTCTTCTGCTTTTGTCTGTGTATGCAGGGCCTGGTCTCCCTTATTGAGGATAATTTCACACAGGTTGAAGTGACATATATTTGCCTGATAGGATTTTAGTTTCTCCAGCAGCTGCTGGGGGATGGGCTCTTTTGTCTTATAGTGCTGGGACATGCTCTTCAGAGGCTCCTTTTCTGATATTCATTTTCTAATATCTGTGACAGTGATTCTACGGAGTCTCATTCTACATGGATTCCACCGATCATGTCAAATTCTGCCTGAGAACAAAGTTGGTGCATCACATGCCCAAACTTGTGGAAGTATGTCTCTACCTCATTATATTGCATCAAGGAAAGGGCATCTGGTGTAGTTTTGGTGAAGCTGGGCATTATGGGTAATAGAGATCTGCCAGCTGCCATCCTTGAGGAGGTAACCAAGTTGTAGGCCAAAGCAGCATGCGTGATTGTACTTCTCTTCCCAGAGGTACAAGTCCTATCACTGAGTCAACATACCTCATGGAATACAATTTCATATTCTCCTGCCTCACTTTGACATTCTCTTCTAGTTCAAAGGTCAGTCCTGGGAACTCTTGGTATATGCCCAGAAGGCCCTTGATGACTACTTGCATAGGGAAGTACTCCTTTAGCAGGTTTTACCTGACATTATAGTGGATCTCCTCCACCCAATTCATGTAGTAGTGAATATCCCAGGCAATAATCTGGTTGTTGAAATCTAGAGTCTGTTTCTCACATTCTTTTTCTTTTTTTTTTCAAACTCCAAAATGATGGTCACTCTTCTTTCCCAAGAAACTTCAGTTTCTGGGCCAGTTCATCTAGGAATGTGGTGATATCTTAATTTGTTTTGGCCATGTTCATCTCTAGGATGTAGTCTGCATGAATGTTAAATTCTAGCAGGCTGAACTTCTGAGCCAGGACATCCACCAGCTCCTGCAACACTTCACAGTTATCCTCCTTGCATTTACAGTTGAAAGCCTCTTCAACCTTCCTCTGGGTCTCAGGAACATAACACTTTTTTTTAGGAGAGGAAAGTAACGAGAAAGTTCTTAGGTGTTACAAATATCATTTTTCCATTTAGGAACATAAACAGTTTAACCTTATTGAAGTCCTTATGACTTCTCTTTCTTCTTTAGCTCTTTTATGTTTCTCTTGAACCTTACATTTGAAAGCCATATTTTCTATTCAGCTCTCCTCTTTTTATCAGGGATACTTGAAAGCCCTCTGTTTCATTGAATATCCATTTTTCCCCCTGAAGGATTATACTAAGGTTAGGTGGGTAGGTAGTCTGGTTGTAATCCTTACTCCTTTGCCCTCTGGAATATCATATTCCAGGCCCTCTGATCCTTTAATGTAGAAGCTACTACATCTTGTGTTATCTTGACTGTGGCTCCACAATATTTGAATTCTTCTTTTCTGACTGCTTTCAAAATCTTCTCCTTGACCTGGGAGCTCTGAAATTTGGCTGTAATATTTTTGGTAGTTTTCATTTGGGGATTTCTTTCAGGAGGTGAATGTAAGATTTTTTTCAATTTTTATTTTACTCTCTGGTTCTAGAATATCAGGGTAGTTTTCCTTGAAAATTTCTTTAGAGATGGTGGTTTTTTTTTTCAATCATGGCTTTCAGGTAGTCCAATAATTCTTAAGGTATCTCTCCTTGATTGATTTTCCAGGTCTGTTGTTTTTACAATGAAATAATTACTATTTATTTCATGTTTAAATTTTGTTTTATTTTTCTTGATATCTTAAAAAGGTATTAGCTTCCATTTGCCCAGTTCTAATTTTTAAGGAATTATTATCTTCAGCGAGCTTTTGTATCTCCTTTTCCATTTGGAGAATTTACTTTCTAAGAAGTTCTTCTCTTCAGTGAATTTTTGTTTGTCTTTTTCCAGTCAATCAATTCTGCTTCCTAAGGCATTTTTATTGGATTTTTGTGTTTCTTTTATCATTTGGACTATTCTGTTTTTTAAGGTGTTATTTTCTTCAGTGTTCTTTTGTGTGTGTGTGTGTCTCCTTTGCCAAGCTGTTGACTTTTTTCTGTTTTTTTTCTTGTATTATTCTCATTTCTTTCCCCCAATTTCTGTCTCCTTCATATCTGATTTTTAAAATGTGTTTTGAATTCTTCCATGAATTCTTTTTGGGCCTGAGATAAATTCGTATTTTTCTTTGAGACTTTGAAACTAGTTGTTCTCTCCTGAGTTTGTGTTTTGATCTTCCCTGTCAGCATAGTAACATTTAATGGCCAAGATCTTTTTTTTTGTTTGTTCATCTTCTAGTCTATTTCTTGACTAACTTTAAGTAAAAGTTGTGCTCTGCTCCTGGAGTGGAGGAGGTGCTGTCCCAAGGTTTAGTTTTTTTTTGTTGTTGTTCAACTTTTTTCAGAGTTAGTTCTGATGTGTTTACTAGTCTTCTGGCCCATTATCTGTTCTGTGAGAGACCACAACTACTCTTTTCCACCTTGGAACCATGACCCAGGTCCCCTCTCCCCTATGGCCTAGTGCTCCTCCTTGCCCTGGGACTGTGAAAGAGGACTGTGACCAGGATCAGAGTATGGGCTATGCAACAGAGTCCCAGTCCCCTTGTTCCCCCACCCCAGTGCCAGCAAAAGGATTCCTGCAATCTCCTTCTTACCAGTTGTCCTTCTTTCTTCCCATCTGTGGGCCAAGAGTTCCAGAAGCTGCTGTTGTTGGTACTACTGATACAGTAACCCTCAAGGCCTGCTGCTGGTTTGCTGGAGTGTGGCCCATGGTGGTGAGGACTGTAGCGGTACAGTCTTTAGTGGACTACCCTCCACTCTCACCCTGGTGGGAAAGACATTTTCTGATGACCTTTTAAGTGATCTTGGGCTGGGAAACTGTTTTGTCTTGTCCTTTATGGGTTCTGCCATTCCAGAATTTGTTTTGAGATATTATTTAAAGTTGTTTGGAGAGTAATTCGGGAGAGCTCAGAGGAGTCCTTGCCTTTTCTCTGGCATCTTGGTTCTGCTTCTTCTCATTATTTCATTTTTACATGATCTCTATAGTTCACATTTTATAGATTGATAAGTAAAAGAAAAAAATAGACTTGTCTTAATAATGTTAAGAAAAGAGGCCATAAATTATCTTTCTGGCCCTTACCTGTTCCACTTCATTATGTGTTTTCTCTAGAAATGGGCTTGTCTAGATACAAACTCACATCTAAATCTTCAATTCTGTTTGGAATTCTAGCCTAAAATTACAAGAATTTTCTTCTTGCATTTCAATTACTGTGGATGGTATACCAGAAGCAGCAACTCTAGATCTCAAAGAATGAGCCACATCCCAATTAAAGCGGTTACCACAAAGGCAGTGACCCAGAGAATCAGCATAGGTTCACAGAAAATAAATGGAGTAACACTATGAATCATTTTTCTGTATTTATGCTTTTACTAAGTTTGTGGATTAGAATTATATGAATTTGGAGCAAGTGAGATAATACTTGCAAACCTTAAAATGCCATATAATGCAAGTTATTACTAATTTTTTTTATTATTGCTATGAGTCTATTATTATTAAATGGCTAGGAGGTTCACTGGAAATGTGGATAGCAATGACACCTGCCTTATAGGATTGTTGAGAAGATTAAAGGAGATAAGAGATACGAAGTATTTTTTTCTTTTTTCTTTTTGGAGGGCAGTTAGGGTTAAGTGACTTGCCCAAGGTCACACGGTTTTTGTATTAAGTGTCTGAGGCCGGATTTGAACTCAGGTCCTCCTGACTCCAGGGCCGGTGCTCCATTCACTGCTCCACCTAGCCGCCCCGAGATAGGAAGTATTTTGCAAATGTTAAGGTGCTATACAAATGTTAGCTACAACTAATATCATTACTATTATTATTTCATTCCTTTGCTCTTTTCTGAGATCCATGAGGACAGAGACCAGGTCTTAAACTTTGAAGTTTAAACTTCTCAGCACTCAGCACAGGGAACAGATTAGGTACTTTATCCATAGAATGTTGAATAAATTAATAAAGACATTGATATATCAGTACAAATGAATTTTATTGTGTACTTACAGAACAATAAATAAAACATGGGGTTTCAGCCATCTCAAAGCCTGTATCCTAAGAGGACAAAGAAATTGGAGAGTCAAGTCAATTGCTTGAATAATATACAGAAAAACCAAGGCAAGCAAAAATGAGAGCAATGTATTGTAGAGGAAAACACACTTGATTTTGAAATATAAGCCTTAGATTCTGCTCCTGGTTCTACTCCCTACTACTTGTGTAATCTTGGCAAGTCCCTGAACCTCTCTGGAAATTGGTTTACTTACTAGCAAAATGAGAAGGTTGGATTAAGTGAGTGATCTTGAATACCTCTTTCAAATCTTGAGCCTAGATTGACTATCTAGAAGATTAAGTAATTATTATTAAAATTAATTAATTATGTAATAACTGTGGACTCAGCTTTAGTTATTATATTAAACCTCGCACTAAATCTTAGTTTTAACCATATTGTATCTCTGGCCAATAAACTCTGGTGGCTCTTTATTCCCCCCAGTATTAAATATAAATACAATTAGATAATAAAATCTCAGTTTGCTTTTTAAAGCCCTTGACAAACTGGCCCTTTCTACTTTTTCAGTCTTCTTACTCTATTTCCTCAACATTTTTGATCCAGCAACATTTGCCTTCTTTTTTTCTGTTCTCGCACAACCCTACATCTCTCTACTTTTTGCTTTTTAACTGGCAGTTCATCCTGCCTAAAATGCTCTCACTCTTCATATACATTGGCTTCCTTGATGATTCAACTCCAGCCCCACTTTCTGCAAGAAACCTTTCCCAGATTTCCCTACCCCGCCCCGATTATGTGTTCTCTTTGGGATTATTACGATAATTATTATTTAGAGTCTTCTATGTATTTACTGTTTTACAGCAGAATGCCCAACACAGATCATCATAACTGCCAAATAGTCAGCTGTGCAAAATAGTATATATAGTGCTTAAGTACAAATGGGAGACATGATTTTTTAAAAATAAATACTTAAACACGAATTTATGGTCCTACAAAAGAGCATTTAAACTAGATGGTCTAAGTTGATCTGCCTCCTTGGACCCACAGTAACTGCTATTTCCCCAAAAACCAATAGAATCAATATACTGAATCATCATCAGTTCCACTGTGTGAATAACGGATCACAATAAATGAGTCCCTTTTTCTAAGAGCCTCTTTGGGATTCTTTTGCATTATGTGTGTATATTTTTTATGTAGACCGTTGTTTTCATGTTCTCACTCCTCAGAGAATGGGAGCTCTTCTAGGGCAGCAGGCAGGGACCTTGTTTTTATTTTTCTTTGTATTCCTCATTCTTAATATAGTATTTCATAAATACTTGGTCCAGTTTGGAAAGGCAGCATGGTGAAGTATAAGATGCCCTGAACACTAAGTTGCCCTTGAGCAATTGAACCTGAAGATTCAACCACTTCTTTAGCTCAGCTTTCTTATGTATAAAATGTCTTACCTACCTGATGGTGCTGTTGTAGGGATCGATCTAAATTATGCAAATAAAGGACTGATCATACAATGCTATATAAGTGAGAACTACTATTGTGACTAAAAATAGGCTTACACTAGATAACAGCGCAATTATCATAAGTATTAATGAAAAAATTATTGAAGCATATTTTCTGTAATATTTGAATAGAATAAATTAGTCTAAGCATGAGGAAACAGTTTACCATGCCAAAACAAACAAAACTTTTCTAGACTGAGAACAGCAAGGACAATTTTAGTTCAAATAGTCAAGTAGATGTTAATCCACCCTTTCCTTGGTATTACAGATGAAATACCATCAGCTCCTCCTGAATTTGTTTCTGGTTATATTCACTGCCAATATCAATAAATGGACCAAACTTATCATTAGCTTGTATTCTTCAAAGAGTTCCATAGTTTTATTCTTTGCCCCCATTTAGAGGCTCTTTTCTTCATTAATGTTACTGTTGTTCAGCCAAACTGACATTCTTGCTAATTTCATACATAATGTTTCATCTTCTATCACTGTACCTTATACTGGCTGTCCTACATGCCTAGAATCCACTCGCTCTTTACTGTGCTTGAACCTGTGAGGTTTTTGAATCTACTGTTTCATTCAAATATCATCTCCTATGTCACCTTAGGATTCTCCCTCTAGTGCCACCCCCCTCCCAATTGATTGGATTTTGTATGTCTTTTCTATATACTTTTAGGTATACATTTTGTCTCTTCTGATAGAATGTAAACTTTTCAAGAAAAGCAGCTAGGTGGTGTAGTGGATAGAGTCCTGGGCCTGGAATCAGTAAAATGTGTCTTTATGAGTTTGAATCTGGTCGCAGACACTTATTAGCTGAGTGACCCTGGGCAAGTCACTTAACACTACTTGCCTCAGTTTCCTCACATGTAAAATGAATTGTAGAAGAAAATGGCAAACCACTGCAGTATCTTCACCAAGAAAACTATATGGTCATGAAGAGTCAGACATAACCAAGTTAAGTAAATAACAACAAAAATCTTAAGGGCAAGGTCTAATTTTTTTTTGTCTTGTTTTTCTCTAGCACTTAGCGCAGTGCTCAGCTCATAGGATTTGCTTAAGAAAAGTTTGTTGATTGATTGCCTTTTAGAGTATCCAATCTACCCTTATTACAGTAGGAAGAATCTTATGGTCAACAAAATGGCTAGTAACTTTGCGAGAACCTAACTTTGTGTAGCTTAAAACAATATAGTAGAAAAATCATTGCCTGTGAGACTGAAGACCTTTCTGCTCTCACCAATTAGCTATCTGGTTTTAATAGTAACTCATATTTAAATGCTGCTTTAAGGTTTACAGAGAGCTTTCCTCACAAGAACCCTGTGAGTTGGGTGTGGTCATTGTTATTCTTCTCCCCATTTTACAGATTAGGAAACTGAGGCTCTAAGAGGTTAAGTGACTTGCTAATATTCATATAGCTAGTAAATGCCTGAGGCAGGACTCAAACGTAGTTCTGTCTCTAAGTGCAGCCCTCTATCTATTCTTTCATGTTTCCTCTCACCACCTTTCTGAGTCTCATTTTCCTTGATTGCAAAATAAAGGATTTGGCCTTGACCTCTATTCAACCAAATTCAGCGGCTTCTTATTGCACTTCTAAGGTTAAATATAAAAGCCTCTGGTTTTTAAAGCCCTTTGTAGCCCAGTGCTTTCCTACTTTGACTATCTTCTTACACTTTCTACTCCATCCCATACTCTACGATCCATTGCTACCAGTCTCCAATGGTTGTTCCTCAGACAAGATACTTTATCTCCAGATTTTAGGTATTTCCACTCTCTGTCCTTCATACCTATAACACGCTCTCTCCTCATCTCTGCCTGCTGGCTTCTTTGGCTTCCTTCAAGTCTCAGTTAATTGGTAAAGTGGACCTCTCCAGTTGTCCCGATCTATACCTTGCCACTGGACCTAGATGGCTGCAGATGAGAGAGTGAGGCTGGTGACTTTGCTTCACTTGAATCCCATTCATCTGCATGACTAATGTCATGGTCTTCTTTGAGAATGAAGGAAAACATCAACAACAATTTGCACAGTACCTACCATAAAGTAGGCGCTTAATAAATGCTTCTCTTTTAAGGGAGGCAGCATTTGTCCAGGGAAATACACCAGATTTGTTGTCAAAGACCCTGGATATGAATCTTAAATCTAAAATTTCATACGTGCATGACCCTGAATGGGTCATTTCTTACTCTTGGCTTCATTTTTTTCATCTATAAAATGAAATCATTAATCTAGATGGTTTCTAAGGGCCCTCCCAGCTCTAGATCTAGGTGAATGATAGGTAGTGTTTCAGGTATTTTAATGTCAGGGGCTCCTGCCCAGCTGCAGAGCTAAAACATGAGGGTACTCAAGGTAGAGAGTTACCCATTAGCTCAACTAACTGGAAGATATAAGGATAGACACTAATATTACTATTTTAAAAATAAGTTAACATATATTAATGCAATGCAGTTAGTCCCACTCTCTCCATTTTGTGTCATTTGCTGAATTGTAGATTATTCCTCTAACTTTCAAGATAACTTTAGTAATTGATTTATAGTATTTTTTTCCACCCAAACCCTTGCCATAATACTTCACACCAACAGCCCTTCTGGCAACTGGACCACACAATCCCTTCTCCTCTTCCACTTCCTCATTTGACTCAGCTAAACATCTATATACTCGTACCTCAGATCCCACCACCTTATTACAATTTTACCACCTCTAATAGCTGGAACTTTGAATTTATATTATCACCTACATTCCATGGCTGTTGTATGGATTAAAAAATATTTGTAAAGTCTTTAGCACAGTGACTGGAAATATAGTAGGTGTTATATAAATATAATAATAATAATAATCATTATTATTATTATTGTTATTTCAAAACTGTCCTCTACTTCTGGCAACTTCAAGCATATGATATTTTGCTCTTATTATGACCTTTGGTTTCTTGGATTATTTCTCTGCTTTCAATCTATCTCCCTCTCTCTAGTTTCACTTATGTCTCTACATAGCTTTAATTTCATGGTTTACCAATTTATTGATTTACTGGTTATGACCTAAGAATCCCTTGTCCCTAGCTTTTCCTGTTTCTTTCAGTCTGAAATTTCCATCCTTTAGTAACCTTTACCATCTCAGTTCTTTGGTCCTCTAAGACCAGGAGTGGGGAACCTGCGTCCTTCTAGGTCCTAGGCTGTGACCCTTTGACTTAGTCCAAGTTTTACAGAACAAATTTTTTTGTTGTTTTTATTAATTTGTTTGTTTACTTTTGGTTTACAAAATTCAGTTCCACAATCCCTTGAGTTTCAAATTTTCTCCCCTCGCCTCCATGGTGGCTTGCAATCAAGTATAGCATCTGCAAATACTTTCACATTAGACATTAGTCAGGTTATAAAGAAGGATTATAAGGGATGGGATGAACAATGGGAAAGAGGAAACAAAACCAAACAAGAAAGAGAGCAGGTAGTTTGCTTCAATCTGCATTCAAACTTTCTAGTTCTTTCTAGTTCTTTCTCTGAATGTAGACATCTCTCTCCATCATGAGTCTTTTGGAGTTCTCTTATAACCTTGCATTGCTGAGAAGAGCCCAATCTATCAAAGCTGGTTGTCACACATAATGTTGTGTCTGTCGTTGTGTACAGATTTCTCCTGGTTCTGATCTTCTCACTCAGCATCAGTTTGTATAAGCCTCTCCAGGTAAATATGAAATCCATCTGCTCCTCATTTCTCATAGCACGATAGTATTCCATTACATTCATATACCACAGTTTGTTTAGCCATTCCTCAATTGATGGGCATCCCCTTAATTTCCAACTCTTTGCCACCACAAGAAGAGCTACTCTAAATATTTTTGTACATACTTGTCTTCCTCCCATTTCTATGATCTCAACCCTAGTAGTGATATTGCTAAGTCAAAGGGTAGGAAATTATTTATAGCCCTTTAGGCATAGTACCAGATTGTTCTCCAGAACTGAATCAAGAACAAATTCTTTTATTAAGGGGATTTGTTCTGTGAAGTTTAGATTCAGTCAAAGTGCTACTCTTGAGGACCTAGAGGGACACATGTGGCCTTGAGGCCATAGGTTCTGTACCTCTGTCCAAGATTATTGAATGTTGATGAGAAAGTCATTAAACTGAACTGGTATCACTGACTACAAATTTATGTTACATAATAAAATGAGATAATGTGTATAAAGCATTTTGTAAACCTCAAATCACTATGTAAATATGAGTTGTTATTATTTTGTTAATGGTTAAACCATTGCTATAGGTTGAATTCCATCTATTTGAACATTTTCTACTGCTTATTTCTTTCCTAAGTCCAAGTGTCACAATACAGCAAATGACTTAGATCCATAGTGTTAAACTAAATTAAAAACCCCACCAGATTCCTATTATTTTGATATGGACTTAGAAAGCCACAAATTAATAATATCTATGTTGTATTATATTTTATGTATTTTGTTAAACATTTTCCAATTAAATTAAAAAAATTTTTTTTAAATTTTATTAACTTATTTGTTTACTTTTAGGTTATAAGATTCAGTTCCAGAATCACTTGAGTTTCAGATTTTTCTCCCCTTCCTCCCCACCCCCCTCCAATTAAATTTGAATCTGATTCTAGCCACACTTGGGAGTCCTGGGCCTTGAGTTTGACACCTTTGATCTAAGCCTATGACTTCATTGATGAGCTTAAAGTCATCCAACATGGACTTCTTAATATTCTCTAATATATTCTTGAAAACCTCTCAAAAGCATTACCCTTACCTCCCACTTTCCCTTCAGTCAGAAATGAGATAACTTTGCTACTCACTACGTCTAATTCCCCTACCTAGACCAATGATTCATTTCCAACCAACTCATCCAGGATCTGTTTTTATTAAAAAATTATTTCTACTCTCCCCACCCATTCATGCATTTTCAATTTCAACTTTGCTATTGGTTCATTTTCATATGCTTAAAAACATTCTTAGATCTTCCCAGTGCTTAAAAAAAAGCACATTTCCTTGACCATATTAGTCAGTTGCTGGTTTGATCTCTCTTTTCCCCTTTGCTTATGTAGTCTGGGCATAATGATGTGGCACTGGTATCTTCCTTCTCTCTCTCTCTCTCTCTCTCTGAACTTGCTCACTCACCTGCATACATGTTGACAGATCTGCAGAGGGAGGTTGATTTTAAGAGCGGGGAACTAGCCACAGGCATAACTACATTCTACTACTCAACTTTGAGGGTCCTTAGGTATATTGGAGAGCAATAGTCTCTTAATACTCACCACTTTAACTCATGAGTCCCCATTGGTCTGTTTTTCATTGATATAAAATCAGTCAGTGATACCATTTACGTGAAACATGGAACATTAGAGATGATATGGCAAAATGAGAACTATAATACTACTAGGAGATAAATAGGAATAATCAAAATATAACAGTTCATTCATAAACAGGTGTTACACTCTCCCACAAAGGCACGTCATGTCTATGGGGTGGAGAAGGAACACACAAACCTAGCAGTGAAGTATATGAATAGGGAAACCCAGTTGTCCAGGGCACTTCATCATTCTGGTCTATAGGCTTGGATGACAATGGTTTTTGTTGAGAAGAGTATCCTGTATACTTCACCTGTTTCTGTTCTGTGCTTTTCTAGGCTTCTGCTAGACAAAACCACTTTTCTGCTACTTTTGGCCTGTTAAAACAATGTGACTCTCCAGGATCAGATACAAAATTATCTGTCCAACATTCAAAGACCTTCATAATCTTGTTCCCTCCTACTTTTCCAGTCTTCTTACACCTTACTCCCTTGTCACTTACTCTTTGATCTAGTGACATGGTCCTCATGACTGTTCCAAGAACAAGGCTCTCCATCTCTCAGCTCTGGGAATTTTCTCTGGCTGTCTCCCATGCCTGGAATACTCTACCACTTCAACTCTACCTACCTGCCTTCCTTTGCTTCTTTGAAGACCTAACTAAAATCCCACCTTTTCTCAGGAAGCCTTTCCCAACATCTCTTAATCCTAGTACCTTCCCTCTGTTAATTATTTCCTACTTATCTTATGGGGTGAATGGGGTGTTCTAGACGACTAGCATCTCTGGTACGAGGATGGGCTGAACCCTTTTTAGGGCTGTCATTCAGTTTTGGTGACCATCTGATTCACTCAACTCTTACCCATGGCTCCAGAAGCAGTAGCATGTGCAAAGGCCACAACTCTGATAACCACTTCATCAGATGAGGCTAAACTAGGTTGATGGTTCCACAGGCCTCAAACCTGTCAGTGAGTTAGGGACATGAATGGGAAGATGAGAACAATTTGTTCCAAAAGCCATGGAGGCAGCTGAAGTAGGAACTGTGGAACACTTAGAACTTGATCAGACATCAAAGATACCAAGATAATCCATTGCATCCTGGGCCTTCAGCAGTCACCCTGAATTTTGTCTTGCACTGGACTTAGGTGACTCAGGAAGAGCAAGTGAGACTAATGACTTTGGGCAACTCTGCCTCACTTAAACCCAATTCACAGGCAAGTTAAGACATTACCCTGTGATGCTACTGGTTTTTGTAGAAGAAGAAGGACAAACTACATTTATCTTGTATATAACTTGTTTGTATACATTTGTTTACATGTTGTCTCCTCCATTAGAGCATAAACTTTTTGAGGGCAGAGACTGTCTTTTGCCTCTTTTTGTATTCCTTATGCTTAGTGCAGAGTCTGGTACTTAATAAGTTGTTAATTAATAAATAAATGTTTATTGTTTGATTGGTTATGCTTTTTGTTGTTGTAGCAACATTGAACTCTCAGTAAAAGAGCAGCTCTGTGCTTGGGGACTGTCACTTTCCAGGGCTGCTCCCTTGGTGGAGAGCTGAAACTCTATTAACAAGCTATTTCTGTGACAAATAGTTCACCCCAGAACTATGCACTCTGAGGCTTATGCCTGAGAACAGCAAAGCTCCTCATATTTATACTGTGGGGCTCTTAATAGGTTCTTCATCTCAAGTCCGAGAGGCCTATAGAAGGCAATCAGTTTTCTTCTCTCTCTGACTGTAAATGGCACTAAAGGACAATAAGTCCAGCTAGCCCTTGCCCAGTGAGCTCCCCGCTACTGCAGCTGGCTTCATTTAGCTCTCTCAGCTGACTCAGTTCAAGGTCTCTGTTCTTATTTTCTGATTTTCTTCTACTCTGCTCAGTTCTAACAATAGGAGGCAATCTTGATTACGAGCTTCTCTCTTCAGGTGACCGGCTGCTATATTTTCTCATCTCTGACTTCTCATCATCTCATCTCTTCATCTGGCCTATGCGCTCCAGTGGCTCAAATCAGGGCCTCCTCATGAACAGAGAAAAAACCCCAACAATTAGGAATAAATCAGGAATAACAAATAATGTATATTTAGCATTTTCATAATCTTTGATTTGTAATTTTTGGTATATGCTTTAAAACCCAGAAAAAAAATTGTATGTAATTGAGTTAATGGAAAATGCCCTACAGTCATCTCAATCTTCCATCTGTACTTGTGCCTCTCGAGCTGCTTTCAAACAGGTCCTCTCATTACATTTATCTGAGGGATAGTTTTCCCTCAGGTCCTCAGAATTGTCTGAAGTTGCTTTTGTTATTAAAAATATCCCTTTTCTGCCTTTTCCAACAAATGAAATGCCCATGAATGAAAGGGGCAGTTCTACAACTTATAAACTTTTGGAAATGTTATTTACGTCTCAGGCCTCTACTTCTTCAGTAACTATTTTGATCAGTTGCCATTTGTGTGGCAAGCAAGCCAGCCTAACTGAAGCAGCAATGTGCCCTAAGGAAGATATAGGGAGTGGCATGTGTTAGGTGAGCAAAACTGCTGTCTAGTGAGTCACCAGACTCAACTCAACTCGACTCGACTCGACTCGACTCAACTCAACTCAACTCAACTCAACTCGACTCAAATCCTGGTGGAGATAGGACCAACTACTGTACTGAGATAGCCTTCTTTCTTCCTTCTCCCTATGAACTATACTCTCTAGGCCACTGCTCTACTTCCTGCCACCATTGTCAGGGAGTAGTGGAAGCTGAGACCCAGCCTGGCAAATACCTCTTTAGGTTCTATAACCTCCACATTGTCAGCAGCCATAGCTACTGGAGACCAGAAAAAAAAGTTCTGGCTGCCAATATCTTTGATGCTATTCAATGATTTAACATCAGAAATCACTATGGCTTTATATGTAGAAATGACATTAGAGAATATGCATTATCATGTGCCATTCCATAACATTTAAAAATTATTTATTTTTAGTTTACTTCATTCACTTTTGTAAGATTTTGAGTTTCAAATTTTTCCTCCTTTCTCTCCTCCTCTTCCCCAAGATGGCACACAAACTGATATAGACTATACATATACAATCATATTAAACATATTTCTACCTTAGTTATGTTGTGAGAGAAAAATCAGAACAAAAATGAAAAACCGTGAGAAAGAAAAAATGAAAGTCAAAATAGTAGGTTTGGATTTGTATTTGGATTCAGACTCCATAGTTCTTTCTCTGGTTTTGTATCTTCTGATTTTCCATCATTTTGGAATTATCTTAGATCACTGTTTTGCTGAGAAGAGCTAAATCTATCAAAGTTCTTCTATAACATTCTAAGCACTTCTGGATCTTTCCATCTATTCATTTTCAGTTCTGTATCATCATTCTTCTTCCTCTACCATTCCTTCAAAACTATGCTCTTTAACATCACCAACAACTTAATTGCTAAATCCAGCGACCTTTGCAAGTTTTTATGCTGTTGATCAACTTCTGCCATTGACCATTCTCTCCTTTCTGGTCTTAAAAGTTACTATGCTGGTTCTCTTCCTATATCTGTAATCTCTTCCTCTTTGTCTTTGAACCTGGCTTCTCACGTTTTTTAAAAAATTCTTTCTATATTTTATTATATATAACTATGTATGATGAATTCTGATCATTTAATACCTAAACCAAGAAAGGATAAAACACAAAAGGAGACCAATATCATTAATGGAACAATATATACCAATATCATTAATGAATACTAATTCAAAAAGTTTAAATAAAATCCGGTCCAACTATAACTATCCAAGAAATCATTTATTATGACCAAGTAATCCTGGCATGCTGGAAGTGTTCAACAATTGGCAAGCAATCAATCTAATTAATCATAATAAAAAACAAAAACATCCCAAAACACATGATTATCTCAATAGATTATCTCAATAGGAAAAAGCCCTTGACAAAGCACAACAGTCATTTATGCTAAAAACCACATAAAATATGGGCAAAGAGGGACATTTTTTTTCTCTCTCACTTTCTTTTTGATCTCTTAAAGTGGATATTTCCCCCAAAAGCAAGTCTGTCCTTGTAATCCCATTCACTTTCATGGTCTCAACTATCATCTTTATATAAGTTATTTTCAAGCTACATCCCCAAGCCTAAGTTCTCTCTGAGTTCCAGTTCAATATTCCCAATTATTTTCAGAACATCTCCATCTAGCTATCTCCCCAATGTCTCAAATACAAGACATTCCTAACCAATCTTATCTTTCCATCTAAATCTGGCCATCCTTTTTTCTTCATTATTTCTGTGTTTTTCGACTGTCTTACACTCGTATTATTGGAGTTATCTTTGATAACTAGGCAACTAGGTTCCTCAGTGAATAAAGTGCTGGGTCTGAGCAAGTCATTTAACCTCTGTGTGCTTTAATCCATTGGAGAAAGAAATAGTAAATCACTCTAGTATCTTTATCAAGAAACCCTATGGAGAGTATTTACGTGATATGGTCCATGGGGTTGTGAAGAGTTGGACATGACTGACCAACAAATGATAATGAGAGAAGGTAACTAGCCAGGGAGAGATTTGAGGATATTTGAAAGCATCAGGGAAAGAGTGTGACTCACAAATGGAGACATTTGGGATCAAAAGAGCCTTAAATGGTACAGTGCCTCAAGATATTATGCCATATACAAGCCTACCATAAACTTTCTTCTGTCAAAAAATTATGGCAAGCCCCACCCATTAAGATCTCCCCAAGGAGAAGTTAGATCATCTGATTAGATGATTGGCATTAGAAGATCAATCAGATTGATATCACCTGAGTCTAAAGGGGCTGGATAGAAGGAATGGGAGAATGGATGCTGATCTCTGATGGTTATAATGATTAGTCAGATTCACCTGGACCCCTAGAAAAAAACTCATTCTAGCCTGCCCCAGGCTTCTGTTGCTGAGCACCCATAGGTATAGGGGAAACCACCTGGTTCAGTGGAAAGGGTGGTGGATTTGGAATTAGAACACTGAGATTAAAATCTGTCCCTTACCAGCTCTGGGCCTTTGTTTCACCTTGGTGAGAGCAACTTGTCTAAAATCATACAAGTAGTCAGTAGCAGGGGCAGAATTTGAGTCCATATCTCCTGACTCTAAATTCAGCAATTTCTCTACTCACCATACTGGAGAATGGATGATCACTAAAGTCCTTTAAACCTCTAAATCCAAGGTCCTTTGCTCTCCTTGAAAGACCCTAAGCTACTGGCAATTGCCATTTGATTCATGGAGTTCCAGCTGAGCTTCAGGATCGGTTATTCACAAACCTCCTCTACAGTTTTTCACTAGAGGCTCTACTTTGGAGATGTCTTTGTTGACAGCCTCCAAAATCCAACCCTACTAAAAAAAATGAAAAAGAAGGTGGAGGAAGACCCTGACCAAATGAAAACTGGAGTGAAATTCAAGGTCAATGTCCTGGAGAAATCTGTACATAATTTCTGCCCTATCAGACAGTTATTGCAATGACAATAAAAAACAATCTCTCTTTCTCTCTTACCAGCCTACACATCCTGTGATCTTGATTTTGCCGGTTTCATAGGTTTTTTTTTTAGCTGGAAGGGGTATTAAAGATCACATGATCCAGCCCTTGATTTTATATAGGAAGAAATTGGAAAGTACTTGACCCAACAAGTTACAAAGCTGGGATTTGGACGTGAATCTTTTGGTTCCAAATCTTATTGTCTTTTTCCTATTTATTATCTAAAAATAGAAGTAGGCCTACTCTATAACCACTGGTTGTAAGTATGAAAAGAAGAAGGTAGATCTGATGGTTTCTAAAACTTTTTAAAAGGGAAAAAATAATTTGAAGATGACTACCTGACACAGAGAAGTATTAGAATATCTTCAAAGTTCTTCTTTCTTCCTCTCTAATAGGACTTAAGCTATTTTCCCACCTCTCTCCCCTTTGTTTACTTCAAGTTTGGAAATGGAACATATTTCATCTGTTGAAGTGTTTTGATGTAGTGACATTTTAGTTTGACAAAATTTGAATTCAATTCTAATCTTCTTCAAATACTCTTTCATCCACTTCTTTGGATGTGATTCCTTAAATTATGTAAAACCTACCTTCAGTCTTTTCAGTCTTTGTGCATCTCTGTCAGTCAGTTCTACCTTCATGTTTCAAATGTGCATCATGTCATGTCATGTTACTATCATATTGACAGGAAAAATAAAGCCATCTTTTTAGCCACCAAATAGCTTATCCCACCTGTCCCCTTGTCCTTCTATGTTAACATAAAATGGCCTTATACTAATGGGCATGAAAAAAAAAACAACACTCCACCACTAACTGTCTATTTCCTTAACTCTTTTTTGAAAGCACAGTCATATTGAGGAAAAAAAAGAAAGCCATGATGAAGGAAAATGAATTATTTTAATAATCATGGTTTCAAGAGAAGGTGGCTTGCTCATAGTTGGAACTCAGCAAATGTTTTTGAGTTACATATGTTGAGAAAAGGAGAACCTGTCCTCTCAGTTTTAGAAGTTGTATGGCTCATTGGATTAAACAATTTTAATTCAGGTCAACAGAGTATAATTGAAACAACATTGGATTTAAAGGCAGAAGAACTAAATTGAAGTCTGGGTTCTGACTTTATTAGCTGTATGAAACTGGGCAAATCACTTAACTTTTCTGAACCTCAGTCTCTACATGTATAAAACAGCTGTTTTTGGATTACCAGCTGTAAAGGGTTATTTTGAGGATGAAAGACAATAATGATTTATAATGATAAAGTGCTATAGAAATTTAAGTTATTATAGTTGTTGTTGTGATTTTTATTTTATATTTTAAATTTCTGGATTGGACATGTGGATTTTTTGGTATAGGGAACTCCTGGTAAGTTTTTTATTTGACCTACATGGAATGGTCTGGATATGTTGTACTCAGGAGGTCTGAATCCAATTAGTGATCCTAGTCATGGGAATCTTTTGAGCAATTCAGTCATGTATGACTGGACCAAATGGTGGTATCTTTTTGTTGGGTACAAAAAAGTGAAATCTATTTATACTTACCATATTCACTTAATTGTTACCAATCTGCCTATCTTACAGTAATAGCCAGGCTATGAAGTATAGGAGTAGACTGGCAGAGAGCCTTATTAGAGATGAACAAGGTTCTTTCTTTCTTGCTCATTTACATTGCTGAGAGAGTTAATGTTTGGAGTCTGAAGGACACTACGACTGTTATCAGTTTTATTGGACAAGTGAAAATAAAGGTAATTAAATAGACCATACCTAATAACCCAACTCTTACAATTTAAATGTAAGAAAGAGGCCTGATAGGGTACTAGGGATATACTCATCATCCTAATTAAGTGCTAACAAGACAGTTGTCCTCACTTTGGTAACTTCAGTGTATTCCCTATGTTAACCATTTTCGTCCAGTGGTCTCATCTACAATACTTAATTCTTCTCCATTCATTACAAACTCTCCCCTGCCCCACCACTACACAGACACCATTTCTACAGGCTTTGGTCTTTAGGCAATTGTCTCCCCAAAGTACTTCCCACAATTGCCTATCTAGTTTATTCATCCATCCACCTTTTCACACCTTCCCTACACAGTACAGATTTGGTCAAATTGCTACACAGCTTGAACTTGTCAGGTCTCCTAGTGTTTCCACTTTATAAAGCAAGCACAGCCCATCAATGAAAGCAAGAGGAGGTGTGCTGTAAGCCCTTTCTCTTTTTACTTAAAAATTGAAATCAATGGGGCCAATATCCATTGGCTTCAGCAAAGTCTGTTAGAAAAGAAAGTTGAACATTTAAAAGCATCAGTAGGGGTTTGACAGGTGAACATGCAGAATCTAGTGGTAATTTTTTTTTAAGACTTTGAGGTTTCTGTGGTTTAAGCCACATTCTAACATCATTGTACTGCATGTGGGTGGCCCTGAAGGAAAGGAATACTATTTCTGGAGATCCAGGCCCAAAGTTCAGAAAGAAACTTCCCTGAATAGAGTTTCTTAGATCTATAGGTCTCAGAATAAATGTTCTTGAATTGACTTTGAATTTGCTTAGCTTCCTTATTCTTTAAGGAATTTGAATTTCACTTGTGTGGGTATCTGAATAGTCTCCACTCCCATATGTGTTGTAGATTTAGAAGATGCAGACATGAGCGTCTTTTTCCTAGTCAAGATTTACTTACTCATCTTTATGAGAAAAGGACTGGACGAAGGCCCAGTTTCTCCAGTTACAAGTGTATATAAAGTCATGGTCACAAATTTAGGAATTCTAAGGAGGATAAGAGATAGAGATGGAAAGAGAGAACTTTCAAGATCATCTTGTCCAGTCCCCTAATTTTAATAGCTGAAGAAACTGAGTCTCAGAGAAATTAAATGAATTGCTTAGGATCACATACAGAGTAAGTGTCAGAACCAGGATTTGTAGCTTGAATTTCTAATACTCCCCCCCCCCCAAACTAAACAGCACTCATTCCACTGAAGCAGACTGCCAGCATTCATAAAAATAGATGAAAAAGTGAAGCTATCATGCTACAGTGATACTACTGGGTTCTGTTGGACCACGTTCTTTGGGCCCAATTTTACCCTGGGGAAAATAATCTAATCTCTCAAATGTTCTAATTCATTAAGACTTATCTGGGTATTCTCTGTATCAGCAGTTTTCAAAATGTGGTTTGAGACACTTCAGGGTTCCTGGAACCCTTTTAGGGTCTCCACTAGCTCAAAACTGTTTTCAAAATATTACTTAGACATTTAAATTGCTAATACAATAAACATCAATAGAAGTGATCCACAGAGGAGTGGCTAGATGGTGCAGTGAATAGAGCATCGGCCCTGGAGTCAGGAGGACCTGAGTTCAAATCCAGCCCTCAGACACTTGACACAAAACTAGCTGTGTGACCTTGAGCAAGTCACTTAATGCCAACTGCCCTCTAAAAAGACAAAAAAAGAAATGACCCACATATATGGGCTTGTCATTCATTTTTAACATTCTTTTTTTTTTTTTGCCTTTTTTTTTGGAGGGCAATTGGGGTTAAGTCACTTTCCCAAAGTCACATGGCTAGTTTTTTGTGTTAAGTGTCTGAGGCCGGATTTGAACTCAGGTCCTCCTGACTCCAGGGCCGGTGCTCTATTCATTGTGCCACCTAGCCTCCCCATCCTCATTCATTTTTAAGAGTGTAAAGGGGTCTTAAGAACAAAATATTTGATAATAGCTTTCTGATACTAATTAAATCATAGATGCAGATTCTATGAATATAAATGGTTCTATGAGTATAAATGTTATCAATAAGAATGAACTGAGATTCCCAATGAAGAGTGTGTAGAGAAAAGAGTCTTAGACATTGCCTTCAGGGCAACCCACATCCAAAAGGTGGGAGATGTTGCTCCAGTAAAGGAAATTGAAAAAGAGAGGGTAGAGAAACAGAAGAAGGAGGAAAGAAGAGTGCCTCAGAAACCAAGTAAGAAAAGCATATCCAGCAGGAAATGTTGGTGGCTCTATTAGAAGCTATGGAAAGAGCAAGAATGAAGAAGATTGGGGGTAAAAAATAACTTTGGAGTTAGCTGTTAGGTAATTTTTGATTATGGAAAAAACCTGTTTGATGGAGTTATGGGACCAGAAGCTGGACTGCAAGAGCCTGAGAAATAAGTGGGTGGTGAAGAAATAAAGGCAGTATAGACAACCATTCAATTATTTCTAGGATTTTGGCAGGTAAACACACACATGTGTATGTAGGTAAATATGTGTATACATACACATATCTGGATGATGACCAGAAGAGCTGGCCTTAGAAAGGAGAATTGCCTCTTCTTCGCCAGAGATGGTGGCAAAGGTGAAGTGCTAGAGTAATGAGGAGGAAAGCCCGTGAGGTGTGGAATAAGGTAGATAAGTGAGCTCACAATGAATGCCTCAACTTTCTCTGAGAGTAAGAAGTCAGATCTTCTCTTTCCCTGTCGCAGCTGAGTCGAGTAGGAGGCTGAGGCTCCCGGGTGTTTTCAAGATTTAGCTTCACCCGTGAACCGCTGCCATGGCCGAAGAAGGCATTGGTGCTGGAGGTGTAATGGACGTTAACACCGCTCTACAAGAAGTGCTGAAGACCGCACTCATTCGATGGCCTAGCTCGTGGAATTCGTGAAGCTGCCAAAGCCTTGGACAAATGCCAAGCCCATCTTTGTGTACTTGCTTCCAACTGTGATAACCTATGTATGTAAATTTGGTTGAGGCCCTGTGTGCTGAGCACCAAGTCAACTTGATCAAGGTTGATGACAACAAGAAGCTGGGTGAATGGGTAGGCCTCTGTAAAATTGACAGAGAGGGAAAGCTCCGTAAAGTGGTTGGCTGCAGTTACATTGTTGTTAAGGACTATGGCAAGGAATCTCAGGCCAAAGATGTCATCGAAGAATATTTTAAATGCAAGAAATGAATAAATAAAAGTCTTGGTCTGATTTGAAAAAAAAAAGTCAGATCTTCTGTTGAGTAAGAAGAGGGGATAGAAGTAGAGTAGCAAACTTAAAGAGTGAGACTGGGAGCATGCATCTGTTGGGAGCATGGAGTCATTCAAGGCACTCGGATCCCAACTAAAATCCCAGCCTCTTTTAATTCTAGTGCCTTTCTTCTGTTAATTGTTTCCTATTCATCAAGGCAAAGATGGAGGACAAGGAGAGAATTCTTTTTTTTTTTTTTCACGTGGGATGGCTTGAGCAAAGGTCTGAAGACATAGGGTACAATACAGAAATAGAGGATATTGAGTAGTCCCATTTGACTAGACCATAAGACTGATGGAGAGGAGTAGCATGAGGTAAGTTTGGGGAAAAAGGAGTCAAATTATGGAGAGACTTGAAGATCAGAAAAGAAGTTTATATTGTATATCTTAGGTATCAGGGAACAGCTGAAGGCTGAGTAACATGCTACAGGGACATATTTCACAGAATAATGATTTTTAGAAAAAAATTCTAGAAAAAATCTTTATATTTGATATGAATTCTCCTTTCCAATATGTATTCATATTCATTTAATATCCATATTTTGCAGAGAAAATGCTTTCAAGAAAAAATTCTAGAAAAAAGATTTCTAGAAAAATTTAAAAAAAAGATAATCCTTGGGGAACACCTGAGAAAATGAAAACAGGGAAATAACTGTTTTGAAAAGAGAAAATTAGACAGTAAATTATAGTATGACAATGTGCTATGGACCAATTTTACCTACTGAAGCAAAAGACATTAATTAATAAATATTTTTTAAGTGACTAATAGGTCCTAGGTACTGGGAATCTTAAGAGAAAAAATAGTCCTGTTCTCAAGAAGCTTACTTTCTATGGGGAGAAGCAACATATACTCAAATAAGTAATATTTAATCAAAAATTAATTACAAATGTTTAATATTTTAATTTACTTAATTGCAAATAAGCAATGTTTACTTAATAAAATATTTACACAGTAAATGCAAAAGTAGTTTCCCAGGAAAGGATGATACAAACATTTCAGGGTGGGCAGGAAGGGCTTCATGTAAAAGGCGACATGAGCTGAATTTGGAAGGCAGAAAAGGATTCTAAGAAGCAGAGGTAAGGAATGAATGCTTCCTGGGGTCAGTCTGAGGTCAGCTGGTATGCAAAGGCATAGTCAGTCAACAAGCATTTATTAAGCTCTCAATATGGACCAAATACTGTACTAAAGTGTTAGGGGTACACAACAGAGCAAAAACAAAGCCTCCATGCTGAATAAGCTCTCATCCTAATGAAGGAGACTACACATTGATAGTCACGAACACACAAGATATAAACAAAATAGAGAGATGGAAGGCACCAGAAGTGGACAAACTGGAAAAAGTCTCCTGCAGAAGGTGGGATTTGAATTGAGTCTTGAAAGAAACCAGGGAAGATAGGAGGAAGTGAAGGGTCAGAGTATTATAAGTATTGGGGATAGTCAACCAAAGGCACCAGATGGAGTATCCTATGTCAGGAACAGCAGCAAGCCAATGTCACCGGATCATAGAGTAGGTGGGGAGAGTAAGTATGGAAAGTCTGGAAAGGCAGGGAGGGTTTTAAAAGTCAAAGATTTTATAATTGCTCCAGGAGGGAATGAGGAGTCATTGGGTTTATTGAGTAGAAGAGATACAATTTGATCTGTGCTTTAGGAAAATCATGTTGGCAACTGAGTGGAGGATGGATTTGAGGTAGAGAGATTTATGGCAGGAATTCCAACCTGAAGGATATTACAATAGTCCAAGAGGACGATGATAAGAGCCTCAAGTAGGCTGGTTAATGTGCCAGTGGAAGGAGGAAACACATATAAGAGATGTGAAAATAGAAACAAGATTGAGCCAATAGATTGACTCTTTGGAGTGAGTATATGTGAGAAACTGAGGGTGAAGGAAGAGATAACAGAAGAAGACAGCTGAGTGATGTGAGAAAAGGAAGTGAAAAATAGATGGAATGTTCTTTAGCAATACAGTAAGTAGGCTTGTTTAGCTGGAATGTGGAATGCATGAAGAGGAGAAATGTCTGATAAGCCTGGAAAAGTAGGCTAGAAGAAATTATGAAGGACTTCACATTTCAAATAGAAAAATTTGCATTTTATCCTTGAGGCAAGAAGGAGCCACTGGAGATTTTGGAGGAGAGGAGTGACATAGTAAGAAATATGGTTTAGGAGCATCACTTTGATAGCTGTGTGAAGGATGGATTGGAGAGGGGAGAGACTTGTGTCATGAAGGCCATCAATTATTCACTTTTCTCAAAGTGTGGTATTTATGGGGTTAATTAGGTCAGGCTAATTTCATCACTTAATAAATCTTTAATGTACCACTCTATGTTCTTGTTGATAGTGGTTCATAGCTGTTGCCAGTTCTGAACAAGGTCTTTTTTTTCTTTTCCTCTATCATTCTTCTTATGCAAATCCTGCACCTGCTCTCTGCCATCATGGTATGGAAAACCCATGTGACCAGCAGCTTCAATTAAAACTCATGTTTTCTTAACCTGGGAATGATGTTGGCTGAAGTACTTTAGCTTAAGGAAAAATATTTTTACTGTGTCACACTGAGTAATAATTCCCATCTGCTAGAGTCACATCCATAATGCTAGGAATTTTAAAAAGTATATTATTGTTATTTTTATTTTTCTGTGGCTACAGTTTCACAGGATGCAGGAAAATAGTTCAACCCTTAACCTTATAAAGCACCATTCAAGAAACTGGAGGGGAAGTTTGTTGTTAGAAAGGCAGATCTGAGTAGTAGAAAGACCTCTGACTCTGGAATCAGAAAAACTGGATTCAGGTCTCACCTCTGACACTTACTACTTGTATGACCTTGAGCAAGTTGCTTAAACTTTCTGAGCATCCTTTTCCTTATCTTTAAAATGAGGGGCTTGTGTGAAATGGTCTTTAAGGTCCCTTCTAGCAATAAATCTTAAAAAGATATTGGGTTTGGCATCACTGGAATTTGGTTCATTTCCCATTCTTGCTATTTACCATATGACCTTGAGAAAATTTTTCTTTTCATTCCTGGCCTAAGTTTCCACATCTGTAAGGTGGGCTATTGGACTAGAAGATCTCTAAGGCACTTTTCAGCTATAAACCTCTTCTTTGATAATTAAAGGTATTGAAATTATATCTGTGTCATACCAGTGCAGGCACACCTAATTTTATTTATGTATTTATTTACTTTTAGTTTACAACATTCAGTTCCACAATCTCTTGAGTTTCAAAGGTGCTACCCTTTCCTCTCCTTCCCCCTCCCTCACATGGCTGCATGCAATCAAATATAGGATCTACAAACACCTTCACATTAAACATTAGTCAAGTTGTAAAGAAGGATTATAAGCAAAGGAGTGAACAATGAGAAAGAAGAAACAAAACACACACAAAAAAAGAAAGAGCAAGTAGTTTGCTTCAATCTGCATTCAGACTCTGTACTTTCTCTGGATATGGAATATCCCTTTCCATCATGAGTCTTTTGGAGTTGTCTTCTAACCTTGTGTTGCTGAAAGGAGCCCAGTCTATCCAAGTTGTCACACATACAATATATCTGTAATCTGTACAAAAGCTCTCCTGGTTCTGCTCTCCTCACTCAGAATCAGTTTATATAAGTCTCTCCAGATTATTATGAAGTCTGTTTGCTCCTCATTTCTTATAGCAGAACAGTATTCTATTACATTCATTTAGCACAACTTGTTTAGCCATACCCCAATTGATGGGCATCCCCTTGATTTCTAATTCGTTCCCACCACAATAAGAGCTGCTATAAATATTTTTGGACATATGGGTCTTTTTCCCACTTCTCTGATCTCTTTGGGATAGAGCCCTAGAAGTGGTATTGCTGGGTCAAAGGGTCACTTTTTTTTGTAGGCCTTTGGGCTTAGTTCCAGATTGTTCTTCAGAATAGTTGGATCAGTTCACAACTCCACCAACAGAGCATTTAGTATTCCAATTTTTCCACATCCTCTCCAGAATTTATCATTTTCCTGTTTTGTCATCTTAGCCAGTCTGACTGCATACCTCATTTTGTTGCACTTTGCTTTATTGCATTTTGCAGGTATTGTGATTTTTTTTAAACAAATTGAAAGTTTGTGGCTATCCTGTCTTTGGGTGCCATTTTTCCAACAGCATGTGTTCACATCATGTTTTTGTGTCATGATTTGATAAATCTCACAATATTTCAAACTTTTTCATTATTATTATCTGTTATAATGGTGTATGATCATTGATCTTTACTGTTACTATTGTAATTGTTTTGGGGCAATGTGAAGGATGGAAAACCTAATTGCTAAATGTTGTACGTGTTCTAACTTCACCACTAACCACAGTTCTCCATCTCTTTCCCTCTCCTCAGGCCTCCCTATTTCCTAAGACACGCTAATATTGAAATTAAGCCAATTAATAACATTATAATTGTTTCTAAGTGTTTAAATGAAAGGAAGAGTCAAAAGATGCACAAACTTCATTGTTGTCTGATTTTGAGAAATTGCCACACCCACCTCCAACCTTTGTCAATGCCAATCAGTCAGCAGACACCAACATCAAGGCAAGACCCTCCACAAACAAAAAAAGATTACTAAGCACTGAAGACTGAGATGATAGTTTTAGCATCAATAAGATATTTTTAAAATTAAAGTATGTACTTTTTTGCATATTGTTTTTTTGTTGAACATTGAATAGGCTGCAGTATAGTATAAACAACTTTTATATGCACTGGGAAACCAAAAATATTCACATGACTCATTGCGATAATCATTCTGTTGCAGTGGTCTGGAACTGAACCCCAAATATCTCCAAGATTTGCCTGTATTTGGATCTCTGTTGCCATTTGTTTCTTGGTTTAATGTTTTCATTCTGCTGTCTGTCAAGACCCTCATTGATTCTATAAATATCATACTTTGTAAGAAAAGAGAAAATGCATGTCATATAGATTCATCTAGATTAAGATAACGACAGTGGCCGTGCCTTCTGCTCTTCCTGGAATCTTACACCATATTTCCTGCTGTCATTATTTCATGTTTTCTCCTCTCTCTTCAAACTTGCCATACTAATTCCACCTTTCTTAGCAGATGATCTCACTTCCTTCTTTACCAAGACAACCAAGGCACAAATCCATTGTGAGTTCACTCCTCTCCATTATTCAAAGTTTAGGAATGTAGATTTAGAACTGAAAGGGAGATTAAAAGTCATGGTGTACAATATATTTTACAGAAAATGAAACCGTGGCACCTGGAAACAAAATAACTGCAGGATTTGAACTTGGGTCTTTCTAACTCTTAAGTTCCACTCTTTATATCTTTAGTAATGCTTGCTCCTTTGCTACCCTTTGAAGAAGAGCTGGCCATTCCCCTTTTTAAGCTTAACCCATCTTTGTATAGCCTTGATCCCCTTTCAAGAGTGAGACACACAGAAAGATAGTAGAATGGAAACACTAAACCGTGATGTGAATGGCAACAATAAACCAAGCTCTGATATAACAGAAATAACTAATATTTTTGCTTATAGGAACATAGATTTAGAGCCTGAAGCTGCCTTAGATGTCAAGTTCCAAATTTTGTTTTATGGTTGGGGAAACCAAAGACTAGATATAAAATAGCTTTCTAAAGTCATATGACTGCAGCAGGATAGAATTTGAACTCAAATCCTCTGACTCCTTATCCAGTCTTCTTTCCATATATTCCAATGATATGATTTCATCAGGATGGGGAGTTCCCTGTCGTGAAAACTCCTTTCACTGATACCTACTGACAACTTAACTATAACTTGTAGTGTTAAAGAGTGGCTAAATAGGCATTGAGCAATTAGGAGACTTGCCTTTGGTCACCTAGTTAGTGCAGAGGTAGGTTTGAACTCAGGTCTTTCTGACTGCAAGGCTCACCCTTTATCCACCATGCCATGCTTTCTCTCCCTATTCATACTATATAATTCTTAAATAAAATATAAATAAATATAAACCTTAAATATTGGTCTATAGAGGTAGCTAGGTAGCAAAGAGCATTAGATCTTGAGTGAGGAAGAACTGAGTTCAAATATATGTTTTGCCACTAGCTGGGTGACTCTGGGCAAGTGACTTAACATGCATCTGCTTCAGTTTCCTCATCTGTACAATACGAATGATAACAACACCTATCTTGCAAGGTTATTGTGAGGATCAAATGAGACATTTGGAAAATATGTAAAGGCACTGTCCCTAGCACATAGTAGATATTTAAAAATGTTTCCTTTCTTTCTTTCTTTCTTTCTTTCTTTCTTTCTTTCTTTCTTTCTTTCTTTCTTTCTTTCTTTCTTTCTTTCTTTCTTCCTTCCTTCCTTCCTTCCTTCTTTCTTTCCTCCCTTTCTTTCTTTCTTTCTTTCTTTCTTTCTTTCTTTCTTTCTTTCTTTCTTTCTTTCTTTCTTTCTTCCTTCCTTCCTTCCTTCCTTCCTTCCTTTCTTTTTTTCCTCCATCTCTTCCTTTTTCTTTTCTTGTGTTGGTATTATTCATTAATTGACTCATAAATATTTTTAAATGCCTATTATGTACAAAATATTTATGCTGGGCAATGCAGGAGATACAAATTTAATATATCCCAGTTCCTAAATTAATGGAATTATGGTCTAGCTGGTGGGATAGAATACAAACACAACTAAGTAATGTACAATAGAATATGTGTGTATTAGAGAGTTGCGAGCAGAGTTCTATATGAGATCTGAAAGGGAAGGCCACAAGTAACCAGATGATCAGGTATTAGATTATGAATTGCTACAGAGAGGGCTACAATCTTCTTCTTCTTCTTCTTCTTCTTCTTCTTCTTCTTCTTCTTCTTCTTCTATCATCATCATCATCATCATCATCATCATCTTAAAAAAACCCTCAGAATAAAATAAGTATTTCTATATCAAAGTAGAGCAGATAATGAGGATTATAATTATATGAATATATAAATATATATCTTAGTCATTCAATATCTTCTTAACTTCCTTGTTTGCTTCTGTGCCTTTATTCTCTTTTCTTTCTTTTCTTAATAATGCTATTCCTAGTCCACTCTTCTGTGCCAATGAAAAAAAAGGAAAGACCAAACCTTTATAACCAATATACATAGTCAAGTGAAAAAAAATCCTTATATCAGACACATTTATTTTGTATTTTTCATTTACTACCTCTTTGTTAGGAGGCTTGTAGCACACTTTATCAATGGGTATTTTTCTTAAGTCTTTCAGAGTTATTTTACTTTAAAATATTGTTGATGAATAAATCTCTTGAATCTTTTCCCTTTACTCTGAATTATTTATACATCTTCCAAAGTTTTCCTGAAATAGTTTTTTTTTCATAATTTCATATGTCACAATAATATTTTTATTGCATTCACATATTATAATTTATTCAGCCATTTCATCATTAGTGGGCATCCCTATTGTTTCTAGCTCTTTGCTTCAATAAGGAGAGCTGTTGTAAATATCTGTGTACTTAAGGGTCTTTTATGTCCTTTCTTGACATCTTTTGGGTATAAGCTTAGTAGCAGTATTACTGAATCAAAAGGAATACAGAGAATAATAAATTCTAGGGTAGTTCCAAATCACTTTCCAGTAAGACTAACCAATTCATAGTATTACCAACAGTGCACTGATGTGCCTGTCTTCTCACAGCCTCTCCAACAATTGTTATTTTCTCTTTTGTTATTTAATGGGCATCAGTTGAAACTTCATGGTTGTTTAATCTGCATTTCTCTAATTATTTGTGAAATGAAGCAATTTTTCATATAATTATTGGTGGCTTAAATTTCTTCTTTTGAGAACTGCATGTTTATATCCTTTAACCACTTAATTGATGGAATACCTCTAGCTAAATTCTCAATAAAACTTCTCAATCTAACATCTTGTGATGTGCCTGATTTAAACTCTGGTTTCAGTCTGCTCCACAATATATGTCAATCTATATCAATAATGACGTCAATATAGATAATACATATATGTGTATCTACATCAATATTGATGTCATCATACACATATATTCCTGTGTGAATTTATAAATGATTTATATAATGTATGCACATATATATACAAGTATGTATAATACATCCAAACATGTGTTCATGTATGTACACAAATCTTTCAACTGCAAAATAGGAAAAAATAATCAGTATGAATTATTATTATTATAATCAGTGAGTATTACTGTTGCCTCTTTTAACATATATTGTGTTTATGAAATATCCGTACCTTCAACACTGTAATGCATTCCTAGCCCAATTAGGAATGCATTACAGTGTTGAAGGTACAGATGTATATGATATCATTGGTGATTTATTTTGTTATACCCTCTCTGCCTTGGAAAGATGAGCTCTTTGACCACTAGAAAGTCACTTAACGTCTTAGAACCTTAATTTCCTCATCTGTAGCTGTACTACCTGGCATCAAAGGATTATTGTGAGGATAAAATGAGATATATGGGGGCAGCTAGGAGGCACAGTAAATAGAGCACTGGCCCTGGAGTCAGGAGGACCTGAGTTCAAATCTGGCCTCAGCCTCTTAACATGCTTATGAGCCATGTGCCTTTGGGCAAGTCACTTGACCCCAGTTGCCCTCCAAAAAGCAAAAAAGAAAAAAAAATGAGATATATAAAGGGCTTGTTTCATTTTTTGTACTTGTATCCTTAGTGCCTAGCCCTAGCTCATATTAGGTGCTTAATAAATGCTTGGAATAAAAGTCTTAGAAAAATGTCGGATAAGTGTTAAGTCATAAGGTCACATTCTATTGATTTGGAGGTAGAGGGACCTTAGAGAACATTAATTATACCCCCTCTCTTACTTTATAGAGGAGGAATAGAAGACCTAAGAAAGTTATATGAATTGCCCAAGAACAGGTAGTAAACAGCACAGGAAGCATTCAACCCATGTCCCCTGTATCAGAAATCAGTATACTTTGCAAAGTACCACTTCTGTTTCCTATAAAATCATGCTGACCCTCCCCCCTCCCGCAAGTGATGTTGAGTTTATTTTAATTACATGGTTTTAAAATGAGTGCACTCAATAGATACTGATTGAGGTTACTGAATATCCTGTGAGGACATGGGAGGTGCCCTGTAGTATCGACAAAGAGCTGGGAATCTTTGCTGTAGAGAATGATTCCCATAGTATTTCTATTTCAATGGGGATGTCCTGAATTATCAGATGTGCCAGGTATGCTTGTGGCCAGAGTGGTGCCTAATGCTAAAACACTCATGACGTCTTGTGCACACTGGCCAAGGGACCCTGAAATCCATGAGGGTGCTGGGCTGCCCAAGAGAGTGCACATGGGGTGACTTTCTCCAGCTCACAATTATTTCTGGGTCGTATTCAGAATCCAGATGATGTAGAATTGAAACAGTAGAATTGAAAATGACATGTTCCTGGACAAAATAACTACTAACTTTTTAGAATGTTAAATAAACCAAGAAGCTCAGATTCAACTATTTTTTAAAATAATGTTTTATTTTTTCTTCAATTACATGCTAAAACAATTGTAGGGTCAAATGTTTAAAATAATACTTTAAATGGTGGCAGATTAATGAAGGAAAAGGTGCCAGTGCAAATCATATCAAGAAAATGACAGTTTAAAGGACCAGCAAAGAGGTGGACTTTGCCTGTCATGGTTAATGGTAAGGCCCGTAATGCTACGGTCATCTGTATGACTGAGACCAATGCAACCTTCCCAATGAAGAACCTTCTGGAATGCAAGAAGGTTTTATTGGATAGACACTAAATCACTAAGACATTTTGTTTATTTCTTGGGCCTAACCTACCTAAGTCCTGTTGTAGTTTTGAATTTGTGATTTCAGCCTGATCCACAGAGATGCTACTGTGTCCTCTTTGCAATCACTATAGATGCATTTCCTCTACTTTTCACCCAATAATGTTCCAGGCTTGAGTAAATATTATTCTCAATGTTAAAAACAAAACAAAAACAAATCTGCTCACACTTCTACTTTATGCTGACCCAGTCTTTGTCCTGTGGCTGTGGGTCTTCTCTTTGCTCAGCTGTTTGGTAGAATTGAGGATCCCATTCCAAAGGAAATTTCTTTCTGCCCATTCCATTCTGGTTTTCCTTTCTGCTTGCAAGCCAAAGTGACATAATGAATAGAGGCTGTCTTTATTAAGCTTTGAAGATCTTGTCTGCTTTCTGACTTTTCTTTCATCTGTCGTTTTTGAATTTTAGAAGTTCTTTGTGTGGTTTCAACAACCATTTTCCCAAACAGTTGAATACACTGGCATAGCATTTTGACACAGATATAGAAAACTCCCTGCTGAATTCATTATCCACTGCCGAGCTGGCTAGCTTCCACTTTGCTTCCTCCATTCTTCAGGGGCGGGTTGCTAGATAAATGGAGTTTCACATTTATATGTAAGAAGTTGGTGGTTTCCAGCTAAATCACTTTAGACATATCCTGTAATCAGTTCTAGAAGCATTTTGTAAGCAAGATGAACTGAAGAATATAATGCAAGGAGGCAAATAACCTCATAAAATCATTGAGACTTTGAAAGATGAAGCCCATGCCTGAAATACGGTGCTGGAAGGGTATGCTTTGTTCCAAATGAACAGGGTAAGTAAAGGGAGGAGGGAAGTGAGTAGCATTGTATATTAAGAAGATAAACTCCTTTGAAGAAACCCAGTAACCAGAGGGCAAAGCATGATGGAGAGTATTTGATTAATGATCAATGAAGACAGACCCAGAAAGGATTCTGTAATTAGAGTGTATTATAGACCATCAGGTCAGAAACAGGAAATATATGGTGGAGTTCAGGAAACAGATCATAAACCTGAGACAGAGGAATGTTTGTATAGTGATAAGTGACACAAATCACCTAGATCTCCCCCTCTGGAAAAGAACAAGGCAGTTAACAATTTATTGACTGGCTTTAATATTAATTTCAAACTTCAAATGATGGTAGAATAAACAATGGAAAATTCAGCTCTAGTATCCTTTTCAACAAGGAAAATTTAGTTGTCATAGTGGAAGTGATGAAAAACTTGTGAGGAAGTGACCTCTCCTTAGAACTTGTGATAATGAATGAGAGGAAAGTTGGAAATATTCCGATATGTACCCTAGTTTTTGAAAGAGCAGATTATACAAGGTTTAGGGAAAGGAGAAGTAGGATCCTATGACCTAAGGCCCTTTACAATCTTGTTCCAACCTATCTTTTTAGGCAGAGTTCATATCACTTTCTCTCATACTTTGTGCTCCATCCATATTGACATACTTAATGCTTCCCATACACAATACTCCTTTGAACATTTGTACAAGCCATCTCCCATTCTTAGACAGTTCTACCTCTTCACCCCCATGTCTTGGAATTTCCAGCTCCCTCCAAAGCACAGATTAAGTGCTACCTCTCTGTTTTTAACAAAAGCCTTTCTTGATCAGCCCAGTTGTTGGTGCTTCCCCTCTAATTACATTGTATTTATTTTGTTTATATTTTGTATTTTCTTATCCATGTAATTTTTTTTCTCAGTAAGATGCAAGCCCTTTGAGGACAGTCTTATTTTTTTCTAGGTCTTGTTGCTATGTCCCCTCTGAACAGCATAGTGCCTGGCATAAAGTCAATGCTTAATTAAATCTTGTTGAAATCAACTGATTTTTGTTGTTGTTGTTATCTCAATACCTAACAAGAGATATGACCACTTCTTGAGTGGATCAATTGATAAATGATGATGAAGAGAAAGAAGAACTTTTCAACTCTGATTTAGTTCTGCTTTCTCTACCAAGGAGAAGGTTTGTACTGGAAAGACCAGAACAAGAATAATTAGTAAAAGGTTCGTACCCAAGATTAGTGAGGAAATAAGAAAATATCAAGCTGACTTTGAGGAATTCAAGTTGCTTGGCCAAGATGAATTATATCCTGGGACACTGAAACAAGTGGCAGGTTTGCTTATTGAACTATTGTTGGTGATCTTTAAAATAACTTGTCAATCAGAGAGATGCTGCCAGACAAGAAAAGGGCAAAAAATGTCCTGATTTTTTTTTCAAATGAAAGAGAATGAAGTCTGAGAACTATAATACAGTGGATTTGACTATAATTCTTGTTATTATATGGTGGAGCTCAGGAAACAGATCACAAGCCTGAGACAGAGGAATGTTTGTTTAGTGATAAGTGACACGAATCACCTAGATTTCCCCCTCTGGAAAAGAACAAGGCAGTTAATTTATTGACTGGCTTTAATATTAATTTCAAACTTCAAATGATGGTAGAATAAACAATGGAAAATTCAGTTCTAGTATCCTTTTCAACAAGGAAAATTTAGTTGTCATAGTGGAAGTGGTGAAAAAATTGTGAGTTTTTCTAGAATATTATAAGAATGTTATAAGAAGAATATTATAAGAAGATATACTAGAATATTATAAGAAGATATAATTATAATATGTAAATAAAATATAAAATATATATGTAATATATAATATATAAATAAAATATAAAAATAAAATATAATTATAAGATGGTCATTAGTGACCATCTAGAAAACAAGTAATGATCAAAAAAATCATAGAAGACTAATATTATTTGCTCTTTTTGAGAATTAGTAGGCTAAAAAATTTGGAATGATGTAAATTTAGTTCATTTTAAATACACACACACACACACACACACACACACATTGTTCCCTCTTATACCTATTCCAGATGAAAGTAGGTTACCAGAACTATCAACTCTCCTCACCCATCTAATTCCTTTGTATCAATTCTACACTGATTCTTGTATCTCATTTGTATAAAATAATTATTCTTTTTATTCTGTTCTTAAATGGTTTTACTTTTAAAATTCATATCATGCCCAGGCTTTCCCCAATATTTCTTATGAACTCCTCAATTATTAATAAGAATCTTAGACACAAATTTTGCATTTTACATATATAAAAAGTAAACAGTCTGTCCTTATGGATCCCTTATAATCAGTCTTTGTTATGTACCTCATATATATATTGGCCTTGTATATTTAATCTTCTATTAAATTCAGGATTTTTAAAAAAACAAAGTCTTGAAAATCTGAGAGTTTATCAAATGTCCAGTTTTTCATTCAAAATAATAGTTAACTTTGTAGGGAATGATATTTTTGGCAAGAGCCCCAGTTCTTTTTCACTTCAATATATTGTATTCTAAGACCTGCAGTCTTTTAGTGTTTATCTTGCTATGTCTTATATAATTCTAATTGTGGAACCATCATATTTAAATCATTTTAATCTTGATGCGTTTAATAGTTCTTCCTTCATCTGGGGACTTTGGAACTTGACTATGATATTCCTATGAGTTTTCCTCATACGATCTCTTTTAAGTGGTGATTGATGGATTTTTTCTATTTCTACTTTTCCTCCTTGTTCTAATGCTTCAGGACAATGTTCTTCAATTACTTATTGTATTATTGTATCAGGATTTTTTAATATCATAACTTTCAGTTAGTCCAATTATTCATTTTTTATTTGTTTTCTTGTTTACATCATTCATTTTCATGAGATTTTTGAATTACAAATTTTCTCCCCATCTTTCCCTACCCCGACCCCAAAACAGCAATCCCACTGTAAAGCCCCTCCCCCAATCTGCTCTCTTACTTTCTGATAGGGCAGGGAGAGTCTCCCTACCCCAGCCCCTGTATATCTTAATTGCAGAGCTTTAAATTCTAGATTCTTTCGATTCCTCCCTTGTCACCCACCCCCTCTGGAAAAACAAGCAATTCAATACAGGCTGTGGATATATGATTATATAGGACATCTTCATAGTGGACTTATTGTGACAGTGATCATATGTCTCTCCTTCCTATCCTTCCCCCCACGTGTTCTGTTCTCTACCCTGTCCCTTTCCTGAAGTGTGTACTTCCAGCATCCCTCCCCCAGACCCTGTCCTCCCCTTTGTTATCCCCCCTCTCATCCCCATGCCCCCTACTCTCCTGTGTGGCATGATGCCCAGTTTAGCGTTTATGCCTTTTCTTCCCTAAGCCAAATTCAATGAGAATAATTGAAAGTAAAGTTGTTACAGTTATCCCTTGCCTCTTCTCTATGGGAAGATTAACCCCATTTTGTCTCTCCCTGTCTCCTCTCATTCTAGTCCTCTCCCACCTCAGAATTTCGCCTTTTAAAGTATCATCACTTCGTATTCAATTCATCCTATACCCTCTAT
>CM053600.1:110587797-110603682 GCA_028646575.1 Pseudocheirus occidentalis | reverse complement strand
TCAGTGGTTTTCTCAAGGAGATATTTCACACTGCTTTCTATTTTTTCATTTCTTTGTAACTGTTTAATAATATCTTGGTTTCTCATAAAGTCATTAGCTTTTACTTGCTCCACTCTAATTTTGAAGGAATTATTCTCTTCAGAATGCTTTTGAGATTCTTTTTCCATCTAGGAAATTTGACTTTTTAAGGCATTCTTCTCCTCATTGGCTTTTTGGGCCTCTTTTGCCATTTGAGTTAATCTATTTTTTAAAGTGTTGTTTTCTTCAGTCAAGTTGTTGACTCTTTTTTCATGATTTTCTTGCATGATTCTCATTTCTCTTCCCAATTTTTCCTCTACTTGTCTTATTTGTTTTTCAAAGTGGAATTCTTCAAGTGTCTTGGAAGCATTTGGTGTCGGAGTTGGGACTGGGTTGTCTTCCTCCCATTCCATGCTTTGATCCTTTTTGTCCCCAAAAAAGGATTCTAGAGTTTTATTGCTGTTCTTATTTTGCTTCCTTTTCCTCATGTTGACCAGTCAATAAATTGGTTGTGTTTTTTTTAGCTCTGTGAAACTCTGCTTCCAGGAGGGAAAAGCTCTGTTCCAAATTGCTGGGGTTTTCCCAGCTGCTGGTGCTATTAGGGGGGTGATGCAGCCCCCTCCAGCTTTGGCTTGCTGAAAGAGCACCCCAGGACTCCCACCCAAGACCACAATCTGGATCCAGGCTGCTCTATGCAAGAGCACTTGGCCCTGATCAATTGATTCAGCCCCCCTGTGGAGTCCGCAGGCCAGGGGCTCTGAAGCAGCACAGTGAGGTAGATGCCAGTTACAACATTTCCTGCCCTTCCCCCACTGCTTCCTTGCCCTGGGGGCAGATTGGCCAAATTGATTTTCCTCCCTGAAATTAAGTTTCAAAGTTTCACTTTCACTGACCATCACTAATCCTGGTTTGCTGGATGTGAAGATCCCCTTGGGTGCAGTAGATCTTCTCTGAAGTACTCAAGCTGTGGCTTGGGAGGCTAGGCTCCTCCTGACCACCCTAGGGCCTAGCCTGGCCACGTTTTGGTTTTGGGCTGGGCTGGTCTTGGCTCCGGCCTGCCAACCTGCTGGTTGAGCTCCTCCTGCCAAGCTGCCCCTCTCCAATCCCTGTTTTACACGCCTTGGTATATGTGGAGTTGCAAGAGGTGTGGTAGATCTTCTCTCTTGTAGACTGGCTGTGGCCCAGCTCCTCCTGACCATCCTGGGGCCTGACCTGGCCACGTTTCCTTTTCAGGCTGGGCTGGCCTTGGCTCCCAGCCTGCCGTGGTGAGCCCCTGATGCCGAGCTGCCTTCAGCGAGAGATGTGTTTTCTGTATTTTTGTGAGTCTGAGAGTCCTAGACTTCGTTTGGGGTCATATTTTATGGGTGTTTAGGGTGGTTGTGTGGGAGCTGCAGAACCTTGCTGCTTCTATGCCGCCATCTTGGCTTCGCCCCCTGCTCTCTAGTCCAATTATTCTTACATTTTCTCTTCTTGATCCATTCTCCAAATCTGTTGTTTTTCTTATAAGATGTTTCACTTTCTCTTCTATTTTTTCATTATTCATATTTTGTTTAATCATTTCTTGATCTCTTATAATATCACTGGCTTCACTTTGCCCAATTCTAACTTTCAAGGTTTCATTTTCTTCCTTAAGATTCTGGATCTCCTTTTCTAGTTGGTTGACTTTCCTTTCATACCCTTCTTATTTTTCTTGGAATATTTTTATTTTCTTTTTTAGTTTTTCTTCCATCTCTGTCATTTGATTTTTAAAGTCTTTTTTAAGGTCTTTTCTAAATTATTTTTGGACAGGTGACCATTTGACATTAACTATTTGAGGATTTCTTTACTTCACTTTCTTCCTCTGTAGATGTAATGCCATGCACCAGCAGATTCCCAAAAGAATGAAACTAAACAGCTTTTAAGGTTTGGATTATACAGTGTGGTGAACCCTTGGTTTATTCCATTACAAATCAAGGCAAACACTCACAATATATCACAATATATAACAATATGATATTCACAACATTATGTCTTATTGCAGAAAATCACAATATAGTGTTCATAGCAGCTTAACATTAGAATGGCCACACAGTTTTCACTACAGTGGCCACAATATTTAGAACAAAGCATTCAATCAATTCACAATACAGTAATTAACACTCAATCATTCAATCAATTCACAATACAATAATCAATATTTAATCATTCAATCAATTCACAATACAATAATCAATTTTCCAGCCATGTGACAAATAATTAACTTAATCATTAAATCAATTCATAATACAATAATCAATCTTCCACTCATGGGGCAATCATACATCAACTCAATCAGTCATTAAATACAGGCATTTGAAAATTACACAAACCCTCCACCCCTTGGTGTCCAGCAAACCTCAATTTCATCCAAGAGGAGGCCTTTCCTTCATCTTCACTAAGGGTGGTCTCTCTGATTCCCTAGATCCCCTTCCATGGTCCCAGCTCCCTCCTGAATCTACCAAACAATCACCTGGATTCAGGGGCAGACAGCTTCCAGGTCCTCATCCTGTCCTCAGAGGTAGACAGCTTGCAGGTCCTTATCTAGTCCTCCAGGCAATCCCTGGTACACACTGAAGTTCACAGGGTCTGGCACATCTCAGACCCTTCACCACTTCTGTTGTGGGGAACTTAAGGATCATCCAGGCCACAGACCAACAAAGGCTTACTCCAGTCATGCTTCTGCAGTCCTTCAGCAGTTCAGCTGGCCCTAGGGCCCAGGAGAATCTTGGCCTTCCAGGAGGCCTTCTAGGCAAGCCCTCTCAGCCTTCCAGGTGGCCTTCACAAGATTCTGGTCTCAGGAAACTCCATCTTGGTTCTCATTCAGCTTCTAGATGCTAGGAGAGAAACTCTGTCTCTGTCTCTGTCTCTCTCTCTCAAGAAAACTCCAACTCACTTCTTCAGTCCAGTAGTCCAGCTCCCAGATGCTGGGACAATCCTGCTTCCTCCAACAGGAGGAACACTCCAATTCTGTCTCTCTGTCTCTAGAACTCTTCTTATATACACACTGGCCTCCTGTCTTAGCCAATCCCTTTCTTCCATGTCAACATGGGAGTTCACACCCTCTCAATAGGGGACAGAGTTCACACCTTCCATACTGAGCTCACACCTTCCATATTTAGCCCTAAGTTACTAAGGGCTAAGTATCTGCTAAACTGATTGCTATTACAGAAGATGAACCCTGGTCATCTCTATTCCCATAATAGGTTTTTATAGTTGGATTCTTTCTCCTTTGCCTGTGCATTTTTTTGTAGTCACCTCTAGCCCTGGGGCATGGGAAATGATGCCACTTGCCTCAGATCTCATGATGTTTTTCTTAATAGAATTTTTACTGGAATGTAAGCTCCTTGAGACCATTCCATTTTTGTGTGTGCTACTGTAATGTTAACGGAATTTGAAGATCCCTTTGTATTGGAAAACTGACAGGTACTTAGCATCTAGTTTCAAATTAAGCTTCTGTAAAGAAACAGGAGGTATGAATCCCTATTGCTGATGTAACAAGAAGGGACTGAACAGGGAACCCCTGTTGCTGATGTAACTGGAAATGTTCAATAGGGAGGAGCTATGCTGTATTTAAGGAAGAGCACAAGCTGGACAGTCAGAACTTGTTGGGATAATCATCCTGGAGGCAGGACAGCTGCTGCTGGACTGAAGAATGAACTGAGGATTGAGAAAAACTGAGAAGAGGAATGAGAATTGAGAATTGAGATGGAATTTCTTAGAGCAAGCCACATGGAGGCTGAATAAAGTGATTTTGATTTTGAGAATGGAGCTTAAGGTGCTGAGGATTTCTGAGGGCCAGCTGGAGCTGCTGAAGATTTTCTGAGGGCCAGCTGAAGCTGCTGAAGACTGAGGAAGCATGACTGTGGTGCTTGTATTTTGTACAAATGTTGTTGTGACTTTGTTAATGTGAATGAATGTTCTTGTGGCTTTGTTAAGCCTTGTCTTCCCAGGAACAGAGAGTGTGAAGGATTTGAGAAGGACTGGACACTGTGAGCTCCAATGTGGAGCAGAAACTGTATGGAGAACTCGACAAGGAACTGGGAGCTGTCTGCCCTTGAACCTAGGTGACAGTTTGGTGGTTTCAGGTAGGACCTCCCTGCCTCAAGTCAAGATGAAAAGATCTCTCTGTGAATACTGAGTAGTGACTGATGAAATATGGTACTGAGTAGTGACTGATGAAATTGTAATGTACCTGTGTGTTAGGTCTCTGATACCTCACGTGAGGAGGAGACTCCTAAAGAGGGTCATTGATACTCCACGTGAGATGAACGGGTTGAACCGGTCCTCAGCTAACAGGAGTGCACGTGGTCGATCACCTGGAGGCAGACTGCAAAGGCTGCACCTGCTTACACTAAGCAGGATAATCTCTCTGCCTTCGGGGTGAGACACATTGGCTCGCTGTGGTGAGGGCATGGCCAGGGGAGGGGCCCTAAGGGGCCCTGGAGAAAGGACTTAAATAGAGGCTACTTGGAGGCAGGGGCAGTTCGGTGGAGCCAGGCCAGTCGAGTCCAGCCAGGCCAGGCCAGTCCAGCCATACTAAGATAGAGGATGAACTCTCAATAAAAGCTAGAAGCAAGTCCTGTGTCCTGAGTTTCTCTGTGCAGCTGTTTCTCCCGGAGTGGACCGGGAGCTGGGGACGCCCGAGGCCTGTTGAGGTGGGTATAGGTAAGGCCTATACATCCTGACCCAAAAAGATAACCCTCACCTGAATAAAAAACCAGTAACACCTGTGGCCTAAGGGTGGATGGCTTTTGTACTTTCCACTACCCCTTAAGAGGGTACTGTGTAGTGACTGATGAAATTGTTGCACCCCATGGGTGGAGTACTTTGACTTTTGTACTTTGTGTACCTTAAGGAGCCTCCTTAAGGATGATTGAATGATTGAATTACTAAATAATTGAGTTACTAAATGATTGTACTTTGTTGAAAACTATGTGACCACTTTGGTGAAAACTATGTGGCCATTTTAGTGATAAGTTGTTGAGTTGTGACATGGTGAATGCTGTATTTTGATTTTCTGTGAATGTTTTTCCCTGAGTTGTCATTGAATAAATAGAGAGTTCACTATACTATGTAATCAGAACCTTGAAAGCTATTCACAGCAGCAGTCCTATGGAAAACTGCGCATGGTTGGCTTTACAGTTACTATCTCTAGTGCCTATGCACACCTGGAATATAGTGGTCAATGCCTCTTAATTGATTAATAGTATTGATCAGAGTTTGATGAGCTTAAGAGTAAAGGTGGAAAGGCCAGTAGAGGCTGGGATGAAATGTGTAGAAGTGGCTACCACTGTTTTGACTCCCTGATTTTTTCTCCTTGTGTGCCTTCATCATGGTGAATAAGGGGAATTTATAAATTCCTCTGTAATTTTAAGAACTATTTTAGGTCCCAAACTAAGATAGAGTAGAATGAGCAAATCAATAATAATGAATCTGTCTTCTACATACAATTCATTGTTGCCTATTTTATTTATATTGACTGAACTTATTCACAATCTTCTGTCCTTATAGAAAAGGGATATTTGGCAGGAGACTCTGGGATATGACAACCTTTTTTGTTTTAAGAAGAGCAGGATTTTGGTGAAAGTTTACTGTGAAGCAAACTATGCAGAATTCAGCCAGGTGTCTGTGAGTCCTTAAATCACATGGCTGATGTACATGTGAACTTTCTTTCAAAGCCATGTGTCATACATTTCCTTGTAGCATCACACTGTTCCAAGTCATACGGTTCCCTTGTGTTTGTAAATTGCAAGTGAAGTTCAATTTTCCTTCTCACATATGGCTCACAGATGTGACAATACTCTTGCTCTTTTTACAAACCTAAACTTCAGTGGCATTATCACTATTAGTTTATTTTCTATATTTGTGTTCCTAGTACCAACCATAGCAGGCACTTAATAAATACTTGTTTGATCAACTCAAGTAAAATTTACATGACATCTTACAGTTTATAAAGCACTTTATAACTCTATGAAGTAGGTAAAATATTATTAGCTCCATTTTACAGATGAGGAAATAGAGGTTCAGAGGGGTGAAATTTCAGGGTTATGAATATAGTTCCTAGGTGTTCCTAGGTACCAATTAGAAAGATAGCTAGAGAATACTGACTCAGAATTCTTTGCTGTCCATTTGTAGCTGACCTGATCACTGCCCCTATAGGTCTTTCTGGTAGGTAGGAAGTAAGCACTATGTAGCTAGAAAAATGAAAAACTTGCCCCTAGGTAGAATGAGTAAATAAATAATAATGAAACTATCTTCCACATATAGTTCAAGACTGCCTATTTTATTTATAATGACTGAACTTACTTCCAGTCTTTTGTCCTTAGGGAAAAGGAAGAGACACTGGGGTCTGGATTAGGATCCTCAAGTGAATAACCATCTAGAAGAGAGAAGTCTCTCCAATAAATATATAATGAGACTGTCTACCTGCCTCTTTGGATCTCCTCTGACCCCACGAAATCAATTTCTAGTTCCCTGTTACAGTCGAGGAAGCATCAGATGAGGTATATGGAAAGACAATCATACGAAGATTAGAGCAACTTCAGGGATCTTGACAATGATGACTGAGAGACGTCTTCCACTATTGCTATTCCAGTGTTGACTGCTACTGACTTTTGGTAGACTGTTACTAACTTGGTCTATTGGTGAGAACTCTGATGAATGGAAGGATCCCTTGAACTCAGAGAGTCAACTGGACACCATTATCTCAGAATCCTTATTCACCTAAAATTAGGAAAGAATAAATTCAAAAGAAAGAGGTAATATGAGAGCCAGACATATGCCCTCTGGGAGGGAGACAAGGCAGACACTCTTCTACCCGCCCAGTTGGCCAGAGCAGTTTTTGCCTCACTCACTGCCCAGAAAGAAAAGAGAGTGAGAAAAGAGAGTCATCCTTTTTATAGTAGAACTCTGTTTCAACTCAGGAACTACTTGAGTCATTGTTTTTCCCAGCTCCACTGGCAGTTAGAAGAATTTTCATGATCACAAATTACCAGCTCCTCAGTCTCATGGCCTTTCAAAATTCCTCATGCTGGATTAAAAGCAGGCAAATGGCTGGAAAAGTTCTGCATAGCAAGTAAGGGCAAATTTGAGCAAGCTCTAAGGACAGTGTACTCATTGGCCAGTTCCTTGCGTTGCATAAGGCTATATAGTAATGAAAAAGCAATTCACCTTTCAAGGAGCAGTGATAGGAAATGGGATTTACAAGAATTGAGAGCAGCCCCAGATGGGGGAGAAATAGAGATGTCTTTGTTTTCACTGTATTTGCTCTTTCTATCCCAACTTTCTCTCTGGAAGCCAATTGCTGTGGCAGCAATCTTATATTTTCTGAAACCACCTGGCCTGGCAAATGACTGAGGAATGAATTTATCAATACGCACTTATTAGGGACCTAAAATATGTGTTGTGCTATTAGGTGCTATAAAAGATACACAAACATATCTTTTATAGCACCTAATAGCATATATATGTATATATGTGTGTATATATTACATACATATATATAAACATAAAACATTCCTTTCATCAATCAGATTTTTTTTAAAAGAACCTACTATGTGCCAAATGCTATGTAGGCACTAAGGATACAAAGAAGAAAAATCAATCATCCCTGCCTTTAAAAAGTTTCTATTTCATTGGGGAAACATATATATCTAAGTATGTAGGAATCATATGCAAGTTATATCCACGATAATTTGGAAGCTGATGTGGAAAGCTGAGGGCCTGAGGAATGGACTCATGTAGGATCAGATACAATCAAAAGCTAATTGAAGAAACAAGAATAACATTTATGTAGCAATCTGTGTAGTATATTGGGGTCCAAAATAAGAGGAAGGATAGAGTGCTTTGTGGAGTGTTGAAGGAACAGGAATACCTTTCCAAAGTTTTGTAGCAGAACTAAGATGTAAATGTATTCCATTTACAGCAACTATTGATTTAGGGATAGGATGATGTTAAATTTTCAGTGTGAATATTTACACTATGAAAACACTGAATCAGGGCTTCATTGGTAATTATCTAGACTGAAGATAGTGATGGAGAAAATGTAACTAATGCTGATTAAAAGTGTACTATGAATATATTTATTTTCCCAGAAAGGCAGTTGTTAAACATTTACCAACAAGTCAGTTGTTAAATATTGTACCATTGGATTAAGGTAATAAGTATTCAGGATTTTTTCAATGTTTACTTTCTTGTTTTCTGAAAGCACCTAAATCTGATGATGATGATCTGCTGATGATCATTAGATTTTTTTTTCATATAACACTTTCTTATAGATCTGAAAAATTCTTGGTATTTTTTTAGTTTATAGGAAGGCAGAATATTAAGAATAGGATTCAACTGGGAAGTTAATTCATAAAATAAGAAATTCATCAAACAGTATTAAGGTATTGGAGAAAAGTTTTATTTGGGGTCTTAGATAATATATTTAAAGTTGAAAGAGACCTTACAAACCATTGGGTCCAACTCCTCCATTTTACAGTTAGGAAAACAGACCCTGAGAGGCAAGGTGACTTAGCTAGAGTTTCATGTCTAGTAGGTAAATACCTTAAGAGGCATTTGAACCTCAGTCTTCTTGACTCTGAATTCACCATCTAGCTACTTCAAACCAGAGGGATAAGGACAAGGACTAGATTTGTGATTTCACTGGTAATTGGACCTCCCAGGTGAGGAAACTCCCTTTCCCAGCGTAGATGAGCACTTCCTCTGCAACACAGACATTTAGAAAGTTGGACTAGAATGCTAACAAGGGGAAGTAACTTCCTCAGGGTCTCACAGATTCTATGTGTCAGAGGTAGAATTTGAACTGTGATCTTCTTTTCAAGACCCACTCTTTATCTAGTACTCCACCATATATGTTAAAATCCTTGCTCTGCTACTTTACTTCCTTATGTCAACCTGGGTAAATCAGGTTGATGGAGCATGATTTTTTTCTTTGTAAAAATGAATGTATTCAAGTTCATGACCCCTAATAATTCCTTCCAGTTTTCAATCTAGAATTGTAGTCAGGTAGTAGTGAGTTATTTCAGTAGCCAGACTGCAAAATAAGACAACTGACTATGTAAATACAGGCAAACTTAGCTTTCTTGGCTTGCAATCCCAGCCCTTCCATGAGGACTGATATCACAGGAAAATATTTTCAATTTGATTTATGAATCTCTCTACTAGGAATTTCATCCCACATGTCTTATGATCAACTCCCTCTCTCCCATTCCTGCCTACATCATTCTATCTGCTCCCCTCTCTTAGCCTTCTCTGATTTTTTAATATGTATTTATTTCTGTTAATCAAGGGGCTATGTCCTGTGAAATGTCCTGTGGGTTGCAAAACCAAATAAATGCATGTATGTACATATATATACACATACATATATTTAGCATGTGTGTATATATTTCAGGTACTTATCTGCATTGGCTTTTATATTTGACTCTCAGCTCCTTTATTAACACATTGTCTCAGTTTTAATGGTCTCCAAAGACTTATCAATGATCATTATTAACGAACTAGATCATCATATGGTCTCTTTGCAATTATCTTATAAAGAAAAATATCATACAATAAATCCTTTTATTCTTTTTCTTTTGCTTTTTGGAGGGGGGAAGGCAGGGCAATTGGGGTTAAGTGACTTGCCCAAGGTCATACAGCTAATAAGTGTTAAGTGTCTGAGACCAGATTTGAACTCAGGTCCTCCTGATTCCAGGGTCAGTGCTCTATTCACTGTGCCACCTAGCTGCTCCTAGAAAGCCTTCATTTTGAGAAACTTTCTATACAATGTGTTCCCCCCCTTTTTCCACCTTTTGTCATGTTTTGGTTCATAATATTTATTTTTGAGATTGAGTCTCCCTATCTTGCCCAAACTAGACATGCATTGACCCCTCATAGATCCAATCTCCCTATTGATTACTGCAACAGCTCTCACTTATTCTATTTCTGACCTCCTCCTCAAACATCCTGCTGGCCTCATGCTCCCAGGGGCTCACTATTATGGTGCTAGGCTTAATAGAGACATATGATTAGCTTAACTCACTATAGCTCAGAATTACCTGACTCCAGAGATCCACCAGCCTTAGCCTCCCAATTAACAGAGATTATAAGTATGCACCACCAGACCCAGACACACTTCATTTTAACAATAAGAATTACAAACTATAAATTAGACTTAGGACAGAATTGTGTACAAAGGACAAAGAGAGCTGAAATTTGACCATTATTTGTTTAAATTCCATAAATGTAGACAATTCAGATAGTTTAAATGCTAGGCGAATTATTTTTCCTTGAATCATCAGGTTTGGTTGTTCACCTTAGTTAATTAGTAATTACAAACTTTATTTTTTCTATAAATGTAGTCTGAGGATGTGGGCACATATTTTCCCTTCCCTCTACCCTTTCTTCACCCTGTTGACTGTTTCCAATTTGTTAAGGAAGAATTTTTCCAGATATATAATTGAGTATCTCCCCAGAAGTCCTTCTCGAATGCCTTGTCCTGGCATAGAGAAGACTGGGTTGCAGAAGATCCCAGGAGAGCACATATCAAAGCAGTAAAGGCTTTGATTTAGTGATTTGGTCTGTCATCAGCAGATGAGATTAGTTAAGTCTAAAGAGGCTGTTCAAAGGAAGAGACTGATCTGTTATCTTTGCCGGTATGTAGTATAAAATGAAATGTGCATACATTCATATTTCTTTTAATATTAGTCTCTTTCTCCACTCATACCACAACCACCCTAGACCTCATCACCTCTTCCAATTAGTGTCCCTACATCTAGTATCTCCCTTCTCTCTATCCATTCTCAACACTGCTGTTCAATGCTTATTAATGAAGTACAGGTCTGACGATGTTGCTCCCTCACCCCAGAAGCTTTAGAGGCTTTTCTCTATCATCTCTAAACTCAAATACATACTCCTTTGGCTATCATTCATAATCTGGCTATCTTTCCAGACTAACTAAACAGTTCCCCACCTCTCCCCCTGCCATACTGTATGCTTCAGTCAAACTTTCCTACTTACTCTTGCACAAATGCCATTCTTTCTTCTCTCTTTCCACAGGCTATTCACCATCCCAATCAAGAATGTTCTTCCTCTACACCTTCATCTCTGAGAAACTCATAGCTCCTTCCTGTAAGTCTCACATCAAATGCCCCATCCTACAGGGGGGCTTTTCTCATTTTAGAAACATATTGTGTGGCTAAAAATGACAACCTTGTTCTTTCCTATGGGAAGGACTTTCCAGCTACACTGAGTCTTGTTGAGCAAGCAAGTTATGCAACAAACTATTGAGCTCTTTGTTACTGGATGTCCAAGTAATCAGCAGAACAGTACCCCTTGGTCCAGTTTAATGATACAGAATACTGTTGATTGTCTGTGGACTCTAAGCAAGATTGAAAAGTCATATAAAAACAATTTGAGGCTAGGCAGGAGAAGAGGGAAGAGTAGGCAACTTCTAGCACAGTGATCTTCCTTTGTTAACTAGTAAATTTATTTTCCTTTTTGTTTGACTTCTATCTTTATTTGCCCAAAGTCCATAGGATCATTTAGAGATGAAATTTTCCCTGAGTCCTATAGGAACCCAGGCTGAAAAACTCCCCCAAACTAGCTTCTCCTGGCTGGCCAGGCAGGGTATCAGCAGAGTTCCTTCTCCCCAACTTTGCCATCAAATCCCTCTTTTTCTTCCCCATTCTTGACTAGGCACTAACTCTCTCCAACTCTACCTCTGAGGGAACTCAGAATCTTTAATTTCTTTTTTTCTCTTAGACCTATTTCCTACTTACCAGTGCTAGTAGGCTAGAAACCTTCTTGTTCTTTCTCTCCCCCTGGAGCAGGTATGGCACTAATGCTGATTAGATGAGCTTCAAGTCATTAAATTGTCTAGTAAGATAGAGGAGTACCTACCCTTACCATCTGCCCTGCCACTGTATTTTAAGATCCTACATACTTTACCATCTAGCCTCTAGATCCCCCAGTTTTGTAGTCTATAGAGATTTTTTTTTCCTGTCTTGATTAAACTATCTGAAAATTGATAAGCCTACATGTAATCTATGCCTTCCTCTAGGTTGTTGATAAAAATGTTAAAAAGCACAGGATCAAAACAGATCCCTGGGGCATATCAGTGGAGATAATCTGTCTTTTGGGTCTGGCTATTCAATGACTTCCAAATGCTTTTACTTACATAATAGTCAGGCCAACATCTTTCTACTTTTTCTCCATAAGGGTATCACGAGATACTCTATTAAATGTTTTACTAAAATCTCTTTTAATTCCATCGATAGCATTTCCTTGATCCAACAGTTTAGTAACCTGTCAGAAAAGAAATTGAGGTTCATGCGATCACAAATTTAGAGCTAGAAGGAACCTTAGAAAAATCATCAAGTTCAGCTCCTCTCAATTCATAAATGAAAAATTGAGGGCCACAAAGATTAAGTCAATTGCCCAAGGTCATATAGCTGGTGACTATCTGAGGTAGATTTTAAACTCAGGTTTTCCAGACTCCTAGTTCCATCCTCTGTCCACTGTAGCAGGCTGACCTTGCATAATCTTTTCTAAATTGGAAAATCCATTCTTCTCCAATCCTATAGAGCTTCTTGCTTTATTCATGATCTTTCAAATATCACTGACAGAGGCTCAACAATTGGATCGGCCACTTCCATTATTACCTGAGGACTGAATTCATCTGCTCCAACTTACTTGAATTAATCAATGGCAGCTATGTGCTCTCTTACTACTGTCTTAATTATTTTGGTCATACCTTTTTACACTGTCTATTTTGTGCTCTCCGGTCCAACAGACTCAGGTTGTGTTTTTTTGATTGTTTTTCTGGCAGAGAAAACCTAAGCAAAATAACTGAGCAGCTCTATATTCTTTCTGTAGTTAGTTATTTTAATGGTGAGATAGTCTTTTCTTTTCTTGGATGTTCATCTTTTCCTTTCCTTTGTCCTAATTCCCTCCTTCCCCCCCCAAAAAAAAAACTCAAAGCAATACAATAGATAATAACTTTTGCTTGATTGTTGCTTTTTTCTTTTTTTTTTTACCGTAGTCAACCCATTCTTAGCTTTGACACTGCTGACAGAACTCATAGGATCAGTCACCCTTTTGTTTTCATCATCTTTTACTGTCCTTGTTTCTTTCTTATCCTTTAAAATATCTAAGCTGATCTGCATGTTCTTCTATTCAAAGAGTTTGCATTTCAGTAAAGGTACTAAAACATAAATTTAATAGAAAGTGAAAGTACATGAGAGATTCATATAAAATACACAATGGGGGTTAAGGAGAAAAGAATTTTAATTCACTACAGAAAGGTTACTTAAACTACATGAATTTATGCATATATAAAATATGTGTATTGTTGGAAACTTGTATAAAAAGTAGTGTGACTTACCCAGTCGTGTCATTCCTCAGAGGCCCTAGGTAACTCTCTAGGAAACTGAAAAGATAATGTTTATCTGCATCACTGAAAAGACTTTCTACACTACACAGATGAAATCACAGGTCAGTTATAGAATCACAGGATTAGAGATTTAGAATTATAAGGAAACTTAGAAATCCTTTCTCCTTTCATGGTGTAGACGAGGGAACGAGTTTCAGAGAGTTTATGAAAAGTATCCATATTCACACAGGTTGTGAATGAATTTAAGTCAAGGTCTCATGATTCCAAATCTGAAGTCTTTTCTGCTGTACTCTGTGCAGATTTAAAAAAAACTTTTAAATGTACACATGTTATATATCTATAATTTCAGCACTTGCATATACATCCATGATCTCACTGATGTAGGTACTCCCTCTACTGGCACAGATTGCAACTTGTACTATGATGATATTTTCTATGATTTTGTTTTTTCTTTCTCTGTCTTTCGATAAATTATTCATAAAGGACCCACTGAGGCTGATAGATACCAGTGCATCACTTGGACCACCCCTTTGTCATCCCTTATTATTGCTATTCCCTGCTAATCTCTTTTCTAAGCCAAAGTTGCCTTTGCTTTTTTAATCTTTTTTTTTTTTTGCACATGTGCCGTTATTTAATGCAGTGGTTCTCAACCTTCCTAATGCTGCAACCCTTTAATACTCGTATGTGGGTGTATCTACATGTGGGTGGACCTGCCTGTAGACAACAGAGGAGCCATGTCTTGGTTCCTAAGACCGTCAGAAATATGTGTTTTCCCATGGTCTTAGGTGACCCCTGTGAAAGGGTCATTTGACCCCCAAAGGGGTCACAACCAACAGGTTGAGAAAAGCTGATTTAATGCTTTTATTAAGTACTTGCTATGCATCAAACACCATGCTAAATACAGGGGATATAAATAGAAAAGCAAAACAGTCCCTGCTATTCAGGAACTCATATTGTAATAGGGGGAAATAGCACATATGTGAGGTTTTAGCTTCAAGTCAGAATGAAAGGTCCAATGGTCTTTAGGCAGTAACAGCAAAGCAGGTGGTTATTTCTACTGGAAAAAAATATATATATATATGTTTCAGTTGTTGAACCATTTGACAATGCCCAAAACTTTGATGGTAAGAGGATTCTTTTTCTGGACTTTAAGAGCTGTAGTTGCCGAGGAAATGTGTGGCAGCTTACTTAAACCATAGTCTATTGGTGTCCTACAATTTTGATTCTTCTGGAATTATATATTCAAAGGTATATAATATCTCCAGGAAAATATTGGTGTTTAAAAATGATCTTTTAAGGCAATGAGTAGTTTGGGAACTTCAGTGCAATTTCCTTTATGCAAAGCAACTTGTTTTTTTTTTTTTCCTATTTCTGGTCTTAGATTGTTATTCATCTGTCCACAATAGAAATACAGATTGAAGAACTCAGTCAGCTACTCATGCAATTACAAATCATAATCTGAGTAATGTACATTTTTAATTTACTTTTTTCCCCCTGTGTATGGATTGCTAAACCAATTTCTAGTGCTAGTAGTAGTAGTAGCAGTAGTAGTAGTAGTAGTAGCAGCAGCAGCACCAGTAGTAGTGTTGGTGGTAGGGGTGGTGGTGGTGGTGGTAGTAGTAGTAGTAGTAGTAGTAGTAGTAGTAGTAGTACTGCTACTACTACTACTACTACTACTACTACCACTACTACTACTACTACTACTAGTAACTAATGTCTTCTTGGTCACCTATTATTTTCAATAATACCAACTGTGATCTTTTAAAAAAATTTTCTTTTGTAGTTGATCTTACTTTAAGGTATCTTGAAAAAGAATACCTCTAGTTTTAGATTTGGATTGCCTTTAGGACTTATTTCTTCTGTTAGTCATCTCTCCTTCCTAATTTATATCATCAGGTACTGGGGTGGTAAAGTCTACATATGATGGTTCCATTGATAATGATTATAATGAAAAACACAACTATATAAATACTCGTTAGATTGGTTCCATTTCATATCTTTTTATTATCTCAGTTTTATCTAGATAAGCTCTCACGATGACCTGATTTAAATTCTCTTGCCAGTTGTTTTTTTTTTTTTTGGCAAGTTTGTTTTTCTTTCTTTTTTTAAAAAATTTTTTTATGTTTTCTTGTTTACATCACTCATTTTCATGAGATTTTTGAATTACACATTTTCTCCCCATCTTTCCCCTGCCCCAACCCTAAAAGAGCAATCCCATTGTAAAGCCCCTCCCCTGCTCTGCTCTCTTATTTTCTGGTAGGGCAGGGAGGGTCTCCCTATCCCAGCCCCTGTATATCTTAATTCCTATTTGCAGGTATTGGAGAACTTTGAATTCTAGATTCTTTCGATTCCCCCCTTGTCACCCACCCCTGCTGGAAGGACAATCAATTCAATGCAGGCTGTGGATGTGTGATTATACAAGACATCTTCATAGTGGACATATTGTGACAGTGATCATCTGTCTCTCCTTC
>CM053600.1:110519973-110587297 GCA_028646575.1 Pseudocheirus occidentalis | reverse complement strand
TCACACTGCTTTCTATTTTTTCATTTCTTTGTAACTGTTTAATAGTATCTTGGTTTCTCATAAAGTCATTAGCTTCTACTTGCTCCGCTCTAATTTTGAAGGAATTATTCTCTTCAGAATGCTTTTGAGATTCTTTTTCCATCTGTGAAATTCGACGTTTTAATGCATTCTACTCCTCATTGGCTTTCTGGGCCTCTTTTGCCATTTGAGTTAATCTATTCTTTAAAGTGTTGTTTTCTTCAGTCAGGTTGTTGACTCTCTTTTCATGATTTTCTTGCATCATTCTCAATTCTCTTTCCAATTTTTCCTCCACTTCTTTTATTTGTTTTTTAGAGTCCTTTTTCAGTTGATGTATAGCTTCTAAGCATTCTTCAAGTGTCTTGGAAGCATTTGTTGTGGGAGTTCTGACTGGGTTGTCTTCTTCCCGTTCCATGCTTTGATCTTTTTTGTCCACAAAAAAGGATTCTAGAGTTTCATTGCTGTTCTTATTTTGCTTCCTTTTCCTCATGTTGGCCAGTCAATTAATTGGTTGTTTTTTTTTTTTTTAGCTCTGTGAAACTCTGCTTCCAGGGGGGAAAGCTCTGTTCCAAATCGTTGGGGTTTTCCCAGCTGTTGGAGCTATTGGGGGGTGTTGCAAGTCCCCCCAGCTTTGGCTTGTTGGAAGTGCCCCCCAGCACCCCCACCCAAGAGCACAATCCGGATCCAGGCCACTCAACACAAGAGCACTTGGCCCTGATCAACCTATTCAGCCCCCTGCTCAGTCCGCAGGCCTGGGGCTCTGAAACAGCCGGTGGGGGCCGCTGCCAGTTCCAGCAGTTCCCTTCCCCCACTGCTTCCTTGCCATGGGGGCAGATTGGCCAAACTGCTTTTCCTCCCCCAAATTAAGTTTCAAAGTTTCACTTTCACTGACCATCTCTGATCCTGATTTGCTTGATTTGAAAATCCCCTCAGGTGCTTTAGATCTTCTCTGAAGTCGAATCATGCTATGGCTTGGGCAGCTAGGCTCCTCCTGGCTGCCCTGGGGCCTGGCCTGGCTGCATTGTTGTTTTCAGGCTGGGCTGGTCTCGTCTCCCGGCCTGCTGGATGAGCCCCTCCTGCTGAGCTGCCTCTCTCCAATCCCTGTTTTTCATGCCTTGGTAGATGTGGAGGTGCTGGAGGCTGTGAATCTTCTCTCCTGCAGACTAGGTGCTGCGTGGCGTGGCTCAGCTCAGCTCACCTCCTTCACACCACCCCAGGTCTGGCCGGGGTCTTGGTTTCAGGCTGGGCCGGCCTCGGCTCCTGGCCCACAATGAGCCCCTGCTACAGAGCTGCCTTCAGTGAGAGATGTGTTTTCTGTATTTTTGTGAGTCTGAGAGCCCTAGATTTTGTCTGGGGTCATATTTTATAGGTGTTTAGGGTGGTTGTGTGGGAGCTGCAAAGCCTTGCTGCTTCTACGCCACCATCTTGGCTCCGCCTTTGTTTTTCTTTCAACTGGGGTTTTTTCTTTTTCTGTATTCTGGAGTGGTACTGCTTGATACTCTTAAATTTTTGTCATTCTTTTTCTCCATTAATTTTTGCAAAACAAACAAACTCATACTTGAAATGAGTGTTGACTTTATCTGCCAAAAAAGAGAATACCTAGAAAGGTGATACACTGTTTATTTGACTGAAATGATTCATAGACTTTTCAGCCTCCCTTTTGTGTTGACTGTTTTGCCTTGATAAAATTTCCTAAAATATAACAACAACCAGATATACTGCGATGCTTTTATTCTTCCCCATTTAGTTTGATGTAAAAGAAAATATCCTAATATTTAGAACTATTCAGATGTGGAATGGGCTACCTCAAGAGGTTATGAATATTATTGGGAATTTCCATGTAGAGATTGTATTACTGCTGGTCAATGATGTGGTAGTGGGGCTTTCTGTAAACATATGGATTCAACTAGATAAAACCTGAGAGGCTATTTTTTTAACCAGTTTTGAGGGTCTGTGATTCAATTATTCTAAGGAGGGTTTTTCCCAAAGAAGCTTTAGCAATAGATTCTACCACAGTCCTATTTCCTCCACTCACTAGTTGTGTGACTGTGAACAAGTCACTCTCAGAGCTCTAATTTCTTTAGCTGTAAAATGGGGATAACAACCATACATCACAGGGTTTGTTTTGAGGAACAAAGATGCTACTATGTCCAGGGTGCTTTGCAAAAAATTAAAGCACTATGTAAATGGTGCGACCATTAATGAGTATAACTCTTGGCTACAAAGACCATTTGCATGGGACTGTCCTCATTGGTTTAAATAGATTCCTCAGTGCTCCATGCCTGCTTTAGGGGTGGAATTGATAAAAACTAGAGAGAAGAGATATCCTCGTCTTCTGGATTCTGCCCTGAAGAGAGATGACATGTAGTTCCATACTTTCTTCAGGTGTCTGAAGGGAGAGAAAGACTTTGGGGGCAGAGGGAAAGATCAATATGGAGAGAAGCCAGCAATTTTAGTCATGTCCCTAATCCCCAGCTTTTCACAGTAGAGACTTTGTGGTATTCTCCTTGGGTGCCATCTGAGATTTTTGGTCTAGTTGTGTTATCAGACTCCAAATGAGAAACTTTGTTTACTCTGTGCATTATCTGGTATATATTTTCCTCTACAGATAGTTCTCACTTTATACAAGTGGAACATTCAACAGACCTCTATCAATTTTTACATAATGCAAATTTGTCCATGGATTTAGGGAAGGGAGGGAGGGTGGAAGGAAGGAAACCACTTGCCTGTGGAGGGAGTGGGGGCCTACACATGGTTCAAGGGACACGTGGAGGCCTGGTCAGAACTAAAAGGAAAACTATGTTGGAGGAAGACCCAGGGGGTCCAGATGATGGGGCTTAGGACAGACACATGGTAACAGAACATAGAGGGAAGAAAATCAAGTGGGGCAGTCTACTCTCTCTCTCAGAGCCAGAAGTCTCAAGCCAAACCCCAGAGGGCAGTGTCTGTTCTTCACTTTTCACTTAGAGAGATTCGTTTTTGTTTTTGTTTTTGGTGGTGCTGGAGGCTGAGGAACACATAGTCAAAAGGCAGGGGGACAGAGAGAGAGAGAGAGAAACAGAAGGAGAGAGAGAATGAGAATATTAGTATTCTAAAGTAAAATTTACGTAAGTATCTTTTTGGAATGTGGATTTCTTTCAGAATTCTTTAAGTATAATTTGCATAATGCAAATTTATGCAAAGCACAAATTATATATACTTTCTGTGATTTCTTCTGTGCTATCAACTTCGAAAAATGGGTTATTTGCTATTTGCTAGTATTCACTGTTGAACTGGCTTTTGGTGGGCTATACTCTGCACCCTCTGTGAAGACTCAGAATGAGAAGAGGGAGAAACTATCTGGAAACCAGAGATACACTTTTGTAAGACTGGACAGACCTGAGTCCCGAGTTTACACAATGTAGGACCCTTCCCCCCCTTCCCCATTCCCTTGTTGTCATTAGCATTAGGCCCCTTTCAGGAGTTTTGACCTCCACCCTTGCTTGTGACCTTTTCTCCTTCCTTGCTTTGGCATTTACCAAATAAGGCCATGGATGATGCCTTGGCTTCCTGTCCCACCTCCCTGCTAATAGGAGATAGTGGCTGGCTTCTTTGTTATCCACCATTGGATTAGATTTCCCACCAAGACTGAGAGCCTGTTTCCTAGCCAATGGGAGAAGGGACAGCTGGGGGAGGGGCTTGACCACCTTAGGGTATAAATTCTTGTTCTGTCTTTTGTCGCACACCTCCCTTCCTCTCCATGGCCCTGCCATGGACTTGCGGGGGAAGAGAATAAAACTTCCTGTTCCTTCTTCAAGATGCCTCTGAGTTTTGAATTTTCTTAGGGAGGGGATTTTTGGGGTCCCTGTACCCCACACAATGGGAAGGTGACAAGTCTTTTATATGTAACTTAGAAGAAGAGTACAGTATGAGCCTAAAAGGTATTTCCCCTATACTAACAATATTTAAAGGAGTATATAGATACATTTCTAGCCTAGTACTCCTTTCTGAGGAGAGCGGAGTGGGCAGCTTCTGTTCTTAACTTCCTGAATCCTCTCCTGGCAGGATCCACCTGCGAGTAGAAGGGTGTGGGAAGGAAAATCTAGAGATTACTATTTTTGCTTCCCTTTGAGCCATATCTTGACTGACCCATGTGAACACACATAACTGACATGGGAAAACACAGGACCCCCATCCTTCCCCCCACCCCCCCAGTTCTACATGGGCAAATAGTGAAATGAAAGGGAACTGGAAATTTCAGTCATTCCTATTGGCTGTTACTTTGGTTCAGGAAAACCTATATTTAAGTCCTGCTCCTATCACAAGGGTCACTTTGTGACTATGAGCAAGACAAACTTCTCACTGTAACTAGGTAACTCTTTAAGACTATTAGTTATAGCTAATTTGACAATCAATCAATACAGGGAATTCCTTAAACTAATGAAACCACAAGTTTGGCTAAAAAAAATAAAAGCCCGCAATTCAATTCTGCTGCACACATATAGACACAGCCATGAAATAGTGTCCAAATTTCTAATGTTTAATTTATACTGCATGGATTGGAATAAAAATATTGTAAAATACAAGTTATCCTGTGGCCAGAGTGAACACTTAATATTGATTCTAATTATTGGATGCATGAGTCTGTATTTTTTTTACAATGTTTAGAAAGTGGTTCTTTTATCATTTACATAGTTTCTACTCTTGGATAAGAGGATGAATATGTGTTGAAACAAAACAGATTTCTATTAAAAAGGCAAATTCAGACACTGTCTCTGGGTAAGAGAATTTACCTGGGTGGTATTTGGAAACAGACCGAGGAAGAAAAAGGTCAAAAAGCTTTAATAGACAGAATAGCTCTGTTAACATGGAATACTTAGAGATTAAGGTCAAATTTACTTTGAAAGAAGATAGTCAAGCAAAGCCCACCCCCCCAAAAAAAATCTAGCAAGAGAGTAGTGGTTATTAAGTGGAAAGAGTTGGCTCAAGAATTCAGTCTCTCAGGATTATCCTAGTGTGTCTGCAAATATGCATCATGGGTCAGCCTCCCATCCTCTTTAGCTTTGAGAATTCTTTTCTTGGCAGGAACTTGGTTATAGATTTTGCAGTAGGTGTGCCATAGTTCAATACTTTTGAAAGAACCACTACGTCAGTTGACTTCTTTCAATATAATTAGGAATGAAATCATTAATTTCCTTATAATCAGATTAATCTATGGACTCAATAAGATAAAGATCGGAAATAGTGGTGGAAAAAGGACAAATTACTGAGGACTTGGAACAGCCTGCTTTCTCAGTTGAATCTCTATTAGTAATGTGTGAAGAAGCAACAACAAAGGACTTCTGTGTTCCTTTTAAAGGACCCTTAAGGGCAGAGAGAGTTTGTAAGAAGCCTTTCTTTTGCTAATGCAGGCTGAATTACTGACAAAGCCCAGCTTTAATAGTCTGTGGCTAGGATCTAAACCATGGAAGGGAAGCATTTTCTTGGAAGGCTTAGTAATGCAGCCTGTCAAACATTTTAAGCCATCAACAAAAAGAAGCATTGTAAGGACAAGACACAACACAACCAGTTCTTGGGGATACATCTGCTGTTAGGGAAATGGGATGAACCATCAGGGCTCTAGCAATTCATACATAAATGGAGGACTGTGCTTTTTGGTACACATCTTGCCACACTTTTCTGATACTTTAGTTGTTTAATAAATTGACTGGCCTTCTTGGTTGAAGATTATGCTTATCTTAATATATTTTGTTGACGACAGTAAAAATGAATGCCTTACTAATGACATCCCATCAATTTTTCTTATAGTTACCTTTGAGTCTCTTTTAGAATACAAATAAATTCATACTGAAGCAAGAGTGAATTTGTGACACATGCAAATGGCAAGGAGACACTGAAGAAGATGGAATCTCTCCCTTCTTTTCCAGTTGGAGATTTGTTTGCAACCGCTTCTTTCCAATGTCAGGAAACAGGGGAGAGCCTGTCAAATTCCATCCAGCTTAAGTGCTAAATTTAATATTCATTTATTCTAGGGATTAATGTACCTATTGTTCAGACTCAACAATGCCACCCTCTATTTCTGCCAAGTATTACTGCACCAAACGTCCCAAATATACTGTCCAAGATGGCAGGACTCAGACATGTGGCTTACTTCATAGACTAGTTCAAGCATCAAAGCACCAAAAGACTGATACTCTTTTGTGGAACATTAGTATTTTCCCCTGCTAAGGCAAGGAAAAGGAGAAGTGTCTTATAATACCATAGCATTTATTTTAAAGCAATGGTACTAAAGACCTTTTTGTTTCTTTATATCATTTATTCTCATCTTCTAGAAGAGGCAGCAGATAACATAATTCCTAATTTAAAAATAGTGCTGGGGTACAGAGTAGGAAAATTAACTTTCTTAAGAGAGCATAGCATATAGATGGCTGTGGTGGAACTAAGATAAGAAGTAAAGAACCTCTGGCATTATAGGCAGTGAATGTCACTGTAATGGTAATTAATTTGTTTGATCAGATGTTAAGTAGATCCTAGTAACCTAGTGTTAAATATAGAATTCCCTTGGTGAAAAGGTTTGAATTCTCCTGGTGAAAAGGTGTGAATTTCCCTGTTGATGTGGAAGAATGCCATTGGCTGAGACACTCCCCTGAACCATGTTGACTTGGGAGAAGGCCAGTGTTTATAAGCAGGAGAATTTCAGAGACAGACAGATTTTGTGGGCTCAATGGCTGACTGAAGACATGAACAGGATGGGACTTTGTTTGTTGGTGGCCTGGCTGATCCTTGAGTTCCAGGCAAGAGAAGCCCTGAAGGGTTTGAGGTGTGCTGAACCTTTTGAACTTCAGTGTGTGCCGGGGATTGCCTTGAGGACTGGACAAGACCTGGGAGCTGTTCATCCCTGAGGACTGGACAAGAACCTGTAAGCTTTCAGTTCCTGAATCTAGGCGATTGTCTGGCAGATTCAGGAGGAAGCTGGGACCTGGGAAGGGGTTCCAGGGAATCAGAGAGACCACCCAGAGTCAAAGTGAAGAAAAGGCCTCCCCTTGGACTCAACTGAGGTTTGTTGAAAATCAAGGGGTAGAAGGATTGTGTGGTTGTCTAAGAACTTTATTTGGAAACTAAAGTTGATGGTGGCCCCAGGAGTGGAAGATCAGTGTATCGTGAATTGCTGATTGAATCAGCTCCCTCTTAGGGAGGCTGGGTCATTCCTTTTGTTAAATGATTGATTGAATCCCTCTTAGGGAAACTAGGCCATTCCTTTTGTTACTTGATTGATTGAATCTTAAAGTGTGAAGCTGGTTTCTCCCTTAGGGAAACCAGTTGATTCTTCTCTTGTTCCTTTCTGTAATAAGATATAATATAGAGACTTTCCTTGTTCTGAAGATTGTATATAATATTGTGAATTGCTGAAACTGTGAACATTGTACTGAATAAAGATTCGTAATGGAATAAACAGAGTGTTCACTAATACTGTGTAATCCGAATCTTAAAAGCTCCTCACAGTAGCATTCTTTCAGAAATCTACTGCTGATTGGCTTTACAGTCACCTGTGGGAAGTACTAGTAGTACATTTCCTTTTTTTTTTCCATAACAAGTCACCTATTCTTTGGGGGCCCAAGTTCCCTCATTTGTAAAATGAGGAAGTTCAACTAGATCACCTCTGAAAGTCTACTCCATTTCTGAATCTATAATCCTATGATTCTTCTGTTAGTTCTGCTGTCTCTCATTTTTCTTCCTGCCTATTGTAAATACAAGCACTAGCAGCTTTTCAGAAGAATGCTACTGTGAACAGCTTTTAAGGTTCTGATTATACAGTATAGTGAACACTCTATTTCTTTCATAACAAATAAAAACAAAACATTCACAGAAATCAAGGTACAGCATTTACAATATTACAACTTATCACAGAAAATGGCCACGTAGTTTCCATTACAGTGGTCACAGAATTGTGAGCAAAGAACAATCATTTAGTAATTCAAGCATTCATAAAATCCTTAATTTAGTCACAAAGTACAATAGTCAAAGTTTTCCCCTCATGGGGCATACTAGGTTACAAATCAATTACTTAGTCAGTAGGGGCGGCTAGGTGGCGCAGTCAATAGAGCACCATCCTTGGAGTCAGAAGGACCTGAGTTCAAATTTGACCTCAGACACTTAACCCAAAAACTAGCTGTGTGACCTTGGGCAAGTCACTTAACCCAAACTGCCCTCCAAAAAAAAAAAGCAAAAAAAAATTTACTTAGTCAGTCATCAATCACTAAGTACAATCATTTAGTCAATCAATCATTCTTCATTATTCACTATTCAATCATCAGACAATACACAGACCCTCCACCCCTAGGTCACTAGTAAATTATAATCTTCTTAGTACACATTATCCAAGTAAAGTCTTCTTTCGGCATAACTTAGGAGTGGTTTCTCAGATTCCCTGGATCCCCCTCCCAGATCCTACCTGGATTCACCAAACTGTCACCTGGGTTCAAAGGCAGACCAGTCCCAGGTCCTTGTTCAGTTCTCTGTACAGTTCCTGCTTGCATTGGAGCTCACAGTGTCTAGTCCATTTCAAATCCCTCACGGTCTCTACTCCCTGGAAGTCAAGGCCCAACAAAGCCATAAACAAAGTCTCCAGCATCACAGTCATGCTTTCTCAGTCCCTTGGCAGCTCCATCTGGCCCTGGGATCCAGAAGAAGTCTCAGCTGGCTCCCAGAATAAAAAAATCACTCCCTCCAGGTTTTCAAAATCAAAACCATTTTCTTCACCCTGGAGGAGGGAGGCTTTCCTCTTCAGCCTCCTCAGCTGCTCCTCAGGCTCCTCCTCAGGCTCCTCCTGGCAGCAGCTCTGCCTCCATGGTGTTCCAAGAAATTCTGACTCAGTGCTTGATTTTCAGTTCTCTTCTGTAGCTGCTCTGCCTCCAGATGCTGGTCCCAAGAAATTCTGTCTCTCTCAGCCAGGGTCTTTCCTTATATACACAGAGCATTAGCTTCCTGTTTCAGCCAACCCCTTTCTGTTATGTCAGCAACAGGAGAAAGGAGTTCATACTTTCTGTTTCTTTAATTGAGGCTTAATTTGAACTAGGTGCTAAGTACCTCTTAGCTTAGCAATACAAAAGGAACTTCAAATCTCTTTACTGTTATACCTATTTTGTCCCATTAATGGTTATATTATACCAAACTGCATTTTCAGTGATGACCAGAAAAATGATTCTTTTACAATTTACTTTGTTTCTAAATTGGAATATGATGAAAAACATGTGTTAGTATGAGATTTCCACAAGGTTCCCAGCAGGTTTCATGGTTCCTGCCTAACTTTTTATATGATGACCCAGGGTAGAATGGTGTGTGAGAGGAGGTTTCTTGTGAATTTTACTGAATGTTTCTCATGGCAATGTCCTTGAAACTGAGTTTTCTCAGTTAGCAAGAAGTAAGAATGAAAAGTGAATTACTGTCCACAGTGGACTTTATTGCATGATGGACATGGAAAAATTGAATAGGAAAGAATTACAGAAGTTTCTATTCCCATCAGGAAACAAGTGTACAAATAATAGTGTACAAATGACTCAAACGCAATAGCAAAGGTTCCCAAAGAAACTTCTTTTCACTTCCATCATTGTTTATTTTAGCGCCATCTGCTAAGTTGAAGATTAGGAGTACAAGCCAGGAAGTTTATACTAATACTTTTGTGTACCTAGATTTTCTTTCCTATGAGGACTGCACTTTATAAACGTCCATTGGTCAGTTGTCAGGAATAGAATTCTTCATGTTTGGCACTTCTTTTTTTGTGTTTACTATTCATGATTATAGACCACATGTGATTACAATTTAATTTAATTCAAGAAATATCTAAAAGGGACTAGGCAAAATTTAACAGAAGAATAATGGAATTCATTTGAGATTAAGGTTTCAATGGGCAAATATTGGCAATAGGAATAAGGAAATACATTTTTTAAGGGGAAGAGTTAGAGAAACATTAAAAAGTTCTGTACATATTGTAGAAACATAAAGCAAGCAAGTTTATGGTAGTCAAACAGATAAGTGGTCAATGGATATGAACGATTTTCAAAAGAAGAATTGTAAATGAGTAACAACCACATGAAGGAATCTTTAATTTGTTGATAATAAAAAATTCAAATTGAAAAGCAGTAATGAGATTTCACTTTATACCCAGAAAGTTGATGAATATGAAAAGATGGGAATAATCAATATTGGAGAGCTTATGGAGAAAAGTCACAGTAATAAATATTTGATGTAGCTCTGAATTGTTCCAACAATTCTGAAAAGTAATTTGGAATTAGGTGAAAAAATTGATTTTAATGTCCATGTGCTAGAAATGTGCCTCAAGCAGGTCAATGACAAAAAGAAAGATCTTATATATGCCAAAATATTCATAGCAATGTTTTTTTTTCATTTCATGCTAGCAAAAGAACTAGAAATAAAGTAGATACACATTGAATGAAGGAGGGCTAAACAAATTGTGGCATGTGAATATAAGAGAAAAATCACTATGCTTTAAGAAATGATGAATGTAATAAATACAGAGAAGAATAAAGAGACATATTACCTGATACAAAGTGTAGTAAATAGGAGCAGGAAAGTAGTACATGCAATGATTATAAAAATTCCGATAGTAAGTTTATCAGCAACAAAACAAATAAAACAGAGTGCTGTAAAATTTTAATGCTCAAAGTTGACTGCAAAGAAGAAATAGGAGAGAATACTATACCCAACTTCTTTGTATAATTGTAGGACTATGGTTTGGAGCATTGCATATAACTCCAACTTTCTTGACATGTTGATTATTTTCCTTAAGTTTTCCTCCCTTATTTTTATTCTTTGTTATAAGGGATCATTCTATGGGAAGGAAACATTTAAAAAAAGGTACATGTACAAAAAGAAAAGATATCAATAAAAATTTGTTTTTAAAAAAGTCTAGCTTAGTTGGAAGAAGGTACCTGGTGTTTGTGCTTTGTTTTTATGATGACCAATGACATCAAAGGGTGGGTCTTGACTTATACGTAAATTGGATTTAAATGAAGTTGAGTTGCACAAAGTCATCAGCTTCACTCTCTTCCAGAATCATCAAAGTCTAGTGATGAGGAAAAGGCAGAATAACTGGTGATGACCTGGAATGTAGTGGATGACCTAGGTATCTTTGATACTTGACTAAGCTGTAAGTGCTCCACAAAGTCTATTTTAGCTGCCTTCATTGCTGTTGGAACAAATTGTTCTCATCTGCCCATTCTGTAGAGTAAATTTTGAGAAAACTCTTCACATGTTTGGGGTAGACAGCCCTCTAACTCACCAAGGGGTTTGAGGCCTGTCAGTTACACTCAACCTGGATTAGCCTATCTGTCAAGATGGTTTATACTAGGGTGTGATCACCACACATGTGATAGCTTCTTGGAGCCACAGGTGAGAATTGGCTGAAGTTGGATACCAAAGGTGGATGAGTAGCCCTGAAAAGGCCTCAGCAGGCCCTCATACCAGTTCTCCCTAAACATTCCATACACCCTGAGGGTATCTGTAGAGGAGTAGCGGGACATTATTAGGTGTTAAAAAAAATTAGATTGGTGTCACTGAACATACCAAACACCTCAAGGGTACTTGTAGAGGAGTAATGGGATCCAAGCTTGTAAAAAAAAATTATATAGGTGTCACATTGTGAAGGGTCTTGAATAGACTCTTAGTTCTATAAAGGACCTCAGTGATCATCTAGTCCAATTGTACCTCAACAGAGACAATGTTTATAAAACCACTCTCTATTTATTATTTATCCCCTGCTCAAAGAACTTCAGTGATGAGAAATATTCTAATCTTTTAGATAGCTAATTCCATTTTTTAGCCTGTCTTAATTTTCAGGAAATTTAAAAAAATATGTCAAGTTGAAATTTGTCTTCCTAGAACTTTGACCTACTAATTTAATTCTTCCCTCTGGGGTCAAGAAAAAAACAAGTCTAATACCCTTTATACATCAGGTCTTCAGGTATTGGAAGCTGGCTATCATGCTTATCTTCTCATGCCCCTCTAACCAGTCTCATCCTATCATTTTTCCTCTACCACATGCTGACTATGATGTAGACTTTGCTCAGTAAGCAATGTGGAATCATTGAAAGATTTTGAGCAGGTGAGGGATATGATCAGGACTATGATTTAGGAAGATTATACTGATAGAAATGTAAAAGATAAATCAGATTGGGGGAAATTGGAATAGAGAAACTAGTCAGCCAATTGCAGTGGTTGAAGTGAGAGATAAAGAGGGTTAAGGTGAAAAGTGGTGGGAGTAAGGGTGGCAATAGTAATAGCTAAAGTTTATGTGGTGCTTCAAGATGAGAAGAGTTCTCTACATACATGATTTCATTTGTTCCTCAATGTAATCTTAAATGGTTGGCATTAGTGTTTCCGTTTTACACGTAAGGAAATTGACAAATTCACACAGACAAGTTTAGTGACTTGTCCAAGGTTACATCCATCTTCCCAAAGTACTATCTAATGATCATGCACCCATCTATGCCATGTAGCTGAACAAATATGACAAGAGTGGCAAAAATGAACTTGACAAAGCTTGGTGACTGATTGTTTAGGCAGAGGTTGAGCAAGGAACCAAAGAAAATTTTAAGATATTATTTATGCCAAAACTATTAGAAGAATATGGGTGTCATGGACAGAAAAGTAGGAAAGTCATAAGGAAGAGCTCATTTGGTTTAGAAAATGTTGATTTTGAGGCATTAATAGATATGAAGATGGGATAAATAGAAACATCTGGAATTCTGAAAACTGAACAGTACTAAAGATACGGAGTTGCCAGAGAGAATCTTGGGAAATGCTAACATTTAAGGGACAGAAAGGAGAATATTGAAAGGGATGGGAAGACTATGTTAAAGACACAAGAGGACTACCAGTATAATACAAGCTCATGGAAACAAGGGAAACAATATTTCAAGAAGTGGGATGAGAAATAATGTCAAATGTTATAGGCAATCCAAGGAGGATGATGATTGATGAAGGAAGGCCTCTTAAGTCTAATAGATTTCATGATTAGGAGGTCATTGTGATCTTAGAGACAGTAGTTATGGTAGAATGGTGGGAACAGAAGCCAAATTGCAAGGTTCAGGAGTGAGGGGATGTACAGTAGGAGCAATATCTTAGCCTTTCATCCAATCCTTCCTGCCCAGTAATGTTAGGCTAGTTTTTCCATAAATGGTATTGACATTTCTTGAGTTTTGGTTGACTTAGATGACCAAGAGATTTTTGACATTACTTCATTAACACCTGAATATAAAATAATCACAAGGCACATTAGGGGACTCTGAAGCTCAAGGTGTCCTCAGTACCTATCTTTGTTTCTTAAAGTTTAATAGTATTTTACAATTTAATAGTATTTTATTTTTTTAAGATTTTAAAAAAAGTTTAATTGTTTTTTAAAAGTGTAATGGAATTTTTGTCCCCAGTTATATGTCAAGAAAAATTTTAGCATCCATTTTTGGCCAGATTTTGAGTTCCACATTTTTTTCCTTCTCTTCCCTCCCTTCTTTTTGAAAAGGGTAGACAGTTTGATAAAGTTTATACATGTACTATCATGTAAAAATATTTCCATATTAGTCACAATTGTGAAAGAAGAAACAGATAAAAAACAAGAAAGAATAAAGTAAGTGAAAAAAACACTTTGATCTATCTTCAGAGACATTCATCAGTTCTTTTTCTGGATATGGATAGCATTTTCCTTCATGAGTCATTTGTACTTGTCTTGTGTCATTGTGTTGCTGACAAGAGCTGAGTCATTCATAACTGATCATCACACAATGTTCCTGATATTGTGTACAATGTTTTCCTGTCCTGCTCATTTCACTTTGCATCACTTCATACAAGTCTTTCCAGGATTTTCGGAAATTTGTCTGTTGGTCATTTCCTTATTGCACAATAGTATTCTATTACATTCATATACCACAACTTGTTCAGTCATTCCCCAATTGAGCATCCCCTCAATTTCCAATATTTTGCCACCATGAAAAGGGCTGCTATATATATTTTTGTATATATGGAGCCTTTTCCCTTTTTTATGATCTATTTGGGATACAGACCTAGTAGTAGTACTTATCTTTGTTGAAACCCTTCTCCTGCTATGTCTAAATAAATCTCTTTTTGATAATTGTTGAGTAACCTACAAGTGTCTCATTCCATTACAATATTGAACCTCAATCAAGAGACTTGTCTGAGTCAGAGAATAGGGTAGAAAGAAAATAAGTGTAGATCATTCTTTTAAGAGGAACAGGGAGCTATAAGCTGTGAACTAATGTAATAGCAGAGCCAAAGGAAGCTTATTATTATTATAATTTAATATAATAAGGGTGTTGATACCGCATGGGACATGAGCTTCATTATATTATCCTGGGAGATGTACATATTTGTGAAAGCAGATAATCCTTTATATACATACATATATATATATATAGCAGCTAATCCCCCATAAAAATAGCTCTTTGGTGTACTAAATAATTTTTAAGGGAGAAGCTAGGTGGTGCAGTGAATAGACCACTGGTCTGGAGTCAGGAGGACATGAGTTCAAATGTGGTCTCATACCCTTAACACTTACTAGCTGTGTGACCTTGGGAAAGTCACTTAACCCCAATTGCCCTGCCTTTATCCCTCCAAATTAGAGTTCAAAGTGGTCTGGCGACCAAAAAATTTGAGAACCACTGAGAGACGATAATTGACAGATTGAGATTCCCAAGAAATCTAGGAAGATTAGTAGGAGGAAGATAGTAGGAGGATTAAGGAAGGGCTTTGACTTGGCAAGAAGGTAAGAAACAGAAACAAAAGAAGATACAAATATAGATATTTACGATAATTCATTAACTCATTCAACAAATATTTATTGAACACTACTTTTAAGGTGCTAGGAAATGGAAAAAGGGAATAAAGATACATACGTCGTAGACCTGGCTACCCAGAACTTAAAATATAGTAGGGGGATTAAAACAGGCACACAAACAAATATAATACTATTGAAGAAAAATATTATGACTATAATCTGAATTTTAGATAGAAAATATGACAGAATTTTTTAAAATTTAATTTAACATTATTCTGAATTCAAGCCTTTCCAGTTTAGAGAAATATCCTCCAGTGCCCTTGAGCATATCTCTACCTCAAGAGATTTTGAAATAATATTTAAAGGAAGGTCGAACAAAGAAAAAGTCACATATGTTAAAATACAGTTTTGGCTTAATATTCTAGAATAATAGTTGTTATTTACTTAATCATCTCTAGTATGGAAAGGGTCTTCTCCTTGTGATCAATATCTTAATCTCTTCTGAATGGGGAAGGATGAATCAGAGTACTATTACTTCTGAGGAATGGAGAAATAGACTTTTTTTTCAGTTTCTACCTTAGCCTTTGGCCTTGACTTCTAATACATTTTCCTAGAAAGAAAGTTCTGGGAAGGGTTTTATGCTGAAGAAAATATTATTCCTTATTTTTTTTCAGTTGACCTAAAAAAGAGGGTTACAATATGCTTCCCCAATACAAAGCCAAATGTGGTAAAAGTGTTATGAGAGTTCAGAGGTAAGTAAGAAATCATATTACTGTGATCTCAGTAAGACTGAAAATGAAGTTACTTGCTGAAAGTTAGGAGAATAGCATTGGTTTTAGGTCATAAGTGGAAGAGAGCTTCAACAATATGTGTGGGGAATTTTATAGAGAGTCACTAAGAATGAGTGATAGTCAGAGGCCAGCTTTTCTTACTATAGAACTCTGCGGTTTGTATGTGATAGTTGGCCTCAGGCAAGATTCTTAACTTCTCTGGGCATCAGTTTCTTCAGTTTTAAAATGATGGAATTGGACTAAATGACTTCTAAACGCTTCTCCCAGTCTAGATCTCCATATGACCCTATGATCTTATTTAGATGACATTAGTGAATTGAAGTCCTTTCATTAATGTATCATTTTAAAAGATCTAAGTCTGTGTTTCCAGCACAACCTGATTCTCATAGAGCTTTGGATGCTTGATGTATTGGTAAATGTCAAAGGTGCGGGCTAAGGAAATGTGCTTTTATTTAAGGAATGTGTGTGATGGATGGCTAAGACAATATTAACTGAAATGACACTTCAGTCTTTTCTATCACTTCCTTGGGCTTCCTGTTTTGTCTTTCCCCTTTCTGCCTCTTTTTCTTTACTTCTTTTCTTCTATAATTTTTTCCCCACTGAAAACTTCTCCTTGATGTGCTTATCTTTTTTTTCTGTAGTCTATGGACTTACTTTTTTTGTTTTCCTGCATTTCTTATCATCCTCTTGTTTTCTTCTTTTTTGTAGATGCTCAAGGATAAATGCAGAAGGGCAAAACCATTAAGACAGAAATAGAAAGTGAAAATATTTTTCAAAGACCCTTGCAAAAGAAATTTTTCTGAATTTTAGAACTGGGGGCTCCTTGAGGTTATACAATACCCTATAATACACTGTGTATAATGTCAGGTGTGTTCTAGATACTTAAGAAAGATTTTTTTGTAGTGAAATAAGCAAAATAAATCAACCCTCAAAAAACTATGAAATGTCTGTGACATTTTTAAAGATTATGAAGGCCAATATGTAACCTGTTTAAAATAATCAAACGATTACATCTGTATAGTGTCTGTTTTTTGGTGATCTGATCCCAGCCCTGTCTGTACCTTCCTGAAGTGGTTAAAGAAAGTTGTTTTTGGAAAGAAGCATGTGGTGTCTTCACTGAAGCTGCTAGTGTGTCTTTCAGGCAGGGTTCCCAGACTCAGACCGGCATGAAAGATAAATTTACATATTTAACCCAGAAGTGATCCAGCTACCACTCTAAAGTTTCTTTGAAAATAAGTAGTGAGTCAGGCAGTGAATAATTTCTTTCTCCTCTCTCAGGCTTGTAGGTAAGAACACCACAAATTAACGGTTTGTTCTCTGTTCCCTTCCTCATCTGTTCCTTAGTTGCTACCCTCCCTGCCCTCTCCTTTAAAATGTCTGTCTTTCTATTTTGCCTTTGGAACCTAAGGACATAGGATGTGAATGTCTCTTCTTGAAAATGAAAAGACTTTCATAAGCAAAGCTAGTAGTCAGTAATACAAGTAATTGTTGGCTCGTGATAGGAACTAAAATGGTCTACAAAACATCCTGTTATTTTAGTCAAGGGTGGGTCTCCCTTTAGAAATCAGTCTGAAAATAAAAGTCCTTGGATTCATTGAAACAACTGATTATTTTGAAGAAAAAAAAAAGACAAAAGTTTTAATTAAATCAACATTTGAAATTTTCTCCACTCCCTTCCAGCAAACTGCAACTTACAACCTATGTGATATCAGGCCAGTGATTGCATCTCCAAAGACTAAGAATCAGATGATGATTGATTTGTAGCCAACAGAACCTCAGAAATCTAGTCCAGCTCTCTCATTTTACATCGAGGAAACTGAGACTCAAGGGAGGGTAACTGACTTGCTCAAGATTGGACAAGTAATAAATGGGAGATCTGGGTTTAAACCAAATTCTTGGACACAAGAGATAGTACTTTGTTGATTCTCAAGGTCCCTTTTAGGTCTAAATCTCATGGCTCTGTGAAATAGTGATTTCTTCTTTTGAAGGTAAATGTACCAAACTGATATAGTTAACCTTTATCTGATCCCTTAAAATTTTGCTTCTGTGCTGAGAGTCCTGTCATTGTAATGACATAAGATTCATCATGAGTTGTTTTTTTTTTTTTGCCTCAAGTAATGTGTTATTAGAGAAGTCAGTTCCACTCTGTCATCTGTCCAGAATTTAAGGGAAACTGTCTAATTAGTCAGGTTCACATGTTTTTTTAATTCAGTTTTTTTGGGGTACACAAAGTTAAGAGGTTTCAGTATTATAATTTTCATTTCATAGCAAAGGTTAACCACTCACTGATGTGGATTGAATTCTTGAAAGGCACATACCTTGTTTATAGTGAGGCTCCAGAATTGGGAGTAAACCTGTTCAATTCACCCCAATTTAATTCAATATTTGCATTAAAAATTATTTTGTTTTATATTGTCTTCATTGCTGAATTTGCCTGTCTTCCATTTAACGAGCCATTCTTCATCCCATGAATTTTTAAAAAGAGAGGAAAAAGTAGTTCATTATAACTAAATAGCACATCACCTGAGTCCAGGGTTGACTCCAAGTAAAGATTTTCTTCTGTCTTCTACATTCCTTTTCATTTCATCCCACCTATACTTCAGCTTCCTCCATCCCCACTCCCAGGTCCCTATCGTTAATACCTATTCATGGTCCCAATAGTACTTTATGCTGCCAGTCTTTTTAGGTCACAAATAGCAACTTTTCCATTTTCCTAGGGCTCTGCTCTCTCCAGGAGAATTTATAAAATTCACATGGAATCTAAAGTGAGAAGGGCCTTGTAGCATTGGTGTGGTGTCAGGGATTTGTTAAAATTTCCTCCTCAACATTTTTCCACCTTAGTAATAACTTGATTTTAGAGCTAATTTCCATTTCAATGTGAACAAGTACTCACACCCAGCCCTTGTATTTTTTGTTCTCTTCTATAAAAGAGAAGAAAAGTCTTGAGCAAGGGCAACCAAAAGACAAACAGAATTTATCTGTCTCAGACGCCTAAGACCAATGACAGTCCCCATATGTGGAGGGTAACAAACTGCCTTTAAGACCGATAGCTGACTCTGAACCCAATATAACTATAAGTTTTTCTGAATAATATAAAAAGCTGTGATAAATGTTTTACTTTCCATATAGAGTTTACCCTTCTCTATGGATCAACCAGTACTTCTCTATGCCAGGGCTTTCAATAATGGAAAAAAATAAAACTTTTTATGACCAGTGCACTACCTTGTGAGCAGAGGATTTTATTTCCAGAGCAGACCTTTAGAAAATACTTGGTATATTCAATAAGGTATGAAAATGAATGAAAATGGTTTGTTATGACTTCTCAAAGATAACCTTTGTATTTGGAGCCTGGAATCTTCTGAGGTTATGCTGCCTTAACTCAAAAGTGATTTACAATGGTGAAAGTTTAAGGCCTTTCTCTCAGCCAGTGGGAGAGCATTTGAAATCCTTTAAATTCTACCACATAGACAGTTATTTGTTATACTTGTTCTTTTTTCTGATCCCTTCCTTAATTAAGATACATATGCTTTGATTTCTGATATACACACACACATATGTTATGAGAGAGTGAGAGATGAAACAGACAGACAGATAGAGAGAATGAGAGAAAGAGAGAATATGAAAACATCCCATGAGTTCCTTTAGGAACCCTTTTAGATTATTTCACAGAGAAGCCAAGTGAGAAATTGAACTATTACATTTAAATTATCCAGAGCTGTCTCTCCTTTCCTCTCTGCAACTTAACAGAAGTCAATAAATATTTATTAAATACTTGTGATGTGTCAGGCAATAGGCAATAGAGATTCAAAGAACAGCAAAAAAAAAAAAATCCCTGCTTTCAAAGAGCAAAATGTAATGAGATGGCGCACAGATGACTACGTACAAACAAGATACATACAGCATAAACTGACCCTAATCTTATAGGAAAGACACTAAGGGTGAGGTGGACAGGGAAATACTTCTTACCGAAGGTGATATTTTAGTTGGGATCTGAAGGAAGCCAAGAGGTTGAGATGATGAGGGAGGAAATTTGAGGTGTAAGAGACAGTGAAAATTCCTGGACTTGGCAAATGAAATATCTTGTGTGAGGAACAGAAAGAAGGTCAGTGTCACTGGATTGTAGCATGTGTAGACTGGAGTTAAGGTATTATAATGGTAATGGGATTTGAAGATCTTCCTTGTATTGGCAAGCTAACAGGTACTTAGCACTTAGTTTCAAGTTCATAATTCTGTCAAGTATTAAGACCCAGAACTTGTGAATCCCACAGTGGGATGAACTTGCTGATGTAATAGGAAAGGGTGGGGCAGGGAGGAGCTAATACAATATTTAAGGAGAGGCCCAGGCTGGAGACAGAAGAGATTTTGGGAACAGAACTTGTGGTGGCAGAACTTATTCTGAGAGCCAGCCAGAACTTCTGCTAAGAACTGCTGGGAGCTAGAACTTCTGGGAGCAAGCATCTAGAAGATGAATAGCTTCTATGAATGAGGAGAGGAGGATCTTTGCCTGAGGGAACCTGTTTTGTTGTGAAGGCTTGGGAATGTGGGTGTTCACTGCATTAACTATGTGTACCAACTTCGTGGTTACTGTAATGACTTTGGCTTTCTGGTTCTAGGACTCAGCTTTCTGGTATTTGAAGAAATGCTTTGGCTCTGTCCTCCATGTGGAGAGCCTGTTACATTTTGTGATTCACAACTACACCAACATCTTTATAGTCACCGTAGGTGCTATAAATATTGCATTGGTGTTATAGGTATAAAGAAGACTGGAAAGGTAGAAAGGGTGTAGGTTATGTAGAGCTTTAAAAGTCAAACAGAGGTTGTTATATTTGACCCTGGGGGCAATAGGGAGCCACTGGCATTAATTTAATAGTTATACTTGTGTTTATTGGAAGATGGACTGAAGTGGAGAGAGAATTGAGAAGGAAATCAACTAGAAAGCTATGTATGACAATAGTCCATGCATGAGGTGATGGGGTCTTGCATGAGAGTGATAGGAGTGCAGAAAAAGACAAAGGAGCACATACATGAAGAAGGAGAATCAATCAGCAAGACTTGATAACTGAATGGATATGTGAGGTGAGAGAGAACGAGGAATGGAGGATGACACCTGGGTTGTAAGCCTGGGTGACTGGGAAGACTGTGGTATCTTTGACAGTAATAAGGAAGATAGGAACAGGGGAGAGTTTTTTGGGGAAAGGTTGTTAATTCACTTTGGGACATTTTAAGTTTAATATGTCAATACGATCCCTAACTCAAGATGTTTAATAGGTGGTCGGGTGTGTGAGTCTGGAGGTCGGGTGAGAGGTGAGGTATGTATGGTAGAGATGATAACTGAACTGATGGGATCTGATGAGATCGCCAAGCCAAATAGCATAGACAAGGGAAGAGCGCCCAAGTCTGCAGGCACAGTCTTCTCTTGCTTCATTCAACAAGGAAGACTAAATCTCCATTCTTGCTTTATTTCTATTTTGTCACTGGGGGGGGTAGTATAGTATTTATTAATAATTACAATACTAGCTAGCATTTCTATAGTACCTCCCATGTACCAGCCACCGTGCTAAGTGCTTTGCAAATATTATTTCATTTGTTTCTCATAACAATCTTGGGAGGCAGGTGCTATTATCGTTCCCATTTTATAATTGATCAAACTGAGGCAAACAGAGGTTAAGTGACTTGCCCAAAGTCATACAGCTAGTAAGAGTCTGAGGCTAGATTTAAACTCAAGTCTTCCTGACTCCAGGCCTAGTGTTCTATCCATTGTGCTACTTAGCTACCTAAGCATTCCATAAATCCCTTTAGCATCCTTATTAAGTACTTTCACAAAAAGTTAAGACTGAGATATTAACTTTATGGTTTTCACTTGATTCAATTGAAAATCATTAAGCCTCTGTCTTAAAGTAAAGAATTTTCTTAGAGATAAGTAATGCAAAGATTAAAATGCTATGGACTATATTTTCAATAATTTTATAATCTACTGAAATATAGCAAGAGAGATTAATATGCAAATAATTATGAACAGAGGAAAACATGATAAAAGCCATGGAGAGGTTAACAAAAATACTATGAGCAATATGGAGAAATTGTTTTTAACAAGTGAAGAAGAGAGGGCACAAAGAAAGGATTTGTGGAAGATGAGGAGTCAGAGATGGATCATGAAGAAAGGGAAGGGGGGACTTCGATAAACAGAGATAGTGGTAGGACAAGATTTTGAGTTACAAATTTTCTCCCTGTCTCTCCCCTGGAAGGAGACTTCTTTCCAGATTGAGAGGTAGCATGGAGTGCTAGAAAGAATGTTAGATACATATAAGCTGGATTCACATCCCGGCAGGCTTAGGTGTGTGTATGTATAAATATATAATCTATCTACACACACACACACACACACACAATGAGAAGGTTGGTTTATATGGTTTCTCATGTTTCTTCTATCTTTAATCTCTGGTCATTTGATCCAATGGGATGAGCAGATGGTGAGAAGATGGAAAAGGGTGGGTTTAGAATAAGGGATGTGAAGTAGTCCCATTTGGCTAGAATTTAGACTATGTGAAAGAGAAAGAAGAGAGAAAATGTACCATGAAGTAAGCAGGACAAGAAGGATGGAGCCACATAGTGAACAAGGGCTGAGGTATGCTGAGATCCTTTCTCTGCTATTCCAATATAACCTCACTGAACCGGATTAACCTAGATATTGAACTAGATGACCTATAAGGTCCCTTTCTGCTCTAGATTTTTGATTTTGGAATTTTATAAATTACAGAATCAGTTGTATTTACTTTGTAGGCAATGGGAAACTACTGACAATTTATGAGGAAAAGAGTGACATGAATAGAACGTTATATTAGAAAGATTTCTTGGGCACCATTGGTGAGCATGGGTTGGGGAGAGATTAGAGTGGCGGCAAGAAGATCAGTTAAAAGGCAATTTACAGTAGTCTGGGTGAGAAGACATGAGCTCCTAAGTTGTGTTAGTTGCAATGAAAGAGGAGGCAGATGTAATAAATTTTAAGGAGGTATACTCAATAGGACATGGAAACTAAGCAAACATAGAGCTAAGAGAGAGGAAAGGTCACTCCAAGGTTCTGAACCTTGAGGACTGTGACACTATGAACAAAACTAGAGAAATTTGGAAGGAAAAGTAGGTTAGGTTTAGAACACAAGATGAAGATGGACATTTTGGACAAGTTTGAGTTTGAGGTGGAGATATCTAATATGCAGTCAAGCCATTTATAAGTTATTTGTAGAAGAAAAGAGTTTTTGAATCCTAAATTTCAAGAACTTTTAACATGGCGTGTTTATATTTGAAAGAAAAAGATGGGGAAAAAAGGTTTAAATAGAATAGAAAACATACAACAGGATGACTCCAGAGTACTTTTCTACCTCCTTTATCATTTAAAAGATATTTGCTCAAATACCCTGCAGTCAGTTCAAGTCAAGGAGAATAATAAAGTTCCCAATTAAATTTAAAGACTGGAAATTGTCATAGAAGATTTCTCTATGTAGTTGTAGCAGAAGTCTGGGGCATAATAGACAAAACAACTCAGTCCTAAAACTATGAAGAGTCTCCTGAAGTTTTATAGTCCGTCAAAGCCCTTAAAACACAATTTATGTCCTTGTTAAAGTAGTCAGATGAGTTTGTCCAGGCTGATTTTATTTCCTATGTTGTATGCCAGACCTGTTTATTCATGCCAGCAAAGACCTTATTGGTTGTTGGTATAAATGTGAATATGCTGTATATTTTGAAGAATTAGAAAAGAACCATAGGACTGGATAATTAAATTCCATTCAATACAAGCATTTTTAAAATGCCATTATGTGCCAGGTATTAGACTAGGCACTGGGGATTCAAAGGCAAAAGAGAGGCAGTTCCTGTGCTCAAGGAGTTCACATTCTATTGGAAGAAGAGAGAAGTTCCAGTTTTCAAAACAAGAAAAGAATGGGATTAGTACACAATAGGCCATGGAACTAGAATTTTATTTCTGGCAAAATTCTAAGATGTATTATTAAAGCTATAGTTAGTAAACACCTAGGAGAGGAAGTAGTCCAAAAATCACTGTGCAGAATAGATAACACCAAAACATTATCATGTATTTTGACAGATTCACTAGACTTGTAGGTCAGGAAATAACTGTAGATATAGTTTGTCTAGATTCTAGGATAATATTTGACATAACATCTTATTCTGGGGAAAAGATGGAAATATGTGGAGCTGGCAAAACTGTAGTTTAACTGATATAGAAAGGGCTGAGATTTTAAAAATCTCATTAAAAAAAAGAAATGAGAGCCAGTTAGGTGGTGCAGTGAACAGAGCACTAGCACTGGAGTCAGGAGGACCTGAGTTCAAATCTGGCCTCAGACATGTAACACAAAAAACTAGCCATGTGACCTTGGGCAAGTCACTTAACCACTTAATTGCCTTGCCTTCTCTCCAAAAAAAAAAAAAAGAAAAAAAAAGAAATGGCAGAATGCCTAGACCAAAGATCACATCAGTGCTTTGATATCAGTTTGGAAGTCAGCAATGGAGTACTGGAAGATCTGTACTTCTTCCTTCACTGGTCATTATTTTCCTGAGTTACTTGGATAAAGACACTGATGACAAGGTTTAAGGAATTTTAGATAATACAAAGCTAAGAGGGATAGTTTGTATGCTGGATGATGGAGTGAGTATCTAAAAAGGTCTTTACAGATTAGAAAACTGGGATGAATCCAGTGAGGTATAATTTAATAGGGATCACATACTTAGGTTAAAAAAGTTAATCCCACAAGTGCAAGTTGGTGGGGATAGCTATAAAGTATTTATACAAAAAATATCTGTGGATTTTAATGGTCTGTAAGCCCACTATTGGTGTGAAAATGTGATATATCAGCAAAAAATGTGATTTTGGTCTTCAATTAGAGGGATAGTTTCCAGGAATAATGATTTAATGGTCCTATTATGCTATGCCATATTTAAACCATATATTAAGTATTACATGAGCATCATATTAAGGTCTATATAATATTAGAATGGGTAATATATTAAGGTCTATTTAGTATTATATACTGTATTAAATATAGTATTATATAATCTACTTATGTGACTCAGTTTTAGAATAAAAATCTTACTCCTTAATCCTTACTAATATAATGGGTAGGTGCCTTTATGGTAGCAAAGTTTGACTAAGCACTGATTCCTTTACTTTTCCTTTCTGCACAAATTTATAAAAAAAAAAATTAATTCTTTCTGGTCACACGTAAAAAAAATTTTTTTTAAAATTTGTTTTCTTGTTTACATCATTCATTTTCATGACATTTTTGAATTACAAATTTTCTCCCCATCTTTCTCCTGCCCCAGCCCTAAAACAGCAATCCCACTGTAAAGCCCCTCCCCTGCTCTGCTTTCTTACTTTCTGGTAGGGCAGGGAGGGTCTCCCTATCCCAGCCCCTGTATATCTTAATTCCTAGTTGCAGGTATTACAGAACTTTAAATTCTAGATTCTTTCAATTCCTCCCTTGTCCCCCATCCCGACTGGAAGGATCTGGTCACACTTTTGTCTTCTCACTGAGAACTTCCCCCCTCCCTCCTTCTCAGATAAAACAGAAATTTTGTCTAAGGTGAATAGCCCCATTGGCTATCACAGTGTTGTCTTTCTAGTCCAGGGTTAAAATGGCCCTGCAGTCCATGTGATTCATTTTCTCTACTTTTCTCAAGCTTATATAAGGCAAAAAAGTTATTACTAATATTGTAATCCTAAAATTCTTTTACCTATAGCTTTCTGATCCCCAACTTAGGAAATTCATACTGTTTGGATAGATATTTACATTTCTGATCTATTTAAAGTCTTTATATTTCTAGCTAGGTTCCTCCATTTACTTTTACATAACATGGGGTAAATACATAGTCATAATGTCATCCATATTAGTCATTACTAATCATAGATTTTATATAAAGAAAAAACACTTTAGAAGATTACAGCTAAATTTGAAGTTTATAGATAGAATTGAAGAATGGAAAAAAACAAACAGAAGCAAACTGTCTATTATTTGAAGGCAGAGATAAAATAGAGAAGAAAGGAAGAACTGAAGCATGTCACCAGTTTCAGCAGTCTCAGTTTGGCCACAAATCTTGGCAGGGCGGGGAGTTGTAATGGTAATGGGATTTGACGGTCTTCAATGCCTCTTGTATTGGCAAGTAGACAGGTACTTAGCACTTAGTTTCAAGTTCATAATTGCTTTAAGTATTAAGACCCAGAACATGCAAATCCCACAGTGGGATGAACTTGCTGACTTAATATAGTCAGAAAGGGGTGGGGCAGGGAGGAGCTAATACCATATATAAGGAGAGGCCCAAGTTAGAGAGGGAAGAGATTTGGAGAATAGAACTTGTGGTGGCAGAACTTTTTCTGGGAGTCACCCAGAACTTCTTCTGAGAACTCCCAAGAGCCAGCCCCATGAGTGAGGAGAGGAGGATCCTTGCTTGAAGGAATTTGTTTTGTTGTGAAGGCTTGGAAATGAGGGTGTTCACTGCATTAACTATGTGTACCAACTTCATGGTTACTGTAATGACTTTGACTTTCTGATTCTGAGACTCAGTTTTCTGATATTTGAATAAATGCTTTCGTTCTGTCCTTCATGTGGAGAGCCTGTTACATTTTGTGATTCATAACTACACCAGCATATTCATAGCCATCGTGGGCATTGTGAATATTGTGTTGGTGTTACAGGAGGAGTAGAAGATCCATTTTCATATAGTCACTCCACATTCAGAGCCTCCTGCCATTGGACTGTCACTCTCAAAATTCCATCTCCTATCTCCCAGTGTACTGCTTTTCTTTAGGAGAAGTTACTGATTATTCTTTTCCAGACTACTCCTTTTAAAAAATTCTAGGTACAATAATTGTCTAATATTCAACTCCCCCACCCCAACAAAGGTGTCTGTCTGTCTCTCTCCTTGACATACCAAAATTCAGTCATGTCTCATATATATGTCATTGCCCATTGGTCAGTCAGTCGAAATACCCAGTTGCACTAAATATAAGAATTGATCATTTAAAAATATCATTTTGAGGGTATAGTTAACTTTGAAGTTATTTCTTGGGCATCATTTTGATCATAAGAAGATATTTGATCTCATTTCTGTGATCTACCTGGTTTGCTTCTTGTTTGCTTCTATATTATTGTGTATCTAATCTGTTCCACTCATCAGTCTTTTCTCTTTCTCACCCAGGACTAAGTAATTTTGAGTATAGCTTTGTAGTGTAGTTTGGATCTGGTACTGTCAAGTCCTGTTCTTTCTCTTTTTTTCATCAACTCCCTTGACCTTTTGATCTTCTGCATGAATCTTGTTATTTTTTTCCCCCCCTAACTCTCTGAAGTAGTCCTTTGGTAGTTTGATTGGTGTGCCACTGGATAAATAAATTAATTGAGGTAATAGTTTCATTTTTATGATATTGGCTTGTCTGAACAATGAACAATTCATAGTTTTCCAATTATTTAGATCTGTCTTGATTTGTGTGAAGAGTGTGTTGTTCTTCTTTTAGTATAGTTCCTGTATTTGTTCTAGCAGGTAGATTCCCAAGTATTTTATACTGTCCATAGTTATTTTAAATGGAATTTCTCTTTCTAATTTTTGCTGAATTTTGTTGACCATATAGAGAAAAACTGATTTCTGTGGGTTTATTTTACATTCTGAAACTTTACTGGAGTTCTTAACTGTTTTGATTAGGATTTTAGTTGACTCTCTAGGGTTCTCTAAGTAAACCATCATCATTTGCAAAGAAGGGATAATATTGTTTCCTCTTTGTCTTTTCTTATGCCTTCAATATCCTTTTCTTGTCTTATTGTCTAGTTGCTTTTTTACTAAGACTTATACAGCAAGGGTGTACCTGCATCTTTCTGAATTTGTCTCTATCACTCTTTGTCCTTTTCACAATTTAGCTTATATGATTCCATTCTTCTTATGTATTGTCAAATGAGTAGTATAAATACTTCAATATTCATCCTCTCTTTATTTCTATTTTATTAGCATAGAAAAGGGACATTATCTTTTTTTATAGGCAAAAGGCTTTAAAAATAGAGGTACACTCGGCGATACCTTGCCTTTTTAATATTTTACTATGTCTTGCTTTCTTTTATGATTCCCAGTTCCCATTTTCCAGGCCCTGCAAAACATGACTATTTAAAACTAACCCCTGGGATAAAGAATGGTGTATTTCTGCATAGGCATAATACAAGCATTCTGGGGATTTGGGCTCAGCCTTACTGTCAAGAAGGCAGTAAAATAAATTACCCCCACCAAGGCCCACTCCAAGTTCTTAGCAAACAGATTACAATTGCTTGTGGAAGGCAGGCTTGCTGCTGATGAGCTGGTATGCCAGACTGCATCAGACTGAAACTGTTTCAACACAGAGTAACCAGGTGGAAGAGATGCTGAACTTTCCATTTAGACTGGGCCACATACCCTCTTTGGAGCTGTCCTAATGCAATGGAACTTGGAGCAGACTTCCTACTATTGTGTTCATTACAGCCAGTTCCTAGAGGATAATTAATGATGTAGTCACATCAGGTTTCACTGCTGCTGTTGGGTGGTCCAGGACTCAGTGAATCACTTTGTGGTGGACAGAAACTAAAAAATAAATGGAGACTGGAGGAGGAGCCAGAATACAATGGAAAGAATGCTAGCCTTGGTGTCAGAGGACCCGAATTTGATTCTTGCCTCTTATATTTACTACTTGTGTGACCTTGGACTCAGGTGACTTATTTAACCTGCCAGGGGCTGCTTCTACATCTGCAAAATGAAGGAATTTGGACTAGATTGCTATGAAGTCCTGCCTACCTCTACAGCTATGATTTTGTTGATCATAAAATTAGCAAACAAATTCTATAGCTAGTTCTTAATGACCTCCCCAATGGAGAAGGAATAGTATTATCCTTTCACATTTTCATAGATGTCACAAACCATTCCTGTTTTGATAACTTAGTTCCTATTCCTAAGCTGTCTCTGATGATTATTTATACATGATTTCACAAAACTGTGTGTGGATGGGGGGGAGGAGAGGACAGACTCATTGGACTTGTTCTATGTTGTGTATTCTCTTAGGATAGTGCTAAATGCTATATAATCCTATGAAAACCCCCAATTTCAAATTTTGGTTCAAATTCATATGTAATATCATGTACTAGATATGTATTTACCTTTTTTTAAAACAATATATAGGTGCCAAAGAGAGAGAAAGGGGAGAAGAATTTTTTTCTTAAATAGATGTTTTAGGAAAGTATCAGTAAATCCAGATAGATTTCATGATTTTAGTTAGTACTTCCAAAAATTCAGTGTATTAATGATGCCAATTGAACTCCACCAATGGAGTTCTTCTGCAGTTATTATCCATGTCTATCCACAAATCCAACATAGTCTTACTAGAGTTTTGATGGATTGAGAGTTGGAAGGGACCATAAAAGCCACAGTCCCACCTCCTCATTTTAGAGATGAGGAAATTGAGATCCAGAGAGGGTAAGTCACTTGCCCAAGGTCACACAAGCATTAAATGACAGAATATGAACGTGAGGCTTTTGGCTCCAAAGTCAGTGCTTTTGCCACCTTTCTGTGTTTCCTTGTTTGAAAAATGGGGATCATAATAGTACCTATTTCATGGGGTTGATGTGAGGATTAAGCTTTGTCAGACTTAAAACAATTGTAGAAAACATTGTATAAAAACATGGTATTGGTGATGATGATGATGATGATAATGAAAGGAAAAATCATTCAAAAGATCATGTACACCTTATATATGTACATTTTTTTGGGTGGGAAACAGATGCTGGAGGGTTTAGAGAAGGAATAGTTACTATGTAATGACCTAGTATTTTGGAGCAAGAATCTCAGAGGCCTTGGAAACTACTGAGAATGAAATTATGATGGCATGAATAAAATTTTATTCTGGAAAGGAAAAGTCCAGAAACTGAGGCAATGGATATAACTGCCAGAGAAGTCATGGATGAATGAAGATTTTCAAAAGTCATGTACAGAAGAAAGCAAACAACTGAAAATGAATAGGAAGTAATAACAGGTTGTCTAAGAAGAATGTTGGGGGAGATGGAAGTTCAAAATGAATTGAGGTTGACAATGAATGCTAAGAACATTGAAAATGAAATTTTAAAAAACTATGTTGGGGACAACAAAAAGGTGGAAGAGGGGATTGGATCATTGCTTGGGACTGAATACAATGAGAATAAAAGATGACACTGAATAGATTTAAACTACTTAATTCTTGTTTGGTTTCTTTTATTTAAGGAGGGTAACCTATGGATTAGACAGGGTAGAACAAAACCAGCCGGGGTTAGAATCTAAAGACACATCAAGAATCAGTCAGGTAGCTGCCCTCAATCATGAGGCACAGAAAAAATGCATCTTAGACCATCCAGTGGTCTTCAAATTTTTTGATAACATATTCCATCACCGAAAATCTTTTGAGCATGTACTTCCCCTCCCTCCCTCCTCCTTCCCTCCCTTCCCTTCTCTCTCTCTCTCTCTCTCTCTCCCCTTCTTCCCTCTCATCTATCTATCTAGTCACACATACATACACGTGTATATATTTCTAGATATTTGATATTTTTGTTATGACATCATTCATTTTCTTTTTAAAATTTATTATTTATTTTTAACCTTTAAAAAACTGAGTTCCAAATTTCTTCCCTTTCTCTTATCCCTTCTATATCTAGTGAAAAGTCAAGCAATATGTCAATTATATGTATGAAATCAGGCAAAACATTTTGATGTTAACTATATTGTGCCAAAAAAATTAAAGAAAAATAAAGTGAGAAAGCTATACTTCAATTTGCACTTAGAGTTCATCAATTCTTTCTCTGGATGTAGATAGCATTTTTTTTTATCATGAGTCCTTTGGAATTTTCTTGGATCATTATACTGATCAGAGTAGGTAAGTCTTTCACAATTGATCATAATTATGACAGTGTTGTTACTGTGTACAATGATCTCCTGGTTCTGCTCATTTCACTTTGCATCAGTTAATATTGGGTTTCTCATGTATTTCTGAAACCCTTCCCCTCATAATTTCTTAAAATACAATAGTTCTCCATAATGCCACAACTTGTTTGACCATTCTCCAGTTGATGAGCATCCCCTCAATTTCCAATTCTTTGCCAGCACAAAAAGAACTGCTATGAATATATTTGTACAAATAAGTGCTTTTCCTTTTTTTTTTGATCTTTTGATACACACCTAGTACATACAATTGTATAATCCTTTAAGCCTAGCTCCAAATTGTTCTCCAGAATGTTTGGACCAGTTCATTACTCCACTAGCAGTTCATCAGTGTTTCTATTGTCCTTCATCCTTCCCAGTATTTGTCGTTTCTGATAGATATGAGGATTAGTTGTTTTAACATTTCTCTAATCAATAGCAATTTAGAACATTTATACATGTCTTTGATGTAGTCTGAAAATTGCCTGTTGACATCTCTGGACAATTTATCAATTGGGGAATGACTCTTTTTTCATAAATTTGATTCAGTTACCTACATTTTTGAGAAAAGAGACTTTTTATCCAAGAAATTTATTGTAAAAAATTTTAAGATTACTTTATTGTCTATGGTACCTTTTATCAAAATGTAGTTTTTCTGATTCTCTCTCATTGTTGCAGTTTTTGCTTTGTCTGAAGTAATGACAAAGAATTTTGGTACCACTACAATAATACTAATACTATTATTAATAATAACATATATGGCACTTAATATGTGCTAAGCAGTGTGCTTTATAAATATTATCTCATTTCATCTTCACAATAACCCTGAGAGCTATCATGCCCATTTTACCAATAGAAAAAAATTGAGGCAAGCAGAAGTTAAGTGATTTAATAAGGAAGACACTGCTATTTGACACTGCTGTTGTCAAATTTGTACTCAGGACTTCCTGGTTCCAGGCCTGATAGTACTTTTAATTTCAGTCTTAACACTATAGATTCCACTCCATCTCCTTATTTTAACTCTTTGTGTGTTCTTCTCCACCCTGGAGCTGCAATCAGAGTCCCTACACCCTTGAGATCAATCACAAGCACACCTCTCCATCCTGGAGCTGAGATGCAGAACTGTGGATGGACAATTGAATTGCCAATCAGTACCAGCTGTAGCCAGGGCCAGCAAGGGGGATTCTCTGTAATCTCTTTCTGACCAGTTGTCTGACCCTCTCATTACTTCTGGGCTGAGAGCTCCCAAAGCTGCTATTGCTGCTGTTGCTGCAGCTGTCAAGGCTGCCTCTGAGGCCCACACTGGGTGCTTTAGTGATGTGCACTTTGGGCTAGCTCCCACTTTGGGAGAGACATTTCCTTTTGACTTCTCAAGTTACTTCTCCAAGACTGGAAAAAATATCACCCTGATCTTTTATTGACTCTGCTACTCCAAAATTTGATTTGGCATGTTATTTTAAGTTATTTGGAAGAGGATATTGGGAGAGTTTGCCTATATTTGGGAAATTGGGAGGGGTTGCTGCCTCTAATCTGCCATCTTGACTCTGCTCTCCCATATTTACTTTGTAAAATAACTTATATCCTTTTGCTATTATAGTAATATAATATATGCACTATAAAACAAACATAAAATTATAGAAGGGCTAAAGATGAAATAAATCCAGTAGATAAAGCACTAAGGCCTGGAACCAGGATGAACTGAGCTCAAATCTGGTCTTTGACATTTATCAGCTGTGTGACCCTGGGCATGTCACTTAACCTCTGCCTCAGTTTCTTCATCTGTAAAGTGGGTATAATAATAGTATCTACCTCTCAGGGTTGTTGTGAGGATTAAATGAGATAATATTTGTATTATTAATACTTAATAATATTAATGCCAATATATGATATAACTATTATTAATTAGTATTAATATAATATAAATAACAATATTAGTACTTAATAATATTAAGCATAGTACTTAGCACATAGTAAGTGCTATATGTGTTATTATTATTATTATTATTATAGTAATACCAAAATCCGCTTTAGTTTTCAGTAAAATATAAACAATGATAGTTTAGTCACAGCAATGTAGTTTAACATACTTTATATTTTGAAAAATCTCTACGTATGTCCTGGGAGATACAGTAGACATCTAAATAATAATTATTTGTCGATAATTAATTTATTTTAGTTAATTTGATCAATATGACTAGCCAAGCAAGTAAATTGCCTTTTAAAATATACTTTTGAATTGAAAGATAGACAATATAGTAATCAAACAGCAGTCAGTGAACATCCTTGCTTTTTAGCTGTGGGTTTTAGATATTCACAACACCTAGTGTGAAAACTGGCAAAAGTGAATTGTTTCTGATTTAAACTCGGTAGAAAAATTTCAATATAAATTCATTTCTTTCTATTTTCATGATTCTGCTTAATTCCTAACTTGTTATACCTAAATTTCCTATTCTGTTTGAATACTGCAATTGTATTTTTATCTGAATGTGAGGAGTCACAAAAAGGCCCCTTCGGCTAGACCATAGAATGTGGGTAGGAAATGTATTTAGGCTATAAAAGTGAGTTAGGGTCGGGTTATGAGGAGCTTTCATTGCCGACCAGAGGTTGGTCCTAGATATTTGATCCTGGAGCTAACAGGGTATCACTGCAATTTATTGTATAGGGTGTGTGCAATTTGTGACACAGGTGAGTGTTATGTTGATGGGATTTAAGATCTTCCCTGCCTATTAACAGGCCTTGTGTGTAGACCATTAAGGGAAGCTTGCTTAGGGGAGGGCTTGCTTGTAGGAATGCTTTCACACTTGTTACTAATTTCTAAATAGGCACTGAGTCAAGAGGGTTGTGATGCTTTCTGGCTATGAGAAGTGCATATATACTCTAAGTTGGTATTTTGCTTTGGGCACTTGCTGATGAGAAGAGTCTCGTAATACCCTGGTTGAAATTCTAAGTGACAGTATGTTCAGAGCTCCCTGACTGCTCAGATGTAAAGGTTCTCTAGATCTAGGAATGTATGTAAAGTGTATAGTTGATTCAGGCAGTCACAGCCCTATCTGTTGGTCTTTATTTCTCTGCTTGTATTTTCTCTCTATTTTCTTTGTATTTTCTCTGAAGTTAAGGGTTCTGACTTTTCCCTTGAACTAGTGGATATAATTTAGAAAAAAAAATTGTTGCCCTCATAAACAGCTATCTTTCCTAGTAAAGCAGATCTAAAAACCTGGTCTAGCAGCCACCCTGAGCATGCCAATGTGGTTGCCACTACAGTGAGACCCCTGCATTAGGAAAGTCACTATGGTGTTCATGGGCAGAGCCATTTGACATGGAGAGAGATTTGATGCAAGGGAGACACATTAAGAGACCATTTCACTAACCAGGCAAGAGGTGGTGAGGGCTTGAACCAAGGTAGTGACTGGGTAAGTGGAGAGAAGAACTCAGATGGGAGAGATACTATGGAAATTATGAGGTACAGGTTCTGGGAACCCCCTGGAACTGTGATTGAATCTTCCCATTTGAAGAGATATTTGCTTGAGGCCATAAGCCTTTTATTATAGCTCTGACCAGATCTCCATTCTTAGCCTAGCCCTCCACTTTCCAGCTAGCCCCCACCCTTGATTCTCCCAAGATATCTATACCCAAATCTTGTTATTACCCTTAGGCTAGTCTAGCCTCCATTTTCTGTCATTTCCTGGTAGCCTCCAGCTACTTTGCACCCTTAATCTCTCATTACTGGAATCTGATCTAATTTGACTCCTCCTGAAGACCTTCCCCAAACACCTCCTCTAGATCATCCCACAGCCTTTCTGTATATAAGACCCCATCTTGCCTCCATGAAAAGAGAAGCCGCAGAATTACCTAGGACAGACTCACTCTGTGTCAGATGATTCTGGCCATCTTGTCCAATACAAGTGTCACAGATACCAAGGCTCCTTAAGAGTCTACCCATTATAGCAAACCTTTAATGAACTTTGCTTTTCTTTGGCTGAGAGAAGGCTTTAGTTGAATTCATTCAGCAAGACCCAGCCTGCTGGTATTTTGAGGTCTCCTAACCCTGTACCTCAACATTTTATGGTTCCCTGACCTCTACAGAAGTAGAAATGAAAGTAATTGGCTATTGTTTATAGAAGTAGGGTGAGTAATAGGAGTCAGAGATGACCCTGAGGTTTAGAACCTGAGTCTGGAAAGATGACGGTGCCTTCACTTTCTCTAGGGAAGTTGGAAAGAGGGGGTGAGTTTTGGGGAAAAGATAATGAAATTAAATCGGCAATGCATCCTGTATGACTCATTTAGTCCTAACCAAAACGAAAAGGAAGAAGGGGAGTGGAACTCTTCCTTACTAGTCACATTCCTGAAGTGGCATAGCTCAAGAAGTGATCCTGTGAACTGCATACAGGTAGAGACAGGATTTTCCTAAGCAAAGATCTTTAGATCTTTCTCAAGTAGTTGTACAAGTGTTTGTTTGGTGAAACCTAGAAGTTCCAGGTCACATATCATGGAATTAGCAGATATAGGAATGCACAGATCTCTGAAGGCTTCTTCAAGCTTTATGAGTAGGACTTTGAACTGTTTTAACTGCCTTAGGAAGTGAGAGAGAGAATGGAGAGAGAAAGAGACAGACAGACAGACAGAGAGAATGAGAGACACAGAGAGAGACAGAGAGACAGAGAGAGAAACAGAGACAGAGAGACAGAGAGAGAGAAAATGATTACTTAAAGGTTATATCCCTACCCTACCCTACCCCCTTACTTCTTAATGGGAAAAATAATTATGTAGAAAAAACTGCCTTAAGGGAAGGGATTTTCCTGGGAAAGAGGAATAGATACAAAAACACAGTTAAAGCTATCACATTGCTTTTAAGTAAGGTTGAAAGGAAATAAAAATACACAGAAAAGATCTACATAAAAAGATTCTGACTTTTGTTGTACTTGTTTTTGTTCCTCCAGAAGCAGTTCATCAGTTTTTGTTGTTCAATCATGTCAGTTGTTTCTGACTCTGTATGACTCCATTTGGGGCTTTCTTGGCAAAGTTATTATGGAATGGTTTGCCATTTCCTTCTCTAGCCCATTTTACAGACGAAGAAACTGAGCCAAATAGAGTTAAGTGACTTGCTCAGGGTCACACAGATAGTAAGTGTCTGAGGCCAGATTTGAACTGATGAAGACTCATCTTCCTAAATTCAGTCCTAGCCCTTTATTCACTGCACCACCTAGTTAGGCAGGACACCAATATCCTGCTATAAAAACTGCACTGCAGTAAATGTTTGATATGAAAAAAAGTGCATACTTTGGTTCCAAAGTAGACTTTAACTGACAGAAATGAGTTTAACGAGTTTAAATTTAAAAATTTAAAGTTTTAATAGGAAAAACAGATTAGAGTACCTGGGCAAACACCGAAATATAGCCAAGTATGAGAGAAAAGGACAATATAAGTTTGTGCATAAAAAAGTCTGCAAAGAAGACTTTGTATCCCCAAGACCTAGCATGATACTTGCCACAGAGTAAGTATTAAATTAATACTTGTTAATTGATTGACTGAAAGCAAGCTAGAGTTAGATTTTCCTGTGAATGGCAGATATTCACAACACCCAATGTGAAAATAACCAGCAAAAGTGAATTGTCTCTGATTTAAACTCAGTAGAAAGTTTCCATTATAAATTAATTTCTTTTTATTTTCATGGCTCTGCATAATTCCTAAATTATTATACCTAAATTTTCTATTCCCTATTACTATTTCCAATTTTGGCCATATTTTCATCAACATTGCCCTGATATCTTTTAAGAAGATATTTTCCATGATTCATCTTGATATTATTCATACTGTGATCCCTTCTAGGTTATAAAGATTCATCTCAGTCTGATCTTGTGGGAAACATACTATATGGGGAGTCAAAGGAGTTTCAATCCCAGTCCTGACCCTTCCTACTTTGGCCAAGTCACTTTCCCTTTCTAGGTCTTTGGCAAAACAAGGGAATTGGTCTAAATGACTTCTAAATTCATTCTACATTGCTTGATGCAAATCAAAGCTTCCCAACAGAGCTATTCAGAGTGAAGTAAGTAGCCTCTGGAAGTAGTGGGGTTCTCATCTAGTAAAAAATTTCAGGCAGAAACTGGGTGACCAATAATACTTATGTTGCAAAAGATATTTTTGTTCAGGTATGTTTTGGAACGGATGACTTTGCACATATCCTCCAACTCTGAGTCTTGACAATTTTCCCTCTTATTCTGATCAATTAAAGATGTTGAGTATCTATTATCAGTTAGGCACTAAGAGAGATCTAAAAAACCTGAGGAGGTGGAAGGGTGAATGTTCTTCAGTGTAACTGAACCATGAAGAAGGATATAACCCTTCTGCTTAACTGTCATCTGGTACTTTCTTCCTACCCCTCCACCCCCCAAACTTTTTCTGAGCATTGTCCAGTAGCCTAGACTATAAAGGTCCTGTTCCCTTCCATCCAACTGTTTTCATCCTCTGATTTATGCTCCCACCCCCTAATCCCAGCAAGCCAGTCTTTTCTGGCTCTCCCATCCAGTCCTGGGGAATTGTCCATTTTGGCTGCAGGACCAGAGGTATCTGTGTTTTGAAACCTTCCCTTCCCTTTTAACCTGCTCTCAAGGCTGTCCTGTGAGACTACACTGTAAAGTCTATGCTCCTTGTCATCCATATTCTCTCCAAACATATGCTTCCTAATATATTTTATTCCATTCCTTGCAGATAACTTGTTAATGATGCTATTGCTCACCCAAATCCACTAAACACAGTAAGTCTTTGTGACAATGTAGGAGCCTGGAGAAGGAAAATGGTACACATCTGAGAGCAATGTTTTCATGTCTGTCTATGGGTTCTGGCAGTGTCATTTCCTTTTTGATATTTTTATTGTGTGTAATAAACCTGTTTTATATCTTATGCCAGGCAAGATCCTCTCACCCACCCACCCCCAATTTTGTGCACCCACCAACTTTACCACAGGTGCCAGAATTCCTAGGAAGAAGTCTTAATTAAGGGGGAAAAAGATAAGACTTTGAACTGGGAGAGTTCAGAAGCAGGATAATGGAAGGTCAGGGACTGAACATTGGTGAACAGAGACCTTCAGGCAAATGAAGGAAGTGTGGCTTGTATTTATTTCAGGGAGTGTGCTAGAGAACTAAATAACATGCTTGGTTTTATATCATTCTTAAAATTGTATTGTATTGTAGCTAGATGATGTGAATTTGAAGTGGGTCTGAGAAGCACTGTTGCAATTCTTTCTCTTAGCAATTCCATAGGCTCAAAGAAGGAATGGAGGAAACTTCCTCAACTTTGTTGATCTATAAATGATAAGCATTTTAGGGCTGCAAAGAGTTTGACATGTTTGGCTTATTTGACTCTCACCGCAGCCTTTCAAGTAGATATTACAAATGTGGAGAACTGCATAGATCTCTGGACTTGGAAGTCAGGACCTGCCTTAGGTACGTATGAGCTTTGTGACCCTGGATAAGTCACCTGGCTGCTCTCAGATTCAGTTTCCTTGTCTATAAAACTGAAAATAGCTCCTTCCTCTCAGATTTGTGTTGAAACCCAAATCAGTTAAGCATTACAAACTGTAAAACATTATGTAAATGTTAGCTATCGGTATTCTTATTTTACAGATATAGCAACTAAGGTTGAGAGAGATTAAATGACTTGACCATGGTCACATAGCTAATAAATGTCCAAGTTGGAATTCAAACCCATGTCCTCCTGCCTTCAGGTCTAGACATCTGTCTACTATACCACCTGAAGATATATTTGAAGTGGTAAGTATGAACATCAAAGAGGTTTTGTTTTTTGTTTTGTCACTAGACATTTCCTTCATCATTTTCTCCCTTTGTCGTTTTTGAAGGGAAAATAGAACTCATGCTCTTTATGATTTAGAAATTACATGTTTGGATGATAGAGGAATTGACCTGGATTGGATTTGGATTTAGATTTGGATTTGAAAGGAAAGCTACTGAAAAGTTCAAAGAAGACTGGAAAGAAACCTCAGAATCCTGCTGGATGGAGTCTCTACCGGTTCTTATCTCCTTCCAACTGGGCCCTCACTGCACTTATGTCATCTCTTTATTCAGTCCCAACTTGCATCTTTGCGAGTTAATCTGAAATATTCTGAAGATGAGTCTGGAGGCAGCTAAAACAAACTCCAAATCAATCCACAGAGATTAGATAGAAAGATCGATGGAGGATGGGACTTTCTTCTGATAGGCATCTTTTCCCCTACATGCTTCGTCTGTTTAATCTCCTACAACTGTGGAGTCTGATGAACCAATTTTCTGAAAGGGGAGAATGATGTTATCTCCTGGGTAAACTTGAAAAGGGAATAAACACTGCATTCCTTTCCCATTAGAGTACGTCACCCTGCTGAATCTTGCATGTAAAAGTTTACCAGAGACAATCTGGAAACACTAAATGCTACTTACTCAACTAGTACCTTATAATCACAACATGTGGCCCTTTGGAGGGAAAAAATGCAGTAAAGCCAGGAATCTTGAAATTACACAAACTACCTTTAGACAGCAAACACAGCAGGTCAACAAGACAGGAAGCCATTGAAACGACATAAAGTATCCCATTTTGGCCATATGCTCGGCTCTGAAATGTGTGGATAGCAAAACTTATTGTGAGGCTGTCTCACCTGCTGGGTTTGAGATGAGGTGAACTGCCTGTCTGTCACTTTTAGTGAGCTTACATGCAGTCCCACTGAGTCTCAGCAAATGCTGAAAAGCTTTGGAAAAGAAATGAGTGTACACACAAATGCAAACCTCTGAGACCTCCCCTGCCCCTATTGCTCCGATGCAATTTGGGTATTTCCTTTCCTCTTGTTTTCAAAGCACATAGAGCTTTAGTGAAACCTGTTGGCTCTATCAACAGTGGAATTTTTCTAGTGGACCTCTGAGGTGATTAGTATCATCAGGCTCCCAAAAGGCTTTGACTTAGTTGGTTTCATAAAGAGGATACTTGTAAGCAAAAGTCTCAGGTAAAATGTGCTTGCTCTGCTTGATTACTGAGTCCTGATGAATAGCTTTAAAAAATTCCTTTCAAGATCTAGGATGGAAATCAGTCAAGCAATCGACAATATTTATTGAACTTCTTTCTTGGTCCTTGTGTTCTGATAGATTCAGTGAGTCAAACAAATGGAATCGAAGAAATAGCCTCTATGCTTAAGGAACTTAGAAAAGGGGGAAATACCAGTTTTTCTATACTTTTTACTTAAACTGTTATGGATGTGGAGTGTTTAACAAGAAAGTATCCATGAAACTATTCCTAACTTTCTCAAAAACATGATTTCACAGAGTCAGGCAGTAAAGGGCAGGGCAGTGTGTGGGGATTTTGTATTAACGGGGCCCCAGAAATATAGTGAATGTCTTTAAAAATACACGCATATATGTATATGCATAAAGTCTCTTATTCTGACATATGCTCAGCTCTGAAATGTGTGGATTCTGAAACTCATTGTGAGGCTGAGATGTGTATATATGTGTGTACATGTGGATGTGCACACATATACACGCATACACATGTGTGTATATTTTAAACCATGCATATACACATGTATGTATATGTGTATGCATGCATGCATGCACGTATATGGCGAGGTAGTCCTTGCAACTGGGCTGGGGGTCCCCAAATGGGATAATAGAGCCAGATGCTGGTTAGTGTGAATTATGAATTCTCTAAAGTGGTCACATTTTAATGAATTAGTACCATATATTTCCCTTGGGCTGGAATACTGACCATATTTTACATAATTATGACTTTGGATAATGTGAATTTGAATGCATGTGACCACTTCACAGGATTCATTGTTTGCATTAATCAGGCAAGTTTTACTCACAAATGTATCAGTGTGATTGTAGCTCTGGGTCTTAGCTGGGTCTTGGCCCCTTAAGCATATGCCACCTTGCCTCAAAGTTTATTTCAGTCTGACCTAGACCATCTATGGGCATATGATAGTATGGGTAAGTGTAAAGAACACAAGCTTGGATCAGAGAAAATTGGGTCAAGTCCTGCCTTTGACACTTACTTGCCTTTGTGACCTTGGAGAAAATCACTTAACTACTCTCTATCTCAGTTTCCTCATCTTAAAAAATTTTTTTTTTGCTTTTTGGAGGGGGGAAGGTAGGGCAATTGGGCTTAAGTGACTTGCCCAAGGTCACACGGCTAATTTTTTGTGTTAAGTGTCTGAGGTCAGATTTGAATTCACGTCCTCCTAACTCCGGGGCTGGTGCTCTATTCACTGTTCCACCTAGCCACCCCGCATTTTCCTCATCTTTATATATTCCTTATAGACTTTGGGGGCTCATCGTCCCAACTTTTGGCTGTGTTGCATTGGGTCCTTTTGAACCAGACGAGAGACGTCTCTTCCAGAGAATTCTAGGGGTGCTACTGAGGGCTTTTCTCAATTGCTATCAACTCACACCCTTAGTTCAGTGTGTTTTTCATAATGTATTCTTTCTACTGTTCCAAGAAGCTTAGACCTCTAAGAGACAGTTCACTATTTTACATTCATATTTCAAAAGAAGTTCCCAGGATTACCATCCTCCTGAATCATGGCATTATTTTTCCCTCATAAATCTTCCTAAGAGGTTCTATCGCATGTGCTGGGGTGGGGAGAGGTTCTTTTTATTCCTTAATATCCTTAGTATCTTGGAGTATTAATGAATCATTTGAATTATTGATCCATTCTGTCTCATTTCATAACCAGACCACCACCTTTTTCAGATCATACATTCTTTCCTTCAATTTTGGTACAATCCTTCAATTTCATAGATTTAGATCAGGAAGAGGCCATCAGAAACCATCTAATTCTGCCCCCTCATTTTACAGATGAGTAAATTAAGTAAAATAAGACCCAGGAAGGTTAAGTATCTTGCCCATGGTCACACAGCTCGTGTCAGAGGTGGGACTTGAACTCTGCTCCTCTAACTCCAGGTGCAATGCCTATGACACCACCTTACCTAGTAAGGAGACATCTTAGAGAAAATGAGTTTTTAATTGACTTGCCCAGGTTTGTACAATCAGAATATGTTAGAAGTAGGATTTGGATCCTGATTAGGGTCTGAGTTGAATGCCATGCTGTCTTTCATATATACCCTAATCAGTATACTCACACACACATATGTGTATATATACAGGTAACTTTTTATTGATACAATAGCCCATATAATTCTAAGCACTGTAATTCTGTATGACAGGATAGGTGCCTGAGGAAGGAAAGTGGGGTTCATCAGAAAAAAAGACTTCTTGACTATCTATAGAGTCTGGTATTGACTCTCCTTTTTTGTATTCCTTACTGTGTGTAACAAACTTCTTCTACATTCCATGTTTTGTTGCTGGCAAGGGAAATAAAGGCACCTAGATGAAAACTAGAAATTTGCCAAAATAAGCTGTTTCCAGAGAAACTCTGGGTAAGGATACATATAATAAAATAGTCATTCTTGATGACTTCTGGATTGAACCAGGTCACTTTTCCTTTATCGATATAGGGATCATTCAGTAGTTCTCTACTTGTTTGTTTCCTCCTGTCTTCTGTTGAGGTTCAGCTCAGGTTGCTCAGTCCTTAGGAAGTCTTCCCTGATTTCCCAAGTTGCCAGAGCTTTTTCTCCAATTTACCTTGTGTCATATTTATCTACTTGTTGTATCCTTCAAACTGTCCATAAGAATCCATAAAAGCAGACATTTTTTTTCGTTTCATTCTTGTTGTCCCCAACACCCAGCTTTGTACATAGTAAGTGTTTGGTAAAAGTTTGTGAATGAAATTGAATTGAACTTCATTCTATCCTGCTTTGTGAACTCGGATAGTCTTTTTACCTACGTGAGTCATAATTTTCTCATGTGGAAAAGAGGAGACTCTATTTTACAAAATAATTGTAAAGGTCAGATGAAATAATGTATAAAAATGTTTCCAAGCAGTAAAATACTCTATGGTGATGATTATTGTCCTTTGTTATGTGCTGTATTTCTCACTCTCTAGTGCTCAGGACACTGCCAGGTATTTGAGGCAAGCAGCAAATGACGAGTATGAGAAAGAAATTAAAATAATGTTTGATGGGTTAGAAAACATCTACCATGTTCCTCTACATTTCCAGTTGGGATGTTAATCTTTCATAATAGCAATGTTTCAGGGCAGCTAGGTGGAGAAGTGGATAGAGCATTGGATTTGGAATCAGGAAGACATCTTCATGAGCTGAAATCTGGCATCAGACACTTACCAGTTGTGTGACCCTGGGCAAGTCACTTAACCCTGTTTTCCTTAGTTCCTCATCTGTAAAATAAGCTGGAGAAAGAAATGGCCAACTACTCTCGTATCTGCCAAGAAAACCTCCCAAATGGGATCACAAAGAGTTGGACATGACTGAAATAACTGAACAACAACTACAACAGTAGCAGTATTGGGAGGATTCTTTCTCCATTGTTTGTCTTTTCATGGAACTCCTAATAGAAGGCACCATTTAAATATAGTATATTGTTACTATTAGTATGAAACGATGTTGTTCATAAATTAAATAACTCACTTGTGGAATCTAAAGTAAATGGTTCAGAATAGTAACAGTAGGATATGTTGTTTTCAATAGACAATATTTAAAGATTGAGATTAGGTAATGCTCAGGAGGCACATGCACATGTGTTTACTTGTTCAGTTTGAACATATTGCCAGGAAGAAAAATAACTTGTTTCCTGTTTCTGAGTCCCTGTTATGTCATACCTTTTAAAGGGCCCTAGTCAAATAAGCAATTAACTTGATAGTTAGATGTCCAGATCTATTGAGCTCAAGGTGCCAAAACAAGACATCTTGTTTGGTATTTTGGGTTTGAATTGGATCCATTTTAAGACATACAATGTTTACTTGAACTATTCTATGATCTTTTGAAAAAAACATTCATAGTATCCAAAAGAATAAAATAAAATAAAATTCACAGCATCACGAGCTGACCAGTATTGTTTAGGCACTGTTCTGGTCTATCCCAAAGGAGATATTAGTAACTTGTTACAGAGACTGTGACAAAATGCATGACAACGGGCAGGATATGACCCAGTGGTTTAGAGTGTTTCTTTTGAAAGTCTCATCATAACATGAGAGACAGTATAGTCATAGGGAGGAGAGAGGTGGATAGAGAGCTGGCATTCCTGCTCTATTTATGTTCTTTCCTTCTGCCTTCCATCTGCTGGTGATGAGCTACTGGAAATTCCAGTTATTCCTAAGTATCATTTTACATATCTCTGATTGTGCTGATAAACAACAGTAGTTGTGTTTGACTATACTTTTTTGAAGTCACTATACCTACACACATATCCTGTGTACTTGTCAGGTAGATAGATGAAACCGAGGCAAGATGATTAGGAGAACTACTGGTTCTTTTCAAGTTTAGTTTTACTTTTGAATCTGAATATACCACCTAGATGTTGACTTATACTGTTTCATGTTCGTCTGATATGTAGTAGGGGCTTAATAATTTTTTTTTCAAAATTGAATTCTGCATCTTTTCCATATCTCAGGATTGTACCCCTCACATTTAATAGTTGATTTTGGGTATGAAAATTGATTGAAAACAATACAGGTCTAAGTGACATATCTGTGTGAATGTGGTTTTGGGGAAATAGAATTCAACTACCTGAGAAATTACCTGGAAAAATTTCATAGTTCAGATGAACATGATTGGGAAAGCCGGCTACTTATCACAGAATAATAAATTTATAGGATTTTTAAGAGACAAGGTCTTTGCCTGAAGGGAAGATGATATTTTTTAAAGGTAATATCTCATTCTGGACAACTTGACTTTATTTCATATGATGAACCTATTAGTAAAAGGCGCTGTGACTAAGGGAAAATTGTTTCATTTTCTTCCACAATACTTAGATTTGGAACTGAAAATACAGTGGTGTATCAGCAGTCACTCTCCATTGTATGCCCTGCAGTCACTAAGCATATAAAAACCAGAACACATATAGCTCCTGGTTCTTTGAAGGGTCACTATAGATGTAAAACAATGTACAATGTTCTAAAGCATGCTCACATCCCTCTTCCTAAATGTACGTCTCCACACACATCTGAGAACATGGAGAAAAATGCTTTGATTCATTTTTTCTCTTTTCATTTCCTTATGTACTATGTAATATTTTCTTCTATTCCTGCTTATTGCAAAGTCCCCTTAGGGAACATGAGATCTAGAGAGTCATCTGCCAGAAATTCCATAGGATGGACCATACCCCCTCTCCTATGGAATGAACAGAGTTAGTATGTCAGCTAGAAGTACAATGGACAGAATTTCTAGCTTTGACTGTAGTTTTAGATAAACAACTGGGCTGAACAAGAGCAGACTGTTCCACTGTTTCCCTTTCTTTGGGAAAGAAATTGGATTCATAATGGCTGTTGATTGTTAAAAGGGAGTCAATTGCATTTTTCTAACTTTGTCCTGAAAATGATTCTGCACTTTCTTTAGATTTACACAGATTTGATTAGTTACCCCTTTCTCCCAAGAGAAATCTGTAATTTGTTCTGGTTATATCTGGGTTTGCCAGAATATATAGTCCTGCTTGGTTTTATTTTGGTAATTTGGCATTTTATTCATATCAGATATCAAAAACAGTAATCAACAAGGAAGATAACAATACCTTTGCCTGAGAAGATCATTGTCCCTTTGGATGTCAAAGTGTCTAATTTTTTTTCCCCTTGTAAGTAGGTATTTTGATATTCCTTTTTAAAATTAAATTGAACGAACCTCTATTAAGTTACCCTCGTCAGGCACTGGACAAGGTGTAATGAAGGAAAGCATCTTAAACATGATATATCTCTATATGAATATGAATATATATGAATATGATAAATCTATATATGAAATCAGTAAGTAAGGATCTGGTAGTGGGGAGACAAGTGGAAAGATAGAAATTGAAATTTGACTCTAATCATCCAATTCTTATTTGCTGTTATTTATTCATGGTTTTCCAAAAGTCTGAGTGTGATCTTAGACTACTTAATAGCAACTTCTTGGGATGCCCCTTATGATACTTTAAAGTTTTGCAAAGTATTCAGCATGTTATCTTATTTGAGTCTCGTACCAACCCTGTGAAGTCTGTACCACAGGTATTATTGAATGATGAAGAAACTAGGGCTCAGGAGTCCATAGTCCAACAGCTAACAAGTGTCAGAGGCAAGGTTTTGACTCAGATATTTCTAACTCTAAATATGACATTCTCTCCATTATACCATGCTATTTCTCTCTGATATCTATAACTCATTTTCATTCAAGGGACTATGTCTAGTTCCTTCAAGCAAGTTCAATACAATTCAATCCAGTTCAAATCAACAAACATTTATTAGGTGTTTACTGTATTATGCTGGGTACCTATCATACTACCAATACTATTCCTCTTAGGCAATGTGTATACTCAGCACAGTTATTTTATAAACTACTGAACACAGCATTGAGCTCCATAATTGGAGCATCACACAGTAACATTGTCAGAGTTTGGAATGGGTTTCAGTGGTCACCTAGTAGAACTTATATTCAAAAAGGAATTCTTTGAGATGCGTGAGAACGGGTCATCAAGTTCCTCCTTGAAAACCTACTGAGTCAGCCCTTTTAGCTTTTGAACAACATTTTTGTTTGGAAGGTTTTATTGATATCCAGGCCCAACTTTCTTTAGTGAGATTTCCAGGCATTGCTACTGGTTTTGCCCTTGGGGGCAAAATAGAACAAGTTTGACCTTTCTTCCATGTGACGTTCTTTCAAATATTTGAAATATGTGAAGAAAGGAAAGAGTTCAGGGGAGAATTACAAAAATGAAGTACTTGCTTAGGGAAAAAAATAGCTCTGAGTTGGTCCTTGATTAGCCTGAATAATGTGAGCCTGAGGGATGATTAAATAAAAATTTTCAAATATTTGATGGGTTGTTTTAATAAAGAATGATGAGCACCTGTTCTGCAGGTCTATTGAGGATAGACCGCATTATTCGGCATTAAGGTTTTAAGTGAGTTCGAAGGAAAGTTTTCAGTATAGTAAAGGAAACTTTCGTGCCCACCCAAAGGAGGTTAAAGAAGACTATTGGGAGAGTGTCCTAAAAGCAAGATAGATTCCACTGTACCTAGACCTCAATTCAGTTCACAAGCATTTATTAATCAATGACTTGGCACTGTGCCAGGCCCTGGGGCTACAAAGACAAAATAAAATAAAACAAAATGACAAAAATCAAATAGTTCCTTTTCTGAAGGAGCTTACATCTTACCAGCTCGTCATCATCTACAAATGAAAATGTTCTCTAACTTATTATTGTGAGATTTTCATTAGTGAATTAGAATTGAGAATATCAAGAAGATGATATATCTATATAAGATTTTCATGATAGAAATTAAATAGCACTAAATCAATGGCATAGTTGTTACAAATTCTTATAGCAGTATATAACAATGAAATATAGAAGAATGTTATAAAAATGTAAGCTATTTTAAAGTTTGTGAAGCATTTGCACCAATATTTTTGTAATCATAGAAATAAATGGCACAGTAGAATGAATCTTGGGAGACTTTATAAATATGGCTTTATTTTATTGAGTAATTGTACATTTAATTAGGCCATCATCTGAAAGTAATCGTGAAACCCCTGGAGACACACCATCATAATTTTCCATGTGATTTCCCTTTGGAAAGAGGGCAGCCTCTTGGTTCCACATTTCATTCTTGTTATTTTAAGGAGATCATAGATTTTTAGCTGACAAGTGGTGATCTAGTCTGATATCCATAGTTTATATGTGAGGAAATTGAGGCCCAATATCATACAGGTAGTACATGGAAGAGCCAGGTTTCAAATCCAGATCTTTAGTCTCTATTTCTTCTTTACCATGCCACATTGATGAACACTTGGGGACTGCCTCAATCTCCTGGATCTCACAGATACGAAAATCATGTAAAAGGTCCTGCTTGGATCACTATCAAAGGAAACAACTTTACAATGACTTTTTTCCCCATAGTAAGTTTTTAGTAAATAAGTAACAAATGATTTACTCATTAATACAGCCTGTTCTCCTTTATCTCATCATTTTCAAAGATAGGATATAGAAGATACTGACACGCATACTTTCCGTACTAGCAGTAGATGGGAAAGATAGTCACCTAGTTGGTTTCTGCCATATAACATCTGTATGGAATATAGTGTTACCCTTAAAAATTCAATAGAAGGTGAGCATCTAACATTTGGGAGTAGGGCCAGGAAACTATGGTAAAGTAAATTAATATGGATATTCAAGCAGGACCTCCTAAAAGCTCGACAACTCAATCGGGGGAAGATATAAAGTGTTTTAGACCAAAGTTATGATGGGAGACAAGTGAAAACTTAGAGTCACAGAATATTAGAAAAGTTCCCTCATTCAACTTCCATTTTCAATAGATGAACCTCTACTACACACTGGCTTCTATGTTTGGCCTTCTTTTATAGGACATTAGAGTCAAAAGAGCTAGAAAATCTCCTAATCCAAGGGTTCTTAGCCTTTTTGTGTTGTGAACCCCTTTGCCGATCACATGAAGTCTATAGACCTTTTTTTCAGAATAATGTTTTTAAAAACAATTATATTAAAATATAATCAAAATATATTTAAACTAAGTTTCACTATGTATATTCATATACATATACCCATAGAGTTGTTTGCATGTTATCTCCCTTACTAGAATGTGAGCTCCTTGAGGAAAAGGCCTGTGCTTTTGCATATACACACACCCAAACATATAAACACACCTATATATACATGCATGCACACACACAACACATATATAATTATTATTAGTCTTCAGGTCAGTGCCTCACACATGGTGAGTGTATAATAAGTGGCCTTAATTCTAGTCCTAATTCTGTCACTAACTTGCTGTCTGACCATAGGCAAGTCACTGAATCTCTCTTCTAATTAAAATTTCAGGTTTTAGAGATAGAAGGGGTTTCTAGTCCAGTCTCTTAAACTTCCTCATCTGTAAAATGCAAGTCTTTAAAATATACCCATAAAGCTGAAAGCGTTATCAAAGGCCATCAAACCCAGCCCCATCATTTCATTGATGAGAAAGCAGAGGTCCAGGGGATCCAGTTGCTGGCATCAAGTCAGACTAGGAATAAATGATAGAGCCAGGATTCAAACTGAGGTGTGTTGACTCCAAGTTCAATATTTTAAATCCAGTGTTCTGCCTTTGGAAAGAACGGCATTCTTACCCTGCCAGCTAAGAAAGGTGTTGTGCCCATATTAAATGAGATCATGAATGTGAAAATACAATGAAAAAATAGAATTGTTAGACTATCAAACTAAAGGCACCACCACCACCACCACCATCATCATCATCATTATTGCTATTCTCTTCATCCTCATCAGATTACTGACTCTTATCCCTGGAAGGTGACTCCTTTGTGGTTGCCATTTTTGTTAGTATTGTCCCAAGGCCCTGAAAATTAGTTAAACCACAAGCATCAATTGGTTGAAAAATACATGTCTTGAGGTGGAGCCAAGATGGCAGCGTAGAAGCAGGAAAACTCTGCAGCTCCCACATAAACACCTCAAATACCCATAAAATATGATTCTAAACAAATTTTAGAGCTCCAGAACTCACAAAATTACAGAAAACCACATCTCCTGCTGAAGGCAGCTCTGCAGGTGGGACAGGAAGGGCTAATCGCAGCATTCTGAGAGCTGAAACCAGCCCAGCCTGAAACAGCAGCTTGGCCCAGGGACAGCCAGGACAAGCCTCAGCTGGAGTCTTCAGGAGAGTGGATCAATGGCAGTGGTGATTTCCAGAATTATCAAGACATAAGAAATAAGGACTAAGTGAAAGATTAGTGGTACTCGGCAAAATTCAGGGGAGAGGGTCCAACCAAACTGCCTCCTGGGCAAGGGAGCAGCAGAAACAGCGGACCTGTAGTTGCTTCCACATGGCTGCTTCAGAAGCTCCTGGCCTGCAGACTGCAGGGGGGCCAAATGATCATTCAGAGGCTAAGTGCTCTTGCATTGAGAAGCCTGGATTGGGATCATGGTCTTGGGTGGTGGTCCTGGGGTGTGTTTTCAGTGAGCCAAAGCTGGTGGGGGTTGCAACGGCCTCCTAATAGATCCATCAGCTGTGAAAATCCCAGCAATTTGGGATAGAACTTTCCCCTCTGGAAGCAGAGTTCCACTGAACTAAAAAGTTAAGTAATTGACTGGCCAACATGAGCAGCCAAAGGAAGCAAGGTAAGAACAGCAATCCCACTTTAGATTCCTTTTCTGGGGACAGAAAGGATCAAAGCATGGAACAGGAGGAAGACAACACAGTCAGAACTCCCACACCACAAGCTTCCAAGAAAAATGTAGACAGGTTACAAGCCATAGAGCAGCTTAAGAAGGATTTTGAAAATCAAATAAGAGAAGTGTAGGAAAAATTGGGAAGAGAAATGAGAATGATGCAAGAAAATCATGAAAAGAGAGTGAACAACCTGACTGAAGAAAATAACACCTTAAAAAATAGGTTAACTCAATTGGCAAAAGAGGCCCAGAAAGCCAATGAGGAGAAGAGTGCCTTCAAAAGTCAAATTTGCCAGATGGAAAAAGAATCTCAAAAGCACACTGAGGAGAATAATTCCTTCAGAATTAAAGTGAAGCAAATGGAAGCAAATGACTTTATGAGAAATCAAGATACTATTAAACAGATCCAAACAAATGAAAAAAAATAGAAGGCAATGTGAACTACCTCCTTGAAAAAACCACTGACCTGGAAAATAGATCCAGGAGAGACAATTTACAAATTATTAGACTACCTGAATGCCATGATCAAAAAAATTACCCAGAAAGTATCCTTTAAGAAATTCTCAAGGAAAACTGCCCAGATATTTTAGAACCAGAGGGCAAAATAGAACTTGAAAGAATTCACCAATCACCTCTTGAAAAAGATCCCAAAAAGAAAACTCCTAGGACTGTTATAGCCGGGTTCTGGAGACCCCAGATCAAGGAGAAAATATTACAAGGTGCCAAGAAGAAACAATTTGAATACTGTGGAGACACACAATAAGGAAAACCCAGAATCTAGCAGCTTCTACATTAAGGGATCAAAGAGCCAGGAATATGATATTTCGGAGATCAAGGGAGCTGGCATTAAAACCAAGAATTACCTACCCAGCAAAATTGAGGATAATGTTCCAGGGGAAAATATGGTCATTCAATGAGGTGGAGGACTTTCAAGCATTCTTGCTGAAAAAACCAGAACTGAAAAGAAAATTTGACACTCAGATACAAGAAGCATGAGAAGGTAAACATGGAAAATAAATCATAAGCAATTTATCAAAGTTGAGCTATTTATATGCCAACATGGAAAAACAATAATTGTAGCTTATGAAACTTTTATCAGTATGAGGATAAGTGAGGGTAATACAAAAGTATATACACATATACATACACATATGTCTATATAGGAGGGTGTATATATATATGCGTATGAATTCATATCTAAGTATGTGTATATCTATGTACATAGAGGGCACAGGATCAATTGAATAGGAAGGGACTGATATTTTAAAAGTTGAAAATCTGAGATGGGAGAGGACTACAAAGAGAGTAGACAGGGAGAGACAGAATGGGATTAATCATCTCATATAGAAGAGGCAAGGGATAATTGTTACAATGGTGGGGAAGAACAGGAAGGCAAAAGAGAAAGGGTCAACTTTACTTTTATTGAATTTAGCTAAGGTAAGGAATGACATACACTCTAAACTGGGTGTCTTGCCCTATAGGAGAGTGGGGGGATGGGGCTGAGAGGTGGAATAATGGAGGGGAGGGCAGGGTCGGGGGGAGGGTTTCTGGAAGCACACAATTCTGTAAAGGGACTCGGAAAGCATAGAGAATAGAACAAGGGGGAAGGATAGGAAGGAGGGACATATAATCAGTCTCTTACAACATGTCCATTGTGGAGATGTTCTGCATAATTACACATGTACAGCCTATATTGAATTGCTTGTCCTTCCAGTGGGGGTGGGTGATGAGGGAGGAAGGGAAAGAATCTTGAATTTAAAGTTCTATAACCAAATGTTAATATATATATATGTATGTATATATATGTGTGTGTGTGTGTGTGTGTGTGTGTGTGTGTGTATATGATTATTATTGATAACTACATGCAACTGAGAATTAAGATAGATAGGCACTGTGGTAGGGAGATCCATTCTGCCCTACCGGAAAGTCAGAGGGGCCATGTGGGAGGACAAAGGAGAGAGCAGATTTTGGGAGAAGTTATACAGTGGGATGGCTGTTTTGGGGTGGTGGGTGGGGGAAAGATCTGGAGAAAATTTGTAACTCAATATCTCCTGGAAATGAGTGATGTAAACGAGAAAATAAATTAATTAATTTTAAAAATTACAATTTAAAAAAAGAGAGGAAAAAAAAGAAAAATGCATGTCTTCCTAGTCAATCTATGAGAAGTCTGTATTGACAGTTAACTCCATATACTTGATGCTTCATGTGTGTTGGTGTTTGTATGGGGGCATGGCAGTGAGGAAAGGTTGGCCCTGAGTTCATGAGGCTTTTTCAGCGCAGTATACATCCTGGCAGATCTACCTATCAAGCTGGAAAGTCTTCTTTATTTCACAGACAGCATGGTCCAGGACTGGTCAGTGACACAGCTGAGATTATGAGTCACATCTCCTGACTCATAGTCACATACTCCTTGTACTGCCCTCAGCAGGGAAGCCTGGCTTAGTTAAGTAGATTGGTCCTGAGCAAAGATGAAGTGAATCAGAATTTTTTAGTTAATAAAGGCAATGTATAGGATTTCAAGTTATCAGTCTGTGAGCAGTAGTACGCTTTTTAAAAAGACATCACGCCATTTATTTCTTATCACTAGACATCCAAGCCAGGGTGAGAATGGAAGAGACACTGAACAAGAAACTTTAGACAGGACTCTTGAGAGGGTTGTTGTTGCTGTTGTTCAGTCATTTTTGTCATGTCCACCTCTTCATAACCCCATTTGGGGTTTTCTTGGCAAGCATACTGTGGGTAGTTTGCATTTTCCTTTTCTAGTTCATTTTACAGATGAAGAAATTGAGGCAAACAGGGTTAAGTGACTTGCCCAGGGTCACACAGCCAGTAAGTGTCTGAGTCTTTATTTGAACTCATGAATATGAGTCTTCCTGACTCCAGGCCTGAGACTTTCCCCACTCAACCACCCTTTGAGATGCCCGTTGAGAGTATAGCGAGTACACAAACTCCTTTCTACTTCACAATTTTGCCTAATCTAACAGAGGCTTTTGTCTTTTGTGTGTACTCAGATGGTTAGTTTGTCATGGATATTGATGTAAATAAATTTTAGGCGCAAATGAGAAATGTACTATCAAAACATCTTTTATTCAACAAAGAGAAATATAACAGAAATTTAGAGATATAATATTTGAGAGTTTATAACTACAGTGTAGATAATAGACATATTGTGGCATAATAGAAAAAGTGCTAGAAAATGAGTTGGGGAAACTTGGCTTTTAGCTTCAAGAAGGACATTAGCTCAAGGTGTGTGGGTTTGGGCAAATAACAACCTTAGCAGATATTGATTTTCTCAATGCACAATTGGGGAGTTGGATTAAATACTCTTTAACCAACCTTCTGTAATTGTAACATTTTGTGGGTCTGAGAATGAAAAAAATCAGTTTGTTTTAAAATGGATTCTGTTCTTCTATCAAAGGAATTCTGGGAATGTGCTATCCATATCTCTATCTATATATCTATGCAATGAGAGAGAGGATCAGATAGACAAACAGACTTATGCCTTGAGGATTCAATGGTGTAAATAAAATACTATATGCAATATACTGGGAAATCTGAGAGTTATATACATTACATAGCTTGTACAGTATCCATATGAGTATTTCCTTTATGGTCAATACAAAGTCAAATCCATTACTCTGCATGTTGTATAAACCAAGGAAAAAGGTTGTTGTAGCAGAAATAGTTCAAGAAAAGTAATCTGGCAAAAATACCAACCAAGAATTTAGCTTCCACCCAAATGAACAAATGATGTGAACTGGCTATTGAACTTGTAAAATCTCAAATTCTATTAAGAGCTAGTCAAAATTCCTGGACCTATTGATAGAGTAGCTGCCTAATCCTATTGATAAAATGCTTATCTTTGAGTCGATTTTATAATCTGTAAACATATCCATTGTGGTTTCTGCTTACTTTAATCCTGTTGCTGTTGACATGAACTTGGAAACAATTTTCTCTATCCCCCCAGGCATAGAATTTTGCATTTTCCCCCACTATCATTTTTAACATGTACTTGTACCACGTGTTTTAAAAATGATAAAATACTGAGAAACACATTCAAAATGTTTGGAGGTAACTGAATTCCCCCCAACCCCAACTTTTTGTCTATAATTTTAATTGTTTATACTTACATGTGGGTGGTTCTTATTTACCTTGGGCAGACCAAACTCCTGCTATAATCCTCTTGGCCAAAAAAATATGCTTCATTACTGACTACAATGTTTGGGGGGAATGAAGCTGACTTTAAACTCCTCTCCAGTGTTTTTACAGTTCCTCTGGCTTGGCAGAAAAGCTTACACTTTCAGTAATTATTTTAATAAGGCATTCTACTTTGGCCTTTTAGATCAAATGAATATGTTGATTTTTACATAGTTTCAACCCCCTACCTGGAGTTTTATTTAACTATCCTTTGCTGCAAAAATCTTCTTGTTATAATAAGCCTTCATGATAATAAATCCCTAGCCAGTTTTCAAAACTGTGCCTATCAAGTTATTCATGTAGTTTAAAACAAAACAATCCCATTCTCTCCCCCCCCCCAATAAAAAAAAAAAACCTAACGACTCTATAGCCAGTACAAAGGGCTCCCATCATTCCCTAATACAAAGAAAGTCAACACCTAGTGTGTAGATTAAGATTTGTCTTCAGTGCTGATCTGGGAAGAGGTCTCCACATTCAACTCTCCTATTCTGCCTCAAGATACAACCACCCTCCTTTGGAACACACATTTCTCCCTAATTCAACTCCTATAATACTTCTCTCTTGGACATATTCCAGCAAATTTAATTCTTAGATGTCATGCTTATCAAATTTCTAGGTGAAACTTGTAGCTTGGAGGGATAGCTAGTGTATTGGATAACAGAATCTGTGTCCCCAAAAGTCTCAAAAAACTAATGTTGTGTTGAATCTAATAAGATGGAATTCAGGAATTATTTGTGAAGTATTGAATGTGTGTTTAAATCATGCAGTTTTACAAGTAAAAGATAGGGTAGACATGTCTAGACAGTGGTTTATCTGAAAAAGAGTAGGGATTTTATTGGACTCCAAGTGCAATATCAGGGGCAACCAGGTGGTACAGTGGATGGAATGCTGGTCCTGGAGTCAGGAAATCATCTTCCTGAGGTCAAATCTGGACTCAGACACTTACTGCCTGACACTTAGCTGCAGAAGGGAATGGCAAGCCACTCCAGTATCTGCCAAGAAAACCCCAAATGGTGTCTCAAAGAGCTGGATCCAATTGAAACAACTGTACAAAAACAACAAAAGTGTTTTTCAGGTGTGTCTCACTCTTCATGACCCCTTTTGGGGTTTTCTTGGCAGAGATACTGGAGTTGTTTACCAAGTCCTTCTCCAATTCATTTTACAGATTGAGAAACCAAGGCAAACAGGGTTAAGTGACTTGGCCTGGGTCACCCAGATAATGTGTCTGAGGCTCAATTTAAACTCATGTAGATGAGTCTTCCTGACTCTAATCTCTATCCACTGCACCACCTAGCTGCCATAAATAAATCTACTACTGTATTAATAATTATGTATATTACAAAATTTACACAAAATGGCCAGTGAGTGTTTTTTGCTTTCCATAGAAGTCTCAAAATGGTGAGCTGTTAAGGACATAGTGGATGACAAAATGGATAGAATGTTGGTCTTGGAGTCAGGAAGACCTGTGTTCAAATACAGCCTCATACTTACTAGTTGTATGACTTTGGGCAAGTCATTTAACCTTTATCTGCCTCTGTTCTTTCTTCTGCAAAATGATACCTATCCCCCAGTGTTGTTGTGAGAATGAGATATTTGTAAAGCTTTTTACAAACCTTAAAGTGACATATAAATTCTAGCTATTGAAAATAAAAATTGTTTCAAAGAAATGAGATAAAGATGAAATACCATTTGATTCTAGCATCAATAGAGGATTGATTGAGTAGGCCAGTGATATGGTCAGACTAGTGCTTTAAAAACTCATTTGGGCAACTATGTAAATGATGGACTGGAGAAGGGAGAAGCTTGAAGCAGAGAGGCCAATTAGGAGCCTATTATAATGGTCAAGTAAAGAGACAGAGTCAGCTAGGTCCTCTAACCCCCCCTTTGGAGCCTATTGTCCTAGGCAACTTCATTAATGGAGATGGACTTTTAAAAACGATGCATGATACTTGTCAGGTATTTAATATTACTAGACTACTTCTCCTAGGTAGCATGGTTATTCAGAAATAGTGGTAGACTCTTAGTAAATCTGGGTTGTGTGATTTTGATAACTAAGCCTCTCTGGTCCTCCATTTTTCTATTGGTCGAGCGAGAGTCGGAGCTCTCTGATTCCTTCCAGTTTTGGGCTTCTCTGTTTCTTCTTTTGAATAGCAGTGTCTGGATCTACTGTTCAGCTTTACAAAAGCTAGCATAGACATCAGATTTCTAGAGCTTATTCATTTCTTAATTTGCATAAGCACTTTTTCTGTCAATATTTTTTACATTTCAATAGTAAAAGTATGTTTATGACACTTATCCAGGTGGTTCATTCTTAGTGATTACCTACAGGTGGTCATTTCTTGCTTGTTCATCTATGTATTTGCTTTCCATGTATTCCCAGAGTGTTGAACAGAAAAGGGGCAACAGGAATTTAATTATTGTCAAGGAGGGATATTGGCTTCCAAAAAACTCTGCTGGGTCCTTAACAGCCCACCATTTTGAGAATATTGTGGAAAGTAAACCAACTCACTGGCCATTGATGAATGAGATGATGTAGAGGACAGTCCAGCCTTCCTTGGAGTCAGGAAAGACTTGGGTTGGAATCCTCTCTCTGACACTTACTATGTGACGTTACATTAAGTAATGTAAATTACTTCAACTCTATGAACCTTAGTTTTCTCATTGTTAAAATAAGGAGTTTGGATTTCGTGATCTTTAAGGTCCCTTCCAACTCTAAATCTGTAACTCTATGATGATAATATTATTAGATAATTGATATTGGCAGTGAAACTTATAATCTCATTTTAGTCCATTAATTCCAAATGTCAAATTCTGTCCTTCCCTATCCTTTGGTAGAGGGGCTGATAAATGTTGAAATAAACAAAAGGCAGGGAACAAAACAGGAAAACCTAAGATATGTAGCTACATCAGTTTCCTCACCTGAAAAATGAAAAGCTTAAATTAGAAAATCTTTAAGAGCTTCTCCAACTCTCCTAACTTCTAGCTTCCAACTTTAAGAGCTCTTCTAACATGCTATGATTCTCTAATTTACAAACTGAATAACCAGCTAGGGAATAAATAATCAAGAGTGTTTTCATCTGGTTCCTCATGGTAAAATAAATATTATAATAAGAATAAAATCCATAATGTATGTGATGGGATGTCATAACCTTGGCAGCAAATCCTAAATCATTTTCATCTCTAATAAAATGATTTGGAGGAAGTTAATATTAACAATTCAGGAAATATTTACTAAATGCCTACTATATGCAAAGGTCTTCTAGTGGCAACTCCGTTTCCTTGAAACTACATTAAAAAAAACAGTATGTACTAAATGAAAAGTGTTTATAATGGGAGAAAAAAATACAACATGTCCTTTTAAACAATTAAAAATAATTTTATTGATAATTTCACTTTGTTTACCTAGCAAATAAGCACTCAGCAACTATAGTAGTTGCCACTTTAAGTGACCACAGAAAGCAAAATATATACTGGTATATATATATATTTTATATATATTTTACATGGTTCTATACAACTTTATAAAGAAAATGTTTATTTTCAGTTAGCTACAGAGTCCCCTTACTAAGCCCCAGGTTGCTTGCCTTCAGACACATGCAACCCGGCAATACTCAGAGGCATATGAGCCTTGAATTAAGTAATACTGACATATTAGCAGGACATGACAAAGATTATAAATATTTAAAATCTGTAAGCTACAATATAAATGCTACTTTTTGGGGCCACTACTATATTACATAGAATTTGGTGCTGAGGAATGAAGTTTTTTTAGCTTAAACATAATTTGGTCATTATTAACATGGTTAAGTAGCACCTTTCTGAGCTTGGCTTCAGTAATACCAAGAAATCATGGATGTTTTTCCCCCCAGCCTTCATTATTACTTTGAAAATATCAAACTAGCATTTTAAGAAAATATTGGATATGAGTATATTTTTAAAACAGTGCATATGCTCTTGTGTGTGCAATTTCCAGGTTTGGCAAAATTCTCGTGCAATGGAGTTTAAGTCAGAGGACATGAGAATGTAACCACGCCCAAGGATGCTTGACTTAGCAAGAAATTAGTGCAGAGAAATGAAAATGGGTTACATAGCAGTAAAACACTACAGCTGCAAATAGAAACAAACTACAAAAAAAAAGATATCACGAAACTTTGAAAATAATACTGGCCAATGACTAGTTTAGAATTCACTGTTTCCCCCTTTTAAGGCACTAAATGTATTTTTATGATGATCGGAGTTCAACGCAGTGGCTGTGAAAGCTAATAGACAAGACCCATTGTGTGATTTATAAATAGTGTGCACATGGCATGTGAATTACCCACACGGAGTTATTGTAATTTCTTCTTGGCTACAATATCAGTTTTTGGTTTAGTTTATCATCAGCTTAGAAGCTGACAGGAAACTACATTAGTAGTTTATTTCCTACATGTGGTCCTGGTTACCCTCCTCCCTCCCCCCCCAAAAAATTCTATGATATTTTAGGAGTAAAATGCAAAGCTTTTGGGTCCAATTCATTCCTGTAGGAGTTCTGAGAACATAACGGTTTTTGCTATGCTGGAATCAAATTAGGATCTTCTGTAATTGCATCCACAGGACAATGACAATTTGAAACTAAGAGTGGGAATTTGTACCTTTCCGTGTTCCTCCCTTTCCTCCTAATTTCCTTATTTTCTCTTTTCCCTCTCTCTTTTCCTCTTATGTGGATATATCAATTTAATCCTGTTCATAACTAAGGTAATTTTCAGAGAACACGAAAAATTCAAGGAGAATAAAAAAGTGAGATTTTATAGCTTTTAGGAGTATTTTGTCTGTAGTGAGAGTAAAGCATGATATTACTATATATTTTCTTTTCTGATGGCTAAATTTTGAGAAAAAATGGGAAAATGTATGAAGACCACTAATTGCCCCATGGGGAGAAAGTTAATAATTGACTGATTAAAGTTTCAAAGAGATTTTAGAATAATCTTAGTATTTTAATTATATATTATATACCAAAGAACTCCTTAATTAGAGTATTCAAGGGACTATGTGGAGCATGGGGTCTCCTCATTTGTCATATGTACACCTCCCCAGGCCATCCACCTTATGGTTGCTACTAGCATCTCTCTTTAAGGGTATGAAGATTGGGACTTGCCCTTAATTAAGTAGTCAACATGTAGTTATACACCATCTAAATATTTACAGTAGCCCAAACTAATCAAATGTAGCCTTAAACCACAGCTATGAAAGTGTAAGAATCTTCTAGAAACAATCATAATCATCCTGGAAAGAATCTTAGGTAGTTTTTTTTCTTTAAAGAGAATACTAAGCATGTAAAAGTTCTCAAAGAACTCAGTTCAAACAACAGTCCAGATCTTCCCTCTTTCTCATTGCTCCATCTGATTCTATCTGCTCTTTTTAAGAGTTTTGAATGTATTTCGGGCCCATCACTTAGACGACATTTTCTAAGCCTCCCTTGGGATTATTCAAGTATGCTTTTAATCTTGAACAAAGAAACCAGCTAAACTTACTTTCACATACTTTCACCTTCTGTATCTAGTAATAATGTGTCTACTGAGTAGTATAACACTTGTGAGTATAAAAAAAAACCAACCAAACTTTTTTTTTTTCTTTTCAGGATTTTTTAAAAGCCTTAATTGAATCACTTCATACATCTACCCTATTTGGATAAGTCTGTTCTTTTGTATCCTGTGTTGGATTCACATCAATTAGAAAACAGCCTCTTTGCTGAAAACTCTGCGTGAATTCATGCTGAATAGAAACGGCATATTAATCTACAGGAAGTTATTTAGAGCTACACTGAAGTGCTAACTTCAAAGATTTTAAGTGCTATGACAATGAGGTGTTCTTTCTTTTCTCCCTACTTTCCTTCATGTACTGTAAACAACTAAGAATACCATGAGGAATTATTAGTGTTAAGAAAACAATCTCTTTCTCACCAGTTTTTTTTGTGCAAACACAAAACTATTACTCCAAATGACCCATTGTCTTAATCATAACAATTCTGTCCAAAATGAAGGAGCTGCAGTTCAGTGACTCCCCCATTCTTCTTTCATGATGAACTGTATTTATTACTGGAGCGGAAATTGTCGTATCCATGATCATTGGCTTTGAACTTTAAACAGGATTGCTTTTCCTCCAGGGACTGTTTTTCCTCAAAAGATTGGCACCAGCAACACAAGCATGACTGTCCAAAACAAAAATAAGTTATTATCATACGCTTTTGCTAGTCAAATGTCAGAAAATCTGTGTACACTGTCAGATTCTGATTTTCTATCCATGGCAAATCTGTGGATGACTTGATTATTTTTTTCATAGCCAGGAGTTTGTGGTAAACCTTAAAAAGGAATCACAACAGACATTCAACATGCCACCCCACCCTCATTTAAAAAAATCTTTTTGGTTTTATTTCCAAAGTATTATTTTTCCTCTGAACACATTTTAAATAAGACTGTGGAAGGACGAGAAAGGTACAGTTGGGAGGTAAGCGGGTGGCCCTTCACAATTTATCTGAGTCTCAGTTTTCCTCATCTGTGAAGAAAGAGGGTTGATTCTTGAGATCTCTTCCAATACTATCTTTTTATGATTATTCAAAGAAGACATGACCTCATAAATTGACTTTGACTTTATAAAAGTAGAATATTTGATGAGTGGGATGGTGTAGATGTGAAGTATATGAGCAAACAGTCATTCTATGTAGGTAAAGATGGGACTTTTATTATTTATGTTGTTTTAGCCTAGAAACACTTGATTTGGAGAATAAATAAAAATGCTGAATATGACAGATAAGGCAGGACATTTATTTCTATCAAATTTCTTTTGGATCCCTTGTCTGAGGTTATTCAAATTCTTGAGTGGTAAATTATTCAAGAGTGGTAAAATCTAATTGAGCTGAACTACTTGCCCTAATGTAATTAGTTAAAGTTCATGTACTTGGCTAGACCATGTGATAGGAAACTAGAAATATTAGTTTTTATCACTTTTGTGTTGTTAAGATGGCCCAGCAGAAAAACAAACTGTTGTTAATTATATAGTTGTGATTATATAGAAACAGAGCCTCAGGAGAAATAGGACAATATGTGACTGCTTCTTGGTCCTGGTTCATTGGGTCCTAATTCCATTCTGCCAGTTCTGTCAGTTATACATCCACATGGGGAATCCTTGTTGATTTTAATGATACTTCTATATATAGAAGTGATTAGTTGGGTTGGTGAGAATAGAAGGAAGTATAGTTAGCTGATTTTGTAAATGAAAGCCCTGGCTATGTTTTTATAACAAAAATCAGGCCCAGTTCTGTAAATTTCAGAACATTCTGTTGAAAAAAAAGAAGGACAGCTAGGTGGCACAGTGAATAGCATACTGGCCTTGGAATCAGGAGGACCTGAGTTCAAATTTGGCTTCAGACACTTGATATACTTACTAGCTGTGTGACCTTGGGCAAGTCACTTAACCCCAATTGCTCTGCCTTTCCCCCTCCAAAAAGAAAAAAAGAAAAAGAAGAATAAAGAATTTGGAGGGCCTATCTTTTAGGTCCCCTTACCTTAAAGCAGTTTTTGAATCTTTTGCTCACCAAATACAGAGCTATTGGATTAATACAGGAATTCAGGGAGGCCATGTTGATGCCGATGTAGTCCAGGACCAACAGAAAACTGCAAATATACCCACAAAGCATGTCAGTGATAACCCTTTGCTAACCTACATACTCAATATAGAGATGATAAATATTTTTAAGTAGAAAAGTTTTATACAGAAACTATGGTCTTTTTATTCTGTTGGCCTTTATTCTTCCTCTCTGCTCTTATTTCTTACAATACTGCCCTTTGAAAGTGCTGTGGCTTGGGGTGGCTAGGTGGCGCAGTGAATAGAGCACCGGCCCTGAAGTCAGGAGTACCTGAGTTCAAACCCAGCCTCAGACACTTAACACAAAACACTAGCCATGTGACCTTGGGCAAGTCACTTAACCCCAACTGCCCTCCAAAAAGCAAAAAAAAAAAAAAGTGCTGTGGCTCCTGTAAACTAAAAGCATTAGTGGAAGGTGAAGGAGAATCAGACCTGATACATTTAATCTTGCCATTCTTTTAGCTTTATTGATCTCCTATATCACTCCATTCTGGGCATTCCTTCTAATTTTCTTCTTGTCCTTTCAAATGGAACAGAAACTGAACACTGGGATTTTTCAATGCTCCTTCCCTCAATCAGGAATGCAGAAAGGCATCCTTCCTTTCTACCAAAGCAACTACTCAGCAAGCAGTGCTCCCAAATAGCATTTAATCTATATAATAGCATTCTTACCTCAGAAGTTCACATCTATTGGGATCACTTTGATCATAGATAGTGAGCTTCAGAATCCTGCTGAGGTGAAGGGGCAGCCAGCATAGAGCAAACACCAGCACTAGGCAAAAGACTGTTTTGGCTACTTCACGTCTCTGAAAGGAAAAGAGAGCCAGTCTTTAGAAGGGGCCTAGTATCATCAGCAGAAATGCTTTCCTAAAATAAAATAGTTGAGATAAGATATATACAAAATGAACAAACACTGGAAGACATTCAGAAGGATGAACTCTAAATCAAATAGTTATTTTAAATTAGAGTATCAGTCTGCAGAGTCAATATTGGTTCTACCCACATCCTTTGAGGGTAGAAGTTGTAAACCTGGAGCCCAGGCATTGCTACGGATTCTGTAGATAGACTCAGGGATTCCAGGAACTTGGAAGGGAAGAAGCACATCTTTATTTTCATTAACCTGTCACTGAAATTTGGAATTTGCTTTAATTATTTAAAACAATATTGAGTAAAGGTTTATAACACTTATTTTAGAGTATAAAACACCCTTCAAGATCAGGAATTCTTAACCTGGAATCTACAGACTTATTTTGGATAGATTTAATGGGTTCCATTAACTTGAATGGGGAAAAGAAAAACCACATGGTTATTTTCACTATCATTTTGTTTCTTTTGTAATCTTATATATTTTGACGAATTCAAAACATTATTCAGAGTAGTAGCCCATGATACAAGAAAGGTGAAGAACCTTTGTGATAGATTCAGTTTTTTTTCTGTCTTGTCTGACTCTGTATGACCCACACCATTTAGTACTTTCTTGGCAAACATAATGGAGTAATTTGCATTTCCTTCTCCAGCTCATTTTACAGATGAAGAAACTGAGGCAAATAGGATTAAGTGACTTGCCCAGGGTCATACAACCAGTAAATATCCAAGGCTGGATTTGAACTCAGGTCTTTCTGATTCCAAGCCCAGTACTCTATTAACTGTTCCACTTAGCTGCCCTTCTAATAACTCAAAACCCTAAGTTTATACTGCAGATTCATAGATTATAAACACAAAAGCAAAAATGCTAGGCATATGGAGCATAGTTTTTGACTCACTAGCAATCATCAGTATAATTTTTTTCCTTTGTTGTATTTGCCTACTTAGGATATCAAAAGTAATTTAGATAAAAAAGAAATAGATTTTTACATCTAGCAATCTTTTTTCTTTCTTACCTGCTTTAAGTGGTCGTTTAAAGCAATTTGCATACCGCTTTTCTTCCTCAACATTTCACAGGTCATCAAAGTATAGAAAAATGCAGTGATGGCCAGGGGCAAGCAGAAATAAAAACTGAACAGCCACCAATCTTTAACTGTCTTATAAAACTAGAGGGAGAAAAGGAACACCATTAGGAGCAATATCAAGTCCTCTTTTTAAGAAATTCTATTATGGAAAAATCTGAAGTTATGAAATCAATCAATTCAGGCTGTGAGTTCTGAGACTGTCTATTAACATCAAATAGGATGCTGAGACTTACAGCTGGAAGGGATTTAGACATAATTTAGCCCAACTCTTTCCTTTTACAGTTGAGGAAACAGACTCAGAGAGATCAAGAGACTTACCTATGGTCACGCTGTGTCAAGTGTGGGGACTTGGTATCGGTAGAGATCTGAATTTGCATTCCACACTTAAAACTGTGTGACCAAGGAAACCATTTAACCTCAGTCTTAGTTTCTTCATCTGTAAAATGGGACCAATGATATTTGCCATGCTTAGCTCACAGATTGCAGTAAGGGAAGTTCTTTTTAACCTCAACCAACTCTGACATCTATAAGTTTCAAATCCCTCACAAAAAAGTCCTTCTGTTTCATGACTTCTTCCTCTTGTCCCTTTCTTGAACTGTATTCAAAAGAGATTGTTTTTTCTTTAACCAATGCCACACAAGCATGTGTGGGGTGAGAATTAATAAACGCAACACCAACAAAACAAAAATGCCTTATGCATTGAATTATTTTTGCAATGAGAAAAGGAAATGGTGTACCATTTCTTTCTCCATTTATCCATAATTTTACCCTCTGCCAAAGACTAATAATTTCTTTCTTTCAAAGAAAGAACAAAAGGGAAATGGTATTACCTGTCAGTATATCTTGATAGTCCCCCATATATGGCACTGAGGGTCAGAGTATTGGGGACTTGGTGCCTGGCTTCTGGAGGTCAGAATTACACCTCTTACTGGTGTTCTTTTATTAAAGAAAAAAGGTAAATAATTCTATTTAATTTTAGCTTTTACTTTAATTTTGGGGAGAGAAAAAAGAGAAGCTAGGCACATTATTATGCAGAAACCTTCAGTAGTAAGGCTAGGTTCAGAATCAAAATGTTCTCTTCATCTACTTTCTCAGAGCCTATTTTAATATTGGGCACACAGCATTTCCTTGTCCCAGACATCTGTCTGAACAGACAAGCCCAGTTCAAACTTAAATTTCAGTTTCACTAGCTTTAGAAGTCATCAGAGATATGACCTATGCTCTTTGCTAGTCCTTGGAATTCTTTTGAAAAACAGATTTATAGTCTGAGGACTTGGCTTCCAAACCCAGCTCCCCTACTTACTATCTTTGTGACTTGGGTCAAGCCTTTTTGTACCATTGTTTCCCTATTTGTAATACAGGTTTGAACTCATTAATCTCTCCTATCTCATCCAGCTCTAAATTCTATGAACTATGAATTAGGTCACTGTGTGACACATTTTGCTGCAATTCTGACTTCCAAGGGACCCAGGATTTTTCAGATCTCAATTCTAATTCAAGCCACAGTCTGCTACGAAGCAGTAATCTTCCATTGCAAATAAGGGAGTGGAGGGGCAAAGATTGGGAAATGTCCATGGAACAACAATAGTTTTGTAATGTGGACAACAGCTTATTTACCTGCATAAAGGATGTTTTCTGAGTAGGATGAAGCAAGCAGATTCGAAGGTACTTTCCTTTGTAGTCCATAGCAATCATATCAAAACCAATAGCTTCAGGGACAGCCAGAACAACTGAAACAACCCAAATTAGAACAATTTCTACTGCAGTCCATTTTGGCACTCCAATTCCTTTAATTCGACTCCAGGAAGCAACAGCTCGATACCTTAGGATCAACACATGAAACACGTTAAAACTAGGAGAATCTGATCATATTCAGCAACACAGTCTTTTAAACCTCTATCTCCATTTTAGTTAGTAATTGAGCACTTACAGTATTGTTAGCTTAGATGTAAGAACTCACCTGTCAATACTTAGAGCGCATAAGCTGAGAACCGTGATGCCCACAGAGGCCTTCTGAATGAAAGGGACCAGTTTACACATTTCAACTCCAAAGGGCCAGTCCTCTGCAAGAAGCTGCATTGAGAAAACACGAAACTAGGTTATGTATAATTTCATAAGGTGCCTTTTGAACTGAGTTTGTTTCAGTACATAGCAAAGTCTCTTTTCTCAATGTACTTAGCATGCAAGTGGCCACCAGAAACCCAAGTACTTACATATTCTTCTCATGGAATAGCCTTTGAAATTGCTCAATATATAGAAAAAAAGGGAATATGGACAGAAGAATGAAAATTCGGCTTGGTTCTTACTTTGGGGAATTGGTTATGAATACACCCTTAGTTCATTTCCAAGATATATACAACTAAATAGCTCTTCTTAAAAGTGGTAAAGATTGTCACTATGCTCACAAGTAATGAAGGTTAAGACAAAGTGATTAAGATAAATGTGGGTCAACATCTACATAAGTGTGTGTGTGTGTCTGTGTCTGTGTACATACATAGAAGCAATTAAATAGCTAAATGGACAGACCTACTTCAGACACTAACTATATGACCCTAGGAAAGTTACTTAACTTCTGTTTGCCTTAATTCATTGAGAAGGAAATGACAAACCACTCCAGTATCTTTGCCAAGAAAACCCCATGAACAGTATCGACTTTACTATCCATAGGGTTATGAAGAATCAGATATGGCTGAATGACTGAACAACAAAAACAAGGAGAGAGAGAGAGAGAGAGAGAGAGAGAGAGAGAGAGAGAGAGAGAGAGAGAGAGAGAGAGAGAGAGAAAAAGAGAGAATATGAAAATAACAGGAAACTAGCAAAACCTGAGTTCAAGTTTGACTTCTCGGTCACCCTAGACTGTAATTTATAGAGCAGGTACTAATCTGTACTCACAGAGAACAGGTTTCCTCACTGACAGTTAGATTCCCTAAAGCCACATATATTTTTGATCTAAATATCATCATCAACATCATCATCATCATCACTATCATCATCTTCTTCTCTTCTTCCTCCTCTTCCTTTTTATCCTCCTCTTCCTCCTCCTCCTCTTCTTCTTCTTCTTCTTCTTTTTCTTCTTCTTCTTCCTCTTCTTTTTCTTCTTCTTCTTCTTCTTCTTCTTCCTCTTCTTCTTCTTCTTCTTCTTCTTCTTCTTCTTCTTCTTCTCCTCCTCTTTTCTCCCCTCTCTCTTTTTTCTCTCTCTCCTTATCCTTCTTTCTTTCTTTGTTTCTGTCTCTCCCTCTCCCTTCCATCTTTCAATTACAAGTAAAAGGAAAATTAACTGAAAATACATGGATTTATCATTTCTAGGACAAACAACAGAATTTTCTTTGGGACAATTGGGTATCAGACACTGGTAATGAATCATTTTAGGTGAACATCTGGATAAAATGTTCATGGGGTTTTGAATACAAAGGGAAATATTTCCAGGCTCTGTTTAAAAAAAACAAAACCCAAGGTTTTCAAAAATAACTATTCCTTCATCCCTGCCGAAGAAAGAAAGGAAAAAAAGAAACTTTTCTTTGGAAAGACTGTGCTTAGATCTTACTGTCTTTTCACCAAAAATTTGCTGTTTAGAAGTGATACAATTCACAACCTACCACAAAATACAAAGGGCTGCAAAAATGTATACCATTCCAACAACAACATATATAAGTTATTAAATAATGATTTGATTTAAAAGAATATAAATGAAGCCTTTAAGTAGGTCTTTTCTACATGCATATTATTCCTCATTAAAGGAAAAAAATATGTAAAAAGGC
>CM053600.1:110474442-110519473 GCA_028646575.1 Pseudocheirus occidentalis | reverse complement strand
TGCAGTGTTATAAATGTAAGTTTAAAATACTGTTAATTCTATAACTCCATTGGTAAAAGAATGTGACTTGGAATATGGCAGTCTTCATATTGGGGGCAATAATCCACAGTTTTGTTTTCTTGGGGTTTTTTTTTAAATTTTCTTTAAGAGAATAGTTATCCAGAAGAACAACATCCTCCGCTGTTGTTGTTTTTTGTTGTTGTTGTTGTTTTAATTTAATTTAATCTTTTTTTTCAATTTACAAAAAAACTACCTCTCTCACCTCCCCACACATGGAAAAAAAATAAAAAAAGAAACTTTGTAACAAATAAGCATAGTTAAATGAAATAAATTTCCATGCACCAAATTCTCTGAATTTCTTAAACTGGGTGAATGACACTTTGCTTAATATTTAACCCAATGCTAGTATATGAGGCAGTTTAAATAATAGTTAGTTGAGTAAAGATTGAGCTAGTTGTACTTCTAGGAAAGGAAGGAAAGAAGAAATCATTTATTACCCATTTATTAGATACTAGGTACAAATATGATCTCATTTGATCCTTACAACAACCTAGGCAATATTATTCCCATTTTACAGTTGAGGGAACCAAGGCAGACAAAGATTAAATGACTTGCCTAGAATCATAAACCTAATAAGTATTTTGGGCTGCACTTGAACTGGGGTATCCCTCACTCCAGGCCCAGCACTCAGTCCATTGTATTGTCTATCTGACCCTAGTTGCACTCCTAGGTTGGAACTGATTTGTTGCTATTAAGATTTAATGTGAGGCAAATAAGAGTTAATTTTCATTTGCATGTTAAGAGATAACTTAATCAAATATTCCTCATTTTACTTAGAGGAAATAAAGTTCAAATCATTAGTACATGGTCTGTTAAACTAAATACCTCTTACCTACCCACTTTACCTAAATACTCAAACCCCCCCCCCCCCCCAATAAAGTTCCTTCAGGATGGGGATTATTTGTTTTGTTCATTTCTATTTACAGAACCTAGCACAGTGCCTTGAACATTTATTTCTGGGTCTACGTGTAGGGTAGCAAGATGGTAAAGTGGATAGAGTGCCGGCCCTGGAGTTAGGGTGATCTGAGTTCAAATCTGGCCTCAGATACTAGTTGTGTGACCCAGGGCAAGTCACTTAACCCTGTTTGCCTTACTTTTCTTACTGTAAAATGAGCCAGAGAAGGAAACGGCAAACTGCTCCATTATTTTTGCCAAGAAAACCCCAAATGGGATCATGAAGCATCAGACACAACTGAACAACATGAACAAGAAAACTTAAGCTAAAGAAACTCCTTGTACCAATTAGTGGAGGTTAGTAACTGTTCTGCAATTTAGAATCTGAGTGAATCATTTAGGGCCACTGAGAGCTTTGGTCACTTGCCCTGGGTTACACAGCTAACATGGGAATAAGATTTGAACCCGGGTCACTCTGAACCTAAGGTTAGCTCTCTCCCCCTGCCCACTAAACTTGCATTAAATGTACACTTGACATGTTTATTGAATCAGTTTGGAGGGGACTTGATAAACATAGGCTCTTCCTTGAAGAAGCAGAAAAAAAGAGACAATGCTTTCTACTAAGTTCTCTAACAGGAAAGACAGGATTATAGAAAGCTTTGGAAACAAACAAGCTTGTGTCTAGAGGACGTTGAATTCTCCAGATGAAAGTTAGTTTGTGTTTATGTGTGTATTCAATCAATTATCTGAATATTTTATCTACATGACACCAAAACACCTGGATGCCTCCAAAAATTTTATTCCCTCTTGAAACAATCTCCAACAAATATCGGTGTTGCAGTGATGTGTGAGTGAATACAGCCACTGCAGGATTCAGTTCTGAGGGAGATATTGGGTGGAAACAATTCAGTTTCCTGAAAAATGGCCCGTTAGCTGAATTGGGATCTTATTTCAAGATTGAACTGGGTTGGGTTGGTATTCACTCAGGGATGCTATTTTCTTTGGCTCAGTGAGAAGTTGGATTATTGCTTTTTGTACCAGCTGGAGGTCTGCACCACAACCTCTGACCTGAAGCTATCATAGTGAAACTGTAAAAGCAAACTGAAAATTTCAACAACCTCAGTACAGTTCATCTTAGTAACAATCGGTAACCACATTACAGTTCTCTGTGATGTCTTCTGCCTCCAGGAAAAGGCCTAAAATCTTTCTAATGGGTAAATTCTGATCTTGGAAAACTTCAGCAACATCCTGCATTTCTAAGTTCAAAGCGCCTTCTTGTATCCACCCACTTTACCTAGTACTAGAACAGCGGTTCTCAACCTGTGGGTTACGTTCAATTTGTAACCATGAAAATATATCCTGCATATCAGATATTTACATTATGATTCATAACAGTAGCAATGAAAATAATTTTATGGCTGGAGGTCACCGCAACATGAGGAACTGTATTAAAGGGTCGCGGCATTAGGAAGGTCGAGAACCACGACCCTAGAGGATGAGAAATGAGAAAATACCACTATGCTGTTTTGTTGTTGTTCAGTTGTTCTCAGTCGTGTCTGACTCTTCATGACTCCATTTGGGGTTTTCTTGGCAGAGATATTGTAATGGGTTGTCATTTCTGCAAGCTCATTTTATAGATGAGGAAAATGAGGTAGATAAGGTTAGATGACTTGGTCAGGGTCACACCGCTAGTAAGCGTCTGAAGCAAGATTTGAACTGTTATTCCTGACTCCAGGCCTAGCACCCTATCCACTGTGCCACCTAATTGCCCCCTTCCATATAGGAAGAATATAGATAATTATGCTGAGACACAACATGGCATGGTTGTTGGAGAGCTTGCCTCAAATCTAGAAAAGCCTGAGTTCAAACCCCTAGGCCCTAGAAAAATCACAATTTGTCAGGGTTGCAGGCAACTTCTAAGGACATGAGTTTGGGAGAAAACATTGACCTTCATTTGTACAGGGCAGTCCTTTTACTTGAAAGTTCCCTAAATCACAGATCTAGTCCCTATCTTTTTTTTCCTATCCGTGAGTGAGAGTCTTGACTTTGGTAGGCAGGTGTTTGAACTACCTAAAAAGTTCAATCCATGCTTTTGCCTTACATTCGCTTTGGAGAGCGCCTGAATCAAATCCGATAGCAGATTTGACCAGTATTGTCTGCCATTCCTCATGTCTCTTGGTCTAAAGGGCTGGGGCAGCAGAAGCTTTGGGCTATCGCAGTTAAGACGCAGATGCCTTCCGAACTGAGCCAAACATCCTTTCAGGGAAAAGGATTGGATGATCTGGCAAGATATCACACATACAAGCAATAAGAGTTCTCTAAAATCTAACAGGAAATGGCATTTACCCCCTAGGTTATGTTGGTGACCAGAACCAACTTCTTTCTCCTTCTGTTGACCAGAATGAGGTGGTTCCTAGGACTTGTTGACCTTTCCTAACTATATTCTGGTGCTCTGAGGACTCAAGGGAGGTGAGCAATACTTCCCCCACACCCACCTTTATTTTTAAGAGATCCTGAAAATATCTCATTCCCTTTTTTCTCAACCCCGGGCACAGACCACTTTATTTCCTTATTTCTCACGTGGAAACGATAACTATTCTCACAGCCCATTTTTCTCTCTCACTGTGCACTGGCAATATCCACCAACAACTACAGTCAAAATTCTGCTTATAGAACTTTCTTTAGAACTTTCTGAAGCATTTGGATAATTCTAAAGTTGTGTTAGCGTACTGTCAGGAAAGTTGGATCGAAAGCACACAAATCAAATAATAACTTACATTTATATAACGCTTTTATGATTTAGTAAATTTTGAGAACCATCCTGTGAAATAGGAAATATAATTTAGGAATACTGTACCCATTTTGAAGAGCAAGACACTGAGACTCAGAGAAATGAAACAATTTGCCCATGTTAATAAGTTAATAAACATTAGAGCTGAGGTTTGAACTCAGATTTTCCAATGAAATGTTTAATACTTTTCAGAAAAGGCTCATACAATCTCAGGTTTAGAGTTGGGAGGGATCTTTGCAGCCATCTCTTTTAACTATCTCATTTTATAGACAGGGAACTGAAGTACAGAGAAGCTAAGTGCCTTGGAGCACAGATATTAAGAAGAAAATCTGGAATTTATTCACTAGGTGCTCTGATCCCCAACCCAGAATTCCTTCCACTGCAAAACAATGCCTTGACTACCTGAAGATTTTTTAAATAGTTAAGTACTAATACATTTCTGTATCTAGTCATGTGAAACAAATGTGTGGATTCTCTCCAAAGCTTTAGATAACAAAACTAAAATCTTTCACTGATACCGTCCATATATTTGCACTTCTGTTTCCAACCTAATGAGCTCTTTAGCCAATGCCTATTGTACTCACATCATCTAGGAGTGGGGGGGCAATGTAGTGTTGACTGAATTTGACAGGGGCCATGCTCATGTTGAGAGAACATGAGATATCTGTTTTCCCTAAGTTTATTGTAGATCTTAACACCTTTTTTATGTGCTAAGATCCCAAATAAGAACAAACAAATAGCAACAAACTAAGCCTAATCTATTAATTTGTGATTGTTGAATCTTTATGGCTTTCAAGATTGGAAATGCTGCAGTTCTGCTCCAGGCAGAAAGAATGCCCACTTAATTTTTTTTTAAAAAAGTTATGCATGATATTATTAAAGCTATTAATTTTTTAATGGTACTTAATATAAATATTGCATAATTGTCTATTCTTCTTCAAAGGATGCCACCACATGAGCCTAGCAACGACTCTCAGACTGAGGATTTTACTTGAGCTATTGGTTTCTTTTTTTTCTTCCCTACTTTCTTTACTCCCCTTTCTCTTTTTAATTAAAAAACACATTCACAGGGAAATTAAATAGGGGGAAAACACCATTAACAGATTGTTAATGCAGAAAGGAGTCAAGTCCCATAAAGTCAGGAAATGCCAAAGTTAACAAGCTTTCACTAATGAATGTCACTGTTTTCACGGCCCATACATACTACTTTCCCTTCCTGTTTTTCTTATTCAGTGTATACAGTGATACAGGGCCATTTGTGGTTTTCAAAACATTCCATCACATGTACACTATGTGCACCATTAACAAGATAGTCTACAGGCAGATAATCTCAAATGCTACCATTTCCACTCATTTCCAATCTTTTGCTTCTCTTAATCTAAGTCGGTTTTTTTTAATGATTTGAGGATAGACTATATCTAGCTTTATGTATTTTATGAAACACAGACTCACCCTTGAAAATGACATACATACTTAGTGACTCTGAATTGAGTGCTGGAGCCCTGAGATAGTTTTGTTGAGGTTTAGACCTTCCTGGTAGATTGGAAGAGGTGAAACTCATAGCTATTAATTATCAGCTCTCTTCCATTGTCCTACACTCTCCCCTACCCTAAAACCTGTCAGGGAAACTGCTGATGTACTCCAGAACCTACTATTTCATCACTATCTAGTAGAATTCCATGGGGAATTTTAATTGCTTGAGGGATTCTGTCCAGGGTGAAGATGGATATAAAGAGTATGAGGAGGAGAATATAAATTAAGAAGCCACTTGTTAAATGAAAATTTGCTCTTATAATCCTATGGATGAGAAACATATTTATAGGTGACTCATAAACATTTATTGAGGTTGCAGTGCTTAATATTGCTGACGAGGCATGAACTCTACTTTTAAAATAGTTGGCGTTGTATAAATATATTGATAGACAAAGGCAGGGAGAATGAAAATATTGCCTTCCACTAATTTTTGGAAAGGGTGTTTCATTGCTGTTGTTTTTAGCTTGGCTTCCTGCAGGAGATAAAGAATTTTACTGAATTTTTGCCGTTTTTCTAATAAGTACACATTCATCCCAGCACATTATTATTCCATTTATTTCTTTTTCAATCATATCCACAGCTATTAGAGATGAATAATCTCCAAGCCAAATGCAGTAAGATTTTTTTTTCTGAACTGTATCAAAACTGAATGCCTGGAAAAGGAAGTGGGATGGTGATATAGTGAGATAATGGGTGGGTGGCTTTTCCCCTCAACTAGTAATCATGCAATTTTAAGAGATCTAGAAGGTTCCCAGTACATTTGGTGGACCTCCCGTTGGAGAAGCTACAAGAAAATATGGAATAAGCACTCAGACCAGAAGCCCAGAGACCCTGAACCACCATATTAATTGATCTCAGAACATGTTTCTTCCCACTCAGCTAGGGAAGAGATGACTCCAGGGCCTGGTCAATTTCTGAGCATCTCAGCATCTGCACTGCCATTGAATGTGTATTCATCATCCACTGCCATTCCACAATTTGCTCAAGGAATGATAATCCAATCAATATTACCACTAATATTATCACTATTACTAGCTAGAGTATGATTATATTATACTATCTTTTGGTCTTATGATTCCACTCACAAATCCTTTAACTACCTGTGCCAAAATTCCCTTCCTTGGCCAGCGATCCTTAATAGTCACTATAAAATTATTATTTCTGAATGAAATTTAACTTCACTTTAATTTATGTACTTATTTTTAAGGTAAAATTTAGCTTAACTCTAATGACTGATTTTGTCAGTGTGGGAACTCCCTCCACTTATATAACAACCTATTTGGGAGTCTAGATCAGGAGCTCTTAAACATTTTTTTGTGTGTCATGGACCCCATGGGCAGTCTGGTAAAGTCTGTGGATCCCTTCTGAGAATAATGACTTTGAATGAATAAAATAAAATACATAGAATTACAAAGGAAATGGATTCTATGGAAATACAGTTATCAAAATAATAAAATAAAACAAAGCAGTTCATGAACCCCAGATTAAGAACCCTTGGTGTAAAGAACCTCTGAGAAGTTAAGTAATTTGCTTATGGTTACACAGCTAATTGGAGAAAGAAATGGCAAACCTCTCCAGAATCTTTGACAAGAAAATCTCAAATGGAGCCATGGGAGTCAGACATGACTGAAAAATGAGGGAACACGCAGCTGGTACCTAGAAAATAAAAATCAAGCCATAGTTTCTCCCAACAGCCATCTTAATGGAATTGCTTACGCTTACAAAATAGAGGGAACAATGTTGTCTTCCTCACCATATAAATACAGATCATGACATGCTCTTTCAACACTCATATAAGAAAGAAGGCACCTTGTGTCTTATCGAAATACTTTAAGGATTATTGGTTTAATTGCATGGGTATTTACTTCACAACCTCTCCAGATTTCTATGAGTTTCTGTGGTTCATCTTAGTGGCCTCTTAACTACATAAGTATGATAATCTTCTGAGAAGAGACTCTAAGTCCATATTCAGTTTCACAATATTTTTTAAAATTCCAGCAATGTCTATAGCACAAAATTACGACAAAGGTCTCCTATCCAAATTGACTCCCCTAGCAAGAACCATGGTTGGATTTGTCCTCTAAGATATCTGTACTGTTAAATCTTAGTAATTTACTGAAGGAATTTTCAGACTTTTTAAAACCAAGGAGTTTTTATATTAATGATAATAATAAAGGAGATGATAAAAGCCAGAAACTGTATCAAGCTGTTTTAAAACATGATCCACTTCTTGGTTGTACTTGGAAAAACATATTTCACTAAAATGGGAGAAGATTAAAATGTTGCATCAAGACAGAAAAAGAAAAAGGAAGTTGGACTCCGATCTATGTTTAAAAATGATGGAGCTAACTCTCTTTCCTGCCTTCCTTTCCCCCATGGAAGTTCCTGGAGGATAGGGATTATTTTTAGTCTTTGTCCTCCTAGTAGCTAGCGCAGTGCTTTGACATAGTAGGTGATTAATAAATGATTATTTAATTGAATTAAATGTGTTGTTATATGTATTAATTTTAATGTATGTAACTGAGGAGGGGTGATTGCTTTAACCTACTAGCAATATTACCATATTGGCCTAGATTTCTTTATTAAATTACTAAAGTGATACTGAATAAAGATCTTAAGGGAGTGAGATGTGGATAGGAAAGCTAAGTTTTTTCCTTTCTGGGAGAATCAGTGGTGATCCAGAGCACGATGGCATGCTGTTGGGAAGATAGGTTTGGGTGGGGTAGGAGGCCTAAGACAATGTTCAATGTTCCTGTCCATGACACAGTGTTGAAGGATGTATCATTTCTTAAAAGATATTTTCAAATTGAAATGGCTAAGGTAAATTTTTACATGTTGAGGGAGGTCATAAAAACACTATATCAGAAATATGTTCACTAAGGAAGCCTGCGTAGCCATGGAAATAACACTCTAACTGGAATCGAAAAAAACTTAGTCTTGTAATCTTCTACCTCTCTAGCTGTATGTGACCTATATAATTGCTTCTCCTTTGGGTTTCAGTACCTTCAGCTATAGATCAAATGGGTTTGACTAGATCAAGTGTTCTTAGCTTTGGATTTGTAAATATACATATATACATATATGCACATATATACATACATATGTCTATATATATGCACACCCTACATACGAACTTTTATATGAACTTTATATCTAGAATATAATAAAATATTATTTATCATAATATAAAACAATAAGTTTATATAAAAAGTTGGTATAGCTATCTGAACTTTATATATAAAGTTATATATAATTATCTGTCTATTTATATATCTTGATTTTACTTTAATTGGAATCCTTTGTAATGCTAAGTATTCTATTACATGCATTTAAAAACATTCTGACATGTGATTTCATAGACCTCATCAGGCTGTTAAAGTGTTTCATGATAGGAAAAACATTAAGAACTTGACTAACTTGTCTCTAAGGTTCTTTATACCTCTAAAATTCAGGAGGTATCAGTTGATAAACTGAGAGTATCCTATGCTCCTTCAAGTCTATTACCCACATTTGGACTGTTTTGCTGTCTCCGCAGGTATGTTCACAGGTGAAAAGAAAGAAACAGCTACTCAGATCCACACATGAGCAAGCATAATGACAAAACTCGAGAGTTCTTCAGTTAAAGTGATGCTATTCATTGTATGCAACATTCTCATAAACACAACTGGCCTCTTCTTAGTATTTCAAAGCTAGGAAAGAGAATGTTTCACATTGTAAATTATTTCTTGAGTCTTATTTCAACTCACATTTGATCCTGTCAGCACCACTTAAAAACACTTAATCATTTATTAGTTTGTGACATGTTCTTCTAAATAAAATCAACTATAGCATAAGGGGCCCACATACATAACCATATATAGTCATTTATTTGTCTTTTGGAAAAGCAAGCTCACAGATCCCTGGATCAGAGACACAATCCTCCCTCTACTAGCTTTGAAAATGTCATTCAGTCTTGTTTGGGCAACTCAGAGTAAGTAGGAAAAGAATGGTTTAAAGGACCACAATCACTCAATTTGACAGATAAGAAAGCTCATATATTGCTTAATAGTTTGATTACAATTGGGAACTTTAAAGTCTATGATTTAGTGAAATTTCCAAATTCTTTGTTTTCTGTAATCATGACAAATATCCCCAATTTTATTTTTCTAAAATAACTACGTTTCTTATTTTGGACACTTTTATTCTTTATCATTCTCAAAAACATGTTACTGGGGGATAGGTAGGTGGCGCAGTGAATAGAGCACTGGCCCTGGTATCAGGAGGACCTGAGTTCAAATCTAGCCTCCAACATTTAACACTCACTAGCTGTGTGACCTTGGGCAAGTCACTTAATCCCAATTACCCCTCCAAAAAGATATATATATATATATATATATACACATACACACACACATATATACTATGGAACAAATTTCCTGCGTGTGAAAAACCTTAATAGGAAATAAATAAATTTGAATTTTCTAGCCTTCATCTCTACTGTCTACACATTTATTGACTATCTGCAGACCCCAACTGGTAACAGCCCCTTTCCCCTATCTCTGTCCCAAATCATTTTCTCTGAAGAAATTATGTCACTGAGGCTAACTCTAGCCATGGAGTAAAAGTCAGCCACCCTACAGCCTGGTGTAATGGGATATATGCTCTAGTATCTTAGAATCAGGAAATCTGGGTTCTCCATTGTTAAATAGCTGTGGTACCTTAGGCAAGCAACTTTATCTCTCTGGGCTTTGTCAGTTTTATTATCTGTAAAACGAGAAAGTACTATATTAACCTTTAAGGTCCCTTCTAGAATGAGTCTATTTCTCATGTAGCAAAATTATCTCAAACGTCCTTTCCAGTTCTCTGTTACTATGTCAAGCTGCCTATGGCAGCACCCAGCCCATTTTCCTTCCTTCCCTTCTTTAGGGAGGAACTAGTTAAATAGTGTAAAGATAAACTTCTCCTGAGGAAGTAAGAGAAAGGAAGTAGGTAAATAGAGATACCATTCAGTAAAACTTTTGGAGACAAACGTAAGAAAAAGGAAGACAAATGGAGAAAGTAAAGAGTGGGAGAAAGAAAAAAATGATTGAGGGAGGCTAAGAACAAACACATCTGTGGTATAGCTCACTGATCTGTACAATGAAGGGTAGTTTTCATTTCATTTCTGCCATGAAAGGGAAGGCTCTTAGAAGAGGAAATCCTAATAAAGACTAGCAGAGCATAGAAAAGAGAATGAGAAAAGGAAAGACAAAAGCAACAGGGAAGAGTTGAATGAGGACAATGTAGCATGCACTGCACACCACACACACACACACACACACACACACACATACACACACACACACACACAATTTACCTTCTCCCAACTTCCACGACTTTCAGGCAAGTGATCATTACCTCATACTGACAATTGATCTTCCCAGTAACAAAGTAAGATATTTTAACATTGGACAGAGGAGACTGGTTTTTTTCCCCTCTTTTCTTTCTTTTTTCTTTCCTTTCCTTTTTTTTTTAAAGATGACTTTGATGGTTTTCTGTGCAATAGTGGCTTGGTGTCATAGAAGAGCATTTCAAAATCATATATAGTTCAATGTGGATACAGTCAAACAATTCTCTATCTAGACATGCCAGTGTTTACATTTAGGCTCCCAAATGAGGACATAGCTTCCCAGATGTTATCTTCTGTTCCGTGATCCAGACCTTTGTCTCAGTACTCTCATGGTTGGTCTCTAGAAATCAGATTTATATTGCCCTAAAGTGGAAAATTCTGGAAAACTCTGAAAACTGCGGACCCTATGCAGACCCGTGAATTGAAATTAAAAGTGTCATATTAGAATGCAATCAACTGAACCTTGATACTGTCTTGCTATGTAGTCCTGAACAAGTTATTCTTAGAGCTGAGGTAATAAATAGCAACAGAAATATTTGCCATTCTCTTACCAATATGTCTTGGGACAATTGTAATGCACTTTGTTTAGGCTTTATTTGCAGCATTATTTGTAGTCTTTAATGAACTCCCAGTATGTTGTAGAAGATAGAGAACTTGACTCAGAGTGAAACACAGACTTTGTGACCACAGTAGGGAAGTCAGTAAACCTCTCCTGTCTCTGCACAACTTTTCCAGATTATAAGCTGTTGCCAAATTGTGTTTATAAAGGGATCCCTTGACCCATTAAGTAAATGAAAGGTCCTAAAAAAAATAATAATAATTCCCTGTCATCAAAAGTTAGGCCATTGTATCCTCATTTTTTTGACTTGAAACAAATTTAGCCTTGGGTTCTCACAACTCTTAATAACAGCTTTCTTTAAATTTAAATAAGTTGGACTTGTCACTGCCTCTCAAAAATTCCTTGCTTTTGCAGCTTCCTACATTAACTTGATACATGTGGAGTTCCAATGATAAACATCAAAAGGGAAGCTTGTTTCCCCACTCCTAAATTCTAGTATCTTGGAATGGGAGTAAACTTCGTTTAGCTACTTCAAAAGCTAAAGATTTAGAAATTTAAAAGTTAAACCTATAACATTTAACCTTTGAAGTAGTCAACTAGATCCTCTTTACTCAATTCACAAATATTTGACTACCTATCATATTAGTGGCAGTAATTACCTGGTTAAAAGGTGAAGAGTTGAAGATCAGTAACTCTGCCACTTTGTCAGGACATCAGGACCCTTACAGAGCCCTAACAACACCCACTCCTGCAAATAGTCCTATATATCATCTTTGACCCCTCACCCTTATCAGGAAGCTTTGCCATTTTTGTGCTTATTATGAAGTTAATTCCTATTCATCTTATATCAGATGTCAGACAAGTTAGTTATTAGAATGCCCTCTATCACAGGACAAAAGGAGTTTGTAGGAGTTATCTACCTCTCTTCATTGTCCATTTTAATGCTGTGCAGTTAAAGCAAAATTGAGTAAGATTTATGGGTCCTTGTCCCTTCCTGAACTCATTTTAGTTGAGAGTCAACCTCTCTCTGTTCTAAACTGTCAAATACTACTGCCTTTAGGTGTAAGAATTAGTAGAAAAGCATCATAGACTCTGGAAGTAATTAGCTCTTAATAGAGTTGTTACTTTAGCATCAATATCACTTATGAACCTGAATGGAAGCCAGCCAAAGTGGAAATATGTTTGTCAAGCTCTCACAAGTGAGAGCATTGAGGAAACTTGCAAGCGACTTTGGAAGAGATGTGTGATCTATATCCAATAGAGAGGAAGAGTAATGAATTTGGGGTTTATGTTCCTGTCATACTAGTTGTATGATACTGGGCAAGTCATTTAACCTCTCTGTGCCTTAAATTCCCATCTATAACAGGGATAATAATTTGTACCCTATAGACCCACTCAGGTTATTGTGAGAATGGAATGAAATAATTTATGTAGAAGAATTTCAAGTCTTACATAAATGTAAGCTATTTCTTTTGTTCCCAGATATATTAATCATACTAAATGGTTTTGTGGGTTTTTTTTTTTTTAGTACTTTCCATCATAAAGCACTTTCCCTACTGGAAAGTTCTGTGGGTTAGGTAATGTTGATTTCCTCATCACGGATGTGGGCCACAAACTGTATTCTTCATGTGCTGCTGTGGCTAGAAAACATTAGTTATCTGGTGGGCAACCTTCTTCTGAGGAGCCTCACAGACTTTAGCTAGGCTGGTCCTTAGCTAACAAACATCCCTTCTGTCAACATTCCAAGCCTTTTCAGATAAGTAAATCGTAACAGACCTTTTGATTCACTTGTATAGCCAGCCTTCAAGAGCCCAGAATCCCCTCCACTTTGGTACCCTTCCTGACCCACTATTAATGAGGCTGGTGTGGAACCTCAGTGGTGGTAGAGTAATTAGTGTCATTTGCATTTTACAAATGAGGAAACTGAGGCTTAGTTAAGTCAAGTTACTTGCTAAGGATAATAGTATAGCTTACAAAGAATGTCAGCTCCTTGAGGGTAAGGACTAGTTCATTTTTGTCTTCCTATTCCCAGCACCTAGCCCTGGTATCTGGCATGTAATATATATTTTTTTGATTGAATGTCTATTGACCCAGGCCTAAGTCTTCTAGATCCAAGTTCAGTACTCTCCACTATTTCCTCTCCTGTCCAGGAAGAGGGATGGGGGGGGGGGTGCGGGTAGAGAATAACATTGCTACCTACTGACTATAGCAAAACCACCTGAAATGTGAGGGCTTTTGAAGTGGTTTAAAATCTTCTTTTCCTCATTTGCATGAATATTCAAATTCTGTAGCTGCAGTCTTCATTCAGCATCAACAGAAAAAAGCACAGGGATTTTATCTGGAAAAGTATAGTTAGTCCTTTCTGCTTAAATGTGATCTAGAGAATAGACTGGTTGTATTTGGAAGTGTCCTGAAGGACGTCCAGCTCTTAAGGACACAGCCTAAACACAGCATATACTTAGTCCCTATAATGGATTACCAGCCAGACCCTGAACAATCTCTGTGTGAGGTCCTTCCTTATTCAGCCCATCTCTTAGAGGATCAGGGACTCTGGCTTCCAGCCAGACTTGGGGAATTTTGAGGCTTTTCAACTTCAGTGAACCAACTTATCAGGTGTCTGGCTTTAGATAGTGAGAATGTACTAGTCTCACAGTAAGGATTGCCTGAAGCCAGAATCAGAACAAATAATAAATTACAAAGTGAAAAAGTAATTCTAATTTAGTGTTTAAGCCTACTTTCAGTGAATCCCATAATCCTGAGTGCTTTTTCCTTTACAATTGTGAGTTCTAAAATGTGGCCCAAATTTCCCTTTGCATAAAAAAGTGTTACATTCAAATAATGTGAAATAATTTGAGATGTGGCTCCTAAAACACTTTTGGGAGGGTGTGTGTGTGTGTGTGTGTGTGTGTGTGTGTGTGTATAGAAACTCTCCATCATCCAGGACAAGTCTCAGAGAATTGCCTAGGGCACTGACTGTAAATCATTTGCCCATATTCACAAGCTAGTATATATGAGAGATAGGACTTGAAACTAGGTCCTCCTGACTCCAAGACCAGCAGATTCATAGGATCTACTACCCTATGTTATTTCTCTCTAAATAGGCTAAAAAACTTTTTTAAAAAGTTCATTAAGCATTATATACTGCATGAGGGCAATATCTATCCCTATGTCTAAAGCAGAACTATGTGGTTCAGTGTAGTTCATTGTTGGCTGTCCAAAATACTTTGAGCCTGTGTCTCCATAGAATGCTCCCTAATTCCCAGTCCTGTGTTCTGCACATAGTAGGTAAACAATAATTACTCACTAAAATCAACTTAGGTGGAGGCCCAAGTCCCATAAGGAGATTGGACTCTGTAGAAGGGTTTATTTCAGTATTCCTTAATAGGCATGCTTTACTTACTGCCTCCATATCCTCACCTCCTAATGTTTAGAGGTATTCAGAACCTACTGATCTTTCCAAATCACCTCTTCTCAGTAGTTCAAAAAAGTTTTCATATGAATGTGGCTTCATCCACAGGGCTGCCTCAGTTCTAACCTACAGCTCTGATCCCCTTGGTCCTAAGACCCTCTAAATATGGTCACTGGGTTAGAAAGTTCCAAGGTTTTTTGGGAACAGCTTATTAGCAAGTAGAGTAACACTCATGCCTTTACTACCAAGGGACTTCTAAGATTCTTCTTTCGTCATTCTCAATGACTCCTAGCCTTTGCACTTGGCAAAACCTTGAAGTAGGCACAGTTCCAAACGGCTGTCTTTCTCATCTACCCCGTCAGTACCCTTCCGTGTTAGACTGCCCTTCTCCAGACTATCCTGCAGGCTTGGAGTTTCCTCTAAAGAGTGAGATTTTCAAAACTCCCAGAGGGATCACATTTAAAAGACCCAAATTCCTAGGAGACTCCGGGATATGAAATCAGAATGAGGAAGGAGAAAGTTGAGGAACCGAAACTATAAAAATTATTCGATCCTTCTTTCTCTTCTGCCAACCTCCAACAATTTATCCTGCCCCAGTCCCAGCCTCCCCAACCCCCACCCCAAACCCAGCCATACAGTTATTTAGAACCACTTTGGTTCAGATGTCTTTTACCTTGTAGACATTAATGGGGATGTCAGTAATGATATGAAGGAGGTCGCCCAAGGCTAGGCTAGCGATGAGGATGTTGGGACCATTCCTCATGCACTTGTTCTTGTAGATGATTCTCAACAAGGTGGAGTTCCCGATGATGCCAAGCACGAACACCAGGCAGGACACCACGGTATTAATGTATTTGAAAGTCTCCTTGATCTCTGTCTGGCCCGAGCACATAGTGGGAGAGAGGCCTCTGGACCGCCCCTGTGGTACTGATGGAAGAGGCTGGCTGGCGTTGCCCCCCTTGGGCCAGGAGGCTCTGGCCGTGGGGGTCATCACTTCCCCGGCCTCCAGCGGTGACAGGGTGTCTCGAACCGACAGGAGCTCGTTCTCCTCTCCCCAGACCCCAAAAGTGCAGCAGACAAGAAAAAGGAGCAGATGGGGGATACAGCTGGGGCTCCGATGCGGCGGCATGATGTCGCTCTGTCCGAAAATAAAAGTAGAAATCCCAGGGGAGTGCTCTCTGGCTTGGCGTCGGAGCCTGTAAGGGAAAGGTGGGGTGGGGGTGGGGGTCGGGATTGGAGAGAGCGACAGCGGAGAGGGAGAGGAGACACTAGATCAGCTGCCTAATAGTCATTCCTACCAACAGCCCTTTTCCTCTACCCTGGAGCTTGGTGCTGAGGAGGCTCCAGTTTGGGCAACTGGGGCAGTTCGGGAATTCCCGCGCACAAGTTCTGCCTTAATTCCATCCCAAGAAAGAAAGAAGGGGGGGTAGGGTGGGGAAGGAGGAGTAGCGATGGAGGAGTATTGCATTTTCTGTCTTTACAGAAGGGCTCGATCCTAGTTGTGGGGATGGGCATAGTGGAGCGTCTGGGGAGGGGATAGCCAGAGGACAGAAAAAGGAAGAAGGGGTGCCGAGGCAAACTGAGTTCCGTTACTCTCAAGTCTTTAGAACTCCAGCTATCCATCAAGTATTAGAGGAGAGGTTTATAAGCTGCAGGAGGGCATGAGGGACCCGTCACATACTGACATGTACCAGGCTCTCCCTATTTCTTGGGGCTGACAAACAGTCAAGCAAGCAAGCATTTATTAAGTGCCCACTGCGGGCCGGTCTTTGTGCCAGGAGTACAGCGATTGCCCATGTCTTCTCACAGGGGATAAGGAGAAGGAGAGTAGATGTGAAGTTCACCAGTTTGCTAGAGCAAAGATTCAAGTGTCGCACCGAGATTATAATGGAGGGAAATAGCTTCAGCTCTTTTTTCTTTTCAGTCAAACTAAGAATATTCTCTATTATTAACTCACCAGGAACTTATTCCTTTATATGGCCTCAAATGAAAACAATAACCAAAACATTCCGCCAGTACACACATTAATTTGTCACATCTATATTTTTAAACTATTTTTAATTTTTTTTTAACTCCCCAAACTAAACAGGTTGCACTAAGGCAGAATCCCATAGGTTGGACTACTTTGATGGTACTTTTAAAACCAAAGCAAGCTACTTACCTTTCAGCTTGTCCAGAAACGAAATATTGGGCTCTCCTTCCCAGCAGGCTGGGGCTGGTGCTTATGCCTGTTGGATAAATGACGATCCCAGCTCTGAAAAGCACATTCAGCTCTCAGCTCAGCTCCTGGCTGCACATGGGGCTAAGCACGCCCCTCTGGAGTTGCAGGCGGGTCTGGCTCTGACGAAATGACTCAGATGATGCCAGACAGGCAGCATCTACAACTTGCTCGGGTCCGTGCTCGCCATCCACAAGTACTTTTATTCATTCGTATCTTTCCCATCAATCATTGCCAAACTCCTCCCGCGTCTTCCTGCACAGCAGAAACCTTTTCCCCTCTGGCTGGTGCTGGCTATCACTGTTGCCTGGATAGCATCAGCACAAAGTTTCCCTGATTTCACAGGCAGGTTAGAGGGTCGCTGGGGATGAGTCTGCTAGCTAAAGACGATATTAAAATGACTGATTGCTCTTTAGTATAATTATAGTCGGCTTATGATTGTGCCTGATTTTTCTTTTCTTTTCTTTTTTGTTGGCACATTAGACAATCCAGATCCTGCAAGTTAAGAAGATTTGATTTTGCTTTATTTCTAAAATACTTGAGGCTGCATCTATTTCCAGACTTGCAACATTGTTTCTTTTCTTTCCAATTAAATGTTTCATGGTATGTAGACTTGGGGAATCAGTACTGGTCGCATTTTTAGACAATTTCTGTACACTATTTTGGTTTTCTTTTCCAAAGTACTGGATAAACTTTGGCCCCCAAACTGAAAGAATTAAAACCCAGTCTTCTTATGTCTTCCGACCCTCCCCAAAGGGTCCCCAAACAAGCCCTCTGCTATTTTCTCAGACAAAAGCCTCTCAATGCCACCCCACCCTTCTTCCAGTCTAATTCTACAATGCAGTATTGTGCTGGGGTCACTCTGGTTCTCAGGGATTATTTACTGCACTGATGAGTGACATGATTACTCTACAGAATTATTTGTCATTGGTGAGAGCTGCTGTATAAAGTTAAGATGCTATTCATTTAATTGACATAACAATAACTTAAAATCTTTATTCCTTCATCTGAATGAGAGAGTTGGTGCTTTAGAAAGAGAACAAGCCTTGAAATTAGGAAGATCTGAGTTCAAGTCCCATCTCTGGAACATATAGATTTGTGTAACTCTGGACAAGTGATTTGACCTCTCCATTCTCTAAGCAACTCTCCAATACTATTAAAAGGTTGTGAACTGTTTTGGTACTGGAAATTTCATTTTGGAGTCCCTGCATCAATAAAATCAAAGGTTCAGTCCCTATAGTAGACTACCGATTTCTATGATACAGCAAAATTATAGTAATTTAATCCCTTTCACATTTTTGTCCAAAGAATGGATAAATCAGGAGAAAGAGAAATGTTGAATGACATATGATCTCATCATTGTTACACATTGTTTTATAATTAAAAATATTTTTGTTGATTTCTTTTGTTATCTCATAGTTATTTCTGGGAAAGAAAAAAATGCCCTTCTTCCCTACCAGTGGCAATGTGTACAGCATTCAGTCTGGGCAATCCTATCTCTCTTAAAGGAAGAAGAAAGTCTTTTTTTTTTATCTCTGTACTGCAGGAATTTCAATGTTTTTTTTTGTTTGTTTCTCAATATTTGCTAAATTGACATTATTTAATTCATTGTTATCTTAGTCCCACTTACTTAATTTCACATCAATTCCTATCCATCCCAAGATTTGAGTCAGAAGAAAACTTAGAGGCTTCTAGTACAAAATATATGTCAAACAAATTCCCATTTTCATCTTTAAATGATTACTCAACCTCTGCTTTGAGAGCTCCAAAGAGGAAAAATTCACTACCTGCTAAGAAAAACCTTCCCATATTTCTCTGAATTCTTCATGCTTATCATTTCTTACTGAACAATAATATTCTATTATATTCATATGGCATAGTTGTTTTTTTTCCAGTTATTTCCCAATCTGTGGAAATCCCCCACAAAGAGTGACTATGACTATGTTGGTGTCTACTGAATCTTCATTGCTCCTTGGGGAGAACCTTAGAGAATCTGATGAGTAATATGTTCACTGGGTCAAAGGGTATGGGCAGTTTAGGTAGTTTTCTTTCACATTTTCAAACTGATATTCTGACTGGCTGAGCCAATTCACATTTCTACCAATAATACTTTAGTGTATCTGTCTTTTGGTAGTGGGTCAAATACTAACTGTGCCTTATTTTTGTTACATTTCACAATTTGCATGGTGTAGCATGAAATATTAGTTGCCTATATTGGCAGTTATCTTACTTTGCATGTTATTTTTGCTTGCAATGATCTTACATGGCATTTCATGCTGCTTTTACTATCCATTTAGCTTCCCATAAGTTTATACAATTATAGAATGTTAGAGTTGGAAAGTACCTTCGTATGATTTGGCTCAACTTCCACATTTTACAGAAAAGCAACTTTAGGTTTGTAAAAGTTAAACCACTTGCCAAGGATCATGAAAGTACTTAGTGATAAAGTCTGGGCTAGAGAGAAACCAGTTTTAATGCCAAGTACTGGGGACTTTCAGTAGCAAAGAACACTAATATTTGTAAGGTACAATGAATTACACTTAAAAGCTATTTTTTGAAAAGGTAGTGTACAAGTATGAAATACAAACAAAAGGAATTGGTGGTAAGTCAAAACTGTTATATGTATATCTGTGTGTGTGCATGTGTGTGTGTGTGTGTGTGTGTGTATAAAACCTATAAGCTGTAAAGCCATGCACGAATAGCTTTCCAGAAGAATGCTGCTATGAACAGCTTTCAAAGTTCTGATTACATAGTATAGTGAACTCTCTATTCAATAACCAATCAGAGCAAAACTTTCACAGAAAATCAAGGTACAGCATTCACAATATTACAGTTTATCACAAACAATCAAAATACAGCATTCACAACAACTTATCACTAAAATGGCCAATAGTTTTCACCACAGTGGTCATATAGTTTTGAGCAAAGTACAATCATTTGGTCAATCACCTAGTAATTCAATCATTCAATCATCCTTAAGGAGTCTTTCCTCCTTAAATCCTTAACAGTCTCTGTTCCCAGGAAGTCAAGGCCTAAACAAAACCACAGACAAAATACTGACACAACAGTCATGCTTCCTCAGTCTTCTGCAGCTCCAGATGGTCCTCGGAAATTCTCAGCAGTCCAAGTTGGCCCTTCAACTCAGTAGCTCCTCAGCAGCTCCTCAGCAGCTCCTCAGTAGCTCCAGCTGGCCCTCAGAAGAAACCCCAGCAACCACAAGTTCCCAGGAAATTACTTTCCCAGCTAGTGTTTTTCCTTATATACAGTATTGCTCTTCCCTATTCAGCCCCTTCCTGTTATGTTAGCAACAGGGATTCATACCTTCTGTTTCTTTCACAGAGGCTTAATTTGAAATTAGGTGCTAAGTACCTTTCAGCTTTCCAATACAAATTCATTATCATTACATATGCATATATACATACTTATTTATAAATGCCCAAATTTCTTCTGAAAACATGCTAGATACCAAGTACTATGAGTTCTGGTTCTAATTACAGTTACACTGGACAAATTACTTAACCTCTGTGTGCCTCAGTTGCTTCTACAGAATGATTGTTATTCACCTCTTTCATCAAGCTGTTGTATATCTCAATTAATAGATAGCAAGTTTAAGTAAGTAATAATATTCCATTTCCTCTTAGGTAGTTAGTGGCACAGAAGATAGAGTGGTATGCCTGGAGTCAAGAAGATCTGAGTTTAAATCCAGTTTCAGACACTTATTAATTAGGTGACCCTGGTAAAGTCACCTAACCTCTCTTTGTCTCAGTTTCCTTAGGTGAAAATGGGAATAATAACAATAACACCTACCTCCCAAAGTTGTTTGTGAACAACAAATGAGGTGGTAATTGCAAAGAGCCTAGTCCAGTTCCTGGCAAGTAGTAAGTGCCATAGAAGTAAAATGTTAGCTATTATTGTTGTTATTATTTCCAAAAATGTGTTTCTGTCACTTAGCTTAGGGTTCTCTAGATATTTTCCTATTGTAACATGATTATCTCTGATTTAATAGTAACAATCCCAAATTCAAGGAATCTTTTCAAATATCTTTTTGGTGAAGTACTGTATTTCACCACATAATTATTGCAGATTTTTTGCCAAATTTCATGGCAATTTTTTTTTTGGCAAAAAAGTGGAATGTGAGACTTTTGTGAAACTTTTTAAAAAAATTGTGCCAATGTTACTGAAAAATAATTTATTGCTAAACTGTAGCACTGACAATTGAACTGTACAATTTAGCTACTGAGGGAAGATGCAAGTCTTACTATATCATGTGGCTTACTCAGTGCAGCTTAACTGCTGATCACTCCCCTTGCACTCTTCATTGGGTTGAGTGACAATACTGTCAGTACTGGAGTCCTCTAAATAAGCCTAGCCTCTCAGCTGGCAATGCTCATGAAATAAACGTGTATCTGTATGCTACTGGTGAATATATTGCTGCTCAGTATATGTTTTAAGCAGCATGATAAGCAGAAATATGCCATGTGAAGATTATGTGATGGGAAGGTTATAAACCAATTTTTGGACAAAAAAACCAGGGTGTAACAATTATGCAGTGAAATATGGTAGATACTATTCTAATTTTACTGATCAGGAAATGAATGCTCAGAGACTTTGTGACCTGCCCACATGTGACATTTTCCATGTCTAGTAAGTGACCAAGCAAGGACTTCAATCCATATCTTCTGCACAGTAGAATGAGCATTAAACCCAGATCCTGAGCCGTAGGTTCAAATCTTCCTCATGCCACTTATAACTCTTTGTGATCTGTAATTTTTTTTATCTTCACAGCAACCTTGTGAGCTAGGTTCTATAGCAGAGAACTCTTTTCTTTTTTCCCCCCAATCTAAGTGGAGTAGTGGATAAAGTGCTAGGTTTCATTTTCCTGAGTTTTAATCTGGTCTCAAAAGTTTACTAGCTATGTGACCCTGGGCAAGTCACTTCACCCTGCTTGCCTCAGTTTCTGCACTTGTAAAATGAGATGGAAAAGGAAATGGCCAGCCACTTCAGCATCTTTGCCAAGAAAATCTCAAGTGGGCTTGCAAAGAGTGGGAGATGACTGAAAAGTGACTGAACACCAACAACTAAAATTCTACAATGATTGTGTCTCATGCAGCTTTCATTTCATTGATGAGAATTGTAATTTTGATGCAAAGGACATTGAAAAAATATTGCACGATCCATTTAAATAAGATATATGATAGCACCAAGAATGTGTAGGAAGAATGGTACTGAACTCATTATCAAGGATGTATGTGCCTAGAAAATTAAGTGAATTGGTTGTAATAGATGCCTAATAGGTAATGTTTATTTAGTGATTTAAGATTTACAATGCACATTGTAAATATTATTTTAATAGATTCTTACAACCCTGTGAAGTAGGAGTTATTAACTTTATTTGACAGATGAGTGAAGTGAAACTGTTAAGTGACTTAAGGAAGTTAAGTGTTAAGAAAGGCTGTTAAATGAGTTAAGTGACTTGCCTAGCATCATATAACTAGTGTCTGAGGTGGGATTCTAACTCAGGTCTTCCTTTCTTCCAAATAATCATAATAGTTCACATTTATATATCACATTTATGTGCCAGAGCAGCCAATTAGTTCAGTGGATAGAATGCTGGGCCTGGAGTTAGGAAATGGCCAAGCATTCCAGTATCTTTGCCAAGAATATCCCAAAGGGAGTCCTGAGCAGTTGTACACAATGCAGAAATAACTGAACCACAACATGCCAGATACTATGAAAGACACTTTACAAATGTCCTCCCATTTAATTTTTGCAACAACCCTGGGAGGTAGTCGCTATTATTATCATTTTTACAGTATTATTAATTATTATATTATTATATTATTCCCATTTTACACATGAAGAAATAAAGAGGAAAAGAGACTAAGTGACTTTCCCAGGGTCACATAACTAGTAAGTGTCTGGAACTGAATTTGAATTTGGGTCTTTTTGACTCCACATCCGGCACTCTATACACTTCACCACAGAAGAGAGGTCCAGAACATTGCATAAAGATTTTTATTTGTTTTTTGCTTTTTGTAGGGGCAATTGGGGTTAAGTGACTTGCCAAAGGGCACACAGGTAGTAAGTGGTAAGTGTCTGAGGCAGGATTTGAACTCAGGTTCATGCCTGACTCCAGGGTGGATGGATTATTAATTATTAATAAATAATAATTAATTAATAAATATAATTCACCATGCCACCTAGCTGCCCCTCTGTATAAAATATTAATGTGGAAAAACACACACATAGAGGAAATATTACACGGAATAAACAGAAAGGAATAGGTTATTATCTGCAATGGCAGAAAGAGTATGCGCATTGAAGTAATCATGTATCTGTCAATATATATATACAAATTGCACAGTAAATATGATGGATAAAATACTTAAAAATTAATTTATTGAAAACAGTTGAAAAGTTTCTATTTTTAGAGTTTGTTATAGTGGTAAATGAAGAAAAAGCATTTTTTTTTTGCAAAAAGTAATACACCATTTTTCTAAAAGTCAAGTAACATTTTAATTAATCAGTCTACAAAGCATCTTAAAGGTGGCATATAAGAGTGAAGATGGAACCAGACAGTCTTAGAGTTAGGAAGAACTGGGCCCAAGCTGTGTCTCTGATATATTTTGGTGCTTTGACCATGGATAAGTTAATAAAACTGTCAGTGCCTCCAACAATTTCCAGAAACTAAATTACAGAAGTTGCTGATCTCCATGGATGGAAGTATTTTCCATATTAAATATTCCCCACACTGATAAAATCAGAGGTCTAGAACAACAATAGCAACAAAAAGTATGCTGGAAGAGTGACCAGGGAACCAACAACCTCTCATGGCCTGAGTTTTGCTAAATTATTTTTGTTTTTGTTGTTCATTTCAGTTGTTTCTGATTGTTCATGACTCCATTTGGGGTTTTCTTTGCAATGATAATTTAGTGGTATGCCAACATTTCCTTCTCCAGTTCATTTTACAGATGAGGAAACTGACGCAAACAGGGTTAAGTGACTTGCCTAGCATCATACAGCTAGCTAGTAAGTATCTGAGAATAGATTTGAACTCAGGTCTACCTGACTCTGAACCCTGAGCTCTATCCACTGTGTTTTAATGTGATTCAATTCCACATTATTTGTAGAGCTCCTACTATGCGCAAGACAATTATTCCATGGAATATTAGGGTGAGTAAAATACAATTTTTCCTGAAAGGAGTTTATAATTTAGTAATATGGGTATACAAATTACTTTCTAATAATGGAGATTATAAAATAACTATAGCATATAATAGAATATATTAAGTACCACAGGACAGGGAAGAACAAAATGCTGTGGGAAATCAGGGAGAATTACATTAGTTGGGAAGGGAAATGAATGAATGAATGGATGAATGAATGAATGAATGAATGAATGAATGAATGTTTTTTAATTATTAAATACTATATGTTCTGGGGAGGCTTCATAGAGGAAACATTGGAGTGAGATTTCACTCATTTTTCATTTCATTTCATTTTTCATTTTCACCCACTTTCATTTCAAAGAATGAAAATACAAGATTTCTACTATAACTACAGGCAAGAAAACAGCATGAACAAAAGGTAGGTGGAAATTATTTTCTCTTTTTGATTAACTAGCAAAATAATGTTTTAGTTGCCTGTGATAACGAAGACAAACTATACATTAACTAAGTTAGGATTTAGATATCAAAATTATTTCAGATGCGTTATTTTGTTTCTCTTACTGACATGCACTAGATAAAAAACTTCCAGGTGTGAAAGTGCTGGACAAAATTTTCTGAGAAAAAAAAATCATGTAAAAAAGCGTCATTTAGTGGAATTTAGCCAGAGGAAAATTTTTCTAAAGTTATAGTCTTCGTAACTAAAGTGTGTACTTTCAAAATCTACATTATGACAAGTCCTGAAAATTTATGGATTTGATATTAGTTATTTTAATCTAACTTCCTTCCCTTTTCACACGAATCCTTTCACAAGACTCTCTAGGCTTCAATTTTGTAAGTTTTGCCTTTATAAAATCCCCCTCCCCTTCTTTTAATTTTTTTGGAATGCTTTTATTTTTGTTTATTTCTCCATTTCATGTAAAAACAATTTTTACAATAATGTTTTATAATCTTTGTGTTTCAAATTCCCTCCATCTGTTTCCCCTTTCCCTTCCTTGAGAAAGGCAAGCACTTTGCTATAGATTATACAGATGGAGTCACACAAAACATATTTATATATTAGCCATGTTGCAAAAGAAAATATAGACCAAAAAGAAGAATAAAGAAAGATTTTAAAAGTGTGCTTTATTTGCATTCAGACTCCATCAATTCTTTCTCTGATGGTGGATAGCATTTTTCATCATAAGTTCAAGAGAATTCTCTTACACTGTATTGCTGATAATAGTCAAGTCGTTCACAGTTGATCATTGTACAATAGTGTTACTACTGTGTACAATAATCTCCTGGCTCTTCTCACTTCACTTTGTATCAGTTCATATAAGTCTTCTCAGATTTTTCTGTAATCATGCTATTTGTCATTTCTTCTAGAACTACAGTATTACATCACTGTCATATACCACAACTTGTTTAGTCATTCAACAATTGAAATTAAAATCCTTTTAATTTCCTATTTTTGACACCACAAAAAGAACTGCTATAAATATTTTGTACATATAAGACATTTTCCATTTTCTTTGATCTCTTTGGGATATAGACCTAGTAGCAGTATTGCTAGATCAAAGCGTATGCACAATTTTATGATCCCTTCGGACATAGTTCCAAATTGCTCACCAGAATGGTTGAATCAGTTCACAGCTCTTCCAAGAAAGCATTAGTGACCCAATTTTCCTACACCCCCTCCAATATTTGTCATTTTCTTTTTCTGTCATATTGGCCAACACAATAAGTGCAAGCTGTTACCTTAGAGTTGTTTCAATTTGCAGTTTTCTAATCAGTAGTGATTTAGATCCCACTCCCCTTCTTATCAAGTACAGAAAATTGGCCTGTAAGAAAAGTCAAACATAGAACTCTCACATCAGTTGTTTCTACTCGATTGAGAGGGAGATGAAGGAAACATGTTCATTTCATTGCCCATGTTCTGGAATGGTTTTAAGAACAACTCTAAATCTAATCCTCAAAGAGATTTTCTATAGATAAATTGTTGTTGAAGAAAGAGGTGGGTTATTTTTTTCTAGAATTTTTTTTGGGGGTAGGGGAAAACTGAAGAGAGAATGGAAATCTTTTCCAGGAAAAGTTTTCCAGGCAGTGAGAGAGTAAAGACGATTCTTTGTAGCCAGAAAATTAAAACTACTTTCATTTTTTAGAATTGCCATGACTTCCAGGATTCATCAGAATCATAAATGGGAATATGAAATAGGAAAAAAGTACCATCACCTCTTCACACTGCCCTCAAGGGACTAGACCCAGTGATCAAATTTTATTGGGCGTCATAATGCATAAGAGAGTTTAAAAAATGATTCTGGGTAAAGCAATGGCAAACCTAGGTATCCCCAAGACCTCAGTGCAACTTTTAGCTTGAATCATCTAGAACTACCATGAGACTTTTGGAATATTCTCAATTCTGGATCCAATAATCTTTGCATTTCAACAATCCATGCTTATTCTCTATTTTTCTTTTTAAGTTTGGGAAAGAAATATACTTTCTCAGAATTACAAAGAATCTGTACTGTTCTATAATTAACTGTACCACTGAAACTCCTATTACATATTGATATCAATATTGCAAAAATAGAGCAATTTATAAATTGCTTTTATAAAGCAATTTAAAGGAAGATTGAAGAGAGCAGGACCAGGAAAACAACTTACATAATAGCAACAACTGTGTAAAAATAAACAGTTTTGAAAACTATGAGACCTGTGATCAATACAATGACCATTCATAATCCTAAAGGACCAATGATGAAACATAATTCGTTGCAGAGATGGGACAGATTTATGTACAGAATGAGACATATGTGTTTTTAATATAACCACTGAGGGAATTTTTTCCACTTGACTGTGCATATTTGTTGCAATAAATTTGTCTTTCTTTTTTCCAATGGCATTGGGATGGGAAGGAAAAAATGCTTTTTGTTCATTTTTTAAAAATATAGAAATGGGAGGGCTGCTACAGACTTTAAATGTTATATCCTTTTGGGATGAGGTTACTGTATACTTAGTTTTCTTTCTTTCTTTTTACAAGAGTGGGAAGAATCTGTAAATATATGTAATATAAAAACAAGGTGTCAATGAAGCTTCTAAAAAGAATTTAAATGAGTACCCAAATGTGAAGCAAGTTCTTTTTTGAATTTGTAAGAAAGCTTCTATTTCTCTTGAATCAAGTTGTCATCCGGAATAGAGCATGCCGAGCAAGTTGTATTGAATACAGTTAAAGCCATTGTTAAGACATTTTTGTTTTGCTTATGAGTTTTATTTTTTTCCATTGGGTTACCATATAGAATAACAAGTTATGGGCAATAAACAGAGTATGTTAGAGAGAGGCATCCTTTAGGATAAATTCTCTAAGATTAAAACTCAATTCAATAATCATTTGATGACACCAAGTGCTAAAACTCTTGATTATGACTAATCTTTGCAGAAGGGTAAGGCCTGAGGACTTAGTTCAACTCATTGAAATAGAAATGGATTTGACAGTTTTTTGAGGAACTGGAACTGGAAATAATTATTTTCTCCATGTGGAGAAAATTGAAAAAAAAATTAAATTGACATTTCCTCATTCTGTTTGAGAACAATTTAGATATATTATATTTCAGTCCACTTTAAAACCACTCACTACTCAATTATGAATTCATTTTTACTTCCATTTTGATTACTATGAATATTTCTCCTTGCCTGTATTTTTTTTCATTGTCTATACATTATAGACATACTTGCCTTAAAACTTTGTAGAAGAGCTTCCTGTACAATAATAGTTTTTTTGTTTTTTTTTTGCTTTTTTTTTTTTTGGAGGGCAGTTGGGGTTAAGTGACTTGCCCAAGGTCACATGGCTAGTTTTTGTGTTAAGAGTCTGAGGCCAGATTTGAACATAGGTCCTCCTGACTCCAGGGCAGTGCTCTATTCACTGCGCCACCTAGCTGCCCCGTTCCTGTACAATAATGGTAACACATGGAAAAGCCTGCTCAAGGATGGTTGTGCTATGTACTATAGTAGCAAGTATACTAAGTTTGACATTGGAATATTTATGTTTATTTCTAGCTTTGCTACTTATTTGCCTGTCTGACCTTTGACAATATCTTTCATTTGGTCTTAGCTTTCTCATCTCTACTTTCCTTCTGTGGCTGAGACTTTCTAAAAGAGCTTAACTGCTCACGGGGAATTGAAACCAATAGCTTTATTCCTACTGGAGAGACTACCAAGCTTTACCAAATATCCTGCCTCAGTGCTCTCTGGATCCCTAGTACTATCATCTGCCCTTCTGAGACTACCTTGGCTCTTGCCATCTGTCTTGTTATCGACCCTGAGGACTTTGGGGTTTTTTCATTTTTTCCTGAAACCAAATTTTCTTTTTTGTGCTGTCTCCCCTAATTAGAGTACAATCTTCCTGAGAGTAGGGACTCTGCTTTTTTCCTATTTTTGTCCCTAGTACTTAACTAGTACTTGTTTTTTGTTCAGTCATTTTTCAGTCATGTCTAACTCTAACTCTTGGTAAAGAAAATGGAGTGGTTTGCCATTTCCTTTTCCAGCTCATTTTATAGATGAGGAAATTGTAAGGTGACTTACCTAGGGTCACATAGCTGGCAAGTGTCTGAGGCCAGATTTGAACTCATGAAGACGAGTCTCCTCAACTCCAGATCTGGAGCTCTATCCACTGCATATTTAGCACATAGTCAGTGCTTAATAAATGCTTCATTATCATCATCAATAATAATTTATATTATTTATAGTATTTTATTATGTTTACTAAATTATTTATTAGTAATTGGTAATTCATTAGTAATAATTCATTAGTAATACTTTGAAAAAGCACTTGACTTGCAAGATACTTTACAACTATTACATCATTTTCTCTCATAGCAAGAGGTAGGTGCTATTATTAAACCCATTTTATAGGAGAAAAAACTGAGTAAGCAATTAAGTGAGTAGCTCAAAATCACATAACTACTAAATATAGGAGGCTGAGGACTCCAGGTCCAGTGTTCTATTTACTGTAACACCTAAGCAGCCTGATTCATTAAGAGACATAGTAACCAGGATGATGGAGGTAGTAGTACTATCTTTTGGTCTAACTATACCACAGTTAAAGTGCTACATTTGATTCAACATTAAATTTTAGGGAGGACATTGGAGGGCATCTCAAAGGGTGGTGAAGATCCCCAAGTTCATGTCATGTGAACTGGTGAAAGGATTCAGAGTCATTTAACCTGCAGAAGAAATGGTGTGTGTGTGTGTGTTTGTGTGTGTGTGTGTGTGTATGATATTAGCTCTCTTCACATATTTGAAGGGTTGCAACATGGGGGGAGAGATTAGATTTGCTCTGATTTAGGTCAGTCTTATCCATTTTTTCACTCAGTTGCCAGAACTCATTTCCACATCCAGTGTTTCTTGATTCTCTTTACTTATACAGCCTCTACTCTTACGCAGGTTATTATCACCTTACATCTAACCAGCTTACAACAACAGGCTTTGAATTTTTCTCCTTTTCTCAAGTGTCTCCTCTCTCTAGCCCTTACTCTGTATAGCCACTAAAGTGATTTTCCTGTGGCAAAGGTCTGGCCATATTCCCTACTCAATAAATTCCAGTGACTCCATACTGACTCGACATTAAAATATTATTTTATCTTTATATCAACATTTTTATTTATAAGTTTTATAATGTACTAATTTATAACATTAATACTAATTAATGTAGTAATGTACTCATAAAATTTATAAATAAGTAATTATATACATTTTAGTAGTTTATGATTAATTGTTTTTAATTGATAGGTTTGCATGATCAAAATCTATTGGAAGCTACTTACCTAGAGTGATCTAATAAGTGTAGCAGATGTAGCAGGAAAGAGGAGAAGGGAGCCTGGATGATCTTGCCTGTGAGTAATCAAGATTTCACTACTGCCATGATACAGAATTCTAAGATTCAGGGCCTAAAGGGACTTTAGAAATTATTTATTTCAAACTCTTCATTGTAAATATGAAGAAACTGAGACTTAGACAAATGAACCAGATTTCAAACTTAAGTTTTGGGGGACTCCAAATACAATATTCTTTATTTCCTCCATTCAAAATGGCTCTTTTCTTAAATAGGAAAAGATAATTTTGCAGAAAAAAGTAAGCAAAGAATATTAAAGAAAAAGAAGACTTCTACAGCAGGGTTCAGAAACAACTGGATTTATTTTAGTCTGTGCAGCTTTTCTTAATTTTCTTGCTTATAACTGACCCTTACTGTTGTTTGGAAATATTTTAAATTAAAACTTCCTGACACCTTGGGGGTTGGGGAGGGAAGTTTCTCATCATGTAAGACTCAGCTGCTGGAGCCTTGGAAATATGTAACCAAAATATAACAGGAAACATTGATTTTCCTGGACGTTCACTTACTGTGCATATAGATGAATAATTTGACGTCTTCCAGTACAAATTTAATGAAATAGTTTTTAAGGGATGATGCATCTGTCAGCAAGGTGATAACTTGCCCATGCTGTGAATCAATGAATCCTCTCAAGACCATGGTCAATTGTCCAAAGAAACTTTTAGTAAATCCCCTTTTCTTTGGGCTTACTGGAAATTAGCCTTGTCTTTCAGTCCTCTAGTAGAGAGCAGTTAGCACTAACGGTGATAACAAAGGATCTGAAATGTCTTTCCTCAAGCTATGGATTGACTCTAAACATTACTCATGTAATCCCATAGGAAACACAATAATTGAAGTGTGATTTAAGATGCCTATATACAAAAAATGTAGATAAATTTCAAGTATATATTTTAAGATGAAATTATCCAGGTAAATTTGACTGTCAGCTTAAATTTGAGTATATTACATATATATAATCTGAGACACTTTTTTAGTGATCTGAGTTTCTAATGAAGCCTGCCCAAGGTCAAAGAGTGTTTTATCTCCCGATAATCCATGACAATTATATTAAACGCAAGTAGAAAGGCAGATTGGGAGCTGGTGGGGGAGTGGCATTAAACCCACATAAGGATCCTTGTAGGATATATATTGATTTAGAAAACTATATAATAACACAATCTATGTTTTATTATCTTTTTATTTACATTGTTAAATATTTCCCAGTTACATTTTAATCTGGTTTGGGCTTCACTACAGTGCTATGCGTTTGATACCTCTAATCAAAAGGAATTTATATTAACTCATGATGATGCTAATGATATTAAATTAATGTTTATGTGTACTAGAGAGATAGTATGGCCTAATGGATTGAAGGATAGTCTTAGAGTCAGGAAAACTTAGAAGGAAGTCCTCTCTGGCTGACACATACTGGCTTGTGTAATTATATTGTTCTATCTTTCTGAGTCTTCATGACCCCATATGGGGCTTTCTTGGTAGAGATACCGGAATGGTTTGCTATTTCCTTCTCCAGGTCATTTTACAGATGAAGAAACTGAGGAAAGCAAGGTTAAGTGACTTGCCCAGGGTCATGTAGCTAGTAAGTTCTGAGGACATTTTAATTCAGGAAGACAAGTCTTTGACTCCAGGCTCAGCACTCTATCCACTTAACCACCTTGCTGTCCATGAGGGATTATGAACAATTCACACAGAAAAAAAATCTGTGTAGCTAATCTGCATTGTTGAAAAATGATTTCATACTGGGAATATTTTCCTGAATAAAAGCACAGTACCTGACTGAAACCACATATATATATATATATATATATATATATATATATATATGTATATATATATATACACACACACACACACACATACATATACATATTGTGTGTTCATATCTTCACAGTATAATATATATTATATTAATTATTTTATAGTTTTTAGAAGATTTATATTATGCCTCCTTACCTAAAAGATAACATTTTTTTGGCCATCATGAATATTCCATTAAATTTTATATCTTTCCATCTGAATTTGGGAATTGGTAGATGAAAATTTACAGTTAGTAGTAGGAATTGTTTTCATGTCTAGATTTTTTCAGAGACTTGATCTTTTGGCAGTCCCAATTCATTACGACAAATTAACTATATAAAAATATTTTACTTACCCTGTTCACCAGAGGACTTTTTTTTCCCAGCATTGTTAACAGATATTATATTATTTTTTTCCACTATGGTGTTTTCAGTTTAAACTTAGTTAGAAAATATGATATTTTAAAGAGTTTTGTTTTATGAAGAAGTCCTTACCCTGAAAATGTTTACCACTGGAAGCATCAACAATTTGTCTATTTAAAATTAGACTATAAAAACAACTTATTTAAATGATTCCATCTGAAATATGCAAATACAAATGGATTCACTTTAAAAATAAAATTGGCCCTGTTTACTTTGGGATTCCAGACTTCTGAAGGTTTCTTGGAAGCCAGAGGTAGATTATTTATGTCTAAGCATGTAGCTTTTCCCCTTTTCTCCAAGGAAAAACTGATTTTGTTGTTAGGAATGAGAAGAGCAAGCTGAATGTGAGCAGGTTTTTATCATAGTTCTTTCAAATCATTTAAAGACAGTCACCTAAAAATGGGAATAAATGATGCTAAGTCTGAATTTCAACTCCATATTCTATGATTCAGTCTAGTAATTGCAAAATATTTCTTAGGGTCTAGGAATGCAGTTGGATTTAGGGCCAAATGTAGAAATGTTTGGTTTGTTACTAGGGTCTGTTATTTGAAGAGCTACATCATTCTGTATCATCTTAAAAATTTAAGATGGCAGTACAGTGATGATGCTCAACTGATCAATGAGTCATATCCTCAATGACTTGTAAGCTCTTCCCAAGTCATATTGCTTGTAAAAGCAAGGTACCTAGGGAGGCTGACAATGATATGATTCATACAAAGGCCCAGACAAAATGACAGTCAATTGAGATGATTCACTGGCCCCCTTCATAGCATATAAAAATAAAAGCCCATTATTTCAGAATTTCTTTTATCTATAATAGTAAAATAAAGAATCAAATGATTTAAACTTGAAAATGCCTTAAAAATTATTGACTCCAGCCCAAGGGGGAGTTACTTGCCCATGGTGGTACAGGTAGAAAATACCAGTAAGTTAGAGCTCAGATTCCATCTTTTCCCAATACGCCATGATGCTTTGGGGTTAATAGATATATGAAACATTTTACTTCTGACCAATGTATTTGCTTCCAAAGTGGATCTCTAATCTAGTGATAATAATGGATGATAGTTATATAACACATGGAGCAAAGCACTTAATATACATCATCATATAGTTAAGCTTATAGGCAGCTAAGTGGTAAATACAGCCCTGATAGTAGAAAAAAGAAGACCTGAGTTTTAAATCCAGCCTCAGATTCTTCTTAGTGATATGTCCTTCTGCTTCAGTTTCCTAGACTAAGAAATGGAAATTATAATAGCATTTATTTCCCAGGGTTGTTGTAAGGATCAAATGTGATAATAATTAGAAAATACTTAGTGCAATACCTGAAACATAGTAGATGCTTAAGAAATGCTTGCTCTAATTCAAAGAAATGAAATCTAAACATCTTTCTTGAGGTCTAGAAGTGGTAACTTGGCTTTATTTTGGTTTTATAACTTTTTTAGAGTCCTTTTTTCCCTCCTCCATTGGACTTGTTCACTGAGAAGGTATCAGAAAAGATTTTCCTTTTTAAGTTCCACTATAATCCTGAGGTTTTCTTTGGTTATGATACACCTCACTTTTTTTCTGGATTCACAATGATTTGTTTCACCATTGATATTTTCAAACAACTGAAGCTGTCAAGCAAATTAGCTTCAAAGTGGGTTAAATCCTATGATCCTCCATTGGTAAACAATGCACTTACTGTATATGCTATGTTTTCTTTATGTACTCTTATGATTACCAAGATCAACCATTAGCCTCCTGAAAACGATCTTTATTTTTGAGGACCTTAGGCTAGAGAGAGCACATTTTGTGCAAAGAACCATGTCTCCTAAGCCTGTAATTTCAAGAATACAGTGAAAGACTTCTATTAATCAGGCCTCATGTACATGGGAGAATTAGTGACTTCAATGGCAGAACTTTGGCTTCAAAAGAATAAATAAACCCATGTTAAGGAGAAAAAAAACCACAAACCTGAAAATATGATGAAAAGAAACCAAGGCAAATAGATGCTATGGTTAATGTGTTACATACTGTGCCTTATTAGGTGTTTCATCAAATCCTTTCTTTGTTTAATTACTTTTATGCTTAAAAGAGTTTTTCTGTTTCTTTCTAGGTTGGTTATCATTAGATGACAACCCATCAAATTCACTTTACCTTACATTTTAAACACTCTCTAGATCTAGGTAATACAATACTATGGGAGGAGAAAAATGTTTCATCTGTAACAATAGCAGCATCACACTAGGACTATTTTCACTTAAGAAAAAAAGCAATTTTGGAAGAATGAAACATGGTAAGGGGTGAATTGTGGACGCTATTGCCTTAGGAAAAGGGACGCATTGCCACTTAACTCCATTGTGATTGCATGAGAAGTTCTCAGGCAATGGAAATCTGAGGAAAGTATTTTGGAAGCAGCCCAAGAAGAAGAAGTTATGGTAGTCAACTCTGGGTGGGCTTCACTTGAGGAGGAAGCATGCCTTCCCATGTTGGCACACTGGGACAGAGCCACACTAGCCCTGTATTAGTTAAAGATTTATCTTTTACAAAGTAGTGCTGTTTTTATTTGTTTATGTTGATTCTCTAGTTGAACTTGACAAAGAAGGTCTGTGTGCATCAATATAAAGAGCAATGAATTTGAAGCAGAAGGACCTGCATATGAATTTGACCCTATTTAAGATCTCTGGAATCCTCAAATCACTTTACTCTGTGGGTCTCAATTTCCTCAACTACCCAGTTACATAGTGTTGACTAGAAAAGCACTCTAAGATCCCTCTGAATCCGATCTTTACATATTTCTGAGTAGGCTTTGGATATTGACCTGGTAATGTCCATTGTAATGTCCCAACCTGGCTGGGTTTGTAGACCTTTTTGACCACAAAAACTTTCAAAGATTATCTGCTACATTATAGAAGGTTTTGATTTGACCCAGTGGATAAAACCCCAGAATTTTGAAGTTTTGAAGAAATAAAAGCTGACATTTAAACAACACCCTGAGGTTGACAAAGTATGTAAGAAGGATGTAGCTGGGTTTTTTGTCAGCAGCATTTTTGTGGCAACATAGACCCACATGCTTTGTTAATTCTAGCAGTCCTCAAAATACATTTTTATTCATGAAATGTGCTCTCAATAAGCTGAATTCAGACAGAGAAATATATATATATATATATATATATATATATATATATATAAATAACTGGTCTGTAATGGTAATTTGTTCAATTTGCTTCCAAACCACAGTTGTTTTGTTATTTGGGAGCTCAGCCACAACAAGCTATCACATATGATTTGATTAAATTTTTGGGGAAGATTGTAGCATTGTTTTGGTCCAAAGATGTGGTGCAAAGCTCATACAAACCAATCAAGCAATCAACAAATATTTATTAAGCATCTTCTAGGAGCCAGGATTGTGCTGGGTGCTGGAGATATAAATACAGAAAAATAAAACAATCTCTATTCTCAAGATTTCATCACCAGTGAAGACATGAAAGCAAAATAGGTCAGTCAAGATAAATTAATTAAGTGCCTACTATGTGCCAGATACTCTGCTAAGTGCTGGAGATACAAATATGAAAAATGGAAAAAATCTGTACCTTCAAGGAGTTTACAATCTAAGAGGGGATGACCACATGAAAAAGGGAAGCAGAATAAGTGTACAGGAGGGAAACAAAGGTACCTAACATGAGGGCATGATGGACAAATCCAAAGTATTACAACCAAGGGGGTAAGGAAAAGATGGATGCCTGGATGCCCTTCTTAAATGAAGGTTTGGGGAGGAGCTCTTCACTCTGCTCTAAAGAGGGGCACAGGATACTAATCAACTGTGAAGAAGTCATTGAAATAATGTCATAACAAAGCAGTCTCAGCATTTTGTCATTCATGATCACCACTTTTAGTCCATGTTACAAGTTACTTAGAATAATCCACATTTAATGATGTATTCATAAGTTACCAAAGTCAAACTTTTCAACATTTTTGAGGCAATAATTCTGTATACCAAGTGCTTGCATTGCTTACCTTTGTCTCAGGAGATAAAGCTACATTGATGAACTTTGCAGTTAGTACCAGTGGTGTGTGTACCACTATTTTATGGTAGTCTCATCCTTCCTTTCACACTTATAATAGGAAAAGCAAAACTCCAAATGTGTAATACAGAAATGTATGTAGTGAACAAAGTTCACTACTTTACTACTTGGTATTGTCATCCTAATACAGACATATAAATATATACATGTGTGTGTATGTGTGTGTCTTTCTATGTATATGCAATACATGCATGCACATATGTGTATGCATGTATATATGTATACATAGTTGTATATACACATTTATGCGTGTATACAGATATATATAATTGCACGGAGACATACACATATCTATCTATCATCTATCTATCTATCTATCTAGTAGCAAAGTAGTAAACTTCATAAAAGGAAAGAAGTCAAAGAAAAACAGGAAATTAGTCTCTAGATGCTGGTGTTGTTGTTGTTTTTTTTTTGGAGGGAATAATAAGTCAACATTTGAGTAGTTGCTACTCCATATCATGAATGTGCTGTTGACCAAAATAATTCCTTATCGTTTTCTGAAAAGCAGAGTCAGATTCTTTATCTATAAAATATGCAAAATCTCCACACAAATTAGAATGAAAACATATTTGTGATATCAAATGTTCACTAACATATTGACTTAGAATGATAAAAGGTGGCTTTGATTAAGTTATTAGCATTTGTTATAGACCATTCCCTAAAATTTTAGCTCTCTTCACTCAAAAAAAAAATCTCTCATTTGTACCTTCATGAACAGCCAACCCTAGGAAAAGTCTACAACTTTATTACTAGAAGTATTGGAAAACTTTCATGAAAGACCATGGGCAGAAAAGGATAGTACCAACTAATATAATTAGTAGAAAATAGGTAGTGGAACGATTGGGGAAGTAGATAGACTCCAAGCCTGGAGTCAGGAAGATCTGAATTAAAATCTGGCCTCAGACATTTCCTAACTCTGTGACTGTGGGCAGATCACTTAACCCTGACTGCCTTAGTGTCCTCAACTGTTAAGTGAGCTGGAATAGGAAATGGCAAACTGCTCAGTTATTTTTACCCAGAAAACCCCAAATGGGGTCATGAAGAGTTGTACATCACTAAACAACAACAATGGACAAATGATTTCATTCAGATTGGGAACAACCTGGCATGGAAATTCCCTTTACCAATGAGATCTGCCTAGAATATTGAGAATTTAAGTGGGTTTTTTTTGGGGGGGGGGTTAAATGATGTAGGCAAAGAACAATGAGTAATTATCTCTACCAAGGAGAATCTCATGGAAATATGCAGGCTTGATTCCCTGCTTACAAACATGAGACAGGAATTAAACATAGTTCTTCTTGTCTCCAGGGACAGTTCTCTGCACTAAACCATACTGCTGCATTATAAATAATTAACATTGGAACAAACAAAAACTATCACTCTGTTGTATAATCAAAGCATGCCTTATCCCTACCCTTTACCCTGGAAAGGCTAAAGTGTGGGCCTGTAGTGAACTGTATGTGTTGCTGAAAGACCTGTCTTTCACTATTAGGAAAGCTTTAATACCAAAAGACCCTACCTGTACCCTATAGTTAAATTTTTTGGTCTACATAACTCTTAAAATTTTTTTCCCAAATTTTATTCAATATGAAACATATCTCTGCAGTTTTTATTGAGGAGGTTGACCACATCCACGACCAAATTCACCTCTAAACTGAAATTCTGTTGCTGATCCAGCCTCGGCCTTCACATCAGCACCAGGAGCAGCAGCACTTCATCTGTATGTGTCTCTATCAGCTTTACCCTGAGTAAGTTGGGCAGGTTGCTCACCCTCCAGACGTTTGGGTCTTAGCCATCCTGCCTTTGGATGACTTCTGTGGAAAGTGGCAGGCACAGTCTCAGAGGGAAGGTGAAGGTAATCCTGGAGGTACTGAATGCCTTCATTGATGAGGTACCAGTAGAAATTCTTCGATGTGAACTGCTCCTTAACATAGCCACAAGACTTTAGACGCTGCAGGGCCTTCATGACATGGAGACTGGGCACGTTCTTGTCTACCAGCTCAGGATGCCTTGGCATGTGAACAACCTTATTGGCTACCATTACTCCCTCCTTAAAAAGGAGTTAATAAATGGCAATTTGGTTCTTAGGCATCAACATCTCAGCAGCGGCAGTGGTTGCTGCTCTAGACTGAGCTGGCGATAGAAAGACCTCCATAACTCTTAAAGGCTGACTTTTTCCTTCTTTATTGACTGAATAAATGTCCACACCTCTTAAATTAAAAAAAAAAAAGCATCTAGTCCAGGGAATCAAGCCTGGATATTTGCAGTAGATGCTTGTTGATAAACTGATAACTTTTAAAATTACAGAATCATGGAATTTCAGAGTTTAATTTATGTGCAAGTTAGTGCAACCCACACTTTAAAGAAAATAAGATTCCTCTCTACAGTAAACTTAGCAAACAGTCATTCTCTTGTAATGAGAGAAAACCTGCTACTTCTGAATGCAGACTATTTCATTTTGCCTTTGAAGGTATATTTGCTTCTTTACACATTTCTAGGTTCTACCCACTGGAGTCAAGTAGACACTACCAATGTCTCTTCTTCCTTGAAGGTTTCAAAAGTGGTAATCATGTGTTCTGGTTTTCTCTGGAATAAAAAAATACTCAACTTAATTTCATACAGCATGAACTCAAACTTCACCATAATCACTTATCTCTTTCTCTTCAATTTATTGATGTCTTTCCTAAAATATAATATGTAGAACTGAACATAATATTTCATATATTGTGTAGGCATCTGAATGTACTATAGATCATTCTGTTATTCAATAAACATACATTTAAGGGCCAGGTAAGTATCAGGCACAGTGCTAAGTTTCCCAAACTCAGTATGTCCAAAAGAGAACTCTTCTTTCCCCTCAAATCCAGCCCTCTTTTGAAGGACAAGTTCTGTCAAGGGTTGCATCATTCTTCTGGTTGCTCAGGTTCATATCTTCAGAGCCATCCTTGACTCTTCATTCATCCATTCTCCTCCATATCTATTTTTTTTTGCCAAGTTTTGTTGATTTAACTTCCATAATATCTGCCCTGATTATTTTTCTTGACTCACATGGCCATCACTCTAGTTCAGACCCTCATTGCATCTCTCTTGTCCTACCATAATAATACCTAATAGGTCTCCCTGCCTGAAACCTTTCCTCTCTCCAACCCATTTTCCCCATAGATATAAAGCTAATATTCCATGTCAATCCTCTATTTAAGTATCTCTAGTGGTTTCTGCTTTTTTTTTTTTTTAGGATATAATGCAATTTTCTCTGACTTTTAAAGCCATTCATAATTTGACTCTAATCCACTATCCCAGGTTTATTGTGCCTAAATTCTTCCTTTTTTCCCTACCCCGAAATCTGCAAGACAGCCAAACTGGCCTTGCTGCTCCTCATCCACCACCATGTCTCTCTCTCCTCACTTCTAACTCTTGGAATCCCCAGTTTCCTTCCCTACAGTTCCCAAGAATCACCTGCACATAGCCATTCCTAATCTCTCTTGTTGTTAATGGCTTCTTTCATTTTGTATATTATTGATTATATATTTCTTTGTTGTCTAGTCCGTCAGCTTCTGGGGGGACTGTTCTGCTTTAGTCTTTATGTTGTCAGTGCATAACATGGTGTCTGAACATAGTAGCCCCTTCATTAATGCTTATTGTTGGACTGGTTAATTAATGTGATCTGACAAGGATTGAGGGGAATAAGATGATCACCTCATTACTCCTGGAAGCTATCTTTCTCTTAATGCAAAAGATTACTTTCTCTCTCTCTCTCTCTCTCTCTCTCTCTCTCTCTCTCTCTCTCTCTCTCTCTCTCTCCCTTTCTCTCTCTCTCTCCCTCACACACACACACACACACACACACACACACACACACACACTCCACTTTTTTTTGTTCCCAGGGGAATGGACCTCAGTAGTGGCCATTAAGCCCACATTTAGTTTTTCTACAGCAATTCCCAGAGTACAGGAAATTGAAGTGATCACTCTGGGTTCAACACTTTTTCAGGGGGTGTGTGTGGGGGGGGGAGTCCAAGACTCAACTGGCTGGAGTTTTAGAAGGTATAAGAAAAGGAAGTGTAGTCCCCAGGACAAAAAAATCTGGTAACATCTGTCCCTTAACCACTGTCCACATGCTTCTTGATGACAATTTTTCTACTCATTTTACCATTAAAGGCTGCCCCTGCTGCTAATTAAAACCAAATTTTTATCTGCATAAAAATATGATGAGAGCCCACACAATGTGATCTGCCCAGGCCTACCTCTTCTCAACACCATTACCCCTCCCTATTCCATGGTCCTATGAATAAACACAGAAAAAAGGCCAGTGCTATATAGACTTGACATTTGAAAACAAAAAAAAACCAAAGTGATTTCCACTCTGATTCACTGGAGTAAATGTCATACTCTCAAAAAATATTTTTCCACCAAAACTATCATACACATTCCTATGACACAAAAACTACCTTGATTACAATATATAAGGAAAACACCTTTGCTTCATAAACTTTAGTTTCTTTATGAACTTATGCACTGTCTTGTATGTATTTTACACACACACACACACACACACACACATACACACACACACACTCTGTTCTTAAAGAACTTATTCTGTAATGGGAGGAAAAGACATAGACGTAAATAGCTCTGATACAAAAGGGATGTCGATAAGTGAGGAGAGGCTGGGGCAAAGTACTATGAGAAATCTGCAGATATGTGTTCATTATCTACACAGAAAACAAAGGGTCATTTGGGCAGCCCCTTCAGCTGAATAATTGAATTAGCCTGGCCACTTGGCCAGTGAGGAAGTTTACCTGATATGGGGGAGGGGAAGGGTGGTGATATCCTCCTGGCCTTCTACTTCTACTCTTTCTGTTCCCTTAAGATAACTCCCATTGTGACAAACTGGTTTTATTGTTTGGGGATAAGCACCTACAAAGCCTTATTTGTTATTCAGGAAATGCTTCTCTTGCGGTCCTTATTGATTTAATCCTGAAAGGACTGCAGAAGGGATTTTTCAAGTCTTCATATACCAGGTGCATTGTATTCACCAAGTGTTTTGGTAAGAGGCACCCTGACCTTTCAGGTATGGCTCTACTCAGTTTTCTTGTCCCTTCTTTACTATGCATACTTTTTTGGGAGGTACAGCTGATGTCAGTCAGTCAGCAAGCATTTATGAAGTGCTTACTATCTCCCAGGCAAGCTACAAAGTTATAGGGATGAAAGAAACGCAAAGACAGTCCTTGCTTTTAAGGAACTCACAGCCTAATGGAGGAGACATCATGAAAACAACTATGTGAAAAGCAGAAAGAGATGGGGTCAATTGAAGATAATCTATAGAGGAAAGGCACTAGCATTAAGGATGATCAGGAAAGTTTTCTTCCAATGCACTCAAAACCAGAAAGTAGAAAAAAAATTCCCAAATTCTGTTCTCGCCAAAGTAGTTTTCCCTTACAATTTCTTCTTAGACGTCAGCTAAACTTTAACTTTTTAATTATGCAAACCCAGAGTTCAGTTCAAATTACTCCAAGATTAAAATGAATGAATAAATCAAGAGGCATAACTACTTCTGGAGAAACGCCAATCATAATGAGTCAGTTATGACTAACTGAAGGATACAGCACATTAAAGAAGCAAACTTTGATGTTGGTCCAAATATTAAAACTTGCAGTGTCAATGTTCCCTGGAAGTAGAGTTTGTGTATTTTAATAATACTGGTGGCATATGTTATGTTGAATGCTCAAATAGTGAATTTTTAAAGATATGCTTCAGAATGTAAAAATTCAGAAGATACACTCCTAGGATTCTAGGAACTCACATGTAAGTTTCAAAATTGCTATGGATTGTATGAAAGTTTGTAATTTAGTTCCTGGATAGGCTTCCGTGAGCTCAGCCCTGTTCTTGCCCTTCCACCTACATGGTGGGAGATCATTTTGAAAAAAGGCCTTTCAGACCTGTGCTTGAGTGCTGTGTCACTCTGGAAACCCAACATATTGTATTCAATGGAATCAAGCATGGACTACTTTGTGCACCCACTTTCCCCTTTACTTAGGTAGACTCCTACGTGAGAGAGAGGATTGTGGATTGACTTGAAGCTATCAACAAAGGATCAAATGAAATATTGTTTGTAAAGCACTTAGTACAAAATCTGTCACAGAGTAGGTGTGCTAAATGAAGCTTGTTCATTTCTTCCCTGTCACAGAGTAGGTGCTTAATAAATGCTTGTTCACTTCTTCCTTCACTATCTTGTCCCCAGTAAGACACAAATTTAGAAGCCATTAAGGCCCAGAGAGGCATTAGAGCTATTCTTATGGTTCTTTGTCTAATCTATGGAGAATTTGTTTTAATTTTGCTGTCTTAATTTGTAGGACGTGATAACTAGTCAAAGATGCAGAAAATGCTCACTGGTGTTCCATAGTGAAAAGAATATTACATTTCAACTTAGAATAATTGGATGAGAATCCCAGCTATGCTGTTAACTAGCTATATTACTTGTCGTTTATTTTTATTTGGAGGGGGGAAGCAGGGCAATTGGGGTTAAGTGACTTGCCTGAGGTCACACAGCTAGTAAGTATTAAGTGTCTGAGATCAAATTTGAACTCAGGTGCTCTTGACTCCAGGGCCAGTGCTCTATTCACTGCATCACTTAACTGCTCCAGCTAGCTATGTTACTTTGGATATGTTCCTTTCCCTTCATGAGCCTTGGCTTCTTTATCAGTAAAACAAAACACAACCAACCAAAATTAAATGGGGTTAGATCAGAATAACAGTTCTTAAACTCTTTGGTTTTATAACCTCTTCATATTTTTACAAATTATTGGAACCAAAAGAGCTTTTATACATTTGGACTTTATATATCAATATTTAACCATCTTAGAAATTAAAACTTATGTTTTAATATGTTTATTAATTCATGTAATAATAATAATGGTTTCATTTCAGGTTAATAGAAAATTTTAATGAAACATAATTATATATTCCAAAACTTTGGTAAGGAAAATAGCATTATTTTTTATATTTTTGCAAAGCTCTTTAATATCTGGCTTAATAGGAGGCAGTTGGATTCTCATATCTACCTTTATATTCAATCAGTTATTATGTGTTGTTTTAGTTGAAGTATATGAAAAAAGTCTGATCTCACACTGTTAGAAAAAGAGGAATATTTTAACAGTCTTTCAACTAATTGCATATGTCCTTTGATTCCAGACCAAAGCTTCACAAGTGATAGTTTGTTAAAGGTTGGTTGCAATGTAGACTTTGAGACCAAATCAGTGAAATTTTCATACTTTTGTCATATTAAAATCCACTGCTCTATAAAGCACTTTGAATGAATGATACTGGTTCTCTGAGTTATGCATAGCTTATAAATGTTGGTACATTTTGTTATACAAATATATATATATATATATATATATATATTTTTTTTTTTTCCATATCACCACCAATCTCACAAGAAAACCTTTAAGTACTGATTAGCTGCCCATGCCACAGTGGCAGATTTTAATTTTGCTTGAAAGTTCAAATTTTACCATTGGCAACAAATATTACTATTGGTTATTTTTCTTGACACTCACTTAGTTCATTTTTGAGAAAATATCTGCAACATTGGTCAACCTTTTAAGTAAAAATAGTCTTCCACAAGAAAAAGTGACTAGTTCAGCACACACAAATGCATTCAATCATACAGGTACTTTTCCTTGAGACAACATTTGGTTTGCAACTGTAATACTTTATGCATATATCCCATTTTGTGTACAAAAGAGATGCGTACTCAAGGACTGAAACTTTGTAAAGATGATAATTGTTATTGTTTCATCACAGACATTCTTAAGTGAGATGAAGTGTGTGATGATAAAGAATATAACCCTTAGGACAGTTTATCACCACTGTCTTGTGATGAGGAACTAGTAGTTTTTCTCATTATTGCTCTTATACCGTTAGTAAAAATGTTAACCAAGTTGCCCTGGAAAAACCATGAGATCCAAAGAAGTTATTCAACACTTTGAATAGTTCAGTTCCATCTGAGCATTCACAAAAAGAGATTTTCCTTGAGTAGTTGATGCTGACACCAGCAAATACAAGCAAAAAGCAAGTCCAGTCACATCTATAGATTAGTCAGCTTGTAAGGCAAAAGCTTCAAGGTAAGGGGATAGAGCACCAGACTGTAATGGTAATGGAATGTGGAGATGCCCTTGAATTGACTTGGCTTTTGGGTTGACTGTTAAGACCCAGAGCTTGTGAATCCCACTTGTGGGATGGACTTGTTGATGTGAAGAGAGAAGGCTGAACTGGGAGGAACCATGAATTGAAAGAAAGGCTCAAGCCCAGAGAAGGCCAGAAGAAGACTTTGGGAGAGCAGTACCTAGTATTGTGGAGCCTGAGTTGCTGAGAAGAAGACTGCTGAGAGCCCACTGGAGCTGCCCAGGACTTTTGAGGACTGCTACCTGGAGCTACTGAGAACTGAGGAGGCATGGCTGTGATGCCAGTATTTTGTCTATCTGTTTTGATGTTGTTTTTCCAGATTCACCTGATGGTGAACAGTGCTGCTATTGTACAGATCCTGAAACCTGGCTGTTGGTTCAGAAGCCCTGAAGAAGGATTTTCTTATTGTATGGTCACAGAAATCCTGGAAGGGGGCCTTGCTGGTACTTTCAGGGGTTCTGGGACTTCTACAGGCAGAGTGTGACTTGATGAGGACCCTGGCTATGGCTTTGTTGAGCCTGGTCTCCCTAGGAAATGAGATTGCTGAGGGCTTGCCTTGAATGAAGATGAAAGAAGGGCCTTTCCTTGGCCTTTCCATGCTGAGATGTTATCTTGACCTTGTTATGGCTTAAGGGTGGATGGCCTTTTGTGCTCTCCTGCTCCCTTTTGAGAAAGTGCTTGGTGTTAATGGATGGTACTG
>CM053600.1:110454638-110474342 GCA_028646575.1 Pseudocheirus occidentalis | reverse complement strand
TCTAGGGGTGGAGTAGTACCTGGACTGAATTAAGAACTTACTTGCTAAATGTATGAGTTATACTGTATTTTGACTTTCTCTGTTCTGTGAATGTTTGCTGAATAAATGGGGTTTGCTATGCTGGTAATCCGAACCTTGGAAGATGCCTTTGCTTGGCATTACACAGACCTAGAAACAGGAAGACCTGAGTTCAGATGTGGCCACAGACACTAGCTGTGGGACCCTGGACTAGGAACTACATCCTGTAGTTCCTACATCATTTTCTGTATCTATAAAATGAATAGGAGAAAGAAATGGCAAACAACTCCAGTATCTTTACCAGGAAAATCTCATATGGGGTCATAAAGAGAGAGACACAACTGAACAACAATGAAAAGTCAAAAGTACCATTTTGTAGATGAAACATTAACTTAGTCTTCATGTCTGTAGACATGTTTTTAATTTGATGAGTTAGCTGCATTGTCAGAAAATGATGCTGCCATGATTTTTTTTTTACTGACTTTTCATCCAGCCGGAATTTTTCAACATTGATGGTGCAATTTATTAGACTCTCAACTACTGTGTCTGCTTCTCCAATCAATGCAAGTTGACTGGAGTCAATGAAAGTTGTTTCAATGGCTTTTTGATTTATAGTATAAAAAAGTTATTACAATTGTTGACTTTTAAAGAACTCATAACTTTTACATTTAAAATACTCATTTCCTTTTTCTTTAAATTTAATGATTGATATCAAATGATACTGCCGCTGGCACTGTAATCCAAACAAAAAATATTCTACTGCATAAGCTAATCAGGTAAAATATAAAGATCTATAAAACTGTGGGAATGATAGCTTTCATTGTATTTTCATTTCTTATTTACCATTTCACCCAGTTTCATAGGAGCATATTTCTCTCTTCCATGAATGACAGAACTTCCTTAAATGTCAGTTTCATCTTTTTAAGCATTTTCAGATGCAGATAGTGCAGCTGTGGATGGAGAAAGTATTTTTTTTAATATCCCCTTTATAGCCAGTGATCCATCCTTAAAAAAAGAAAACATTTGCTTTTGTTTTAGAATAAAATATTACTAAATTCCTAAAGAAGTTTTAGATGAAGTTTAAAAATGTAGAAAAGTTTTAAAGATGATAAAACATAAATATTAAATTAAAAGCATACTTCTTGTTCTTTCATATAGGCATAAGAAAAACTTTTGGATTTTAAAATAACAATTTATTAAATAATAAAGCTACAGGCATTATAATGGGTAGAAGTGAAGATAGCTAGTAAGGACACAGTAGAAATGCTTAGAACACAGCTAATCTCTGAAGACACACATATTTTAACCCTAAGCCTTTCTTTTTCTTGTTGTTTTTCAGTCATTTTACTTGTATCTGACTCTTCATGACCCCATTTGGGATTTTCTTGGCAAAGATACTGGAGCAGTTTGACATTTCCTTCTCCAATTCATTTTACAGATGGGAAAACTGAGACAACAAGAATAAGTGACTTGTCCAGGGTCCTACCACTAGTGTCTGTTTCCAGGTCTAGAACTTTATCTGTGCCAATTAGCTGCCCTAATCTACTGCTTTGGAAAATTCTAGAAAATACAAAAAATATGAAAACACATTCTATTAACTCCCAGAGCAATAACATCATCACAGGTCATCCCAGTCTTTGGAATAGTGGAAAAGGCATCAGTACTAACATGAGAATAATTTTGATGTTGTAGACACCTTGAAAGGGTCTATGCACCATATTTTGAGAACTGTGGGATTAGATGATACTGTTCTACATGCATGATCCTTTGAGTCCTAATACCTTCCAGCATTTCTCCTATCCTGTATTATGCTAGAATATTTATAGAAAATACAAAAGTGGGTAATGAGATGGGGAAGTGACACAAGGTCACATAAAAAAAAGGCAGGGGAGTTGTGTGATGTAAGTAAGCCATCATCACTTTTAAAGGCAGAAGCAACATCCTGCTGACTTGGGAGAACCTTGTCACTGCAATAACAGAAACAGCAGCTGTTCTGAGTACAACAATTCAGCTTTGTGGTTTTTTTTAATGGTTTCTAGGGAGAATATAGCTGTTTTTTGAAAACAGAAAATTTTGTCAGAGTACATAAGTTTATATGTTTCATTTACCTGGTAAAATTGGAATTTTACTCTTAGGGGTGATGTTAAAGAAGACTGCCAAAACAAACAAGCAAAACAAAAACAAAAAAGTCCTAAGTTATATAGAGAATCATTGGATTATAACTTTGACCTGAAAACTTCTTGATTTCACAGATGAGAAATCTGAAATTCAGAGAGGTAATCGGCACAGCTAGTTAGCATAGAAGTAGGATTTCAACTCCAGTCTTATTGTAGTCAAGCCTAGCAATGTATTCCTTATACCAGAGGTGTCAGAAATGTGACCCATGGCTTGCATGAGGCCTAGAACACATCTGAGTGCAACAGAAACAGATTAAAATAGAATTCCTATCTGATTTTAATATGCTGATGTATTAATTTTTAAAAAAGGAATATATAACCGTGTGGTTTTCTAAGTCAATATGTGGGCTTCAGGGATTCTGATATATGGAGTCTGACACCACTGCCTTCCAAGTTAGGTCTTTGAAGTTTCAAATGTGTCGGAATGACTTCTCATTTTTCTTCTTGATGGTAATTTGAGAGAACTTACTAATTACCTTCATTAATATATAACCAGTAAAAATGATGATGATAGCTGATATTATAGTTGTGTGGTTCTTGATAGTAATAATTAGAGCAATCAACAGTGAATTAGAATCCTTGTAGTATAGCTGGAAAAGGAGGTAGGCTTTCAGTTAATGAGATGGAGGGATAACAGATGGAGAGCCTGAGTGTTGTACTGATGTATCCATGAAATATTGAAAGAAAAAAAGGAAATATTTTCTACATATTTGGTAAGTCTTCTCTAGAGGATTTATGGGAGAATATAAATAAGTGTAATATATACTGTCTAGGGCAGCTATGTGGCACCATACTATTGAGAGTGCCTGGGGTCAGAGAGACTCATCTTCCTGATTTCAAATCCAGCCTTAGACAGTTACTAGCTTTGTAAGATGGTTATTTATGGAAACATCATATCTTCTACTGAACTTTTAGTCCACTAAGGACAAAAACTATACTCAATTGTGATAGCCCTAATACCTTACCAAAGTCCCTATTATTAGGAATTGTCCAATGAATATTGGCTCAGTCAGTGAGTATAGATTAGCACTTCACTCCTCCTTCTGGAAGGATTATTCAGATTTAATTTAGAACTTGAGAGCCTATGTAATGTAATGAATAAAGAACTAACCTGAGAGTCAGGAGGAACTAGAATCAAATCCCACTTCTGACTTTTTGATCTGGGACAAGTCACTTAATTTCTGACTGTCCCCTCATAACTCTTTAAGACAGGAAGTTGCAGAATTGGGAGAGGAAGCTTCCCATAGCAATCAAGTCACTCATATGAATCCTGTCCCCCCCAAAAGAAAAAATAGAATATAGCAATTTGCTATGGATATTTGTTGCCCCATAGTGGAATCTAACATCTTTGAAACATACTTTTTATAGACTGATTTGTTTATTGCACTCTTTGTACTAGTTTATGTCTGCAAGTAATAGTGAGTTTTGAGGAAGGAGGAAAAACCCAAACTTCTTTCTGTTTTTACTTTAAGAAAGAAATAAAAAATCTCAAAATGATGTCACTAAACAATTGAACCCCTTTGTGTATCCTTAAATTTCCTCATGTTTTGTCTGAATTAAGCTGGTGCTAAGTAAGTAAAAGTCATCCCTTTTCATTTCTACTGGCACACAAATCCTGACCTGCCTCCTTTTTACCCCCAATGTAAACTACCATAAAAATAAGAATCAGAATCTAAATAATAAGCATCTTCCTTCTTACAGACTTGTTGTAGCTGGATGAGAATAAAGTTCAGGTGTACTATAGATCAATAACACACCTGTTTATTTGAATAGCGGCCTTTTTTCCCCCAAAGGGACCAGATGTAAAGATCTCCTAGGATTAGACAATAAAGGATTAGGGTATAACCTTCTGTGGTTTAATATCCTTAGTTACTTTTTCAAAAGTAAGGGGGATGGGGATGGGAGAGATGGAAGGAAATGATGCATTTGGCATGTTTGCAAAGCTGGATGTGTCATCACTTTCAGTGGATTAGAAACTTGAAACAATTATAGTTATCAACACATAGAGAAGGATTTATATTTAATATAGTTTCCTCTGGAAAGCTCTAATTTTTTTCCAACTAGTATTTGTCTCATTGCTCAGGTTTTTGTTCTGCCTTGATTTATCACCAAGTTCCTGGAAAACTAGACATTTTCCCAATCTTACCCCTGCAAAAATACCCCCCAAACACTCTCCATTTATTTTATCTGCTCATCAGTTGCTGAGTCTGACCCAAGAGAGATGATAAATCTACGGCATATGTCTGAGGTTCAATCTCAAGAAACTGATGTGCAAAGTACAATTACAGGAATTCAAATGAGTGTGTAACAGGGTTTTTATTTCCCCAGAGATACTATGTGGAAGTCAAGGGAAATACACTGACGTGGTTAGTGATGTATTTATAACAGTTGGTTCTCCCACCCTCAGCCTCATTGTTTGAAGGACCGTTGTTATTTCCATAAAGATCACAGCAAGCAGTTTTTCAGGCAGTTTTCATTTTTAGCCAATGATTTATTTCCACACTTACAGGGGCAGAGAGTTACTTTTTAATTTTATTGAAATAAGTGTTGCTTGAGTAATGTCTCAAACAAATCTGAGGACTTACCTTAAGATTGTTGTTAGATTACTTGAATGCAATTGTATCACCATCACTTTTTATGTACATTTCATCTGAGTTTATACCATTGCTCATAACTGAAAATAGAACAAACTGAAATCTTCTTTAACAGTGATATTTCAATTCAGTTTAGAAAAAATACATTCACCACTTTCTTTATTTCATACCATGTGAGAAAGAGTGTGTCACAGTAGACAGAAAAAAGAGCTAGCGGGCAAATCCTGCCTCTGACCTATTCTGTATGTGGGACCCTGGACAAGTTATATAACTTCTCAACGCTCTAGCCCAGCAGTTCTCAACCTTTCTGATGCTGCGGCCCTTTAATACTCATATGTGGGCATATCTGCATGTGGGTGGACCTGCCTGGAGATGGATAGGGGAGCAGTGTCTCTGTTCCATTAGGTGACCCCTGGAACCTCTGTAAAAGGGTCTTTCAACCCTCAAAGAAGTCGTGATCCACAGGTTGAGAACCGCTGCCTTGCAATTTTCTAAGACAGTTACAGAAAAGAAGACCACTTGCGTTGGTCAAGGGAACTTTCTTAATCAGGAATTTCCTGGCTAATTTCCAGAGGTCCAGTCTCTAACCTTAGGTGCAAGACCCCATGCTAGGTATTGGGGATAGAAAGATGCCAAAAGGCCCTCAGTATCTGCCCTCAAAGATCTTACCATTTAATAAGGGAGAAGAGGATTGTGAAATATATGATGCAAGTGAAAATATGAGAATATGAGAGAAACAGAAAAGATCCAGACAAAGTACTCTAAGGAAATTTGAGGAGGAATTTTGGATGAGGAAGTAGGGAAGGCTTTAAGGAGGAAAGGTATACCTGAACTGGGCCCTACAGGAGGAAAGAGATGGTTTTTTGTTTGTTTGTTTTGTTTTTAATAAGTAAGAATATACATAGAAGACAGTGACTTGTGCAAATGTACAGGGGGAAAAGAGGCTAAATGAAATTGGTGAATACCTAGTGTTTCAAGATGGCAGAAATACTGCGTGTATAAAAGGTACTTTGATGAAACTGGAATGGAGAAGTAGGGCAAGTCCAAATTTGGAGTGCCTTAGGTGACAGGCAAAGTAATTTGTATTTTGCCCTCTAAGCAATAGGAAGCCAATGGGGCTTCTTAAAGCATGGGAGTAGCATTGTCAGACCTTTGCCTTAGGAAGATTTCTTTTGCAATTATGTGAAGGATTCATTAAAAAGGGTAATACTAGAAGTTGGGAGACCAGTTGAGAGGTGATCACAATATTCTTAATGGGAAGCAATGAGGCTTACAGTGATGGCTGGGAAAGGAGAGATGGGAAATAATGTGATAGATTTTGCAGAGGTAGAATCTACAGGCCCTACACAACTAATAGGATATGTTGAGAGTCTGACCTAGAGACCTGGGCTCCTGATTGGTGAGCTTTCATATAAGTAGGCTGTTCTAGACTTACCACATTGCATCTTCATAGTTGCAGCCTTCAAATCTAACCAAAGACTCCAAATTCTGCCCTGGGTCCTTGTGCTTCCGATTGATTAGTGTTCTCATTCTGACCATGGTGGTCCCCTCGCCATGTCTAGGTCATGCCATCTAAAATTCTCTTCCATTCCTCACCGCATTTTCCTTCTCTTGCTCTGGGAACAATAATAAAGTCAGTGCTACCATTCCTAGAGAAGACTAATAGTCAATTGTCTTATGAACATCACCTCTGACTTATTTGACCAAAATACTCCTTCCTGGCATCACTCACCTATTTGTGTTGTCTTGTTGTCTTAGCCTATTAGAAAATAACTTCCTTGTGGGTTAGTACTTTATTGCTTTTTTATTTGTATCTTCATTGCTTAGCAAAATGTCTAACATATAGCAAGCACTTAATGTTTTCATTCAGGAAAGAGTGAAAGATATGTTATTCCGCACACATGACACTTCCATCTCTAAACTCTGTCTTTTCACTGACTCTTCTCTGTTCCTAGAATTCTTTCACTTCTTCCCTCCAACTCCTGAGGTTATAAACTTGAGTAAATGGGAACATAGTGGTACCATTAATAACAATAGGAAAATGGAGAAGCATATTTGGGGGAGAAGATGATGAATTCAGTTTCAAAAATGTGGAGTTTGAGGTGCTGATGAGACATTCAAGAGGAGGTAATCATCTGGCATTTGCAGAATGGGCATGGACCTTAGGGAAGATGTTGGCACAGTCTAGATAGCTAGATAAAGCATTGTGTTCACTGTGTACCAAGCACTGTAATAAACACTGGGAATACAGATACAAGTAATACATGCATTCTTTCAATTTCAATTTCAATGAGGAAAGATAACACTTAAAAAGGAGTTGTAGGAGAAGAGCATATTATGGAAATGTCTAGGAAGTGGTATAGAGACTTGGTTCCAAGCAAGATAATATGAAAATTGATATATCAGAATCTGGCATCCCCAGAACAGAGTCCAAGATTCTATCCAGTGGAGGGGAAATGAAGATGATGGTCCATGTGTAAGCAGCATGGTGTGGGGATGACTGGTTACTTAGATTTTTGAAAATCATGTCTATAGAAATATACCTTTCTCTTCCTACTGATAATTGAAGCCATATAGATGAATGGAATCCCCAAGGAAGAGAGTAAAGTAAGCAAAGGGAGCCAAGGATGGAGCCTTGGGGGATATCCACAGTTAGCATATGTAGGAGAGAGGAAGAAGATAAATGAGCAAATGTGGCAGAATAGTGAACCAGAGAGAGAATAGCATTGGATAAAAGGAACAAACTCAGAGTAAAGATCAGCATATTTTCCCTATCCAAGGGAATCCATCAGAGATCCATCAGAAACCAGAGGGAAAATTAGTGCTCATCGGATTTCTTGATGGGAGTTCAAATCAAAGTTTCTTAGCGAGAAGTCTTTTTTCATTCACTATTCTGATCAGTTCAATTCAATTCAACAAATGCTTATTAAAGATTGAATGTTTGAAGTGCTCTGGGAGAGTGCAGAGAAACAGACAAAAACCAAAACAGCCCCTACCTTCAAGAAGCTTAACAACATTTTGTAAGTATTTTCAAGGAATTTTTATCTTATATTCTTGATGCCTGGACCACTATATTTATATGCATATTAATCTCCCCCATTCCATTCACTTTACAAGGGAGGAAAGAGAGGACTAGGGAATCTAAGTAACTCAATCCAAATCACACAAGTAAGGTCAAAGATGAGATATAAAGTTAGGTTCTCTGACTACAGTACAAGTGTTCTTTCCATGGTACCACACTGCCTTCTGTTCAAAGCCAGGCTAGGATTGACTACTCTGCTCTGACTGCAGAAGAAGCAATAGGTCATTCTCTCCATTTCTAAAGGTTGATGAGAAGCAAAAAGTGGCAACAGAAAATGAAATGAAAACTGTTCTTTCTTTGTACCTGATCATTGTGGGGTGGGGGGAAACGTATGCATTACAATGTTGAAGTTTGCACAAAACTCTGGGCATACCACTTCTAGGGAAATGGCAGGTTCAAGGCCAGAGGGATATTTTATTATGGAACATGCAGAAAGTCTCCCCAGCATCCCAAGTGTACCTCCATGCACATAATCTCCATGCTTGTGGAAACACTGCGGGAAATAATGCCAAATCTCATTTTTTTCTGGTTTTTAAAAAAATCTTTGGCTTTTTTGAGTAGCAATGACCAAATGTGGAGAACAAATTTGAAAGGCTAATTCAAGTCAAACAGAAAGGAAAGGATCATAATATTTTGTATTTTCTGAGCAGTAAATTTCTGGGGGAGGAGGAATAAAAAAATTCCCAAACTGAGCCTGAAAGCTTCTTTTTGGATAATGTGACACTGTTTTTAAGTAGAAATCTAACTTCACCCTTAATCTCATGATGTCTTGGATGGGATACATTGTTTTTCATATCAAGGGTTCCTTGTACAGCAGCATAGATTGACATTGTGCATTTTGCTATATCACTGAATTTCATGGATCTATCCTAAAAGATGTGGCTCCAGGCAAACTGCATTCCTTTGAGTTTAACACAGGCAGGGCTTTATGAAGACCATCATGCATGTCACAATAGCACCAGACAATACAGTTTAAGTGCTCAGTCAGTTCATCACTTTCTAGGTGGTCTTAGACCTCAGCAGGCAAAGATAACACCAAATAAAGTCACTGAATTAAAAACTGGGAGACAGAACTGTAGCTCTTAGCATTTCACAAAATTTTTATTAGTTTCTTTGATGAGCATTTTAAAAATAATTGGCAGGAAATATAGAATGTTTAGAGTTGAAAAGAACTTCAGAGATCATTTACTATAGCTCTAAGCAGAAGCATGAGTCTTTTCTTTATTATCACTGACCATTGGTCAATTGGCCATCTCCTCTGTCCTTGAAGACATCCAGTGATAGGAAATTCACTTTGAAAGGCACACTCTTCCATCTGTGGGCAACTCAAAACTTAGGAAGCCCTTTCACATATTCAGCTAACATATGCTTTCCTATAGTAATTTCATTTATCATTCCCAGGACAAGGCAAATAGTAATATTTCACATTCTTTTTTCTCTTTAAGAATATTTATTTACTTTTAGTTTATAACATTCAGTTCCACAATCCCTTGAGTTCCAATTTTTCTCACCCTCCCTCTCCATCCCCTATGCCCCATGGTGGCATGCAATCTGATTTGGATTCTACAAATACCTTCACACTAAACATTAGTCAAGTTGTAAAGAAGAATTATAACCAATGGAATGAAGAAAGCAAAAGAAGGAACAAAACAAAACAAAAAAGAGAGCAAGTAGTTTGCATCAATCTGCATTCAGACTCTAGTTCTTTCTCTGAATGTGGATAGCCCTTTCCATCATGAGTCTTTTGGAGTTATCTTATAACCTTGCATCACTGAGAGGAGACCAGTCTCTCAAACTTAGTTATAACAGATATGGTGTGTCTGTAATTGTGTGCAAGGTTCTCCTGGTTCTGTTCCCCTCACTCAGCATCATTTTATATAAATCTCTCCAGGTTATTATTATGTCCATCTGCTTCTCGTTTCTTATAGCACAATAGTATTCATGTAGCACAACTTGTTTAGCCATTCCCCAATTGATGGGCATCCCCTTGATTCCCAATTCTTTGCCACCACAAAAAGAGTTGTTATAAATATTTTTGTATATATGGGTCCTTTTCCTACTTGTAAGATCTTTTTGGGATACAGCCCTAGAGGTGGTATTGCTGGGTCAAAGGTTATGCACATTCTGAGGAACAGAGAAGTGGATCAGTTGGATAGATTAGGTTCATGAGACACAGTAGTCAATGACTATAGTAATCTACTGTTTGATAAATCCAAAGATTCCAGCTTCTGGGACAAGAACTCATTATTTAACAAGAACTGCTGGGAAAACCAGAAAATAGTATGGCATAAACTGGGGAAAGACCAATATTTTACACTGTACACCAAAATAAAGTCTTAATGGGTACACACTCTAGATATAAAGGCTGATGCTGTAAGCAATCTGGGAGAGCAAGGAATAGTGTACCTGTCAGATTTATGGAGAAGGGAAGACTTTATGACCAAACAAGTGATAGAGAGCATTACAAAGTGCAAAATGGATAACTTTGATTACATTCAACTGAAAAGTTTTTATACAAATGAAGCCAATGTAACTAAGATTAGGAGGGAAGTGGAAAATGGTGAAGAGTTTTTACAACTGATGTCTGTGATAAAGGCATCATTTCTAAAATATACCAAGAGCTGAGTCAAATTTATAAGAATATGTCATTCCCCATTGACAAATGGTCAAAGAATATGAACAGGTAGTTTTCAGAGGAAGAAATTAAAGACATCTATAAGCATGAAAAATGTTCTAAATGACTATTGATTAGAGAAATGCAAATCGAAACAACTCTGAGGTACCATGTCTCACCAGTCAGATTGAATAAGATGACAAAACAGGAAAATGATACATGCTGGAGAAGATGTGGGAAAACTGGAATATTAATGCATTGTTGGTGGAGCTGTGAACTTATCCAACCATTCTGGAGAGCAATTTGGAACTATGTCCAAAGGTTTATAAAAACCCTCCACATTGTTAAAGACATTTATCATGTCTTTCCTGTCTTCTCTCCTCCAGGATTGTATTGCATAATTTTAAGTCCCCTCATCATATTGTTTTTCTTCCTTTAGATATGTTCCAGATTGCTAATATCTATTCCATGTACACATATATTAACATACATATTCATTTTAATACATATACTCACATATGTAAACATACTACTCATAAAATAATGTGTAGTGACATAATAATGACCAATAGTGCTTAAAACTTGCAGAGCACTTTATGTTGACTTTGAGTCCCTTCATAGCCCTGTGAGTTAAATATTAAAGCTAATATAAACATGTTACTGCTTCTAGACTTTAATCTCTTTGAGAGCAGCACTGTCTTTTATCTTTCTTTGCATCCCTAATACTTAGTAAGTGCCTGACACATAGTGGGTGCTTAATAAGTGTTTTTTAATGGACACATATGCATACATATGCTACATGTATGTATGGAATTAGAAATTTCTAATAAATATATTACTATATATGTATACAGTGTATATAATATGTATATATTAGCACAGTGCCTGGGACATAGTGTTTAATGAATTGCAAGGGCTTTATTGAATTGAATGTACATATATATGTATATATATATATATACATATGAATGTATATATATATATATATATATACATATACATACATATAGAGATATAATTTTACTAGCAATTTCCACTGTAATCGATGGGCTTATATTCAGCCTTATTTACATCACAGAGATGTAGAGAAATTAGGACAAAAATTAGTTTCATGTATGACAAATCTATCAAGTAAACAATTTAATACTTTTTGGGATATGGAAGAAAATATAACAATGTCTTACAACCGCAATGATGAGTTCACTTGGTGAAATTTTAAATCTTCAAAGTCTTGTCACATGTTTAGTCTTTTTGGGTTCATAAGTCCAAATGGACAAAAGCATTTTGCTTCATTATAGTGCATGGACATAGATGGAAAAAGAAATGTGAAAGAAGAATGAGGAAAACCCAAATCAAGCCTGCCTCTGAGCAACTCAAAATGTAGATTTTAAAAAAGACATGAAAATAGCTTGATGTCCTATTTTTTGTTCCAAACCATAATTTAAGCAAAATGTACATAGAAAAGTACTTCATGGAAAGTGCTCAGATTTATACAAGTTATTTGCCATAACAGTTATTTTTCATGATTGGAAAAATGTTAATGATAGCAACTGGGATTTTTTTTTCTCAGAAATAATTTTGGAAGGTCTGAAATATTTGCTGTACTTTCTCATTGCCCATAATGCATCATCATCCTCACTTAAAATTGAAGACATAAGGAGTATAGAGGTTGCAATTTAATGATTGAAACAGTTTGGCATGACTGTATCAACTACTTTCCAGCCAATTTGCTTTTATTCTGCTCTGATAATGCCTAGTCTCTGAGGGATCAGGGGCATCCTGGCATGGTTTAATATCATTTTTAAGACATGATCATACTTTGGAGGTATGATCTTTTCATACAAAGACAGGCTTCTTGAATCCCAATTTCGCATATCCTTTGCCAGAACCCCAGAAAGAAATGAGAATGAACTATGGAGAGATGTGTCTATACGGCCTTTGGAGTCCATAAAATTAGGAGCTTGACCTCCAACTACACACCCAAGTAACTTTTTATATAGCACATTATTATCTACCTATGTCATGAAAGGCTTTGTTGTAGGGCTTGTTTAAACCTGGTTAATATGCTGATCTGGGGACAATAAAATAATTCTAAGTTAATTTCTTTAAAATATGAGGCAAAACCTCCAGAAAGAGATGCATAGAGCTGGAGAATAAATTATCAAAATAACACAAGGTTTCACAAAATACATGGGAATTGCAGGCAAATTTTTCAAGCAAAGAATTGTTAAAAGTAGGGAAGAGCTGGTAATTGGGAAGGGAAATAGAAGTGCCTCTTTCTGATTAGGCAGACTGTAGTTGTCAGTGGGGTTTTCATGTAGGAGAAAGGAATAGTATTTTATTTTTTTAGTTTTCATATTTTATTTTATTTTTGCTACTCTGAACTTTACAAACTTAACAACTGTGAATATTTCAATATAGAAAAAGAAATTCATGTAAAAAAACCCGAATCTATATTATATCCGGTTTATTTTTTTAAAAAAAGTTTAAAAAAACATTCTTTTCTTTTCATAGGTGTTCTTTCCCCCATTTTCTCTTTTTTTGGAGGGGGCATCACTATTATTATCTTCCTCTTCCCTTCATTCTCCCTAAAAAATCCTCCACTATAATAGATTATTATAGTCAAGCAAAACAAATCTACATGTTGGCCATATCCAGAAATGTATGTATCATTCTGCACATCAAGACCATTTCCTCTATTTCAGAAAGCATATTTCTAAGCAGAAAGCATGATTCCTTGGAGTTGTGATTCGTCATTGTTGGTCAGAGTTCCCAAGTCTTTTGAAAATACATTTTTTTTTACAGTGTTGTAATCACTATATAAATTGTTCTGGTTCTCCTCATTTTACTCTGTACTAATTCAAAAAAATCTTCTCATGGTTGTCTGAACACATCCCTTTCAGCATTTCTTACAGCATGATATTTCATCACAATCATATTCCATTGCATTCACATACCACGATTTGTTCAGCCATTTCTCAAGTTCTTGGTTTCTAGTCTTTGCTACAAAAGAAAGTGCTGGAGACACAAATAAAGGCAAAAAAACAATCCTTGCCTTAAAAAAGCTTATATTTTACTGCAGGGAAACATCATGTAAATAACTAGGTACTTCTAAGACAGCTTGAGAATAGAAGCTTTATTTGTTAAGACTTTTTTTTTCTTTAAATGAAACATAAATCTACCTCCTTACAACTTTTTCCCACTGTTCCTACTTCTATTATCTGGAACAGAAAATAAGTCTTATTCTTGTTCCACATGACAGTTCTTCGAAGAGTGAAGATAGTTATTACAAACTCAACAAGTCTTCTCTAGGATAAATATGCCTAGTAACTTCAACTAATATTTAACAATATCAAGCATATTATTAAAATTAACATTTAACAATATCAAGCATGATGGGGGTGTATGTGACATTCAGGAAGGACTGTCACCTTTGGTGTGACAGCTTGCTGAGCCCTATTTGGGGCTGCTCATACACCTTTGGTGTCTACCTTCACCCAGCTTTCAGCTGTGACTCTAAGTAGCTGTAGTTCTTATGGGCAGCGGCTGCACCTGGTAAAACTGTCCCAGCAGATAAGAATTCACTATTTGACAAAAACTGCTAGGAAAACTGGAATACAGTATGGCAGAAACTGAGCATAGACCATTATCTAACTCCATATACCAAAATCAAGTCTAAATGGGCGCATGACCTAGGTATAAAGGCTGATACTGTAAACAATCAGGGGAAGAGAGGAATAGTTTACCTGTCAGATTTTTGGAGAAGGGAAGATTTTGTGACCAAACAAGAGTTAGAGAGCATTATAAAATGCAAGATGGACAATCTTGATTACATTAAATTGAAAAGTTTCTGTACAAAGCCAATATAACCAAGATTAAGAGGGAAGTGGGAAATTGGGAAAGCATTTGTACAACCAGCATCTCTGATAAAGGCCTCATTTCTAAAATACATAGGGAACTGAGTCAAATCTATAAGAATACAAGTCATTTCTCAACTGATAAATGGTCAAAGCATATGAACAGGCAATTTTCATAGGTAGAAGTTAAAGACATCTGTAAGCATATGATAAAAATGCTCTAAATCACTATTGATTAGAGGAATGCAAATCAAAACAACTTTGAAGTACTACATCTCCCAGTCAGACTGGCTAAGATGACAAAACAGGAAAATGACAAGTGTTGGAGAAGATGTGGAAAAATTGGAATACTAATGCGTTCTTGGTGGAGTTGTAAACTGATTCAACCATTCTGGAGAGCAATCTGGAACTATGTATGCCAAAAGGGCTATAAATAATTGCATACCCTTTGACCCAGTAATACCACTTATAGGGTTTTATTCCAAAGAGATCATAGAAGTGGGAGGAAGACCCATATGTACAAACATATTTATTGCAGCTCTCTTTGTGGTAGCAAAAAATGGAAATTAAGGGGATGTCCATCAATTGGGTAATGGCTAAACAAGTTGTGGTATATGAATGTAATGGAATATTATTGTGCTATAAGAAATGAAGAGCAAATGGACTTCATATTTACTTGGAGAGGCTTATACAAACTGATGATAAGTGAGAAGAGTCGAATCATGAGAAATCTGTACACAATTACAGACACAACATATGTGTGATGACCAACTTTGATAAACTGGACTCTTCTCAGCAACACAAGGTTATAAGACAACTCTAAAAGATCAAGGTGGAAGGAGATGTCTACATTCAGAGAAAGAGCTAGAAAGAATGGAGTTTAAATGCAGACTGAAGCAAACTACATGATCTTTTTCTTTTCCATGTTTGGTTTTGTTTCCTCTTTCCCATTGTTCATTCCGTCAGTTACAAGCCTTCTTTCCAACCAGACTAATGCTTAATGTGAAAGTATTTGCAGATCCTATACTTGATTGCATGCTGCCATTGGGGGTGGGGGATATTTGAAACTCAAGGGATTGTGGAACTGAATCTTGTAAACTAAAAGTAAACAAAAGAGTCAATAAAAAATACTTGAAATAAAAGAAAAATGAAACTGTCCCAGTAGACAGACTAAACCAGGTTGAAGGCAACCAATAAATCTCAAACCCATTAAGTTAGACTTCTCCTGGTGGAATAGGTGGATGAGAACAATTTGCTCTAATGGCCATGAAGATGGCTTAAATAGGTACTATGAAGTGCTTAGACCTTGGTCAGAAAGAATATACCAAGGTCATCCACTGTATCCTGGGTCATCTCCAGTCATCTTGACCCTTGTCTTGCCACTGGACTTCAATGACTATGGAAGAGAGAGTGGGGCTGATGACTTTAGACATCTCTGCCTCCCTTAAACTGAAATCACACACAAGTCAAGACATTAGCCTGGGATGTCTTTTATCCTCCCTGAAAATAGAGGACAAACAATAAGAACAATAAAGCATGATCCTGAGATTCTTTGCCATCTTGGTCATTCTTCTTTGTGTATCCTCATATTCATCATTGTCCTTTCTAAAATGTAGTGCCCCAAACTGAACACAAAATTTGTTCTCTCTGTGGTCTGATCAGTTCAGTATATAATGTTACTATCATCTCCCTTTCCCCCCTAACCACACTTAACCTTGTTCCACTTAACTAACCCATAGTTTCTTTATCTCTAACCTATGGATAAATAAAACACCTTCCTTAATGGGCTGTTATGATGAGCAAATGAGAAAATGTTTATAAGGTACTTGGAACTCCAAAGCACTCTCAACATCTCCTAAGATTCCATTATCAATTTTGGCTGCCATGTCACTACTATTTATTCATATTGAACTTGCAATCCAAAAGAGGTCATCTAATCATTGCTTTTAAAAATGAAAGCATTAGACTAGCTATTCTATGAAATCCATTTTTATTCTATATCTATGATCTCTCATTTGAAGGATGAGGAAACTGAGGGTTCAAGATATTAATTGATGTACTCAGGGTCAGGCATGTTCAAATCTAGTGCCTTGAACACAAAATCCAGTGCTTTTTTATTTTCTAGGTTTCCCCTCCCTGCTTTTTAAATGGTCTCTGGCACCTTCACAGGTTATGGTGGAGATCAGAAAAAAAGCTCTTATCCTAAATTCCACTCTTGGCCAGATATTGAAGTAAGCAGTAGGAAGGCTGGTAGAACAAAGAGAACCATTAATTTTTGATGTCAGAAATATTGTTCCTAGAAATAATGCAATGGAAAAGAAAGACAAGTTATGAAGCATGAGGAGAAAGATTTTTGAAGCTTTAAGTTAAAAAAAATTAATCAGTTGCTCCAAGAAGTAATAAAATGCTAAATTAATTTGTACTGTTTCTCTATGGGAATAAAAATTACCTTGAAGTTAAGCAACAGGATAAAGTCAAAGTTTAACAACTAACTAAAGTCTAATTCTGACTAATGCTTCTCAGAGCAATATCATATTCAGGCTTCCCGCAAGTGACAAAATTCCAAAATAATGTGACATTAGTCTTAAAAACATGAGAGTTATGTACCATGGATGTTCCTTTGGATGTTTTTCTTATAATCTCCTAAAAATAAAATTTGGAATTTGCTTTAAGCAATTTGTTTTTCAGAAGGCCATAGATAAGCACAGATCTGACTTGGGTGGTCATGGAAATGAAATTATGTTCATATTTGTGTTATTTATATATTTTCTGGGAATGTCTTGGTGAAAGAGTGACATTTTGTGCATTTTACTAGCAATCAACTATGTATGCATTGAAGCATTATGCAATGCTAAATTATTTCAAATCCCCGGGGAGACTAGAGCTATTTTTTTAAATGTCATAGATCCTGTCCAAAATTCTTTAAAAAAATTCTCTGGAAAGGACACTTACCAACAATAGTTTTATAATGGTACTAGAATGTGAAAGAGCTTTCCTTGCCTAAGAGTTAATAAAGCAGTATGGTGCAATAGAAAGAATAATGGATTTTGACTTAGAGGATCTGAATTCGAATCCTGATGCTCTTATTGCCTATAGGAATTTAGGCCAAGGACCTATCAATTTTTTTGGTGGTAAAATGAACGTGAATTGAATATATGAATTCTAACGTTCCTTCCTATTCTAAACTTATTGTCCTAAAACTCAATCAAGCTATTAGCCTAGAAAATACAATAAACCATTAATAGAAATCTTCCCCTTTCATCATGTCTATAAGAAATCTTGAATTTCTTTTGTATCTATAGTATTTTTCTAAGTGCTGTGTTGTTTAGTCATTTTTTGATTGCATCTAATGCTTTGGGGTTTTCTTGGCAGAGATATTGAAGTGGTTTGCCATTTCCTTCTCTAGCTCATTTTACAGATGAAGAAACTAGGCAAACAGAGTTAAGTGACTTGTCCAGGGTCACATAACTAGTAAGTATCTGAGGTCAAATTTTAACTCAGGTCCTCCTGACTCCTTAGCACTCTATCCTCCTAGCTGCCCTAAGTTCTATGAGGGGACATAATTATTCATTTTGAAGATCTAATGGGAGAGCTAATATATAAATATATGCATATGTATACATACATGCAAACTAAATAGCTTACAAATAATACTGATAAGGCAATAGTGAAAATACTCTAATATAAGCCACCTGGATAATAAGGAAAACAAACTATGAATCTAAAAATGTAAACAGTAATGGACAACTTAAATCCAGTAACTTAGATAAACAGCATATTTAAGGCATGAGAAAAGACTTCTCAAATATTGGATTATTAGTCTTGCCTTTAACTCCAAATACATAGATAGATGATTTCATTAATATAGGAAAATTATCTTACCCAACTGATCTGTGACATAGTAGATAAATCCACAGGAGCTTCTTGAGAAGCTTACCAGCTAGTAAGTAGCAGAAACAAGAGTTGAATTTGGACCTTTGAATTTATGAATTTAGCACTGTATCCATTAAACTACACTGATCCTTACCTCAAAGCACAATGTACTGCAGTGAAACTGTCTTGAATTGCTTGAGAATGTGGTTGTAGGATGACATAATAGTGTAACCTTGTACCATTAACTAAACTTAGATATATGGCACAGTCTCAAAACTTCTCCAAAGAGATAAGTATGGTGTATAATAGGCATTCTTAACCTAGGGTCAATGGACACCATATTTCAGAGGACCTGTGAATTTAGATAGGAAAAAATCTACATCTTGATTTCCAATAGCCTTTAACTTTAATTCATCGTTTCCTTCCATTATACAAAAACATGGTTTGTAGAAGTAGTCCATGGACACTACTGAACTGTTAAAGCACTCTATGATACATACAAAAAAGTTGAGTCCTGAGTCTAGTAGACAGTGTATCAGTATTAGGTTTGCTTGTTTTTTTTAAGTTTTAATTTATTTTCTTGATTACATCATTCATTTCCACAAGGTTTTGAGTTACAAATTTTCTCCCCTTCTTTCCCCTACCCCCAAGCCCAAAACAGTGATCCCACTATAAAGCCCCTCCCACAATCTGTTCTCTTTTATGTCCTCCTCCAATGCCCCTCTAACTTTCTAGTAGGGCAGGGAGGGTCTCCCTACCCCAGTCCCTGTATGTCTTATTTCCCAGTTTCATATGGCTAATAATAATAACATATTGTTATGTTAATGTTAATATGTTAATAACATATATGTATATGTTTGTTTGTTTGTTTCTTTTAACATTTGATTGTATAGCTTTAAATACTAGATTCTTGCAATTCCTCCCCTGTCACCCACTCCCACTGGAAGCAATTCAATACAGGCTGTACATGTGTAATTATGCTGGACATCTCCATGGTGGGCATATTGTGAGAGGCTGATTGTATGTCCCTCCTTCCTATCCCGCACCCCCCTTGCTTTGTTCTCTACCCTGTCCCTGTCCCTTTACTGAAGTGTGTGCTTCCTGCAACCTCTCCCCCCCACCTCACCCTTCCCTCCATCATCCCTTCTCTCATCCCCATACCCCCTACTCTCCTGTGTGGCAAGATACCCAGTTTAGAGTTTATGTCATTCCTTTCCTAAGCCAAATTTAATGAGAGTAAATGAAAGTAAAGTTGTAACAGTTATCCCTTACCTCTTTTATATGGGATGATTAACCCCGTTTTGTCTCTCCCTGTCTCCTCTCATTCAAGTCCTCTCCCACTTCAGAATTTCACCTTTTAAAGTATCATCTCTTCCTAATCAATTGATCCCGAACCCTCTATGTACACATACATACCCATGCTCAAATATGTATTCATACACATATATACCCTGCTATATAGACATATGAGTAGGTATACATATATATA
>CM053600.1:110369519-110454138 GCA_028646575.1 Pseudocheirus occidentalis | reverse complement strand
TGTTGGCCAGTCTATTAATTGCTTGGTTTTTTAGCTCTGTGGAACTCTGCTTCTTGGGGGGGGGGAAGCTCTGTCCCAAATCACTGGGGCCTTCACAGGTGCCAGAGCTATTAGTGGGGTGCTGCAGCCACCCCCCAGCTTTGGCTCACTAAACGTGCACCCCAGGACCTCCACTCAAGACCACGATCCAGATCCAGGACATTCAACACAAGAGCCCTTGGCCCTGATCGATTGCCTCAGCCCCCCTGCTATCTGCAGGCTGGAGACTCTGAATCAGCCCAGTGGAGGCCGCTGTTGCTTTCAGCCATTCCTGCTGCCACAGCCGCCTCCTGCTGCTTCCTTGCCCTGCGAGCAGTTTGGCCGGACCACTCTTCTCCCCCAAATTTAGCAAAATCCACTGACCTTTCTCTTAGCCTTTTTTTCTTCTGGCCTGATAAATGTGGTAACTGTACCTCCAGTGCAGTTGATCTGCTGTCCTATAGACTTGTCTTGGTCCAACTGCCCTGGGGCCTGGCTGGGCTGGGGTTTCAGGCTGGGCCAGCCGTGGCTCCTAGACTGCTGAGAAGAGCCCCACCTGCTGAGATGCCTGTAGCAACAGATGTGTTTTCTGTATTTTGGAGAGTTTTGGAGCTCGAAAATTTGTTTAGTGTCCCATTTTATGGGTTTTTAGGGTGGTTGTGTGGGAACTGCAGAGCTTTGCTGCTTCCATGCCGCCATCTTGGCTCCGCCCTCAAAATTCAGTTTTGTTTGTTGGAACACAATTGATCTCTTTGGGAACAGTGCTTTGATTTCTAAGTTCTAACATCTTTTGAGATTCTCTAATAGATGCTAGTTGTTATTGTTTTAAATCAGCAATTCCTCAGAATCTCATTAGATTCTCTTAAAGTATAAATCTTATGTTCAAGTTCTCTAACTTTACTAGAGCATTTTCTAATTTTTGAAAGTAGTTTTGGATAGGGAAAAAAGACTTTTAATCTTCAAGTTAATCCCATAGCTAAATCCATGGGTGAATGATAAACTCAGAAGTCCAATTTGAAGTTGCAGGATTAATGTTTTTGAAGACCATTCATTCCTCTCATGAAGTTAAGTACAGCAGCTGAGAAAAATAGAATTCCATTTTTTTCCAGTGGGTTGTTACGGTGGCAAGGGTTCTATACAATAAGGTCTATTTACTCATCCCAACAGTCAGTTACCTCCCTCATGACCTTGTGGAGCCTGAGGTAATATGTTCTGCATGGTAGCTTGGGCCCAAGACGAATTGACAATTATACATTGTGTCTTATTCCTCATCACACTGGGGTGCTACTGTAAACCTCTCTAATGTCTTCTGCAATTTGGTTTGAGACGCCTGCTCACAAGGAAAGTCATGAGGTGTACCTTATCACAGTCTCAAAGGCATTTATTTTCCCCTTCTCCCACTCCACCAATTTTCATTACATTTTTTAGAATAATGTATTCATTTCTAGGAAGGCTCATCTTGTATTTCCCGAATCTGACTTTGTTTTCAGCCAGCACATTTGCTGTACGTGATGTACATCACATGTTATAAAAAATGTGGAATATTTGCTCTGGACATTTTAACAGTAACTTCAAAGTCTAATTGGGCAGTCAGAAATTTTTTTCTTCTGGGTCAGTTGCCTTCTACCAGACACCAGAAGCGCATGTCTATCTGGGAAAGTAAATAAATATGGCACATCATATTAGCAATTGCAAAAATTTCTCTGTTTGACTTGTGTAACATCAAATGGAATGTTGGGGTTCTATTTGCAATCTACTTTGCTCCAGATACAGATTAAGGTCAATTTATAAGACTTTTTAGGAATTAGTACCTTAGTTTTAGTGGCATGTACAGTGTGCTGGTAGGGCCGGATATGTTTGTTCAAGAAAGAAGTAGATTAAATAGGTTTTATAAATTTCTACTAAAATATCACTTAAATGTATTCATGTGCTTTCATACTACTTTGATTTTTGAATTTATCCATTTCTAATTAGAGAACCATCCCTTATAACGAATACTCAAGTGAATCTGACAGTAGATGTGGTATTCCACATCCATAGTCATTCACCTCTGAAGAGAAAATGAAGAGGTTCATTCTCATTTCTCTTCTCCAGGGTCAAGCTTGGTCACTATAATTTAATAGGTTCCAAATTTGATATTATTTTTTCACTTATGTTATTGGAATCATCATGTATATTGTTTTCCTGACTCTCTTTATATCATTTTAGTCATTTAAGTTTTTCCATTCTTCCCTATTTTACTTATATCCTTTCTTTTATGGCAGTGATATTTCATCACAATCATATACCAAAATTTGATAAATCATTCCATAATTGATAATAACCTGCTTTGCTTCCTTTTTTACTATTACAAACAGTGCTATGACTCCATTTTTTTTCTTTTCTCTTTTTGACATTCATGGATCTCTGGATCAAAGGTTAAGGACACTTTAGTCACTTTCTTAGCAAAAATTTATACTACTTTCTAGAATAGTTAGATATATTCACAATTCCATCAACAATGTATTCACATGTTGTCTTTCTATAGCTTCTCCAAGAATGACTATTCTCCACTTTTATAATTTTCTCCCACTAAATGTGTATGAGGTAAAACTTAAGAGTTGTTTTGATTCTATTTATTTTTAAATAATTTGTAGAAATCTTCCAACTTGTTAGTAGGTTGATATTGTTATGAAAGTGTTAGTTTATACAATTTTGGACTGACTTTTTATATTACATATTTGTGTTAGTTCCCTAAAAATCTTAGGTATCAGACCTGTGGCAGAGATATTTTATACAAATATTTTCCCCTGGTTAGTTGCTTCCTTTCTTGTATTAGTTATTCAGATTTTGATCATGCAAAAGCTTTTCAATTTCATATAATGGAATTTATCTTTTTTGTCTTTTATAATTGCCTCTATCCTTTGTTTGGTTAATAATTACTCTCTTAGCCATAGCTATGAAAGGTACTTGTCCTAGTTCTACTCTAGTTGTTCTTTTAATGGTGAACTTTGGCATACATGTTTTATATAGACTTTGAGCTTATTTTGGTGTAGGGTACCAGATGCTGATCTAAATCCAATTTCTGCCAAACTAGATAAATTAAATTTATGCATGTAGATTCTTAAAGAAAAAGAGAAAGACAATTATCTTTTAAATCACTACATGCTAGATGCTGGGAATGTAAATACAAAGAATAAAACAATCCCTACTCACAAAAAGATTTAATTCTAATGGGAAAGAAAATAATTATATAACTGTATATTATGTCATATATATGATATTACAAATAGACACAAAGTAGTTAAGTACAAGGTAGTTTGGGAGAGAGGATAAAAGGAGGGCACTAGCCATTGGGGGAATCAGGAAAGATTTCATCTACAAAGGGTGCTTGAGTTACATCTTGAGGGAAGAGAAGGATTCTACAAGGCAGAGGTGAGGAGGGAGTGTGTTCTAGTTGTGGATTTTCTTTGGTAAGTATTTTCCATATAGAACATTTCAAATGAAAGAAAACAAAAGGAAGAAAAGGAAAACAAAGTGAAATATGACAAGATAAAATAAGTCAAGGCTTCAAATCTGATCAAGAAAATCCAAGTGCTCCCAGTTTTCTATGACATGAAGTATATTGCCATCTTATTTTTCAGTTAACTTCCATAAAACTCATAATAGCATCTGCAATTTCTTATTCCATGAAGAATGTCATTATGCTAATATCACTCCTTTTGATTGCTCTTGGTTTAAAAGAGTGTGTAGAGTAGGCTGAACAAAAATACACCAGTATGAAGGCCAGAAAGGGATAGAAAAATAAAATAGCAGGCTTTGGCTGTATTCTTTGTCTGTGCTGAGCACATTGTTTGGCAAATTATTGATTTCAAACTGAATTAGCTCACTGAATCTAGTCAGTCCCAGGCCATCTATCTATCCAAGTCTTCTTGCCATCTCCCTTGTAAAGGTAAGATAATATGAAGATTTCCCCTACCCTTAACAGGCCTCATTTGGCCAGATAAGGGTAAAGATCTGGGTAACCACTGAGTCCCCGACTTTGAAAACCCAAATGTTAATGTTTTTCTCTCTGATAACTAACTATGTATGTATGTAATGGTCAGAAAGCTAAAGCCCTGTCTGTTGGTCTGTTGAATTACGTTATTTTCTCTGTCTGTAATTTTTGTCTGCTTGTAATTTCTGTTTGTATTTTCTCTGAAGTTCAGGGGGCTTACTTTCCCCCTTGAACTAAGTCAGTGAAACATATTTTTGATTTAAGTAAGATTGCTAACCCTTTTTGAGGTGCTTTCCTTTAGATAAGTAGATGAAAGAACCAGTGCCAGCAGCCATCCTGGGTATGCTAGGGTGTTCCTTGTTACACTACTCTACTTCTCCTCACCTACATAAAACATCTCCCCATAGTCCCTGGGAAATTAATCCATTCAGATGTGGAAATCCTATCTTGGAGTTAATCATCTGATTGATGAGGAAGTGAGCTTAATCTCAACCTGTCCACTTTGTCTATCTGGCACCATCTACCCTGAGTCTCTGTGATTGTCTCTATCTCTTTCTCTAGGCACCATAATTAAGACTTAAGTACAATTGTTTAGAGCAGCAGTTTTCAACCTGTGGGTCACGACCCCTTTGGGGGGGTTGAACGACCCTTTCACAGGGATCACAGGGGTCACCTGAGATCATAGGAAAACACATATTTCTGATGGTCTTAGGAACCGAGATACCCCTCTATCTGTGTCCAGGTGGGTCTGCCCATATTCAGACACACCCACATACGAGTATTAAAGGGTTGGGGCATTAAGAAGGTTGAGAACCACTGGTTTAGAGAAAGGATGTGCCATTTATATGACTCAAGTCACTATTCCTGTGGCTTCCTTTCCCGTGTATCACTTTCATATGTGTGTTGTCTCCCGTTGTCATGGTGCCCTTGAGGGCATGAACTACTTTGCTTTCATTTTAGGATCCCTAATGGTTAACCCAGTGCTGGGTTCATAGTAAGCATTTGATGAGTGATTTTCATTGATTAATTCTTTACATTTTTTTTTTCTGGAGGGGGGAAGGCAAGGCAATTGGGGTTAAGTGACTTGCACAAGGTCACACAGCTAGTAAGAGTTAAGTATCTGAGGCCAGGTGCCCTACTCACTGTGCCACTTAGCCACCCCCATTGATTAATTGTTCAAAACTCTTATCTCAACCTATTCATTTGACATATTACCCTGAAGAATTTGTGTATTAATCCAGGGTAAAGTGATTGCTGTTTAGGGAACAAAATAAAAAATGTATTAAATCTGAAAAGCATGTTAACAATGTTGTTGCTTCCTTTTTATTAACTTGCCCTGATGGGCCTGTTGAAGTTATTATAGTCATTGATTGATTGATTCATTGACAAGGAATAATATAAAACCTGTAAATTGCCAATTAGCACATTTCAAAAGAAGGCTTAAGTAGATCTGTGTTTCATTTAAATTCAAGAAATATTGTGAGAGTATCAGGAATTCTTCGTATACCTTGTGTCAGGGGAATGAATAATAAGCTATGACTTTAGGACAAATACCTGGGATTTTGAAATGGGAAACCTAATAATGAGAAGTAGGAGAGAAGTCAAAGGGACTACATTTTTTCCATACGTTAAAATATGAGATGGGTTGATGAACTAGGGATTTAAATAGTTTCTGAGAACTTTTAAAACCAAATGTCCTGGGAGGCACAGAGACATTCTTGGTATGATTCTGCCTGGGAAACTACAAGTAAGTATAAACATGAAGTGCATTTTAAGAGGTGCAAATGAAAGGCCTACTCTCCAAGTTTTGTGTAGAAAATAGCGAGAGTAGAAGAACGCTCGTTTAGTGAATTTGTTCTCATGAAAAAGTGTCCTGAAAAGAATAGCAATCATAAGGAGTCTTTGCAAAATAGGATATTTTTTAAAAAGTTAAAAGCAAGGAAGGAAGCAAGACTTTATTAAGCTCCTACTATGTGCCAACACCTGTGTGCCTTTACATTCATTGCAAATGTTATCTCATTTGACCTTCACAAAAATCTTGGGAGGGAGGTACTATCACTATACCCATTTTATAGGTAGGGAAACTGAGGCAGACGGAGGTTAAGGGAATTGTATGTACAGCTAATAAATGTCTAAGACTGGATTTGAACTCTAGTCGTTCTGATTCTCCAAGGCCAGTGCTATATCCATCGGGATTTTTCAAGAAAGAAATCTTTCAGGTAGATAATAGGATAACTAGGATAATGTGTTGTCTTTTCTGTGGTTTCATCAGAACCTAAAAGCACTGTATAATATGTAAGGCAGAGTGGAAAAAAAGTACTAGATTTGGAGCAAGAGGATCTGGGTTCAGTTCCCATTTCTGATAGTTACTAACTCTCAGACCTTGGGACAAGTTATTCAGCGTCTCTGGGTATCAGGTTTTTTTTTTTTAAATCAGTTAATTGGGCTAAATGATCTCAAAGGTATCATTTTATCTCTAAATCTATGATCCTAAAAATGCAAATGCAAGCACAGCATCTCCTGTTTAAAAGCTTCCATTTCCATCATTATATATCGACAATTTGAGAATATTGTAGACTTCAGTACCCAAGTAATCATACTACAAGATATCACTGTTCAGAATGTATGTCAGAATGTTCAAAGACTACGTCTAAAGGCAAGAATGATGGGAATGGTCTCAGAATGAAATACTACAAGGAGTAAGATGGTCACTTAAAAATGGCATGGTGGAAGTTAAGTGGACCTCAGTTTAGATTAGATTAAAGAGAGTCTGAAAGAAAACACATTTTAATTTTTACTTTTGACTTTTTATAATTAGTATCTATTACAAAATTAAAAACAACTTCTTAACCTCTGTTAAATTGGCATTAAATTGAATTAAAATACCACTTTAAAGAAAATGATCTGTTATGTTATCAGCTTAGCAAAGCTTAAGGTGATTAAAGTAATCAGATGCTCTAAGTAAAAAGTCTCCTGTCTCCTTGTACACAGCCTCATTTAGGCCCCCACTGTTATTAGGCAATCCTTCTCCATCTGTCTTATCAGCTCACTGTTCTCTCCACAGTGACTCTTCCAGACCTTTTTATCCTTCCTCAAATTTCCCATGGCTCCCTCTCTACCCCCCTTTCATCTGAAAGCTGCCTCATATTTTACTGAAAAAACTAAAACCATTTGTCATGATCTCCCTCTTGTCTCCTTTTCTTAATCTCATGCCACTCATATGTTTTTTGACAGTTCCTTTCTGTTCAGTCCTGTCTTACATGAAAAGGTGGCCTTATTCCTTGACAAGGTTAACCCGTCTACTTGCTCAATTGATCCCATTCCTTTCTATCTCCTTCAACGGATTGTCTCCTCTTTGATTTCCACTGTATAGCTAATTTTGGATTTCTCCCTGTCTACCGGCTCATTCCCTACTGTCCACAAACTTGCCCATGTCTCATTTATCCTCAAAAAATCTCCAGTTGATCTTTCCATCCTTGCTATCATCTTTTAAAAAGATGTATTTTACAATTAATTTACTTATATGATGCCATACCAACAAAATTACCAAAAATTATTTTATAGATCTAGAAAATGTAATAACAACATTTATTTCAAAGAACAAAAGATTGAGCTTATTAATGGAATTAATTAAAAAAAGGCCAAGGAAGGTGACCTAGCTGTACCAGATCTCAAATTGTATTACAAAGCAGTAATCATCAAAACAATCAGGAACTGACTAAGAAATAGAGAGGTGTATCAGTGGAATAGTTTACATACATAATACACATTAGGTAATGAGCATAGTAATCTAGTATTTGATAAATACAAAGATCCCAGCTTTGGGGATGAAAACTCACTATTTGGCAAAAAAAAAAACAACTGGGAAAAAAAGGAAAACAGTTTGGTAGAAATCAGGTATAGCCCAACATCTCATGCCATATACCAAGATAAGGTAAAAAATGGCTACATGATCTAGACATAAAGGGTGTTACCATAAGAAAATTAGAAGAGTGTGGAATAGGTTACCTATCAGATCTATGGATAAGAGAAGGATTTATGACAAAACAAGAGATGGAAAGCATTATAGGATTTTAAATGAATAATTTTGACAGCATTAAATTAAAAAGTTTTACATAAGCAAAATCAAAGTAGCCAAGATGAAAAGGAAAGCAGAAAACTGGGAAGAGAATTTTATAGCAAATGTCTCTGATAAAGACCTCATTTCTCAAATGTATAAAGAACTAAGTCAAATTTATAACAATGCTGTCATTGCCCAATTGATAAATGATCAAAGGGTATGAAAAGGCAGTTTTCAGAGGAAGTAATCAAAGCTACACATAATTATATGAAAAAATTCTCTAAATCACTATTGATTAGAGGCATGAAAATCAAAAGAACTCTGAAGTTTCACCTCACAGCTATCAGGTTGACATATATGACAGAAAAGGAAAATGACAAATACTAGAGGGGATGTGGGGAAAAAAGGGACACTAATGCACTGTTGGTGGAGTTGTGAACTAATCTAACGATTCTGGAGAGCAATTTGGAAGTATGCCCAAAGGGCTACAAAACTTATACATACTTTTTGATCCAGCACAAGTCTATATGCCAAAGAGATTTTTAAAAAGGGAAAAGAAGAGGCCATATATGTATATACAAAAATATTTATATCAGTTTTTTTTTGGTGGTGGCAGAGTTGGAGATTGAGTGCTATCAACTATCAACTGGGGAATGACTGAACAAATTGTGGTATATGATTGTGATTGAATACTATTTTGCTAAAAGAAGTGGTGAGCAAGATGCTTTGAGAAAAACCTGGAAAGATTTACATGAACTGATGCAAAGTGAAGTGAGCAGAAGCAAGAGGATATTGTATACACTAACAGCAATGTTGACAGTGATCAACTATGAATGACTTAATTACTCTCAGTAAAACAAAGAACTGAGACAATTTTGAAGTATTTAGGATGAAAAAATCCTATGCACTTCTTGAGAAAGAAGTAATGGAGTCTACGTGCAGATTGAAGTTCTATTTTTATTTTCTGTGTGTGTGTTTTTTGTCTATGTTTTCTTTCACAACATGACTATCTATGCATAATAAATAGCAAATCACTTACCTTCTCAATGAAGGAGGAAGAGAAGGAAAGAATTTGGAAGTAAAAAATTTTAAAAATTAATATTAAAATGATTTTATGTGCAATTGGAAAAAAATATTTAATTAAAAAAATGGTTTGCCAAATGTTTCCCAATTTCATACAAAATTTTTAAACAATTATGTTGGGTTTTTTTTTTTTTTTTGCTTTTTGGAGGGCAGTTGGGGTTAAGTGACTTGCCCAATGTCACACGGCTAGTTTTTTTTGTGTTAAGTGTCTGAGGCTGGACTTGAACTCAGGTACTCCTGGGCTGGTGCTCTATTCACAGCGCCACCCAGCCACCTAGCCACCCCAACAATTATGTCTTGTTTTTCAATTTTGAATTCCAAATCCTCTCCCTCCTTTCTGTCCTTTCCTCCTCCTTGAGAAGGCAAGCAATTTCATATCAATTATACATGTGAAGTCATGCAAAATATTTTTCCATATTATCCATATCTTAATTATCATCATATATTTTCTGCTCTTTGTGGCTAAACTCTCCCAAAGGCCATCTACAGTAAGTACCTCCATTTTCTTTATTCTTACTCTCTTCTTTTTTTTTTCATTGACTTGTTTATTTACTTCTAGTTTACAAGATTCAGTTCCACAATCACTTGAGTTTCAAATTTCCCCCCCTCCCTTTTTCTCCCCCTCATGGTGGCATGCAATCATGTGTAGGATCTGCAAATACTTTCACATTGTACAATAGTCTAGTTATATAGAAGGGTTATAACCTATGGAGTGAACAATGGGGAAAAAATAAAGAAAACCAAACATGGAAAAGAACGATGGCATGTATTACTTCAGTCTCCATTTAAACTCTGGTCTTTCTAGCTCTTTCTCTGAATGTAGACATCTCCTTCCATCCTGAGACTTGTAGAGTTGTCTTTTAACTGTGCATTGCTGAAAAGAGTCAAGTTTAATCAAAGATGGTCATCACACATATGATGTGTCTGTGATTGTGCACAAATTTTTTCTGGTTCTGTCCTTAGCATCAGTTTGTATAAGTCTCTCCAGGTAATTATGAAGTCCATCTCCTTCCCATTTCTTATAGCACAATAGTATTCCATTACATTCATATACCACAACTTCTTCAACCATTCCCCAATTGATGGACATCCCCTAAATTTCCAGTTTTTTGCCACCACAAAGAGAGCTGCAATAAATATTTTTTGTACATATGAGTTCTTTTCCTACTTCTATAATCTCTTTGGGATACAACCCCCAAAGTGGCATTACTGGGTCAAAGGGTATGCAATTCTTTATAGCCCTTTGGGCATAGTTCCAGATTGCTCTCCAGAATGGTTGTATCAGTTCACAGCTCCACCAACAATGCATTAGTGTTCCAATTTTTCCACATCCTCTCCAGCATTAGTAATTTTCCTGTTTTGTCATCTTAGCCAATCTGACTGGTGAAATGTGGTACCTCAAAATTGTTTTGATATGCATTTCTCACATCCATAGTGATTTATAGCATCTTTCCATATGCTTAAAGATATCTTTAATTTCTACCTCTGAAAATTGCCTGTTCATATCCTTTGACCATTTATCAATTGGGAATGACTTGTATTCTTAGTCTCTTCTTAATCCCTTTCCATGTAGCTTCCACACTCATCATTTTCCCCAAACTGCTCTATACAAGTTAGCAATTATCTCTTGGTTGCCAGATCTAAAGGCTTTTTCTTAATCTTCATTCTCTTCCATCTCTTTGACACTATTGGTCACTCTCTTCTCCTTGGTACTCTATTCTCTTTAAGAGTTTGGGACAATATTCTTTCCTGGTTCGCCTTCTACCTATCTGACCACTCCTTCTCAATCTCCTTTGTTGGATCCTCATCTAGATCACACCCTCTAACCATAGGTGTCCCACAGGGCTCCGTCCTGGGTATTCTTCTCCTTTTCCTCTATATTACTTCATTTGGTGACCCATTAGCTCTCATCGATTTGATTACCATTTCTATGGTGATGATTATTTAAAAAGGAACCTATCCTGTCCTAACTTCTCTGCTGACCTCCAATCTCATATCTCCAACTGCTTTTTAGACTTCTAGAAGTGGATATTCAATGGACAATGTAAATCTAAGTGGAACTCAATATCTTTCCCTCTAACATCTTCCCCCCCCACTCCCTCCCCTATTTCTTCATTATTATAGTGGACAACACCATCCATCACGTCCTTCAGCCTCACAGCATGGACGTTATCCTTGACCCCTCACTATCTCTCAAAGCTTCTCCCCAAATTGTTACCAGAATCTACCAATTTTGCCTTTGAAACATCCCTCCAGGATACCCTATCCTTCTGTCCTCTGATGTTGCTGCAGCTCAGGTTCAGGCCCTCTTCACCTTATTCCTGTACTATTGCAACAGCCTACTAGTGAGACTGCCTGCCTCAAGTCTCTCCCCATTCCAATCCATTCTCCATTCAGCCACTAACATTATTTTCCTAAAATTCAAGTCCAACCATGTTTTCTCCCACATGCAATCAGTAAACTCCAGTAGTATCGTATCACCTCCAGGATCAAATATAAAATCTTCTGTTTGGCATTCAAAGTCCTTTGTAACATAGTGCCTTCATCTTTTACTAGTCTTCTTACATTTTACTCCCTACTATGTACTTTTTGATCTGGTGACACCAGCCTTCTTGGTGTTCCATGAACAAGACTCTCCATCTTTTTGTTTCTGGGCGTTTTCTCTGGCTGTCCCCCATTCCTTGAATGTTCTCCTTCCTCATCTCTGCCTACTGTCTTCTCTGGCTTCTTTTAAGTCTTATCTTCTGTAGGAAGCCTTTTGTAATCTTTCTTAAACTCTAGTGCCTTGCTTTAGTTAATTATTTCCTATTTATCCTTTATGTAGTTTATTTGTCTGTATTTCTTTGTTTGATACCTCCTCCATTCAATTGTGAGCTCCTTGAGGGCAGAGACTGTCTTTTACCTCTTTTTTGTAATCCTACTTCTTAGCACAATGCCTGGCTCATAGTAGGTACTTAATAAATTTATATTGATTGATTGATTTTATCTCCAAGTTAGGGCCTATTGGGATGAGGTGTAGATACCTCCTTCCATTGATATGGGACTCTCAGAGGTTAAAGAGAGGAGTTTTTCCATAAGCATATTTTACAAGATAGAACCAAGTGAAAGATCATCTGTCCACACTTCTTCAAATTTAACCACTATAAGCTTGGTAACAGTAAAGGAGCTCTGTAATTTCCCAAAAGTAATTGAGCCTGGTCTTCTCTCCTTGTAAAACTCAGGGCCCAACTTGTCTGTTTGTACTGTCTGTCCCATATCAACAAGCTTTATAGGATGTTCATCCAAATGTATCTTGAAATATGGGCAGTAGACATTCTTCATTTATTTAGTCTTTTCTGTGTGGTTGGACAAGCCAAATTCCTTGGAGTGATTACAAATCTCTTCCAGGAAGTTCTGCAGTGTTGTGGGCTGGATGGAATCAGCAGATCATCATCCACAGGGAATCCATATTCAACTTGGAATCTGCATTGGATCTCTCTCTACTAAGAAATTCTACAGCACATTATTTGTACTTCTTGATGATACATATCCCAATCTACCTCGTATCACGTTTACTTGTGTATTATACAGACACATAGGTATAATAAATACCAAAAGCTTTGTTACATTACTTTTAAATGACTGAATAATATATCGTATTTATATTGTGAAGAATCATCTTATTTTTATTTGTGCACATTTCTTATTACATTTATTTGCAATATAACATATTTTGTGTGTATCTTATTGTATGTATCTTACTAGATTTAGTGTTCTCCATGTACTAATTTAGTTTTAAATTGTTAAAATTAGAAAACACTTGAGATATAATCTTATTCAACTTTCATTTGTAAGTGAAGAAAGTAGGCAAGAGAGCTTGTGGGATATGCTCAAGATCATACGACTGGTTATTGGTAGTTATGGGTCTCAAACCCAGACCTCAGGACTGCTAGTGCAGATTTCCTTCCAATGTACTTAGGTTTTTAGATGTTAAGTAGAAGAAAATAAAGGGAAGTGAGGACAACATTTCAAGCTAATTTTAAAAAGAATAATAGAAATGCCAAAAAGAAGCATTGTAAAGTAGATAGAGAGTAATTTCAGTTAGGAGGACCCAAGTCCTGCCTCAAATTTGTACTGGCTCTATGACCCTGGGCAAATCACTTAACTTCTAAGAGGCCCAGGGAGCTCTTGAGGAATATAAATTTCAGAGCAGGTTCTGACTGTATTGGGGGAGGGGTTTTCTTCCCAGAGACCCTTATATCAGCAAAATCACAGGTCTGGAAAAAAAGAAAGCAAGCAAGCAAGAAAGAAAAAAAAGAGGTAGGAAAAAAGAGACAAAAAAAGCAGAAAGAAAAAGGAAGAATGAGATAGACATAAGTAAAGTTGGTAAGAGAGAAAGAGGAAAGAAGAAAAAGAGACAAAAGAGAGGGATGAAAAAAGAAAGATGGAAGGAAAGAAAGAAAAAAGGTTCAAAGGAAAGGAGGGAGAGACAGGTGGAGAAAGACAGAAAGAAAATGAAAGAAGGAAGGAAAAGGAAAGGAAAAAGGAAGAGAAAGAAAGAAGGGAACAAAGATAGAAAAGAGAAACAAGCAGAGAGAAAGGACAGAAAGGGGAAAAATTAAAGAAGAAGGAGAAATGAAAAGGAAGAGTTAGAGAAAAAGAAAGAGGCAGAGAAAGAAAAAACAAGGAAGAAAAAGAAAAGGAAAATATAGAAGGAAAATGGGAAGGAAGCAAGAAAGGAAAGAAGGAGGGAGAAAAAAAAGAAAGAGAAGTAGAAAAGGGAAGAATGAAAAGGAAAGAAGAAAGGAAAAAAGAAAGTAAGAAAAAGGAAAAGAAAAGAAGGAACAAAGAGAGAGAAAGGAAGAAATAAAGGAAAGAAAAAAGAAAGAAAGAGAAAGGAAAGAAAATGGATAGATGTATGATTGGTAGTGGATTTTGTTTATTTCTAAGTTGGTCATATGATCACTAATGAATAAAGAGAAATCAAGTCCAGATTTTGTCTTTTCATTGATACTGTCTTAATTTATCAAAACAATTATCTAACAGACACCTCTATTTCAATTCCACAAGTCTTAAAAATGATCTGCAAGTGTTTTTAGTCCCAAGGGAAAAGCATCGTTATTTCCTGGTCCTTCCCTGGGAAATATTTGCTATCTGGGGATTTGTTAATACTCTGAGACAAAATGATTTTTTTAAAGGCATATATGCCATCCTAACCTTAGCTACTTCTATTGTTGTTAGCTGTTTTTTTCCAGGTTCCTCATTTGTGAATGGCAGGACAATGGAACTGTGTTTTAAAAAAAAGTACAACTTTCTTAAAGGAAGTACTTCTGGAGAGGAAGCTTTCCTTTTCCATCTTCTTTTGTCCTTCTGCTCCCCTTCCTGCATGGTGCTGCTATAGGATTGCTCTTCTGTCTTAGAAATGTCAACAAAGAAGGCATTCCTGCTATGTCTAGGGTAGCCAAGCATTCTTCAGTGTTTATTATAAACATCATGGAACAATTGTCCCAGTTGTTTCTCTAATTTCCTCAAGGCTTATGTGACACAATAATAACGACTATGCATCAGTTACACATCTGGATTGTGGAAGAATTGCTAACTTCAGCAAAAGAAAGTAGTTTCCAAACTTCATTTAATGACAACCCCCTTTTTAAAATTAAAATAAAAACAAACAAATATCACCTTCATTTTCATAGGCATCTATGCAAATTATCTTCCTCATTAACTTTATTTAAAATAAAAATTCATTTTTTTAACAATTAAAGAATATTTTAAACAATACTTTATTTTATTCACTATAACAAATAATATAAGGATGTAATATATGAATATAAAATAAATATATAAATTTATAAATAAATACATAATAAATAATATTAAAATAATAAATCAATTAAAAAACATAAATCTTAAGCATACAATAAATTGAAATTAAGAAGCATAGATGTTAATTTATTGAAAATAAAACTCTTACAATTTTCATACTAACACAAAAAAATGTCTGCCTTCAAAGAGATTATACTTTATTGAGAGAAAACAGTATTCCTATAGAACAGGTTTTTTTTTTCAAGTGATACAGAATAAATACAAAGTTATTTGGAAGGCAGCACTATTAAGTGGGGCGATCAAGATAGTACTTCTATAGAAGTAAGCATTTAACCTGAGCTTTGAAGGAAGCTGAAGTTCCTCCTAGACATGAGAGTAGGAAGTGCATTTTAAATATTGGGTACAACTTCACAAGGGCACTGATAGGAAATGTAATATTTTTTAGAGTAGGTAGGCCAAACTGGTAGGAGTGCAGACATCTTGAAGGAGAGCAATGTTCAATAATTCTGGAATGGAAAACTAGAGTCAAGTCGTGAGTTTTAAAAGTCAAACACAAAAACGCATATTTTATCTGAGAGGAAAGCAGAATTGCTGGAGGAGTGCCATGGCCAGGCCTGTGCTTTAGGAATATCAGTTTGGCAGTTATATGTATCATTGGTTGGAGGGAGGAGAATTTAGATAGAAAAACCAATTAGAAGGCATGAGTACATCAACCTTGGTAGGAGCTGAGGAAGACCTGAACCACACTATGGTTCTCCTCAAATGCTGGATTCCTATTTCAAAATATCAAATAATTTTGGCCATTTTTGACCACTACTTTATATCCTCCAGGCATAGTTTGGAAAACTTTTGCAAAGTAGAGAGGTAGAAAAACTAATTACTATTAAAGGTGAGTGGGGGGCGGGGAGGAACCTTTTCTATCTATGTTTTCTTTCTCTAGGAGATATTTTAGTGGAAGAATTTGCCTAGTTGGGTAGATAGATAGATAAGAAAGAAAGAAAGAAAGAAAGAAAGAAAGAAAGAAAGAAAGAAAGAAAGAAAGAAAGAAAGAAGAAAGAGGAAAGTGCTTCATGTAAATGAATTTTCTAGCTAAGTAAGATCCTTTGAGAACCAAAATTAGAAACAACAACAACAAATTTTAAATATTTTCATGAAAAACTCTTGAAATGTATTACATGCCTCCCTGCCTTCTAAAAAGAAGTACTGAAACATAACTTAAACTTAAAAAAATAAATATTAACAACTTTATTGATAACTTTATTAGTTACTTTCTTCATATGTGAAATGAAAGGATTAGATCAAGGATTTCTAAGGTCCCTTGGATTTGTGACATTTTGTGAGATGAATAAAAACATCTATAAACATCCTCTATAATATGGATTTGCATTTAACAATTTTCTTTGGCTAAAGTCAGAGTACAGTTATCTGTTCCACATTGTAAGTTTCCCCATTGCATTTGATATTTCAACAGTAGGCATAAGAAATTAAATGGGAATTTTGGGGGAGTATTGCAGAAACTACAGACAACATGCAAAGGTTACCAAGTGACACAGAGCCTCTGACCAAATATTGACCCAGATTTTACGATAAAGTACTAATACCCTGTAAAAGAAAAAGAACAACTCACTTCTTCTCTGGTAGGAAGTGAGGGCCAAAAATTTTTATGTGGATTTTTCAGATCATGGGGCGATGGGTTGGGGAGAGATACTGTGTTCCTAACTCCATGTGATATAGAAGGGATGACTGTACTACTGCTGTCTAAGCAGACACCTTGGGTTAGCCAGCAACAGTAGGATGGTTGAGGAGCTCTGAAGGTAGTATTGCGAATACAGAGGAGCCTATCCAAACTATTTAGAAAATTAGGTTTCTTGTGTTCTTTGACAAACTATAAGCTTTTAATGGTGATAAACAGTTTTCATCATATAACTTGTACTTTTTTAGGGAAAAAACTTGTAAAAATGATCTGTGTGTATATATGCCTGTATACACACAATATATACATATATATATACTCATATATATATATATATATGTATATATGCATACACACACACTCACACATACACACGCAGAAGACTAGAAACTGTCTTTGAAAAAAGAAAGCCTAATATGTTTCCAGAGCTGGCCAACAGTTGAATGTTATCATATTACCTGGCTGTATGCCCAGTTGCTATCTACTCCAGATTAAAAAGTAGCACTGAATCACTTTAAATCAACTACTCTAACTTTATGATTTCTACCAAGGGAATCATCTTCCTAACTCTTCTCTGAAAACATTTCATTCATGCTTCTTATTGACCATCATCAAAAATGTGTAAACTGGATTAGATTAATATTGTAATGTTTATGTGAATTTATAACATTGATACTTTCTGTTATAGTACAGAAAAAACATATCAATGCTTTCCTGAGAATAACATAGTTTTGAGATCATGATTCATCACTGTGACAGTGATTGGTGAAGACATTTCTATTGCTATTTGTGATTTAGAGAATATAATTTTACTTGAAACAAACACATTTAATTAATTATTAAATCCACCTGTTTGTTGTAGACACTGTGCAAAAAAAAAAAGATTGAGCAATTTCCATAATCTGGTTTTATTTTGTGTTTCTCTTTGTATGGTGAACTCCCAATCCTTCTAAATTCAATTGATTGACATTGCCACTGAAGAGATTATATCATTCTCTCCACATATATGTTTCAACCTATCTGTCCGCAGAATTTGTATGAGAGTGACAGGAGGAGGGACACGTTAAGAAGGCAAAAGAGTTAGAGATCATTAAAACATACCCAAACAAGTACACACTTGAGTTGCTGAATACCTCAAAATGGTTATGTGTTTGGAACCAGAAAAGAGACATATCAGTGAAAATATAAATATCACTAATGAGATTTGTTAAATTGTTCTAGATTCTCTGTATGTCTGCCTGTCTCTTTCTCTCTCCCTACTTTATTCCAACCATGAAACTTTTGCAATCAAGCCTTAAAATAAGTACTTTGTTTTCATATGCCACTAAATCTCTCCCCTCTTACTGACCATCCCACCTTTTTTACCCATAAATCAATACCTATCTCTTTGCCTGTCTTTCACATACAGCTTCTATTAACTTCAAAAGGAGTAACACTTGTCTCTGTGGGTATGAGTGAGCAGGAATGTGCACGTGTGTATAAACATACACTTATGTACGTGTGTGTATGTCAGAAAAAAATCCCTAGAAACACAGAAGTGATCAGAAACAAGTTTTGGTTCAACTGAAGCAGTTGGGTAGTGTAGTGGATAGAACACTGTGTCTTAAATTGGGAAAAACCCATCTCAGACACATTTTAAAAAATCTATGTGACCATAGCCAATTTGCTTAATCTCTCTCAGTCTATTTTCTCATCTGTAAAATGGGAATAATACTAACACCTACCTCACAGGATTGGTGTGAAGACCAAATGAGGCAGTATTTGTGAAGTGCTTTGCAAACCTTGATGTGCTATATAAATGTTAGTTGTTCTGAAATAATTGATTTAGAATGTAACACTTTTAGGCCATCATGTGAGGTATTATTATAAAGTGAGGAGCCAGATTTAACCAATATGAAAACTTCTACATGTATAACAGTGTTGTAACTCAAAGTAATCACCTTGGAGATGGTTCTCAATATACTTATTCAAACCATGTTAATACCATTGTTCAAAATATTTTTGGAATTCTTCTTTTGGAATTGTCTGTAGGATATATCCATTTATTATGTTCTTCCTTTATCAGATAAATCCTATAAAGGACTTTGTGAACCTTAAAACAGTATATTAGTGCCAGCTAGTATTATATTTTATCCTAGGTGGTAGTGAACCATCTGTTGGATCACAGATTTGGAGAAGGTGTCTTAGTCATGTAGGCTCATATAATTCTGGTCCCTGATTTTGATAGTTGAGGAAACCGACATAGATATGTATATTATATATGTATTTATGTACACATGCACAATACATATATGCACAATACATTATATATGTATATATAATATTTATATACACACACAATACAGACATGCTATCTAAAAAAACCAAGCACATTAATGTCACCCTTAGCCAGATAAAACTAATGTTCAATCTAATTAACAAAATTGTTGCCAAAACTGGCAACATAATTCTTATGAATATTGGTAGATACAGTTTTTGATGTCTTTCAATCTCACATTGTGAGATTCTTGAGGCAAAATGAGATTTTTTTAGGAACTGAGACCAGGAAGGCAGTAGATGTGTGGTTCTAACAATAGCATCTACTCTCTCCTCCTGAAGCTATCTTTATGAAGGAGAAAAAAGCAGAAAGGGTCTGGTACTCAGGGCTATTGTGTAGCTTGACCCATTCATTATACTGTGGTAATAGAAATGTGTGCTTTAGAAGTAAGGCAAACACAAGCCAGGTGAATATGTTTTTGGTATAATGGTATGGCTCTGGGAAGTCTGGTTATCTGGGTAACTTTCCCTATGAGCCTATATTTGTATTTCCCTATGTTTTGTATGTACCTGGGAAAAATCTTGGACTCAGATTGCCCTGAAAGGGGTCAGGTAATGATGACTTTTTGTCAGAGTTTCAATGGCAACTGTGGCCTTGGCAACACCATCTGAACCTTTCCTGATTTTCATCAGCATTCCTGGGTCAGGAAACAGATCCTTAGCAGTCCACAGTTGCTGAGTCTTTATTTTCTGAGCCTATGATTCACATCAAGTCAGAGTTTATAGAACCCTGTTAGTGGATGGTCTTGGGAGTAGGACAATTATAGGGTTTCTGAAACTGTGTACTCTGGAACTCTGGTGTTTTAGAAAACTAACTAATGTGAGAATAACGGGTTCTGTTAGAATATTTTATGCTAGAAAAAATTTGCTGAAAATAAGAGAACAGGCTCACCTTTCTTTTGCAATATCAGAGGGAAGAGGTGGAATTGTTTAAATTAGTGATATTTAAAAAAAGCTCCAAGCTCAGCAGGAATAGGAGACACTTGGAGTAAACACAATGATGAGCATATCAGCAAAAGTTACTGTTTGATTGGTTTTTAAAGTCAGATATGTATATCTGTGGCTAACTTTGGAAAAGGGTGTTGCCAAGAAGCAGGATGGGTGGGAGAGCTGATATCCTAAGAATATGAGAATTTGATAGTTGTAGGAAAGAGAAAAATGGGCAATAACAAGTCCCTTCCCCATGAAAAAGAAAGAAGGGCAGCAGGGAGGGGAGCACAGAAGGTCCATTCTAATTTGAGAAGAGTTACTCTTTATAGACCTGCAAGTCCATTGTGCTAGAAGACAACTACAATCCAGTAGCATTCTCCGTTACATTACTCTGGCTGTGGATACAGGTGACAATTTCCCCAATGTGGAAGTAGACTTCTTTGTATATTTTTGCTCCATGATCACTCTTGATTCCAGGAGCTTCCCATAACTCTAGATCACCCAACCAGCACTAATGTGTTCTGTAAATACGTCAAGTCCCAAGGTATTAAGTTGCCAAAATGAATTTAGGAAACGTGGCTCTGTATTGCAGATAGTAATCTGACTTTTATGATCGAGTACTGTGATTTTTAATTCTAATCATGTCCAGAAATCCTACCAAGAATAAGTTTCTACTTTCAGGCTACATTTCTTGACAAAATGATGTGAGTATTATAGATTTTAGCTTGGATGAATAATTTTGTGTTCTGTTTTTCTTCTGCATCTTAAAGAGCTGGAACAAAGTTTAGTGTAACATCAATGAAAACAATAAGGAATTGTAAAAGAAAAGAAACACAGTCGAGGATTTTGAATTAACAATAAAGGAAAAAAAGAAACTTAGCAACCAGTATTTGTTTATAAAACAACTTGTTCAAATTTGAAGAATTTAGATTTCTACTAAGATCTCTCCAGCAAAATGGACAAACAAGAAATGACTTTGAATATGCTGATCTAATAAAATAGTAGAAATTCTAGTCTAATAAAGATAAACTCTAGGACTGAATGGTCCAAATTCTATATACAGATTTATCCATTTTAAGTATTTGACAATAACAAAATCCTTCAATTTGGAAAGTAAGTGTTGCAAGTTGTTATGCATTTTCTTTTTAGAACTAAAATTTTTTCCCTAGAAAATAGGTTATTTATTAAAACTCTTTAGTTCTTTTTAATTTATTTTTATTAAAAGATAAGAAGATTGAGACCTGTAAATTATACCTACATCCACTAACCTTATTTCTCTCTGTTGTAAAGGTCATAGGGAAATTCCATATATGGATTAAAAAAGGTTTTAATGGTAGGAAAAATTCTGTGCATTTTCTAATTTCTTACCTAGGGTGAAAATTCAATTCTATGTGTCATATTTTGTTGGTCTGCTTAGGCTTAGCTAGAGACAATTCTTTCCTGATCTGCATAATTTTCTAGTTTGCTTTTGCATTTATGAAGCATGGAATTAATTTCTGGTAATTCAGAATTGATAAACTTCAAAGGCCGTTAGCTTCCTGTACTAATAGATTTCTATCTTATTTGATCAGATAAAACTCAAATTTCCTTTTCACTTAATTTCTGGCCATAACCTGCCCTATACAGAGAAGTCATTCCTAGAATGATCCTCCGGATGATGAATTGTAACTCCTCCCCCCATTTCTCTTGTTGAATACTGGCATTTTGAAATTATTTCCTTTCTTTTCCACAATAGTGTAAATAAATGTTTCCTGTGTGACTACTTGGTTTCCTTCAAGATATATTTGAATATATTCATCATAGACAAATATTCTCCATTTCAAGGAGAAAGGTTGCCATTTATCTCTTAATATAGCAAGTACTTTTTGTTCAGATTTCCAGATATGTCACAATAGCAGATTTTAGATATAATGAGGTGAGCCTCTTTCCCACAGAGCTACATGGTTGTGCATAGGAGGAGAAACTGGCCCCCAAGGTGCTTGATAAAAGAGGAATTCCTAACACAGAGATATTTTTAGTACTGCCTAAAGAACATAAATTCCATCCACATTTCCTTAACACATTGTGCAGGATTCTACCACCCAGATTAGATTTATTCTGTAAAGTAGCAGTTATGGGAAAAACATACAGAAAATCACAAGAAAAAAATGAGAAGCTTTTAGCATTTTACTGATGATACCCAATATCATTTGAGACATTTACTAAAAGTTAGTGCAGATATGAAAGCTGTATCAGCATTTTTTCTGAAAAAGAAATTCATGTTTTCTTTTATGACGTTAGCATCACATTTTGTTACATGTTTGGCTGATTCAACGTCCAGCAGCTGACAATTAGCAAAGGGGTTAAGGCCTAAATTTAGTCAATGTTCCTCCCAATTTATTTATTTAGAAGTGTTAGCACATCAAAAACAGTTGTTTGTTGAAACAATATAGAAAAATAGATTACTCTCTTTTTTGGTTTTAGGGATTAAAAAAAATGTGCCAAGATCTCTTCATGAGTATAAATAAAGCTATGTTGATCCTTCCATCTCTTAGAAATTATTAAGCTACCATTTGCTTCTTAATATGTATCAGTAAGAGGCAATTGAGATGTGCTGTATTTTTGTACAGACATTGGTCTATGTACACAATTGACTTGGGATCATTTTGAATGAATTAATTGGTTGCTTTGTGGTCAAAATTTAACTATAGCCACACAGGGAGATTTGCAAAAAAAGAAATGAAAAGGAGAAGAAAACACTTAAAAATATTCTCCCCATGAGATAGATGGCTACTATCAGAGTCTGAGGACTCTTATTTTTCTGTTCAAAAGGTAAAATAATTTTAATTTTTTGAAATCTTTTTGTTTCTCGTCTGAGGTCAAGCACATTCATCAAGAAAACTTTTGAGTAAAGTTAGAAGCAACATACTTGCTAATTTAATTTCATAGTATCCAAAGTTGGAAAGTAAGGTTTCCTAAGATAAAGTCATAGCTAGATATTTGAGGTGAAAGGAGCAAAACAAACAAGAAATTTATATGACTACACCCTTTAAGCCATTGGAAAACAATTAAATTTTGTGGATTTGAGGTTTTAAGTCCCACATTGCTATTTATGTTTCTTTCACACTAAAAAATGTGACCACCTAGTTTTAAGGGAAAAAAAAGTTTCCTAAATGTAATTGAAAGAAAGTGATTTAGGAGCTGTTGAAATGTTGAAATGAAATGCAAATTTAAGTTCATTTAAAAAAAAACCCACGTGGATGTCAAAATCCGGGCATCAGTATACTTTCCCACACCTATTCCTATGCTCTAAGAACATCTAAGTTATTTTTTAGGAAAGCTAAAAAGTTTTTCTGACAAACATTTCTTATATGCTTCCTATATGCAAAATGCCATCCTAAGCCTCCCCTCCTCTCTGCCCCCACCCATGACATAGTCATTATCTTCCAAGATTTTATGTATTACTAGGAGGACATAACACACATGCTAATGAACATCATGCAAAATAGAATGTAGTAATAATAGTTCATGAACATGAAATTATTCTATGGTTGAAAATAACCCCCTATATCCCCTGTATTATTTGATCATTGCAACAACCCTGTGAGACAGGAATCATAAAGGTTTGGTATTCCTGTTTAACACACATGGGAACTGTGGCTCAGAGGGAAGAAATATTTTGTCCAAGATAATACAGCAAGTTAGTGGTAGAGCCTTGGATTTCAACCTAGTCTTCTGATCCTAAAGCCAAAATCATATCATTAGGTGATGGTCTCTTAATGTGTGCAAGAGACTAACCAAATTGCTACATGAATTCAGAGGACAAGGTAATCTCCAAGTGGAAGGTTCAGAAAAGGCTTCACAAAAGAGGTGATGTTTGAGCCTTCAATGACATGTAGAATTTCCATAGGCAGAAATGTGAAGGTAGGATATCATTTCAGTAGGATGGCAGACAAGGTCATGATCAAGGACCAAAAAGTGGGGGAAAGAGAATCTGCTTAGTGAATGGTAAGTATTCCCACTTCATTGAAGTGATGAATATATGAGGAAGAATAGTGTGTAAAAAGACGATAAAAGTGGCTTGATGGCAGTCTGTATGTTTGACGGTGAGGTGGGTGCTTGAATGAAAACCTTAGAGCCTTATGCTTTATGAGGAAGAAAATAGAGAATTGAGTGAGCTGGAAAACCACATTTTACCTTATTTAGAATGCTGCTAGGGTCACATATTTTTCAAAGGTGTTCATAATCCCAATTAGTAAATTGGTATATCGGCTTTCACCTCTTTCTGGTGCCCAAGGCATAGACTATATTTTATTTTCTATATAATCATGATACAGAATTCCTCCTTTATGTTTAGTTAAACTTTTTGCTCAGAGTAATAAATAAAAGAATTTAACTGTAATTTTTACGTCCTTAGACATGTTCTAGATTTATCTAGAAGAATGAATAAGCCGTTTTCCCAACTATGTGTGTTATCTTTGTTGTATATGCGTGTGCTTCCTTCTCAAAGTTACTAATGATGATCATCTATTCATTCAACCTGTACAGCAAATGAGATAATATTTGTAAAAAGTGCTTAGCATAGTATCCAGTACATAGTAGATACTATAGGAAATTTATTTCCTTTCCTTTACCCTACATATTAAATATCTTCTATTATATTGACAAGTATATTATTTTGCTATATTCTCTCAAGGAGCTTATGTTGTTTGTTTTTGTTTAGTTTATTTTTAGTTTTCAACATTCGCTTCCATAAGTTTTAAACTCCCCCCCCCATCTCCTCCTTTCCTCACCAAGATGGCTTGCAGTATGATATGGGCTCCACACATATATTACTATTAAACACATTTTCACATTAGTCATAGTGCATAGAAGAAGTATAATGAATGGGAAAAAAACATGAAAAAGAAAAAAAGGAAAACAAAACAGAAAAAGAAAATAGTCTGCATCATTCTGCATTCTGACTCCAAAGTTCTTTCTCTGGATGTGGCTGGCATTTTCCGTATCATGTCCTTTGGAATTGTTTTAGCTCCTTGAATTGCTAAGAAGGACTAAGTCTATCAAAATTAGTCTTCACATACTGTGGCTGTTACAGTGTACCATGTTCTCCTAGTCCCCTCACTCAGCATCAGTTCATATAAGTCTTTCCTGGTTTCTCTGAAGTCTGCCTGTTCATCATTTCTCATAGCACAATAGTATTACATTACATTCATATACCACAACATGTTTAGCCATTCCCCAACTGTTGGCATCCCTTCGATTTCCAGTTCTTGGCCACCACAAAAAGAGCTACTATAAATATTTTTGTTACATATGGGTCCTTTTTTCCATATGTATCTTTGGGATACTGTCCTCGAAGTGCTATTGTTGGGGTAAAAGGGCATGGACATTTTTATAGTTGTCCTTTGGACATAGTTCCAAATTGCTTTCCAGAATGGTTGGATCAGATCCACCCACAATGCATTAGTGTTCCAACTTCTCCACATCTCCAGCACTTATCATTTTCCTGTTTTGCCATGTTAACTAATCTGATAGATGTGATGTGGTACCTCAGAGTAATTTTGATTTGCATCTCTCTAATAGTGATTTAGAGCATTTTTTCATGTTGGGGACAAAGACTTTCTGGGGTCTTGGCACACTAGCTCCCCAGTTCTACAAGGTCATTAGGCAGATATGCAAGGAAAGTATAATCTTGTTGGGTGGATGCTCTCATTGATTTCGTGAATATCTAAAGAATGTACTGAAAATTAATTTGTAAGTCCTGATTGGTTCTCCGGGTTTGTTGTGCCTCCGGAGGTGGTTCTCGGATAAAGATCTTAATGACTGATTAACCCGGGGCTGGGGTAGGGGAAAGGTCACCCCTGCAATAAGGAATATAAGCTTTATGATTTTCTTGTATCCTTGGGTTGGTATGAAATAGCTTTGCAATAAACAGACTATGAAATACATCCCTGTCTCTCTGTCTCTTTCCTTTATTCAGCTGCAAGCTTTCTCTCACTTTCTCCTTATTTTCCTCAGCTGGTAGCTAGGCCCAGACTGTGCTGGCTGCAGCATTTTCATATGGCTATAGATAGTTTTAATTTCTTCCTCTGAAAACTGCTATTCATATCCTTTGACCATTTATCAATTGGGGAATGACTTGTATTTTTATAAATTTTACTCAGTTCTCTATATATTTTAGAAATGAGGCCTTTATCAGACACACTGGATATAAGAATTGTTTCTGTTTTCTACTTCCCTCCTAATGTTGGTGGCATTGGTTTTTTTTCTGCAAAAACTTTTCAATTTAATGTAAACAAAATTATCCATTTTGTATTTCATAATGTTCTCTTTCTCTGTTTGACCATATATTCCTTCATTCTCCATAAATCTGATGGATAAACTATTCCATGCTGCTTTAATTTGTTTATAGTATCAGCCTTTATACCTAAATCATGTACTCATTTGGACTTGATTCTGGTATACGGTGTCACATGGTCTATGCCCAGTTTCTGCCTCCTGTTTTCCAGGTTTCCCAGCAGTTTTTGTCAAACAGTGACCCTAGAAACTGGGGTCTTTGGGTTTATCAAACAACAGATGGCTATAATCTTGACTACTATGTCTTGTGTACCTAACCTGTTCCCCTGATCTACCCCTCTATTTCTTATCCAGTACTAAGTGGTTTTGATGATCACTACTTTATAATATAATTTAAGATCTGGTATGGGTCGGCCACCTTACCTAGCACTTCTTTTCATTAATTCTCTTGGACTTTTAATTTTTTCAGATGAATTTTTTTAGCTCCAAAAAACAATCATTTGGTAGTTTGATTGGTATGGCACTAAATAAGTAAATTAATTTAGACAGAATTTTCATTTTTATTATCTTAGCTCAGCCTACCCACGAGCAACTGATGTTTTTCTGAGTATTTGGATCTGACTTTATTTATATGAAAAGCATTTTGTAATTGTGTTCATATAGTCCCTGGGTTTGTTTTGGCAGGTAGACTCCCATGTATTTTATAATGTCTACAATACCTTTAAATGGAATTTTTCTTTCTGTTTCTTGCTGTTGGACTTTGTTAGTAATATATAAGAATGCAAATGATTTATGTGGGGCTTATGTTATTTTGGAGAGAAAATATGTGCAAAGATACATAAGTATATAACATATGCAAATACAAATACCAAGTACTTTTATCCCTTCCACATTGTGAGAGTTAGGCTTATGGTGCCCTCTGTAATATGGAACATTTGAGTAAAACTTTTTGGTCCTTCCATTGTACCAGGGAATTATGAATTATTATGATATTAAAAGATAAAATACTTTACATATATTTTATGCCTGAGTTTTAAAATTTTTTCTGCATTGTCTGTTGGCCTTTGTGTGTCATCTGTGGGTTCTGCAAAACTCCACCAAAATTTCCACTTAATTTCTTATGCTGATTCACAATTTCATGATAGGGATAATTGAGGTGTAGAAGGGATAACTGTAAAAAAAAGGGAATACATGACCAATTAGGGAGATTGAATAGACCTCATATAAGAGGAAGTACTTAAGATGAACCTTGAACATGTTGACAGAGGTGAGGAGGGAGGGCTTTCCAAGTATGGGAGACAACCTTTACAAACTCACAGATGTAGAAGATGGAAGATTGTGTATAGGAAATAGCAAGCAAATCAGTTTGTCTAGAAAGTATAGTATAGGAAAGAGAGTAACATACAATAAGCTTGGAAAAGCAACTTGGAGCCAGATTGTGAATGTTTAGCAATGCCAAATAGCGAAGATTGTATTTCATCCTGAGGCAATAGGGAACTACTAGGAGTGAGTAGATGGCACAGTGAATAGAGCACTGGCCCTGGAGTCAGGAGTACCTGAGTTCAAATATGACCTCAGACACTTGACACTTACCAGCCATGTGACCTTGGGCAAGTCACTCAACCTCAACTGCACTGCCCTCCCCCCTGCAAAAAGCAAAAAATATATAGGGAACTACATCTTGAGAAATGAGTGGCATCATCAGACTTAGGTTTTTGAATGTGGTTAAAAAAGCCCACGTTAAGTACCTGGAAAATTTGTTCTTTACAGTCTCTAGCACACAAGGGTATAAGCACAGTCCATGTGTTGTGTTTAGTTTAGTTTAGTTTAGTTTTGTGTTGTTTTGTTTTGTTTTGTTGGTGTGTGATACTGCTTTTCAGCTTCATGGTCAGCCAAAAGTCTATTCACAAAAGGGAGGCATATCCTTCCAAGTTGCATTCCAGTGTGACCAGTGATCCACAATAATGCCTCCCTGCTTGAGACTGTAGCTTCAGTAATCCTGAAAGTATTTATTTTGCCCTCCTTTTTTGTAGTGGTCCATTTCAGGTCATTACATTATCTGATAATAGCCTCACTTTTCTTCTGTGTAGGAAGACAGCCATCCAATTGCCCATTTCATTTCACCAGAATGTATGTTCTGTTCTTATTTCAGTTGTTTGCTTTGCTATTAGACACATAGAAAGATACTGTTGGCTAGAAACAGGACGTAAACAGGGATGGAGAATAAACACCACCCTGCTTCATTCCATGCTGAGAGTTAGGGAAAAAACCAAAACATCCTGGACTGTAGTTTGTAGTTTATTGGTTTCCTGAGCTAAGCTTAGGGATTGGGACAAGAGGTGTGTCTTACGTCTCTTCCTGAAGATTGCAATTCTGGGGTTCAAAGGAATAACCATGGAAGGTTCCCACAGTAGTACCAGAAAGCTAAATAAATAATAATAAGGCCTCTATTGCTGACATTTAACCACTCCCGTATGTGCTGTACTTCATGCCTGATTTACTTTGTCTTCCTAGCTTAGGCTATAAGTGCTCAGGGCAAAGAGCAAGTCTTTTATTCTTGTACAGGCTGGCGTGCATTGTCAGAACACAATAAATAATAATCAAGAACAATGGCATGTCTCCCTGTCATAGACCATCAGTTGATGATGTGTTACCCCTGACCTTGCTAGTTAATCCCTGGAGGTGGGATTGGGGGAGGGGAATGTGGGATGTGATAGCCTCACAGGACTCACAGACCATTAGAGCAGGAACATGCTGTTTGAATGAAGTGCACATGGAGGCAAATTAGGTTGTGAGGATAATGTGGATGCCATTGTTAGAAAAAGTTGGGAAGGGGAGGAATGCATTTTAGAGGAAGTTTATGGGTTTGGTTTGGGACAGACTGAATTTGCAGTGATGGTAAAGATATTAAATGGAAATTAGAGGTCTGGATAGAGCTGTGGATTTTCCAGCATGGCAGAATTGGAGATATAGTTTGGGTAAATAATAGAACAGAGATGATAGTTTTCAGAATTTGAGTACTTACATTGAAGACCCCAGAGGGCTTTTAGTCCAACTCATCCATTTTTCTAAAAGGGGGCATTGTGCCTTTGAAGTCTCACAATGAAAACCTACTTTTGGATAGCTTGATTGTTAGGAAATGTTTCTTTAAATCAAGTATTCTAAATTCTCTCTCTCTCTCTCTCTCTCTCTCTCTCTCTCTCTCTCTCTCTCTCTCTCTCTCTCTCTCTCTCCCTCTCTGTTATGGAAACCTTTGGCAGCTTTAGTACAGCCTATGGTTCCCTTCTTATACAAATGTGTTTAAATGCATACAATAAAAAGCCCCAGATTACAAAGGAAACCAACTGTCAAAATATTAAGAAACAATGTTTTGACATAATAATATGTGGAGCAGCAGACCTAACAATTACCATAATTTCAAAGTTTTGTGTTATTTTAAGATATCTCCAACAAGGGGCAGCTAGACGGTACACTGGATAGAGCACTGGCCCTCAAGTCAGGAGAACCTGAGTTCAAATCCAGCCTCAGATACCTAGTAGCTGTATAACCTTGGGCAAGTCACCTAGCTGCCATTGCTTTCAAAAAATAATTTAAAAAGATATGCCCAACAAGTCTATTGTGATAGGAGAATTTTCCATAATTTCTCTTGAATCACAAGTACTTTTAATAGTACTGTGGTTTGTTGCCTATATTCATAATTGAAGGAAATGCTAAATTCTAGTTAGAGATTAGCCAATTTTTCCCCCTCCCATCTAAGACCACAGACTCCCTGATAATTATGCATGAATTCCTTGGGGTCCAATGCTTAAGTACCTATTCCTCAGAGTAAGTCTAGATCTGGCTTCCTGAAACTTCTATGCATTGATCCTAGTTCTGTAAGTTGAAGCCATAGGAATGGATAAGAATAATGAAGGAAAGTGTAAACAATGCAGAAAATTTTCTTCTAAAATAAATTTTAGACTTTAAGAATTCTCAATCATAATGCTCATCCTTCAGTGAAACGGTGCCTTTAGCAATTGCCCAGAAGGAAATAAAAATGGGTGACAGGGAGGGCTCAAGGGCAAAAAATGTTAGAAGGAGAGAGACAGAGACAGAGACACAGAAACAGAGACAGAGAGACAGACAGACAGACAGAGAGAGTTAGTTATATTATTCCCTATATGACTTTGGGCAATTTGTGCTACCTCCTAAACCTCAGTTTCCCTATCTATAAAATGATGGGATTAGATCAGATGACCTTTAATAATATTCCATCTGCCTCTAAATACTATGAAGAAATTGATAAAACCACCGTAAAGTTTATGTACTTTACAATTTTGTCTAGGTTTGTCTCTGATGGATTTCAGCTCTGTTGCTAGCAATTGATGGTAGTAAGTGTAATGAGTATTCTCTGGTTCAATATTCCAGAGCCAGGCAGGTTACATCTCTCTCTCTCAGGGAACTCAGGTTGATGCTAGAACCTTCTAGTATACTCTGACTGAGGAATTGTGTCTTCTATCAAGGACCCCTCCCCGCTGCACCTCTCCCATTCCTTCAGTTCTTAGATACCAGTAACTAAAGTCTCATAATCATCCAACCAGTTAACATCAATTAACTTTTTAAAAAGGGATATTTACTTTGAAGATATCAAAATAAGACAAGTAAAAATAATAACCCCCTTCAACAGTTAAGGGGGCATATTCTCCCATGTATCACCCATTTCTTTGGAGACTAGGTTCTAATTTAATTCAATTCCTCTTTAGGAATTGAAGGCCTATTCACTTTACCTGTAGATACATCATGATTGCCTGATGACTAATCACCTCAGCTTCCCCTGGTTTGAATAATGAAAGTCACTTTTGAAAGTCACCCTGCCCTAGAGGTCACTGATGTGGAACTGCCTACATAGTTTGGATGCTAGAAAGCCTGGGTACATACCTTTCTGACTTTTTCAAATGGACTAGATTGGAAGCTCCTATTCATTCACCTAGAATAGAAAAGAATAAATGCAGAGATTGGATATTAAGCCTCATTACTTGGGACCACATGACTATGATTTCTACAGGGAGAAAAGCCCAAAGCCTTTGTTCCTGAAGCATTTTCTTTGGCTATAAAGGAACAGGGAAAGGGTATAATCATTTACATAGCACCTACGATGTGCCCAGCATGGTGCTAAGCACGTTTCACAAATATTATTTCATTTGACTCATAACAAACCTACAAGGTTTGTGCTTTTATTATTTCCTATTAAAGTTGAGGAAAATGAAGCAAACAAAAGTTAAATGACTTCTCTAGGGTCACAAACGTAGTAAATGTCTGAGACTGGATTTGAATACTGGTCTTCCTGATTCTAGACCCAGTGCACTATCTGCTGTGCCAGTAGGTGCCAGAAATCTTCAACCAATGAGTAAAAGCACCCAAGCACAAGTGAAGAGAAAGAGACAAAGAGATGAGGCTAAGGCTGACTTAGGTGTAAAGGTACCTACAGTTCTGCTTATACAGCCAATCAAAAAGACTTCCTAATGACATGGTAGTAGATTAGAACCCAGTTGCTGAATGTCTACACATGTCCCATAGTCTTTCCAGGGCACTTCCATCCCATGTTATCATAACTTTCCCATGAGTAGATTCTCTAGGCTCTCCAATGGGGTAAGGTTACACCCTCTGAGCACTCTGATATATTCTGTGCATGTGCCAGCCTTCATACATAAACTTTCCTGCATTTCTAAGGCTACCCCCATTCTCCTTAGGTTCCTCAATCAAGCTATGCTCATGAAATGCTGTTTCTCTATATTCATTTTATCCTAAAGAGGCATTAGCTTTTCATTATTTTGTAATTCAGCCTAGGTCTTCCTTAGGTGATAGCTTTAGGCAATACCAATCTTGGAAATGAGTCTGACTTTAGATTTTTTTTTAAATACTTTGTTCATTTTTTAAAATTAAATAACATAGGACAAAAGGGGGAAAGGTGAACAAAGTGGAAAGGGAGAAAGAGAGAGGAAGGATCAATATACAAAATCTCTCTAAATTTAAACTCACCCTCATAGATTTTATTTGGATTATATTTCCTGTGTCTTGTTATAAACTATTGTCATATCTTTTATACAATTGAGTATATTTATATATCATCAGGCAATATGATTAATAAATAGAAATATAGCTTTAAAGGTATTTAAAATGCAAACTATGAGATTTTTATGTCCTCCTGTATCAAATCTGTGAAAAAATTATGAAAAATGCTAAGCGATTCATTAAATGCCATACTTCATGTCACCATCTTATATACAACTTTATTTTTTTAAAGTTTCTTCACCTATAGAATAAAAAGTACAGAAGTACATGTTATATAAGGTATACTGAGAATAAAGTGTTTTATATTTGATATAATCAAATACCCCTATTATTGCAAAAAGTTATTTCCTCAAAATTTTCTTAATAATGTTTAGCTTTTCTTGAGTTTGTAATTAAGGATATACCATTTGTGGGAAGACAGCAATTTTTAAAATCAGTTTTTTCTTTTGACATAATCTTGCAGTCATTTGGGTAAACGGCACGTGCTAAAATACAAGGTTTATTTGAAAGAATATCTTGCTATTTTAAGTGGGCTAGAAAAATACAATTCAAAGAAAAGGGTTTTACTATGCTCAAAGCAAAAAAAGGCATCATAATATGTTATAATTCAGTGACATCTCTTGAAAGAACTACTTTATGAAATAACCATAGGCAGAAAAATCATTTTAAGGTCATGCTGGAGAGTAATCTGAAAGCCTGGACAATAACAGGCTATATGAAATATACCCTATTTCTGTCATCTTCTGTGAGAAAAGAAAAATGAATTTGCATTTAGGATATAAAACAAAAAGGAAACACCTCAACTTCTTTTCCTATCACTTGCCCTTTCCTTGACAGTCTTCCTTCCTCCTACCAGCGTTCTAAATTACTGTAACCAAGACCAGCCAAGTAGAGACACTCCCTGTGTAGTATCTTTATGATTTTGGGGGGCACCAGGAAATTCCTTTGACTCAAAATCTCTCTTGCACAGACCTACTGGGGTGCCAAGGATTTCTCCAGTTGAGAAATTCCGTTTGCCTTTGTAAAATTTGTTAAAATGTATTTCTATCTATATCTGTATTTATCTATCTATATATGAAGTTATACATGAAGCCATTATGGGACTATTTAGAGGGCAGTTTGCTGTAGGCAAGACTGAAATTTAGATTATAGGACGGTTATGTTCCAAAGAAAATGGAGGCATTGATAATAACAAATTAAATTATATAGAAAGTGCTTTCTTTACAAATATGATAACAGAGAATCACAGTAATATATCTCTACAAGATATATTGGGAAAGTCTTATTATGATCCCTATGTTACAGATAAGCAAATTGAATCTTAGGCTCACACAACTGTTATGTCATGAGATGGTAGGGTTTTGTAACAATAAGGCAGTATTCACAACAACCACAGTGGTTATGAATATGCTGGTATAGTTGTGTATCACAAAATGTAGTAGACTGTCCACATGGTGGGAGGAACCAAAGCCTTTATTCAAATACCAGAAAACCGAGTCCCAGAAGCAGAAAGCCAAAGTCATTACAGTAGTTACGAAGTTGATACACATGATTAATTCAGTGAACACCCACATTCCCAAGCCTTCAAAACAGAACAGGCTCCCTCAAGCAGGGATCCTCCCCTCTCACTCATGGTAGCTCCTCAGTTTGGTGCTTGGAACTTCTTAGCAGAAATTCCCAAAGGAAAGGTCTCAGCAGAAGTTCCCAGAAGAAAGGTCTCAGCAGAAGTTTCAGCTTCCAGATGCTTTCCCCAGGAAATTCTGCCATTTCCAGCTGAGGCTTTTCCTTATGTATGCCTGAGCTCCTCCTTATTCTGCCACTTCCTGTTACTTTACAACTTCCTCCCAAGGTGTTAACTACTTCTGTGTTAATTAAATAGCTTAAACAAGGTGTTAACTTGAAACAAGGTGCTAAGTATGTACTTACTTGCCAGTACAACTGGACATTAAAGATCTTCAGATTCAATTAACATTACAGGTTTCAACCCAGGTAGCTTAAATACAATTACAACTTTCCACTTTTCCTCATTCCTTCCCATAGATTACTCACTACACAGGTCAATGAAATCTACATAGAACTCTAGAGTGGAGGAGAGAATAGAGGGAAGATGGCCTAGTGGAGTCTTGGAAGGAAGAAGTCAACACGAAGGAGAATTCTGGTGTTAAGGGGGGATATGGGGAAAAAGAAATGCTGAACAGTTGAGTGGGTGATCATGTTGTTGTATTACAGTTTCATCTAGAGCTAGTTCTTCATTCTCCATTAATTCTCAGAACTACCCAATTCCTCTAGGACCAACAGACATTGCTGTCGGGCATGAACAAGCAAGTATAACTTCTATCCTTTTTAATCTTTCATTTCTTTTCCCTTTTCTGCATAGATCTAAGGAAGAAGTCAATACAGACAGATTATTTTGTGAAAGATGTTGGTATCTCTGTCTTCTGGTCTCATTTAAAAGAAATTATAGAAAAGAGGACAATACTGACTAGGAAAATCAGAACTTGAGCAATTTATAAGAGGGAGGCAGGGAGGTAGAGAAGGAGAGAATGGGAGAGAAAAAGAGAGAGAGAGAGAGAGAGAGAGAGAGAGAGAGAGAGAGAGAGAGAGAGAGAGAGAGAGAGAGAGAGAAGAGAAAAAGGAGGAGGAGGAAGAGGAGGAGAAGGAGAAGAACAAAATGAAGAAGAGTGACAGGAATAAAGACAGAAAGACAGAAAGGAAGAGAGCGAGAGAACAAGGAGGAGGAAAGGAAGAGGACAGGAGGAGGAAAAGAGAGAAAAGAAAAAGAGAAAAGAAGAAGCAGGAGAAGAAGAAGATGATAATTAAGAAGAATAAGAAAGAAAAAGAGGAAGGGAAAGGCAAAGGAGAAGGAGAACAAGGAGACAGAAAGAAAGAGTTATTTCAAGAACAGTGCGGAGAGTATGGGTTCTCATACTATAAGTGTCAAATCTTAGGATTTGGAGAAAGAAGACTTGAGTTTGTGTCTGAGACCTGCCACTCAAATACCTATGTGATTCTTGGCAAGTCACATCACCTCTGTGTCTTCATTTTCCCATATGTAAAATTAATAACTTGTAACTAGATGACCCCTAAGGTGGCTTCTGGTTCTAATATTTCAGATCAGGAAAGCAGATATCCACATATCAGACACTATAAATTAGTAGATGGAAACATTTTATACTATAAGTGTGTGTGTATTTACAAAATTGTTATGTGTAGTTATTTATAGGGAGTAAGATTTAGAGTCATTAGACATGGGTTCAAATCTCAGATCTACCATTTTTCTGTGTGATTTTGGATCAGTCATTCAACCTCCTTCACCCTCAGTTCCTTCATCTTTAAAATCAGCTGTTTGGACTAGATGGTCTCTGTTCTTCCTTCTATCTCTAAATGTATGATCCTATGAGTTCATAATTACAAAGAAAAGTGGTAGAATTTTTTTTTGTGACATTGCATTTTATGTTCTTCATAGCAGCTTAAATAATAGACTTTCTCCAAATTAATAGGATCATAAATTTAAAGTTGGAAGGGCCCTTAGAGGTGATTTAGTCTGACCCCTGAACCCTCTTTTTTACAGATGAGAAACTATGACCCCAGGAGGTTTAATGATTTGAAGTAAGGAAGAGACAGGATTCAAACCCATGTCCTCTGATTCCATATCTACAGTTTTATGCGGTATATATTTTTGTCTATATGTAAAATAGAAATAAGAATCCTTATTCTACTCACTTCATTGGATTTGTGTGAGAAAAATCATTTTGCAGTCTATGAAGAACTATACATGTGAGTTATTATCTCAGAGGGAGAGGGAGAAAGGCAGGCTTGAGAAACAGACCATAATGTAAATATTCACCCATCTATACAAAGACATTCCTAGATAAATTTTTTAGTGCCTTTGTATGAGAACCTCCTTTCGTATCTTCTCCCCTACAGCCTACATAATTTGAAGATTAGTTGTAATTTTTGAAACCCAGACAAATAACAGGGAACCTCAGAGCCAGTTGATATAGCCAGGACTCAGCAGGTAGTAACCAAAACCTGATGGAAATTCTTTCTCTTTTTATTAAAAACTCTCACCCTAAATTAAAAGCTCCAGGGAACCACTCAGGCTTTAATGATATTGCAAATTAAGTCCTGTAGATGTTGTTGTAGAATCCCATGGGAGTTAACATCTGATTGTGGTGTGGCCTTAGAAGGAGAGAAAGGATTAAACAAATGAGCCGAAGTGCCAGAGTCTAACAGGAGTGTGGGGAACGCAGTCAATTGCTCTGAACTGAATATTCATTCTATACTTTATGATGGTAGGGCTTGGAACCTGTTTTTTCTTCTCCTATTATTTATTGTCCTGTTGTAGGGATTTTTCATTAGAGGCTCGTTCTTGGCTGTTTTCCCTGGAGGGCAAGGATGATACAGGGCTCTCATCTGTCTCTGTTACTGTGTATTATTGCTTGGGAAAATCACAACAAATGCCACATAAATAAGAGTCCAGAAACTTTAACTCTCATTGTTTGACGATAGTGAAGAAGGGAAAAGGCTTAAGTTCTAAAAGCTAGCTTTAATAATAATATTTTTTTTAAAAAAATGTCATTTTCCATACTGTGAGAGTAGGAAAAAATCTTTTCAGGTAGATATAATTTGACATGGAGGATTAATATACTTTTTATTGAGTCTGACTTTATCTGTATTTGCCAATGATTAGTTGGTTTTATCATAATGTGTCAGTCTCATTTTTATTAGGTTTAGTACATGTTCTCAGTTTTCAGGTAATAAAATTAATCTACTGAAAATAGTAATATTTTATTAGCAAAGGGATGGCAAATTTGATTTGCATATCATTGCCCTGGGGACTGCTTTTTAGTATAATCTCTTTTTAAAATTCTTAGCCATATGGAATATCTGTAATATGCAGTCAAATTTATCCCCCTGTTAACAAAATGGATGTAGACTCTATGGCTCATCTTCTATTGAAGCTTCCTTTACAAGTCTTTCCATTAGGTCCTAATTATTGGAAGATTTGTGTGATCTGTATTTTGCCACTCAGGACTGGCTCTAGTTTTAGGCAAGTCCTGGGAAGGGTTTGAGTATTGGGGAGAAGGCATGTAGAATTTGCCCATCCACTATTGCATCATTGACCTTGACTCACAGTCACCATTGCAACCAGAAATAGCAGCAGATGTAGCAACAAGAAAAGCAGTGATGGCATTTAATGGGGAAATTGTCATAACCTCAGAGTTATGAAGATGTGTCCTCTAATCCAGATAGTATGTGGGTCCAGGAAAGGGAGCTATCTCTCTCCCTATCATAGGCTTATGAAAAGTGGAAAAGAGGAAGTCATTCTTTCCCTCTGCCCCCCAAAATGAAAGGCTAGCTTTGTTCGGTGTGTGGTCTAACTCTCCAAGATCTTTCTTCCTCAGCTCCAGTATTGTTCAGTGTTCTCTCCAATTAGGAGATTACTGAGCAATACCCAGGTTGATGGCACACTCAAGCTGAGCCATTCATTTAGAGCAGCTACTATGTTAGTCCAAGTGGGTGTGATTATGTTGTGTGGTCTGGGGTGGGTGGATTTGATTTCAAGCACTAAGAGAATGTCTCAGTTTAATTTTTTTTCTCTATAAAAAGTGAATTCTTGTGGTGCGTTGCAACTTCAGTATTTCTTCTTTTGTAATCTCAAAAAGTCAAGGTTTTTACTTTCAGGAAGCAGATGTTACACATTTTAAAAGAACAGACTGATTTGGATAATTTTTAAATTAACTTTACATTTATACCTGAAAATTGAATGATAATTTGGTTTTTTCTTCCAGCAACATTAATTGAAACAGATGCTTAAAAAGTTATTATGAAAGGAACTATGTCCAGTTTGACTGGCTGATTATAGACATTCTTAAAATACTTTCATTTCTACTATGTATTCAGAAGATAGGGGAATGCAGACTAGTAGGCAACCAACATTGGACTCAGTGCAGACAGGTGGCACAGTGGATAGAGTGCTGGATCTGGAGTCAGGGAAACTCCTTTTCATGAGTCCAAATTTGGTTTTAGGCACTTACTAGCTATGTGACCCTCGGCAAGTCACTTAACCCTGTTTGCCTCAGTTTTTTTATCTGTAAAATGATCTGGAGAAGGAAATAGCAAACCTCTCCAGTATCTTTGCCAAGAAAGCCTCAAATGGGATCATGAAGAATTGGACATGATTGAAAATGACTGAACAGCAACAAAACTTAGACTCAGTAAGACTTACTTTCAATATTTGCCTGTGACCTGTACTGGCCCCTTGAGCAGTTGCAAAAGGCAACTCTTTTCTTTCAAAAAGAGTAATATTATGAACAGCAAAACCATTTACATTTCTATTTGACTCAATTCCAAGCTTATATATCATATACATATATATGCATATATACAAATATGTGTATATGTATGTATATAAACATGTTCATTCATTCAATGAAATATTTATTTAATGCCTTTATGTTCAAGGTATTGTGTTAGATACTGTGGGAGAAAGTTCCAAGGAATATAGAGAGCTATAAGAGAATATGTACAAAAAATCTTTTTATAGTTGAGAGGAAGAAGAGAATACTTGTCTTTGAAGTAAGAAAGCCTTTTATGGAAGAGGTGATGTTTGTGGAGTATTTTGAGAGATCAAAATGTAAAGGAAGGGTAAGAGGAACAGTATGACCCAGACTTTGGAGGTAAGAAAGGGTGGTGGGCATGTTCCTGAAATGGTGAGTAGTTTGGCTATGAGAGACAGTGAACATAAGAGCTCTAGAAGAAAAGATTCCTATTCCAGGCCACTTTGAAGTCTTCAAGCAAGAGAAAAAAATGCCTTTATGCTGAAGATTTATCCATTAAGGTTTATTTATTGCTAACATATAAACTATTCTCATGAACAAAGGTTACATAAAAGACATGTACCCTGCTTGCATCTCATTAGTATGGTCCCTAAATATTTGGTTCTCTTCCTGGGAGAAATGAAAGCACATATCCAGGAGAGACTAGCCCTCCCCCAAACTCCAGATTAGATCTGAATGGCCCCAGAACAATTAGGGGAGGTCATGTTTTGTGCCTATAAGGGAGGACACATTTTATGTCCAGGAGTAGACAAGGAAAATTGGAGTACTTCCAATGGTCTCTCTTCAGTGTCAGAATAGTTCCTGTTCTACAAATATACTCCACATTCAAGTTCAGAAAAGGAGACATTTGGATTGGTTCAGTATCTTTGATGCTTGTTGTACCACTATATGGAACTATGTGACACATTTGGCTGCTGCTGCTGAGTCCTACTGGCATTTATCTCTTAGAAAGACATATTAAAAACTAGATCGTGGCAAAACTAGAATGTTATGCTACAAAGTTTTAACATTATTCAGAGCTTTCAACAGATTTTAGAAGTAAAGTGATGTGCTCCAAACTACACTCTGGGAAAATTAATGCATCAGGATTGTACAGTTTTCAATGGAAGGGAGCAAGACTTGAAGCAAAAGGGCCAATTAAGAGATTATGGTAGTCCTGGTAAGAAGTAATTAGATGGAAGAAATTAGTAAAGTAAAAGTTATTTATTTATTTATTTTTGCATGCTTTTTTTTTTTGAGGGGGGAAGGCAGGGCAATTGGGATTAAGTGACTTGTCCAAGGTCACACAGCTAATAAGTGTTAAGTGTCTGAGGTTGACTTTGAACTCACATCCTCCTGACTTCAGGGCTGGTGCTTTATTCAATATACCACCTAGCTGTCCCAGTAAAAGTAATTCAGATGTAAAAGTAGAAGTAATTAATAAAAATGGGGATGGAAGTAGCATTACTGGAGTGGGAAGGATAGGTGCTAGAGATTTTTTGGAGTTTGTTTTCACAGGATTGGTGATTTATTATAATGTAGAGGGGTAGAGAGAGATGGATTCAAATGTGATTTGTATTTTATACCTGGGTGATTGAAAATATGGAGGAATCATTTATTGATGCACAAGTCAGGAGGGGAAGCTGGTTTTGGGGAATCTCAAGTGATGAGTTCCATTTTGCATAAACTGTATATGAAGAGCTGATAGAACATACAGATGAAAATATCAGCCAAAACAGTTGGAAATGTGAGTCTGGGGCCAAAGAGAAAAGATGAAATAAGATGTTCTGCTGTAAAATAATCTGTATTAAAGAGATTTATTTATATTTAATAATAACAATATCAACAACTATCAATATTGCCATTTTTATAAGGTCACTATTATAATAAATTATTGTTAGTATTGCCAGGTCCACCTGGTGTCTATTTTACTGGGTTATTGTGAGATTCAAATGAGATAATATATATAAAACTTGATAAAATGCTGATTATAACACTTGTGACCACTCTTCATGAGCACATCTCCCTGTTTTGTTTGTTTTGATAAGGGATGATTGAACAAAATTATCTCTACAGTTGTGTCTTTTAAGGCATTATCTATGGGCTTTACTATCTGTTAAGATATAATTGATATAATTTCTTTTGAAAATTTTCATTCTTTCTTATGCCCTATTCATTCTGAATCTTCTGAAAAAAATTCCTATTGTTCAAGCAGGAAGCTTCTATGTAGTCTCTAAGCCTCTGTCTTCTTAAATTTTGAATGCCTTCATCTTTCTCTGTGCCTACTTTATGATGAATTTCCTGAATATATTGACTTGGTATGGAGGATCTTGCCAGCTTTTCAAAGATTTTCTCTTCTTTTTCATTTTCTATAATAGATGTTTGCAGATAAGTTATAATTATCTTCATGACAACCATTTTTGCTCATGTTCATCAAGAAAAATACAAGGCAAGATGACCAAGCATCCTACAACATGCTTCCTCTTGTTGCCTTTGGATGAATGATAAAAGCAACTCTTCAAGCTCCTTTATTTTGCTCTCCAAGGAGTGCCTATGAGCCAAGGTTTTTTTTAATTACAATTGCCTTTTATGTCTTTTTGTTTTTTATGCCAAGATTATCAAGAGTAACACCATTTATCTCCCTTAATAGTGTGCCGACAAGGTCGCCAAATATGGTTCTAACATGTATAAAGCCAATAATTAAATTAACATTTATGCATAGCCTAAAACTCATGTAATTCTTCACATCCTCTGCCACCACCACACCAGATGCCATTTTAAATTCTTTGTTTCATGGGTGATTTATTGAATGTCCCTTGTCCAATGACCAGCCTTTTGGTTTTGTACACTTGGTACTTAGCTAGACTGTTCTTCGTACAGGGGATCATTTGCCACTAGGGCAATTGTTAATATCTTTCTAATCCAGGGTTGGGGAAACTGTGGTCTCGAGGCCACATGTGACCCTCTAGGTATCAACTGAAGGCCTTTGACTGAGTCCAAACTTCACAGAACAAATCGTTCAGTAAAGCTGCACTTGAAAACTTAGAAGGCCACATGTGACCTTGAGGTTGCAGGTTCTCCACCTCTGTTCTAACTTTTGAGAATCTAGAAATATCAATACATCATGGTAATTTTTGGAGTTGGAATTTTGAGGAAGGATAGCTGAGGAAGTAATCTGACCTAAATTTCAAGAATGTAACTGATTTATATTTTTGAAATTCACCATTTGAAATTTAACTCCACCTACAAAGCCCTTTCTCCAATTATCTGTCTTAATCTCTATTGTTTTTAGTTTTTTTTGTAACCTGAGGCAGAACTGATGGTTGCCTTGGAAAATAAGATAACCAACTCTTAATGTGGGTGTGTATTTAAATCTAATAGAGAGGGAATGAGTCTACTTCACTAAGATGTAGTTAAAAAAAAACCAACGCATGAATTTTGTCACAGTTCTTTATGACGCCTCCCTAGCTAGTACTTTGCTTTTGTTTATTTCTCAATTAATCACAGTTCCAGGTGACTTATGTTGCAAGATATTGGAAGGACAAATGAACAGTTATATTAAAAACCATGGGGCATTTATTATCCAGTAAGGTCACTGGAAAATGATGATCATAAATTCATTAATATTGAACATTTTGGTGTCTATCCTATTGATGGCATTGCTCTAGGAGTTATGGGAGTTTACAGAATATACCTTAAAGGAATATTCAATTCCAACTGCTCTTCAGTCTGTTGCATGTGAAAACATTTTGAGCATGGAAGGTTGTGGATTTTGTTTTTATCAGTTTCTTCCTATAATATAAATGGTATTTCTAGGTAAGATATTAAAAATTAGGGCCCTAGAAGATGTGATAATTGGTGGGGGAAAAGAAAAAGAATTATATTCAATTCCTGTAAATCATCATCCAATAAAGGAATAAAAATGATTACGATTTAGCTGATTTTTTTAAAAAGTGGAAATTTTCATTATCATTTTTGTTAAGGAAATAGCAGAAGTAGATATCTTTGAAAGAACGAAGAAAATGATATTATGATATAAAGGCCTCAGAGAAGATGGAATGATATGTATATATGCATGTATACAAATGTATGTATGTGTATACATGTATACATGTGCATGTATCTATACACACATACATATGTAACTACACATATTTATATGTGTTGCCAAGTGACATAGAAAACACTATATGATTTCAAAATCAATTAATGGACTACTGCAAATGCCTGCTAATTGGTCTTTCTGACTCAATTATCTACTCTCTCCATTTTCCACTCAGTAGTCAAAATGATCTTCCTAAAACACAGGTCCCAGCATGTTACTCTACTAATCAAAAAACTCTAGCGACTCTCTATTACTTTCATAATTTAAAAAACCCCATTTTGCTTTTAAAGACTTTTACAATCTAGCCTCTTTCTATATGTCTAGTCTTTTTATACCTTATTCTTTTCCATGTGCTCTTTGAGTATCATTAGCCTCCTTGATCATCTTCATACATGATGCTCTACCTCCCAACCTGGTACCTTACAACAGTTCCTATCTCTTTTTAACTCCCACATCTGGAATTTTCTTCCTCTTCAAGTTTGCCTCCTGGCTTCCCTAGCTTCATTCAAATCCCAGCTAATATCATACCTTCCACTTGAACCTTTTTCCTTATTCTCATTAATGCCAGTGCATTCCTACTGAGAGTACCTCCAGTTTAACTTGCAAATGGTTTGTACACATTTGTTTTCAAATTGTCTTCCTGCATTAGATTGTTAGTTTCTTGAAAGTCGGGACTGTATTTGTCTGTCTTTTTCTCTGCAGTGATTAGCATAGTGTCTGGTGCCTAATAAATGTTGTTAACTTGTCTTGACTTGGCTTAGCATTTACAATATGCTAGATACCAAGCTGGGTTCTAGGGAAACTAATATAGAGAATGAAATGATCCATTCTCTCAAAGAACTTATATTCTATCTGTTGATAAATGTACATGTATGCAGAATAAATATAAATAAACATAAGGTAGGGATGGGGACACCAGCAATTGGAGGTGGGAGAAGAAAGAGAAAACACTTCATGTAGAAGTTAGCGTCAGTTAAAGGAAGAGAGAGAGGTGAGGAGAGAATATATTTCAAGCATGGATAATGGTCAGTGCAATACTGAGGAGAGGCAAGATGGAATGTTATACTGAGGAAGAAAGAGAAAGCTAGTTTGGACTAGGATACACAGAGTGATGTAGATTGAGTAATTGAAGATAATGCCAAGGTTACAGTCCTAGGAAACTAAAAGAATGCTGTGGTCTTCAAAAGAAATAGAAAATTTTTAAAGAATGTTGGGTTGAAGGGATCAGAATGTAAGTGAAATATAACTGTATGGTAAAACCTTAATTCTAGCGTACCTTAAAGTTTCTTTATTAGACTCTAAAAAATTCAATGGAAAGGTAAATAGGTTGAAAATGACACACTTAAACAGAATATTGAAAAAAAACTTTTTGATTGGTTATTGGAGATTTTTGAAAGGAAATATTGGAGAATATATGTAATTCTCAGGCCTATGCATGACTTATATAAAAGCTAATCGTGTGATAGGTTATAATTTGAAGAATGCAAAAAATACCCATCCTTTACAAGCTACCATGTTATCAAAATTATGATTGATAAAGCAAATATGAACATAGGATACAAACAAAAATGGAAATTATGAAATTATAGATGTAGTAGGTTAATCTCTATAAAACTTATTTTCCTTAAAACTTTGGAGAAAATTATTGTTTAACAAAGCCTCCCAGGAAAACTAGATATAATTTGTCAGAAAATTTGTTTTGAGCAATAACTTATGCTGTATATGATCATAAAATCCAAATACACAAATGTGATAGATATAAAAGCATCCTACTAATGGCTAGCGTTTAAAAGCCACCCCATTAAAAAGCTAAAGCAAATAGAAGGTCATATTGTTCACAATCATGTATCAGGGAAAGCTTTATAACCAGCCTGGATCTAGAGAATTGTATAAAAAATACCAAAATAACTTAAAGCTTTTTTCATAGAAGTTGATGCAGATAGAATAAAAAGCAAAACAGTAACTTGGGGGAAAGAATTTTCATAAAATATCTCTAATAAAGTCTAATACCAAGTATTGATAGGGTATTGTCGTAGCCATTCAAGAGTTAAAGTAGTTCCCGGAAAAACAAATAATTAAAGGATACGAATAAGTAATTCTTAGAGTAAGAAACGTAAACTCTTAGCAGTCATTTAAAAAGGGCTCAAAATGGCCAACAATAAATGTTAAAGTATCTGATATGCAATCTCACACCCACTTGATAAAAGGTAGTGAAGGATGTATGTATGTTAAAGTATAGTTGATGGACCTGTGAAGTGGTCCAATCATTTTTACAGAAAAATATAATTAAGCAAGAAAAATTACAGAACTTTTTGCACTCTTTGACTTAGTGATCTTAGTATTCTGTTTATATCACCAGAGAGGTTATTGATAGCAGTCTCTGGCACACAATAGGGACTTAATTAATAATAACGGCTTGTTGATAAATGGAACAAGTATAAACCTATACATAAAGAAATAGTTCTAGCAGCACTATTTGCAGTACCAAAAAATTAAAAACATACCATGGGCCCAATGAATTGGAAATGGCTGACCAAATTATGGTATGTGAATATAATGGAATTTTACTATAAGGAAATCTAAATATACATAAAAGGATGCACTATATGCAAAGCAAACCCCAAAATGCAACATATAAAATCTCGTAAATGAAGACACTTTTAAATGTCAGACTATAGCTAAAAACTCATAGGTAACATATAGTTATATAAAATGCAAAACTCTTTCAACAAAAAAAATTAAAAATGCTGAACTGTAAGGTTGCATATATTATTAGTCATGATCATTCTTGTACATTGTTTGTATAACTGTTTTCAGGTATTGTACTTGTGATTTGTGAAGCATTTGAAACAAAAAGTAGTTGTAATAATATTTTAAAATTCATCTAGTTCAACTCTCTTCCTGATATGAAAAATCCCTCTAAAATATCCCTGATGAGACATCATTCATCCTCTGTTTGAATACCTAGTAACAAAGATCCCACCATTTCACGAGGCATTGGATAGCTCTAATCACTGCAAAGCTTTAACTTTAACTTCAACCCATTGGTCCCAGTTCTTTCTCTAGAGCCACACAGAATGCAGTAAATGTAATTTCTCTTCTGTACAACATCCCCTCACATATTTGGACCTTGCCATTATCATCCTTCTCCAAAGTCTTGTTTTCTTCAGACTAAACTTCTTTAGATCTTTCACTAATTCCTAACTGATAAGATTTTGTGTCTCCTGATTGCCCAACCCTGGACAAGGGCCAGCTTGTCAGTGTTGTTCAAGCCTGAGCAAACATCTTAAAACAATTCAAATATGGTTACATCCCTAACTACTGTACAAACAATCTCAAAAGCAAAGTGAAGTCTGCTGAGGATTATTAGATTAAATTATACTATCCCAATAAATTTCTCTATTTGCAGTGATGGATAGCTTTCTCTTAAGGAATAGCCATTTTAAGGTAATAAGAAGGGAAACTTCTGAGAGATGAAAATATCTTTAAAAGATTTATTTTTATGTCCTCAAAATGGGAAGAATCACAGTGAAGGCTCAGCCAAAAGTAATTGAATCATACATTTCAATACCAAGAATCAACTTGTTTTTCACATTTTCACTGCTGTCAAAATTATATTCCTTTATTATCATTTTATGGACTTATAATTAAGTTGATAGATTAATACAAGTTGGAAGAAATGGAGTATCCCTAGGTTGCAAAGTCTTTGAAGTCAGTGGGCCTACTGCATTTACCTTTATGACTCCTGGGGTACCTAGCAAAGTACATAAGTGCACAATAGATGTTTGTTCAACAAACACATGAATTGATGAACTTAAGGCTACCAGTGTGAACTCTTGTTATCATTTCTGGAAAATCTAGAGTGTAAAAATCATAGAATCATAGTTTTAGAAATACAAGAGAATTAGAGATCATGCAAGCCACATGCTCATTTGGCAGATGAAAATCCTATTCCCAGAGAGGTTGAGTAATTTGCTCATGATCAGCAAGCTAATGATAAAAGTGGAGCTAAAAATTAGACCACCTGATTCTCTAAATAAAAAAAAACACTATACTAATTTTTTGTATATACCACCCAGCAGGTCCTCCTACCTCTAAATACTCCCCTAAGTTTTAGCTTTTCTGGCTTATATGCAACTACTTATATTTAAATTATTTCTATATTTACCTAATAAAGCATAAATAACTGCCTAGAATGAGAAAAGCTGCTCTGCTCCACTAAGGATTTCTTCAAGTAGTACCATCATGTCATGGAAACTGCTACTTTTTTCCTTACCTTTCTAAAATATTTTTATTTATTACATTAAATGATTTCCAATTACATGTAAAAATGTTAACATTAATTTAAAAGAATAAGTTCTAAATTCTCTTCCTCCCTCCCACCTTTTCCCCTTCTTTGAGAAGGCAAACATTTTGATATTGATTATACAGGTGAAGCCATGGCCATATATTTCCATATTAGCCCTGTTACAAAAGAAAACCCACATAATAAAATAAGAAAAATAAAGTCTAAAAAATATATGTTTCAATCTGCATTCAGAGTTCATAAGTTCTTCTCTCTCTCTCTCTGGAAATAGATAGTATTTTTCATTGTGGATCCTTTGGAATTGATTAGGGTCATTGCCTTGATCAAAGTAGCCAAGGCTTTCACAATATTGCTTATATCCTTACGATGTCACAATTGTGCAGTGTTATGGTTCTGCTCACTTCACTTTCCATAACTTCATATAAGTCTTCCAGGTTTTTCTGAAATTATTCCACTCACCATTTATTATAGCACAATAGCATTCCATCACAATCATATACAACAACTTATTCAGCCATTTTCCAATTGATGGGCATTCCTCAATTTTCAGTTCTTTGCTACCAAAAAAAGAGTTGCTATAAATATTTTTGTACAAATAAATCATCTTCCTTTAAAAAATATCTTTGATATACTGACCTAAAAGTGGCATAATTGCTGGGGCAAAGGGTGTGCACAGTTTTGTAGTATTTTGAGAGTAGTTCCAAATTGTTCTCCAGAACAGTTGAATCGGTTCAACGCTCTACCAACATTAGAGTCCCATTTTTTCCCCCATTCCCTACAGTATTTGTTATTTTCCTTTTCTATCATGTTAGTCAATCTAATAGATGGGAAGTAGTATCTTAGAGTTGTTTTAGTTTACATTTTTCTATTTGGTGATGATTCAGAACACTTTTTTAATTTGATGATTAATAGCTTCAATTTCTTCTGACAACTCCCCGTTCGTGTCCTTTAACCATTTATCAACTGAATGGCTGTTATTTTTTTAAAAATAAATTTGGCTTAGTTCCTTATCTATTTGAGAAATGAGGCTTTTATCAAAGAAACTTTCTGTAAAGATTTTTTCCCTAATTTCCTGTATTCCTTCTAATTTTTACTGCATTAATTTTATTTATGCAAAAACTTTTTAATTTTATGCAATCAAAATTTACTATCCTTGATCTTTTCTTTCTCTTATTTGGTCATAAACTCTTACCTTTTCCAAGATATCTGACACGTATATTTTTTCATGTTCCCTTTGTTTATGATATATCTAAATCATTTATCCATTCTGGCCATATCTTAGGATATAGTGTGAAATGATGGTATATGCCTATTTTTTCCCAATTGCTTTCCAGTTTTTCCAATCTTTGTCAAATGATGAGTTCTTACCCCAAAAGTTTGAATCTTTGGGTTTATCAAATGTTAGATTTCTGTGGTCATTTGTTACTCTGTATTCTGTAAATCTATTCTGCTAATCAAGCGTGCTAATTTTGAGCCAGTATTAAACTGTTTTGATGATTACTGCTTTGTAATATACTTTGAAATTTGGTACTGCTAGTCCACCTTCCTTCATTTTTTTGGTTGATTCCCTTTATATTCCTGACCTTTTGTTCTTCCAGATGAATTGTATTCTTTTCTAGCTCTACAAAATAATTCTTAGGTAATTTAATTGGTATGGCACTAAATAAGTAAATTAAGTAGAAGTGTCATTTTTATTATATTGGCTCAGCCTACCTATGAGTAAATAATATTTTTCATTAGTAAGATTTGCCTTTATTTGTAACAAAAGTGTTCTGTAATTGGGTTCATGTAGTTCCTGGGTTTGTCTTGGCAGGTAGACCACCAAGTATTTCATATTGTCTGCAGCTATTTGAAATGGAATTTATCTGTCTATACCTTGCTAGATTTTGTTGGTAATATATGGGATTGTGATTATTTATGTGACTTTATTTTGTATCCTGCAATTCTACTAAGTTATTGTTTCAGCTATTTTTTGTTGCTTCTTTAGTATTATCTAAATATACCATCATATCATCTGCAAAGAGTGATAGTTTCGTTTCTTCATTGTCTATTTTTATTCCTTCAATTTTATTTTCTTTTCTCATTTCTATAGCTAACATTTCTAGCAAAATATTGAATAATAGGAGTAATAATGGAAATCCTTGCTTCACGCCAATCTCATTGGGAAAGTTTCAAATGTATTTGCATTACAGATAATGCTTACTCTTGGTTTTAGATATATTACTTATCATTTTGAGAAAGGTCCCATTTATTTCTATGCTTTCTGGTATTCTTAATAGGAATGGGTGTTGTATTTTGTCGAAGGATTTTTCTGCATCTGTTGATATAATTGTATGATCAAAAGCAATACTGTTCCCCAGGGGGTCTTGTTCCCTCTTGACTCCCCTCTGCCCTTGAACTTTGATCTGGAAATGAGTATAGTGTCTGGTTCTGCATCCAGTGCTAGCACACATGTCTCCTATACTGTCTTTCTGAACAGTTTCTAGGTACCTTTACTGTCTTTGGTTTGAGAACTCTCAGAGTTGCTGCTACTTCTGTCACCTAGTTCAACCTCGATTGTTTCATCCACATGGGCTCTGGGTCACCTTCCACCACCATGTCACAGATTTCTCTCTCCAACCGTCTAAGTTGTCTTGGACTGGAAGAATGTCTCACTCTGATCTTTTGTTGACCCTTACATTCCATAATTTGATTTGAGGTATTATTTTAAAGTTTTTAGGAGGGGAATGTTGGTAGAGCTTAGTTGATTGTTTTCTCTACTTTGCCATCTTGGAACCTTCACTCCTGATACCATATTAGTCCATGTTTCTACACTGATTACACTTCTGAAGTTGTTTTCTTAAAAGCCACCAATGATATGCTAAATATGAAAACCAATAATCTTCTTTGTTTTAGCCACCATTATGTGATCTTTATGTCTGAAGTATTTAACACTTCAACAAAGGTGTCATGAGCCGTTCTGTCTGGATACCACCTCCTTCCTTAGAGATATGTTTAGAGATTCGTACTATTCTAGAATGCCTTCTACCTCCCTCATTGCTCCTTCCTACTGAAATGACTTGGATATATGCCAACCCTATGAATACATTCATTGGGTATTTCAGTATTCTTTTACAAGGTCTTTGCAACTCTGTTCTCCAATGCCTTATATCAGTCTTGCTGAGCATAAGGTCAGTACCTTAAATTCTGCTGAGTTAGGAAGGGAATTACATTAGTTGTGAATTATCTAACTATATATATATATATGTATATATGTACGTATGTATATATGTCCATATACACACATATATATACACATACATGAAATAAAACATAATATTACATTTTAGAACAAAACCCACAGCTTTTCTTCAAATGTAGTTTTATGATTATGAACATTAGTTTATCTTGTTTGCTAATTCTTGTCTGCTAATGGTAATTGATATGGCCATGGATTATAATAAAATTATAATATATATGAAAATAATAATTTTCCACTCTGAAATATCTACTTATTAGTAATTTGAAGGAGGTAGTTGGATGATAAGATGGAATAGGAGGGGAACAGGTGGTTTACCTAATAATTTAATGGTTGGTGGGAAGGAAACTCAGAGAGGGATGATGGAAACGGTAACCATAGGAGGAAGTCCCAGCTTGGCACATGTAGCAAAAATATGAGCAATATTTGTGGTTCTTGGAAGGCAGAGGTCAGAACCTTATAGATAACTGCATGAGCAAAGTTTCAAATGAATCCCAGAAATCTTGTGGTTCACAGCCAAATCTTGTCTTTACAAATTACAATCTGTTTTTAATGAAAAATGCAGGAAAAAAATTTATTAAAAAAAACTTAGTGATATTTTTAGTATTTGAAGGTCTATTAGGAAAAAGTAGACAAGTCACTTTTCCTTGGCATTATAGCTGTTATTGTGGTGCTGTAAATTTTACATTTCCATTTGTCTAATAGCTTCATGGTAATCTCAGCCCTTAATCATGCTGTCCATCTTTGTGGATAGATTAACTGATTTGCCTATACCAGGGATGGGGAACTGTAACAATAATGCAATATTCACAATACCCATGGTGGTTATGAATATACTAGTATAGTTGTGAATCACAAAATGTAGCAAACTCTCCACATGGAGGGCAGAACCAAAGTCTTTATTCAAATATCAGAAAACCGAGTCCCAGAACCAGAAAGACATGTCCCAGAACCAGAAAGCCAAAGTCATTACAGCAGTCACAAAGTTGATGCACATGGTTAATGCAGTGAACACCCACATTCCCAAGCCTCCACAATACAACAGTAGACTTGGGTTTGACAGTGATTATTAACCAAAAGGTTAGATCTCCTGTAGCTAGAGCTAAGGAAATTGAGCTGAGGGTCTATTATGGTCCTTTTTTAGCCTGAACTGGGAAACAAAGGCTAAAGTAAGAAGTTTCCTGAACAAGGAGGGAATAGAAGCTTTGGATTGCTTATATGGACCTGGAGTTGGTTGCATGGAAAATTCAGTACAGATCCAAGCTCCTGGTGGAAAAGAGATCTCTGAGTCAGAAATCAGGCGGCAAAATCTGGAACTGATGGGTTCAATACTAGGATAAGAGATAAGATCCCAACTTCATTTTGAGGTCACAAATTGTGTAGCCCTCAGTTTCTTTGAGTGCACTGAATGTTTTTATTCTTGGTCACATGAGGATAGCTCTGATTTCTAACTTCTTCAAAATTAGCTACAACTGGATAGTTACAACAAATGAAATACCCAGTAAGGAAATGGACATATCTAAACCACATCAGAGAAAAGAGAATGGTGAAGTTTATTAGTCACTTCCAGGTTTAAGATTCTATGCTCCTAAATTACGCACTAAAGCTAAGCCTTCTATGATAGCTAACTCAGTCACAGGTAGCAAAATACCAGTGACATTTCCAGCTGATTTTGGCAATTGGCTTTTGTTTTTAGACTCGACTGTGAGTGCAGTTCTGAGCCTAACTTTTCTTGCAGATAACTGTTTCTGCTGGAAACATGTCCCCCTGTGGCTACCTGGTACCTCACTTCTGATTTTCTCTGACTGTTCACCATTCCTGAGATACTCAGCCTCCTCATTTCTACCTACTGATCTCCCTGGCTTCCTTTCAGTCCCAACTAAAACCCAATCTTCTACTAGAAGCTTTTCCCAGTACTCCGTAATTCTAGTGCTTTCCCTCTTAACTGTTTCCTATTTATCCTGTACATAGATAGTTTGTATATGTTTGTTTGCCAGTTTCTCCCCCATTAGCTTGTGCATCCTTGAGGGCAGAGACTATCTTTTGTCTTCTTTGGATCTGAAGTACTTAGTGCTGGGCTTAATGCATTTTATTGATTGATTGATCTCTTCCTCTTTTCTCCAGAACAAATCCTCTTACCACCTACTCCAATCCTAGAACCTTCCTTGCTGAAAAATTCCAGTTTCTTGGTTAATTAGTGTTTGTATGTAATTTTCTGTAACATAAGAAATGGGAAACCATTCAGATATACTTGAAGGAGACCTTGCCCCTCACTATAAAGTACCATGTGCTCTTTTACCTGGACAGTAGCTTGTTTTGTTGGGCATATCAGCCCATACTGAATGGTAAGGAACAACCTAAAGTAATGTCCCTTACATAAATGCTAGACTAACAATTGCCTTCTTGCTCCTGCCATGATCTGAAGATAATCTCCCTTGCACCCAGAATTCTTTCCACATCCTACAATGTCCTCCCCTCCACCTCTAATTCATCCTCAGATCATTAGGTCATGTATGTGTCTTGTCCCCTTGGAGAACCAGTGGTATCCTTGTGACTGGAATCAGAACAGATCCTTGCTGTCTCTCTTACCTTCCTCATGTTTTCATCTGTTTCTCAAGGGAAGTGCCTTCCTTTCTCTGAGGTGCCTAAGAAAGAAACTAGCTCTAGTAGACTATTGCACCAGAGAGTACAAGCATGGGGTACTATAACTTTAAAGCTGTTAGGGACTTTTTAGAACATTTTACAGATGAGCAAATAAAGGCCAAAAAAGGTGAAGGGACTTTCTCAAGGTTACAAGGGTAGTATTTGAAAGAGCCAGAATTCCAAATCCAGCTCTCTTCCTACTATACCCTTATTCCTTGGTTCTACTCCTGTAATAACAAACATTTATATAATACTTTAAGGCTTATAAAGTGCTTCACATATATTATTTCATTTAATTGCCAAGACTACAATTGAATTTTGCTGATTGAAAAATAACAACATGACAACCACATCACAGAGAAGATTCTGTTCATCATAGGTGGATGGAAGTCACCATAATGAGAGTCTCCCCACACCAAGGAAAACACGCATCTTGTCCCTACATTCCAAATGAATGTCCATCACCTATGCAGAAAGTTAGATCTCAGAAATATCACAAATAAAATACACACGAATCAATTTTGACTTGTCCTGAAGAGGTGAACGCATGATGATAAGAATAGTAAATATTCCTTGTCAAGAATTTTCTCTCATTAAGGCCAGAAAATGAAGGAAGGGTGGCAAAACATAAAGGACAATTAGAGTCTCTATAGATCCCCTTTGTTTGGGGGAAGAGGAATTAGAGCAATAATGCCTTGTAAAGGGCTCATAGGGTACTGGCAAGGAATTTGTGGGACACCACAGTAAGCTTTTATTTTACTAACTGGGTCAGTTTAATATGCTTTGAATTTATTAAGCCCACTGAAGTTTGCATTAAGTAATGTCTTCATGGTGGTTTGAATGGGAGGATAGTTGCTAGGCATTCAACTTTTCTTGGGTCAGTATGGTATGACACTTTCTACTTTTCAGGGAGCTAAGATCACAACCATCCCTTAGTGAAAACGATCAAAAAGAGATTTGTCTTGTGACTCTCTGACTCCTCCTTATATTCTCCCACCCCTTCCCTCCTGCCAGATTCTGAGACTGGGTTATTTAATTGCATACTGTTGTCTGCAGAGTAATTATAGCCTAATTTGACTTGTTGGACAGCAGGATGACAAGAGCCCTGGCTGTCAGGAAGGGTCAAAGATCAGCCATTACCCCATGGAGTGCAGACTGCAGCCTCATAACTTATTCTGTTGAAGGCTCTTCTGAGTCACAGAACAGGGGCTGCAGCTGTCGACCGTTCTTTTCAGATGACTCTTTGGATGAAAACATGGACTGTTTTCAAGACACAAAATCCCAGCATGCAGTTTGGCTTCTTGTTTTCTTATCAAAGGGATGACAATCATTCTGAAAGGAATGGAGATACTTTCTGCTCTTGTTATGTGAATTTTCAAGTGGGATTTACACAGAACACTCACAGCTATAACATTTCAGCCAATTTCTCTTTAAATGTGGGAGCTAAAGTAATGTTTTAAAAGCTTATTTCAGCATTTGGAATGCTATATCACGTGAATGAAAAAATATGCATTTTATGATGAATGTATTAGATGGAAAGAATTAAGGACTCTCAAAGTTTCACATAAATTTAATTCTATCATTCCGTCATATACATATAATCCATAGGATTCAAAGAAAACATTTCATTATGTCAAAGAGACCCTTTAGGAGAAGTATCATGGTATGGTGGATAGAGAACCAGCTTTGGAGTCAAAAATACATGAATTCAAGTCCTATCTCTGATACTTACTGATTCCAGAACTGTGGGCAAGTCATTAACCCCTCAGCGTACTCTCAGAAACATCTCTAAGACTGCCCATCCTGTAAGTTACAGGACAATTGCTCATATGCATTTCATCACTAGGAAATCCCTATATTATGGAAATCAAAGATCAGAGAAAAAAATTATATCCTTTAAGTAATATCATAGAATCATCTATTGTAGATTTAAAGCTGTAAGGGATATTAAATATTCTCTCCTCACACCCTCTACCCCATTTCACAGATGAGGAAACAGAGCCCCAAAGAAAAAAAAATGACTTTCTCCAAGGTAACACAGGGACGAACTGGAAGAATTAGAATCATATTTTTCTTTAATCAAAACTATTTAATTGTACTTTGTTTAATTTAATTTTGCATATCTCTTACAATAAGGAAGGTCCTTCTTAGGGGAGAATTTTATGGTCAAAAAGGTGCTTGATTTTTGATGATTCCTTCACCCTCATTTTCAAATACATGAAATATTTAACATAATTGCTCATCACCAAAATGTAGAAAGTCATACTCATCTATCTCATAGTGATTTCTATGAATAAAGCTAATAAGGAACATAATTGAGAATTTGCTCATCAAATTTGCAGAAGATACTAAACTAAGTGAGAGAGAAAATTCTCTAGAAGACAAAAATAAAATTTAGTCTGACCTTGATTGAGTTGGTCAGTGGCTTAACTAAACGGGATGAAATTCAGTGGGGACTAGTAAGTTGTACATTCAGCAATACAAAGTCAGTAACTTAAAAACACATTGGAAAAAAGACTGATTTGGTACAAACATAGCAGAAAAAGGCTTAGAAACAAAGTAAAAAAAATCAGCTTCTTATGAAAAAGTCCCAACTGGATACTGGGATGCATCAAACTTCATGTGAGATGGAAGAGCCTAGAAGTTGCCTTCTGCTATTATGTCTGTAGCAGGTCTTAAAGAGAATACGACATTTGATTCTGGAGGCTACGCTGAGAGAAGAAATGTGAGCCCCGATGAGAGGCTATGTAATAGTTAAGAAGAGCTGGGATATAGTCCAACACCAAGAATGCCTAACCATATCACCAAGGAAAGGGAATAGTCAGAGGTCAGGTTCAGATTATTAGACTGAGGTCAGAAACACAAATCAGGATACGAGGGACATGGAGAGTAGCAAACAGGAAGTGAGATGTAACGGGGTTGCTGGGGTAAGATCGAGGACAGAGGAAATGAGACTCATACTAATTTTAGTTGATATTAGTATCATGACATTAAAAAAATTTACGGCAAGTGTCATAGTTCAAGTTCACAGGGAGTATTAGAAGGCAAAGCTAGAAGGCAAATTATAGGAGTGTGCAAAGTGTGCGAAGGCCTTGGATTCTTGGCTATGCGTATGGATGTCTCCTTGTCTACCTGTCCCTGGCTGACAGAATAACTGCCACATATCTACTCTGGCAACGTTCTCACCAGGTTCAGATCACTATACATTGAAACAGATGGAGAAAAAAAAGTTTGTTAAAAGTTTGTTCAGACAAGATGGAAAAAAATGAGTAAAGGACCAGGAGAGGATGGTCCTTTGAATGAAAGCTAAATAAATTGGGATTGTTTGGTTTAGAAAGAAGACATTTAATTGCTCTGTTAACTAATAATAAAGGTTTTTTTTGTTTGTTTTTGTCGTTTTTTTTTGTTTGTTTGTTTGTTTTGCTTTTTGGAGGTAGGCAATTGGGGTTAAGTGACATGCCCAAGATCACATGGCTATTTTTTTGTGTTACGTGCCTGAGGTAGGATTTGAACTCAGGTCCTCCTGACTCCAGGGTCAGTGCTCTATTCACTACACCACCTAGTCACCCCTGTATAACAAAGGGTGTTGATGAAGAAAATTCTGAGTAGGTTTTCCATTTCCATAAGCATTCTAGTAACTGTAGAATGTACAACTGAAAATCTATTCTTAGTAGAGGTCCATTTACAACTTCACAGGATGGATTGTGGAAGATGCCCATCAAAGACAAAGAAGGGACCCACTAGCTTCTATTTTAACCAGGGCCTACCTATACTTTTGTACTTCCATCTCACATGTGAACTACTTAGAAATCTTATGCCAGGTTTCAAGGTATTCTCTGAATCTTCTTCATCTACTCAAAACCAAGACTCCAAAACCCCTATTTATGTATTTACTTTTACTAGTTAGACAGAAATCCCAAATCACTTCAAATCAAAGATATTTAGTGGAATATTATGGGAGAAAATTAGTAGTAGGATGTTTCACCATAGAGCTGAGGCCCTCACTCTCCCATAGATAAGCACACATCAGTGGCAAAAGTGGGCATGTCTATGAGTACACAAAAGGAATACTTGTGACCATGAATAAAGGGATGGGCGGCATAAATGAATAACTATCTGTAGTTAAATTAAGGCAGCTGGTGACACAGTGGATAGAACACTGGGTCAATAGTCAGGAAGAATTAGATTCAAATCTGACTTCAGACTCTTATTATATGATCCTGGGCAAGGTACTTAACCTCTGTCTCAGTTTCCTCTAACTGTAAAACAGATAATAATAACACCCACCTCACAGGGTTATTTCCAGGATCAAATTATCCTTGGTTAGCACTTACTAGAAAACACTTAGCATGGCATATAGTAGGTGCCGTAGAAATGTTTACTCCGTATACTTTCCCTGCATCATTAGGAGTTTCCATAGCATTATAAACACAGATTCCTTGAATTAAGTTCCCATATTCAATTCAATAATCATTTATTCAAAACCATTGGAATCATTGATTCAAAAATGTGCAAGGTCCTATCCTACAAGTTGGGAATACAAATGACGGCTTCTGCCTCTGTAATAAATGCAACAAAATTAAGGAGAAATGAGAAGAAGGGATAGGATATGCTGGTAATTAAGTACGACTAAAATAAGTATACCTAAGAGTAACTAGGTGCTGAAATGGTTAGTGTGCTGGACCTGGAATCAGAAAGAACTGATCTCAGATAGGGCTTCAGGCATTTCCTGGCTGTGTGACCCTGGGCAATTCATTTAACCTTTGTCTGCTTCCTTTTCCTCAACTGTGAAATCTGGATCACAATATCACCTACTTCACAGGGTTGTGGAGATGAAATAAAAGAATATTTGTAAAGTATTAGTACAGTGCCTGGCACAAAGGAAATACTTAACAAATATTTGCTTTCTTCCTAGATGTATTTTAGTTTAAAAAAGAATGCAGTGGTTCAATTGGTTGAGACATTTCTTTGGTCATTAACTTTGTGAAGAATCAGAAAGAAGATATCTATATTTGTAATTCAGGGCCAAGCCATACGATATAGTTGGCTTATTCTTCTGCATTCTTCCATCTGAAGCTGTGGCTTTGCCAGTGAAGAGTGCCTCGGTCACTTTTTTTTTAAAAGCAGTTTAGATATCTCCAGGATTACTTATTTTAAATATATAAACCATTTGGACTAAGACCAGAACAAAGGTAACACTTCAAATACAAACAAGTCATTTTGAAATGAAAATAATCTATGTACTTGAACTTTGTGTTGGAATGAAATCCAATACCTTAATCAGTATTTCTCCTGGCTTTCTCTAGCAAAGATGATAATTGACTAGCATCATTTTTGCACAGGAACAGGAAGGAACACTTTTGTACTGTTCTACTGGTTGTTTTATATTATATGGAATAACATTGCTCAGCTACAACCACCAAAAGAATGACATACCAAGCCAGGGCATTGGGATATGGTTTAAAGGAGTAGTCCTTTTGTTATTCTTCTGTCATTTTTCAGTCATATCCAATTCTTTGTCACTCCATTTGGAGTTTTCTTGGCAGAGATACTAGGCTGGTTTACCATTTCCTTCTTCAGCTCATTTTACAGTGGAGAAACTGAGGCAAACAGGGTTAAGTGACTCACTCCAGGTCACGCAGGTCTGAAGCTGGATTTGAACTCAGGAAGATGAATCTTCCTGACTCCAACCCCAGCATTCTATCCATTGAACCTCCTAACTGCCCAATTCATTTCCAAATTTTATTACTTTCGTAATGTAACATGAAATGCCATTTAGTCATCTCTAAATGGCACTTTATGTTGCATTAGGAAAGTAGTAAAATTACTTTTCCAGATATATGAAATGGAGATTTAAAAAATTAACCTGTTTAACCTCTATCAATGTGGGCTCCTTACTAACCATAGCCATTGCTAAGATTTTTCCCCTTTTCACCTTTATCAAAAAGAATAATGCATCCTGAGAATGTGCTTTTCAGATGACTAAACAGGAGCAGAGATCCATTTTTATCCCCACACAGTAACTCATTCAGCCTTGCCTACAATTGAATAAGAAACAGGGATTGTTGACAAGCCTGGGTGATTTGAATAACCTTTTGGATATCAAAGAGAGAAAGGGTTTGAGTTCAAATGCTGACTATTCTCCTTCCTACTTGTATGACCTTGAGCATCTCATCTTTACAATGAGGGAATAGGGTTAGATGATCCTTAAGATTTCTTCCAATCCCTATAGCTATGGTACTTTGAAATCAAAATATATGGTCACCACATTTGAATCAATCTGGATTTGGTAGTAGGGACAGTGTTGAAGTTGGAAAGTAGCAGGGGCCTACTTCCCAGTCAAGCTTTTGTGAAGACGGTTGTCATCAGGAATGATGGCAAAGTAAGATTGGTTAAGCGAGAGGAATTCATTATACCCAATGACAGAATGATTTGTCCTTCTCAGTGAAATTGGTATTGCCAAACAAAGATAGTGGTTCCTTTAATAAACTGTTAAAAGAAAAAAAAGAAAAGAAAATGTGATGGAGGACAATGGTTGATAGCTCCTGCAGGGAGCAATGTAGAATTTCAGGAGGATTGATGAGAAGACAGCTGGTGTAACCAACAAGGCAATGCCTTCTTCCATCTGCTGGGGGTAATGAATTACAGAGTGGGTAAAATATATCTATGGGAATTAATGTAAGTTCCTAGGAGACACATTTTCTTTTGGGTGGAGGGAAGAAAAGTTTTATATTTTATTGTTGCTTTTAAAAAAATTATCATTCTTTGTAACACTCTCAAGCCAACACACAAAGAACTTTTCTTTGTAATGAGTACAGTTAAGTAAATAAAATGAATACATTGATCATGTCTGCAAATGTACGCCTTGTTCAGCACACTATTCTACCACCTCTCTCACTTGGACCATCATAATTGTCTTCTAATTGGTCTTCCTGCATCAATTTTCTCCTCACTCTAATCCATCCTTCACAGTCACCAAAATGGTTTTCTGTGTGTATTCAGCTCTTTTTCTGCTCCAAATAAGAGAAATTCAATGCATTCTCTCCGCTTCTCCTTCCATATTTGTATGCCTTTCTTCCTTTACAAACCAATTATTAGAAATAGCTTGTTCTACCCATTATTCCTTCTTTCTATATTAGTTTATTATTCTTTTTCTGTTCCCTCCTCTTTTACCTTTCTAAAGCTTCAGAACAGAATCAATTCACCCTATAGGTATTCTCTCTCTTTTTTTTAAATTTAAATTTAACTTCATGAATACTCTTTGCATACATTTAGATCTGAAGGAAATTTGTTTCTTCTCCCTCAGTTAGAATATCAGTATTGATTCATCATATATCCCCATCCAACTGATCAAATAAATCCACCTTTCTAGGTTTCTCTTGACTCTTGTATTTGTATTTCAAAGTTCCTACTCAGTTTTGGTCTTTGTATCAGGAATGTTTAAAGTTGCCTACTATAGTAAAGGTCCAGTTTTCTTCCCTGTAGAGTTATGCACAACTTCACAAGATAAGTTATTCTTGGTTGTGGACCTATATTATTTTCCTTTTGGAATGTTGTATTTCAACACTCCTTCTCATGTGTTGAACCCCTACTAGTGGAGTTTTCCAGTTCTTGTGTGATCCTGACTGGGGTTCCTTATTACTTAAAATGCATCTTTCTTGATGCTTAAAAATATTTTTTCTTTGATGTGGAAGCTCTAGATTTTGGTTATAACATTACTTGTACTCTTATTTTTTCTTTCCTTCCTCCCTTCTTTCCCTCCCTCCCTCCTTCCTTATTTTTCTTCCCCTTCTGTCCACTCCTTTCCCCTCTTCCCCCCTCCTTCCTCTCCCCTCCCCTCCCTTCCCTCCTCTTCCCTCCTTTTTTCTCCCTTCCCCTACCCTCTCCTCCTTTCACTTCCCTCCTTCCCCTCCCCTCCCCTTCCCTCTCCTCTCCCATTTTTTTGTTCTCTTTTCTCCTCCTTTCTTTCTTCCCTTCTCTCCTCTCTTCCTATTTTTTGGTGGTCAGAACTTTCCATCTTCATTTTGGCCTTTGATTCTAAGAAATCAGCTAAGTTCTCATTGGTTATTTCTTGAAACATAGAATCCAAGTTTTGAGGTTTGTTTTTTGGTAATGCAAGTTTGTTTATAAAATTGTGGTTTTCAGAGAGTCTGAAATTATCTTAATTCTTAAATTATTTCTCCTTAACCGGTTTCCCAGTAGAGTTGTTTCATATATTAGATGTTGTACATTTTACTTCTATTTTTTCATTCTTTTCATTTGGTTTAATATTTCCTGCTGTCTCATGAAGTTATTCATTTTGATCTAGCTAGTCTAGTTTTCAGAGTCCTTTACTTGGGTGAGGTTTTCAATTTTCTCTTCTTAAACGATTCCCTTTTGATTTTTTTTTTAAAGAAAGAACAAAAGAAATCAAATTAGCAAGACACTAATTCATCATCATCTGATAATATATACAATATTCCAAAATTGACAGCTCTCAACTTTTTCAATGATGGGTATGAGGGCCATTTTCTTCTCTTTTTCCCCTAGGCAAGGCTTGTTTATTATGTAATAGGGGAAGCAGATCTGAGACACATTCAGACAATGCAATTTGCTGAGATAGCATCATACAAAATCTAGGCCTATTTATTGGGGATTACATGGAATAGGGGGGAGAAAGAAGGGACCCTAAGATGCTCCTCCCTTACTTCATGGTGTTAGTGAAGAAATCATATCCTCTCTTGGATGAGATGCTCATGGCCCAGGATCCCCAGAAGATGCTCTGAGTTATGAACGTGCTCCAGTTCTTCAGGTCAGATGAAAGCAGTTCCCTATTGTCTTCCATGAGAATGACACCACTTTAACAGATTAATGAATGTCTGCTCACAGGAAGATTCCGCATTGCAATTATACTTAGATTTGTTGCTCTTCTTATTGCTCTGTTCTTCACATCTGTCATTAGATAAAGTTATTTTCCCTGGTTCTCCTTCCTGCATTCTGCATCATATACTTGTTTCCTGATATCATCATAATAATTTCTTTTGGCACACTGATATGTCATTACATTCATGGGACACAATTGGTTTAGACATTCCCTAGTTTCTGTCTTTAACCACCACGGGATAAATTCTTAGTAGTGGGATCTCTGGGTCAAAATGGTATAAACATTAACATTTTCATTAACTCCTCAGCATGTTTCCAATTGCTTTACAGAATGATTGAGCTAATATATATATTTTCAGCAACAATTTATTAGTGTATTCATTTAATTCAATCCTTCTAATATAGACTGCATCTATATTTTGGCATCTTTGTTAAGGAGCTGGTAATGACTTAGATATGTTAAATTTCTCTTGTTATTAGTGACTTGGAACAATCTTTCATGTGGTTGTAAATAGTTTCCAGTTGTTCTTTTGAGAACTGTTTATTTACATATATATATATATATATATATATATATATATATATATATATATGGAGTGACTATTGGTTTTATTTGTATTAATTCAAGGAGGCAAATTTTGACTCGGTATCGCTTAGTGGGCAGAATTCTAGACTGAGAGTCAGAAAGACCTGGCTTCATATCTTGCCTTTGTTATTAATATGTCAGCTTAAGTGTCATAGCAATTAATTCAGTTTCCCTGTGTCCCATCTTACATCCACACATATGTATGTATGTATGTATGTATGTATGTATGTATGATATATATAGGACCTACCTCCTAGGGTTGTTGTGAGGCTTAAATGGGGTAATGTATGCAAAGCTTTTGGTAGACATTAAAGTGTTATATTAATGTTTAGTATCATTAATGTTAGTATTATTAATATTATTTTTATAGACATGTCCCAAAATGAAACAAGTTGCCTTGCAAAGTAATATTCTCCATTATTAAATATGCTCAAGGTTGGATGATTACTCTTCAAGGTATATTGTAGGGAATTCCTAATAATAATAATAATAGCTAGCATTTATATAGTGCTTTAAGAGCTTCATTTGAAGCTCACAACAGCTTTGGGAAGCACATGCAATTATTAGTTCAAATTTTTTTGGCCTTTTTTGGAAGGGGGAAAGCAGGGCAATTGGGGTTAAGTGAATTGCTCAAGGTCACACAGTAAGTGTGTCACGTGTCTGAGGTTGGATTTGAACTCAGGCCCTCCACTCCAGGACTCTCTATTCACTGTGCCACCTAGCTGCCTCTAGCCCATCTTTTTTTAATGAGGAAAATCTTTCAAGCAGAGGTTTAGTGACTTGTCCAGGTTCACACTCACAGAGCAAGTAGGTATCTGAGGCTAAATTTGAGTTCATGTCTTGCTGACTCCAGGATTAGCTTCTTGTTCACTGTACAACTTAACTGCCTTCTATTAGACAAAGAAATGGAATAAATTCTCTCTAAAGTCCATTGCACCAGGGCCTCTCTTGGTAATAAGGCTGTCATTTATTTTTAAATTTTCTGTTTCTCCTGAAAAGTGGTTGAGAGAAACTGAACAAAGTGAAAGTATCATGTTTGAATTGATTACTTTTTCAATTTTTGGTCAACAATTGAACTCAGGTGGTACCATATAAATAAATATATTTAATTCAGGGTATTAGATAAGAGGTATTTAATAGATAGAAATAGACAGCCATGGTGTATGGAACTGCTTGAAAGTTATCATCTATCATAGTACACAATTAATTGCTTACCTCTCCTAATTAGTCCAGAGTGGGCAGTAGTTAGTTTATGCATGATTTGAGAGGTATAGATCATATATTGGCAGAAGAAGATATACTGTGATTTGCTTTTTCTTTCTTTTTCCTTCAGAATCATTGGCATTCTCCCCATGACTGCCATTTTTAAATATAATAACAGCTACAATGTATGAACAACCTAAAACTATCATCCCTTGTCAAGTGCCCCATAAATGGTTTTGGAAAAGGGGTGCTGTTCTTTCTGTAACAGAGGAGAAAGGTCAATGATTTATCATGTGGTGTAGAATTTTCCCTTAAGCAGTCTTCCACTAAGAACTGCTCACATAATGTGACTGCTTTTGTCTGGTCAGATAGTTGCCTTTACAATAGGCTCTTAATGGTAAGGCCTCTCTGTTCAATGTAAGGTCAAAACCAGAACTCAAGTAGGGGTACTTTGTCCAACATCTGGTGGGAAGAAGAAAATATTTCAGATAGACTTGGAAAAAAATTTAATTTTTTTCTTTCTAAAGGCCAGGAACTAATTTTAACAATTGTTTAACTTATCAAAAATTAATTAGATGACTTGTAAATTATGCATGTGGGAAAAGAAATTCTGTCAATGGCTGATTTGAGGAAATCAGAACGGCTGTTAAGGTTCTTAACAAAAGCTATTTTGTGCAGCAGGTCACGTTCAGGGTGGGCTCCGACTCTTTCTTTGTGCCTCAAAATGGGGAATACAGAATTGTACTTGTATAACTCTTTGAGTAAAATGGGGAGGACTCTGTCAATTTCCATAAAGTAGATTCTGTGTATTTGTCTTGGGTTTGGAAGCATGGCAGACAACTGAGCTAATTTTAATAAGGAAAGTCTGAGAACTGAAAGGCCAAGAGAGCTGGAGTGACTGAATACTGAATCCATGTGCTTAGCAACAGATCAGACCTCTGAGTGTTCCTCAAAAAATGTCTTGAGAACATGGTGAAGTCAAATATATACATGTAAAATGGAAAGTAAATCTCAGATAAGATACTGGCATAAACATAGTTTTGTTTGTTTGCAAAGTGGAATCCTAGAATGTCTATAAAAGCTGCAGATTTTAATAGTGTTCTAAGTTGTAGCAGGAAAAAAAAGGTAATATGATTTAGGTTTTATAACAAGAGTTTCAAACTTTTTAGTATGGCATAAACCCATTTGGGTGTCTAGCAACACCTATGGACACCTAAGAATAATGTTTAAAAATGCATAGTACAAAATAATTGGAATTGCAAAGGAAACCAATTGTATGCTAATATGGTTTTCAAAATATTTTTAGAAATTTTATAAATTCTAGGTAAAGACCACTATTTAATAAGGAATTTGAGAATTTTAACTTGATTTTTTGAGACAGGGTGATAACAGAAATAAGAATTCACTCTAGATTTAAAGAATGTGGGGTCAGATCCTGTATCTAAAGCTCATTGGTTATGTGCTTTTTGGCAAGTCATTTAAACTTTTGGAACTTTACTTTCCTCAACTGATACAGATGTTTTCATCTCATGATCTACAAAATTAGCCTTTAATTTGAACATAAATAAGGCTGTCATTCAGTCATTTTCAGTCATGTCCAACTCTTTGTGACCCCTTTTTGGGTTTTCTTGGCAGAGATACTATACTCGTCTACCATTTCCTTCTCCAGCTCATTTTACAGCTGAGGAAACTGATGGAAACAGGATTAAGTGACTTGTGCAGGGTCAAATAAATAGCTAGTGTCTGAGGCCAGATTTGAATGTAGATCTTCCTGCCTCTGGGCCCAGTATTCTATCCATTGTGCCACCCCTGGTACACAGGGAGGGTAAAACCTTCCAAAGATATGATGGCCTCTTGGTGGTATATTTTGTCTCAGGCTAAATATCTATGTTTGGATGTTGACATATTTTACAATCATGAAATTTGTAAAGATGGATGTTTTAACATATTTTAAAACTATTGCATTCATTCAACAATAACAACTTCTGTATCAATATGCTAAGATTTAGTCTTTCTTTTGAAGTCTTTCCAGAACCCCCTTGTTGTTGGTAGTAGAGGTTACTATTCCACATTTATATGACAAATACAAAAAGCATCATGGTGTAATAGAAAACTTGAGTTCAATACTGACTCTGATATATATTGCCTGTGCTTGCTCAGAAAAAGTACTTAACCTCTCAGAGTTCTAGGAAACTCTATAATTCAAGTATAAGGATTTGCATTAATAGAGGGAGTTTCCTCACTGGAAGTTCTCCACACCAATAAATCCCAGGTCCAGTAAATATATATATATATATATATATATATATATATATATATATATATATATACATACATATGATACTCATCTCTTGCTCTCCTGTAAATGGCAAACAAAGAAATAAGAAAGTCCAGAGCAGTACCTAATAATTGTACTGCATTGTTGCTTCTCTAAATATATTTATCACTATTTTCTTTTTCCTTCCTCGATTTGAAAATTTGGAGTCCAGAGTACTAATGATTATTCGTCTCCAGATGGAACTACAGAACATTTTTTTAAAAATATCTGTGAAAAGTGCGAATTTGTGATTTTATCTAAGCTTGCACAGCTGCTTCCTTCTTAGCCTTTTCTTTAACCTTGCTGAGAAAAGATAAACAGTTTTCACCATGTAAAGAAACTAACAAGGTTTGACTTAGTAGAACAAATACATATCAGATGTCAGTTAATGAAGAGTTAAGGAAGGTAGTGGGTGTGATCTGAATAGAATTTTAAACGGTTCTGAAAGCAGAATACAATCACACCACACAAGGCTGAAATAAGATAAAGACAAAAAAAACCCCATAAAATATATACTTGTATATATGATCAACAAATTCTTTACAATTCCAGAACCTTTCACCTTTTGGAATTGACCAAAGAAGAAGCAAAAACTGAAGGGTACAACATGAAAACTTGTCCATGATATTTCTAAATGATCTTCCTAGAAGTTTAGAAGCACAATATATAGTTTGTAAGTCCCAAACCTTATTTAAAGCTAAGACTATACACAATGGCTCTTTCCTAAAAATACCAGCGTCATAAGGGATGGCCCAGGTAATCATGAAATACGGCTTTCAGGGGGCATCTTTAGTTTCACTTTTCAGTAGTTACTTTTATTCTTCCTTCCTTCTATCGACTGCTGAATTCAAATGTGCGCGTGCACACACACACACACACACAAACACACACACACTTCTAGTCACAGTAACGCCAGGTTACATCATTATTACCTTAGGGAGCTGAATTTTAACTGAATCAGCAATGTCATGCCAGCTCTCTGAGAGGACATGTACATGCACAGATCACATGGTGACCTCCAAAAGTAATAAGTAACATTTGTATGTTATTTTAATGGTTCACATGACATTTTACACATATTATTTAATTTGAGCCTCATAAGAAGACTGTAAGGTATGAACTTTTAGCAATAAGCAAACTAAGCTAATAAACGTCTAAGGTAAGATTCAAACTCAGGTATTCCTGACAAGTCCTGTACACTATCCACTCTGAGTTAAGGAAGTGTCTTGATTTCTGCTTGTATGTGTATTTTCAGTACTTAGACCTGTACCTCGCACATAGTAAGGGCTTAATAATGCTTGTTGAGACAGTGAAGCCAACATGGCAGATTATAGGCAGCCACCAAGGCTAACTCTCCCAATATTCTCCTTCAAACAACTTTAAAATAATTCCTCAAATGAAATTGTGGAGTGGCAGACCCAACAAAAGGTCTGTGTGAGGCTTACTTAGAAGAAAACTTAGAAGGTTGGCAGGAGAAGTCTGTGGCAGTAAGGTGGCATTCACACATGCCTTGGTGGCAACATAGGTGGCAGCAGCAGCAGAAGTAGCATCTTAGGGAGCACTCAGCCTAGAGATGATAAGCGGGTCAGAAAACTGTTCAGAAAGAGATGACAAGGGATCTTTTGCTGGCAATAGATGTTGCAGCTGATTAGCAGCTCTCATTAACCGTGTGTAGTTCTTGGTCACAGTTCCAAGGCAGCGAAGAGCTGGTGGCTGGTCTCAAAGGAGCAGGGCCTCTGATCACTGTTCCAAGGCAAAGAGAAACACTAGAACTTGTGGCTGTAGGGGACTAGGGGTCCTTCCTGGTTAAAGACCAGGCATAGACCAGGAGAGCAGTGACCACATCTCTCCCAAAGCTCTTTGTGCCTCCAAGTTCATAATTTCACAAGTATAACTGATAACATATTACTTGCCTTCTCAGTGGTGAGGGAAGGGTGAGAGGGAGAGAACAAATTTGAAATTCAGAATTTAGAAGAAAATTGAAAATAAAGGAATTTTAAATTAAAACATTAAAAAAATAAATGTTTATTGACTTAGTTGCCTCATATAATTTACGGAATGTTAATTTAAGGAGAGGAACTTGATTGAGTGGTCATGGAAGTTTCTAGTTAAGACAGGCTATAACTTGAATGACCTACAGCCCTATGGTAGGGATAAGGTGGAGGTTGGATGCTAGGTTTTTCCCTAACATAAACTCATATAATGCAGAAAGTATGATTTGTCTTTCCCCTTATTGCAATACTATCATTTCAGAGGGAAGTATATAGTGTAAAAAATACCAGTCTTAGAGTTAAAAAACCTATGTCTCAGCACCTACATTTCCTGTGTGACCATAAGCATGTCACACTTATTCTTTCTGAACATCAGTTTCTTCATCTGTATAATTGTCTTAATCAGATTTTTACTACTTACATCATAAAGTTATGTACCTTGAAAAATTTAAAAGTACATATGAATGAGAATCAGTCTAAGTGCACTTCAAATAAATCATATTGTCAGTCTCACAAGTATTCTGGCTAAGCTAGTGGAAGTTGGACAATTAAACCTATCCCCTGAAAACACAGGTGTCTATGCTGTCATATTCCAGGAACAAAGAGAGAATACTGCATTTGGCAAAAAAAAAAAAAGACGGCCTTTGGTCTTAAGGAACTTTATTGTTCTGATCTATATTTTAGGATTGTTTTAGCCGTTAACCAATTTCTCTTTCTAACTTCCCTGTTTCATTGATAGACACCTCCATCCTCCCAATCAAGTCACCAAGCGCTTATTAACATTTCCTGTTTGCCAGACTCTGTTGTAAATACTGGAAACACAAATACAAACAGAAAGAAATACAGTTGCTATTCTAATAAGAAAAGACAACACATACAAGGGAACTGAAAAAAATGGGGGTAAAGGGAAGAGACAAAAACCTGGTATTATAAAGTCCCTAGTATCAAGAGGGCCACCCAGAGAGGAATGAGGACCTCTGTCCTCCTCATCATCCAGGCTCTAAACCTTGGAGTCATTTGGACTCTTTCCTTTCCTTTGAATCTCCCTGAAGTGTCCAATCCATTGCCAAGTCTCTCCCTCTACAACTTCTTTCATATCTTTTTCTCTCTGCATACATTGTATACTTCCTAGTAGAATGTAAACTCCTTGACAACAGGGGCAGTAACATTTTTCTTTTTGTATATCCAGCATCTAGCATAATAGGTGCTTAATTTTGCTTACATTGAATGTACAACTTGGCATTGAAACATCCATCAAGAGGAAAGTATATTTTCATATTCAGAATAATGATTCTCTGTCAGCTGTTCTAATTAGCTGTTAACTAAGCTTTCCTCTTGACCTCACTGATCTGAAATATTGCAGACAGTATGTTTTGTAGCATCTCCAATTAATTTTTGACCTTGGTGAAGCTTGGACACAATAAGGCAACGAAAGGGTGGAGATCAGATTTAATTTTGAATTTCCGGGCTGTTGTTGGTTTGGATCACAACTTGAATATTACTTAGACGTGTTATTTTTGGTCAATGACTTTTTCTGGAGCACCCTGGTTAAATATAATTAAGCATAGTAAGTTTTGTTCTCAGAGGTCCTTCTGGTTCCCACATGGGAACTCAAAGTACCAACAGGAAGCACCTGTATTATACTAACACATCAAGCACTTACAGCTCCCATATGCAACATTGTTCCTGAGGTTTGGAAGCTCTCCTGCAAAAAGACACTCCCAGCAAGAGCTGAAGGCTGCAGTTTGAATTAGAAGTGAAAATACTGTCTGTGATTTAGTATCGTTAAGAGATACAATTGAATCCTGGTATGACAGCTCCTTAAGACATGGGCTTGGATGGAATATGGGTCAAACCATACCCTATAAAACATAACAGCTATGTTTTTAATCTTCACATTGTAAGTCCTTTCTCCAAAAATGAGAATAAGGAAAATATTCTTATTTTTGGAGCCAATCCAATGAACTTTACTTATTCCTTCTTACAAGGTTCAAGTATAAATATCATTTTCCACAAAAAGTTCATAACAAAGCTAAGCAATGAATGATTTCTAGGCAGATTCCTAAGCCATTACATGGTGCTGCTTACCCAGAGTGAGGAAACCTGGGTTCAAATTTGGTGTTAATCACTACTAGCTGTATGATTCTAGGCAAGTTACTTAACCTCTGTCTACATGTCTTCTTCTGTAAAATGGGAATAATAGTACCTTCCTTACAGGAGCATCATGAAGATTAAATGATATAATAATTGTAAAGCACCTTTCAAACCATGATGTGCTACATAAATCGTAGCTATTATTATTAAAGTACTATATGAATGCTAGCTATTATTATTGAAAAAAACAAATATAGAAACACTTTGAAAAGAATTTGGGTTAAATGAGTAAGTTAAGTAGATTCTGTTCTCTGTTAGGGATAAAATGAACTCTGTAGAATAAAATGTGATTAACTCTTTCATAAATCTGTTAGCCTCCCCCACCCACTGATTTTTCTTTGGTCAATAATTAGTCTTTCCCTTTGTAGGGACTGGTGAAAATGGTGCCAATGTGGAAGAGAACGAGGTGGGGGGGAGAAAGAGAGACAGAGAGACAGAGAGAGAGAGACAGAGAGAGACAGAGAGGGAGAGAGACAGAGAGAGAGAGACAGAGAGACAGAGAGAGACAGAGAGAGACAGAGAGACAGAGACAGAGAGACAGAGAAAGAGAGAGAGAGAGAGAGAGAGAATTGGGGAGTTTATGTCTCTAGTGGTAGAAACTGGGTGAGATGATACAAGGGAATGGATGACATATCAAGGTCCTATCATCTCCGACATAAGCATTCTTGAGACAATAGGGAAAGGCTAAGAAGGTATTGTTAAGTCCCCCAGATTATCACCAAGAATGTCTCTCTTGCTTACCCCATGACATAAATTCATCAGCACTTAAACTATTGGGTGCTCTTCATATTTATGACCTTGAGCAGCATGGCCTGGTTTGTAAAACTTCCCCTGATACCATAGATATACACAGATTCACACATGGAAATCTGTCCAGCAATACCAGACCTTGGGAACAACGATGTATCATCACAAAGATGTTTCATTGTACTCATTCTCCTTCCAAGTTAATCTATAAATGCTGTGTGATGAATCAGCCTGTAACATCAACCCAGGGGAACTGCTTCTGTCTGCTTTTATCTGCTGTTTGTACACAGACTTAAAGTGGGAGAAAGGCTGGTAAGGCCCTTTAGGTCCACAGCTGTTACTTCCCACCACCACAATTCAGTAATGGTGACAAGGAAATCATCTGAGGAATGTATGATCAGACAAAAGAAGATGGGTTGGTCATGTAGAAATTAGTGAAGGATAATCAAGGCAGAGTTCATATCCTATATAGGGTCCATGTAAGGTCAAGAGAATGTAAAAAAGACCTTCAGCATGTCAGATGGATTTCCTGAGGCAGATTTATGGGAGGCCATGGACTAGAGTAGTGAAATCTGGATAGCTGTAGATGAGTTGAGATTTGCGTTAGAGGGATTGCCCATACTGAGGTTATCATAGATATACTGTAATATTATAGTATAATTTAAAAAGAAAAACCAACTTCCTAATGATTGAATGGTTGCAAACTAAAATGATTTATCCTTAGGCTGACTCTGGATCACCATCATCAGAAACGTTATAGATTACATTCATGCCTTAGCTAAGGGTCAGACTGGATGACCCCTGGGATTTCTTTAAATCTTGTAATCCAATGTTCTGATTTTTATAAATTAAGGATATTGACACAGGAATCTACTTAAAGTCTCTAACAAATATAGAGTAAAACCAAGCTGGGGGAAAGTTATATATGGAATAACTCTAAAGTAAAAAATAAATAGGAAGCTTGAAATGTTTATAAAGATAATTCAGGCAAAAGTATCCCCGTTAATTTCCACTTAGATGATATAAAAGTGGTTTTTGGCTGAGTTACTTAGAAAATTTATTCTCAGTCTCATTTCTTTCATATTTTTAGGAATAAACAGTTTAAGTCCATTTAAATAAAAGGCTCTTAACCTTTTTTGTGTCTTAGATTCCTTTGTCAGTCTGGTGAAACCTATGAACCCCCTTCTCAGAATAATTCAGTTAAATGAAGGAAATTGAAGCTAAATTTTAGTTAAAGGTTAGTGGAAAAAAAGATTATTTTTTTCTATTCCAAATTCATGAACTCTCTGAAATCTCATCCACAGAGATTTGTGAATTATAGGGTAAGTACCCCTAATTTAAATGAAAAGTCCACTCAGTTTTAAAGACAATAGCTCTTTAAGAACTGAAACTATCACTAACTTTCAGGATAGTACTGATACAACAGTCTTAGAAGAATGCTTGTTTATCTGAACTAAGCTAAGATTAGCTTTTCTTGTGTAAACTATCCTGGAAAATTTTTATCTTTGTCTCTACTTGTGTCTACCTTCCTATTCATTGAAGAATATTTTAATCTTTACCCTTAACAACTATCATGGTCAAATATAAACACCTTTTCTTCTAAGGTAAATCAGTTAAAGTTTCTGAACCTAAATTGCCTTATCTGTAAAATGGAAAAAATAATAGCACCTATTTCAAAAGGTTATAATGAGAGTCGAATAAAATAACATACATGTTTTGCAGGCCTTACAGCATTATGTAAATATGAGCCATTACTGTTAAACCTATGTTATAGATAACTAGACTACAGATAGGTCTGTGACAGACCGAGATACTGTAGTCAGGTGATAATTGCTCAATTGCTTCTATGGCACAATTCCTTATTGATTTTAAGTTGCAGCCTATACATGCCTCCATTGCTCTTTGGATTACCTTCAAGTTTAATTCCTCAGAGGTCTAGCATCTCATAATTCATAGCCATTCATCATCACTAGAAAAAGTCACATATAAAAGAAGAGAAAGCTGGGATCACTAAAAGCAGTGCCCTATTCCCCCCAAATTATTTAATCTTCAATGCTCCTCTTGCTCAATCCTAAGCCCATCTCATTGTCTATCTTCTGATGGATATATTTACAAGCTCTTTCCATTGATCATCCAACTACATATCATAGCCTGAATGATAGGCTATGACCTATCTACTTGTTTTTTGGTATAGAAAACAAGGTTAAACTTTTTTTTTTGCTTTTTTTTTTTAGAGGGCAGTTGGGGTTAAGTGACTTGCCCAAGGTCACACAGCTAGTTTTTGTGTTAAGTGTCTGAAGCCAGATTTGAACTCAGGTACTCCTGACTCCAGGGCCAGTGCTCTATTCACCGTGCCACCTAGCCGCCCCCAAGGTTAAACTTTTATAAATGATTATGGATTTCATTTAACAATCTCTAGGGCTTACAATTAGCATGATACAATTAGCACACTATCATGCACAAAGAAGAGAATCTGAAAGACCACCACTTATAAGGAATCCCTTTTCTATTTAGACTTTCTAGTGGAAATGTTATATGATGGTTGCAAAATAACTTTGGTGAGCCCATCTTATATCTTGTTTGAGATTTATGATCAGAAAGTCATCAAATGACATTTTCTTTTAAGGAATCTGTTGCTTCTTTTAAAGAATCTTGTATGATTTTGATATCTGTGTGGAAGATACTTTGAGATATATAGGTTTCCCAAGTATAAGTGACCAATATATACATGTGTGTATGTAGACAGTCTCTAATGTGCATGTGGTAGGTAACCTGATTAACCCAATGATCACAGTAACATCTCTTGCTAACTTTGTTGTGCACGTTTAGAATTTCACTTGCTTTCTCTCTCTCCTGCTTCCTCAGCCCATTGTTGAGATCCCTTCATGACCACTTTATTAATCCTTTTTCCTTCTTAGCCTGTTCAAAATGGAGTTTTTGGTGACAGGACTCGGGAGTATGTCAAAGAAGAAGAAAAAGAGAGGAAAAATAAATGGGACTTGATGTCACTTCCCCTTCTATTGCTGTAGTTACTACATCTAGGACCCAATTAGTGTGAATAAATGTAACTCAAATTTAGCACTGCATGTTTCCATGGGGCTAAAACCAATCACCTTACTTTAACTTCAAATAGTGCAAATTTGAATAATGCAACAGCTTCCAGGAATCATTATTTTCCCTAATTAGGGACTGTATAACTCCCTATGGATTATCTTAATTTTTTTTTCTAGATCTTGTTCCATTTGCTTAATACTTTATTGGTTTAATCCCAAAGTTCCCTTCTCTGCCTTGGCTCTCAAGAATACATGTGATAGGTACATTAATTGTGGCTGTTCCTGAAATGTACTTCCATTTTCCTCTACTTATTCATGTACCATTAATGCCCACAGGAGATACAATACGAAGTAGTAGAAAGATCACGGAATTTAGAGTCAGAATTTGAAATGTATTTCTGTTATTTTTTGTGCATGACTTTGGACAAATTGCTTACTACCTTTAAGTCTTAATTTAAGCAAAATTTTGCACTGTATTGTCAGAAACTGATTCTTGCCTGCTGGACCTCTTAAAGTCAAAGACTTGGCAGAGTTTAACTTCCTACACATAAACATAGAGTCTTTTGAGTGAGTTTTAAAGGTTCCTTGACAGGATTACTGTGTTGGTGGCTGGAGTAAGGAATCACCTGGGTGGGATTTCAAAATACACTCCTTTTCTAACTAATGATAAAATGATACCTTGTCTTTTTTATATGAGGCAGCTAGGTGGTGCTGGGACTGGAGTCAGAAAGATCTGAGTTCCAATCTGACCTCAGATACTTACTAGCTGTGTTATCCTGGGCAAGACACTTAACTACTACATGTTTCTTTAACTGTAAAATGGGGGTGATAATACTACCTGCCTAATGGGGTTGTGGTGATGATCAAATGGGATAATATTTCTAAATGCTTAACAGAGGCCCTGGCACATAGTAGGCACTTAATAAATATTTGTTACCTTGTTTTCCCCTAAAGGACTACCAAAGGCAGGATGCAAATGGGTATAGGTTGCTCTTATTATTGATGAAACTTGTGGCACCTTGGATACCTAAAGCACGTATACAGATTGTAGCATAGATAATGTATGTTAGGAGCTCTCTAATCCATAAGGCATGAAGTATAGATTATTTTTATCACCTGTTATTAAGATACCAAATGTCAATATTTTAATTTAACCTATTATTTGTAGAATTCATATCAATCAATATTGAAGTACTACCAGACTTTAACACTTTAAGGACTCATTGACAAATATCAATCCCAGGGCAAAACCTTTGGTAAACACACTTCATGGATTACCGTGTGCTCCCTTCCTCACTCCCAAACCATTACCTGGTGGTCAGCTTTCTAGTGCCTCTAACAACATACTTAGTTCTGTGCATTTTAAGATTATTAATGCAGTCCATCAAAGTAGTTGCACTTAAAGGCTTTCTGCCTGAGGGGAGACCTTACTGGATTTATTCTCTGTTGCTATAATGTTTAAGAATCCAGGCTCCTTTCCATTCCACAATGAGGCATCAGTAGAGCACCCTTATGAAGGCATATTGCTTATAAAGCTAAAAGCTTTAAATAAATCACTGAAGATTTTAAACTTTTTTAAAGCATCATGTAGACTTCTTATTGGCAGAGAGATGAAAAGAAGTGAACTGGTCATGTTGCAAGAGTAAGGGCTCACCAGTATATTCCATTGCAATCCATGCTACATTAAGAGATGTGGAGGAAAGCCCCAAGCATGTTGAGTGCATCCCTTGTGAAGAATTTACCAGAAGGTAGGTACAGAAGCAGAGTAGGTTAAGATGGTGTGGATGAGTGATATGGAGGAGGTGTCTGTGTCAATGAGATCCTAGGTCTCTGGAGTGTTCAGACTTTAGCCAGGTTCTCCACCATGCCCATCATTTCTCTGTGTACTAGGTAGAGTAATTGTGCCTAGAATATATAATTTTCATTCCCACTGTTGTTTAAACTCTGGTGCTAATTGAAGACCCCAAAAACCTTTAAACCAATAACATGTAAGGTGGTATGGGTCTTAACAATTTTTTTAAGGAAAATGATGAAAATGCATCGTCCTGAGGGCCCTTAATGTTGATTTAAAGAGTGAATGATTAATGATTTCTTTCTCTTGTTGCTTCAGTTTGTTTAACTATAAAATATCTAAATGAGCTTTTTCTGCTAATCCTAATCACTATTTGTGATATCCATAGAATTCTTATTTAGAGAAAGAACTTTAGTGGTCTTTGGAAAAGAAATGATAGGGAGTCCAGCATATCACTTCTAGACAATATAAGTAAGGTAGTTGCATGAATTATTTAAACATATGGATGTATGAGCTCATTGAACAAAATAGATTTAGTTATCAGAAATCATATTACTGAATTTTAACAATATTGCACTTCATATATTGGGAGCTTATGATTGAATAAATAATTGCCTCTGTGGACAGCAGCCCCTTGAAGGAACAGGGTAGAAATAGTCCCCAATGTCTTTTTGATTTTGTCTTAAAAGGAGTTAAATTAATGGTCTTTTTTAAAAAAAATTCAGGCCCTTTTTTTCATTCTTCCTTGAAATGCTACATGTGAATTATACCGTTATCAATATGTGCTGTACTATTTCAAGTGAACTTGTCAGCACAGGAATGATAGATCTCATGGAGCTGTAGATAAATATGACCTAATAAACTCTTTCCTAGGCTCCACCTTTGGGTGTTTTACATAGCACTTATTTCTCAAGGAGGTGGGAATGAGGATGTGGGAGGGTCTCTGGGAAGGTGACTTATCAACCAAAACCCTCCTTGTCCTCAGAAAATGACTGATTCTGGAAGCCAGTTCCAACAATACAAAGATGTAAAGGATAGTTCATCTCAATGCCCCAAAATTGAAGAGTTAGTACAGGCCCACAGGAAAATCTCGGATGAGTGCAGAGTGAGATAATATCATATCAATACTTCTATTGTTGCACAAGAAACAGGTTCTTGGAAATATTCCATTTCCAAATTTAAAGGATTCTACAGAACCCTTTAAGCCAGGGAAAGGCTTCTGAGATCTTAATGTGTTAGAAACAAACCACTCTTATCCAGATCAGTTGCATATGGACTGTTGAACAACATCCCATATTTCTCCTGTTGACAGTTAACATTTTGCTTGGCTTGTAAATGAACTTTTCATTAAACACGCATTGCACTTTTGAATCAGCTGTGGGTTGTTAGGGACAATACTGTATTTAGTGGCAAATAAATGGAAAGAAGTAATCCACAAAGATTAAAAAAAGAGTAGACATAACAAACTATGAGTGATATGTTTAAATTAAATGAGCTTCCTTCAAGCTAATGGGCTAATACGCTGACTTTTATAAGCAACGGTGGAAGGAAAGAGAGAACATCTACAAAAATCAGAAAAAGACCTCATCTCACAATCTTACAAATGAGGAAGATGTAGTCCTGGGGGTTAAGAGAGTCAAATACAAAACAGAATATGCTTCATAAGTTTAGTTTTAACATATAAACATGTGTATATAAACATCTCTTGGAAGAAATGAGTCTGTAAACTCTATCCTATCTTCTTTCTTCCTCTCTCCAGTCCCAGTCATCCAGAATTAGATGGCTGCAAAAAGGATCCCTTTAGAAATCTTATATTTGAATATACAGTTATCTCTTCCACATCTCAGGGGTTAGGGGACCGGTACCCCTGTGATCTGGAAAATCCACATAAAATTTTTTTTGTCTTTCCTTTGTTCCAAGAAGTATGAATTATTATGGTATTAAAAGATAAAACATGTTGATGTTATGAATGTTGTACATTTCTGAGTTTCTAAACTTTTTCTGTGTTGTCTACTGGCCTTTGTATGGCATCTGTGCTATCTGAAAAACTCCCCCAAAATTCCCATTTAATTTCTTATGCCAACGTATGATGCATTGAAACCTCAATGGGGAAAGTTGCATTGTAGAAGGGATAACTGTATTATCTTCAAGTTTTTCTCTGGAGTCAATGAGAAGAAAAGTTCCAAAACATTCTGAGTCTGGAGGTGCAGGGTTTGTAATACATACTAGCATGGATTTAAATAGAAGTGGCTCATCATCTTTGTCCATAAATATTTACCTAATATCCACTCTCTGTAAAAACTCTCTATAAGATGCTATAGAGTGGCTGGTGCAGCTGTTTGTAGCAGTAAGAGGACACATACTTCTGCCTCTGGGGAATTAGTCAATGAGCTGAGCTTGGGTAGACAAATATGGAAAGTGTGGGTAGTGTATACCTATATATATATATATATATATATATATATATTGGCACCAATATACCAATAATGTATATGAATAGATATGGACAGAAGAGCACAGAATTCTGGTTTTTTTAGTTGGGAAAGTGTATTAGTTGGGGACAGGAGTAACATATGCATTCATCTTTCTTCCTAGATACTTGAGGGGAGGTTTTTAAAAAGGTTAGTTTGGTAACTGGAATAAGCTTTGGGGTTTTTTAGTGAATTAATTTCAAGTATTCCCCATTACCACATAAAATGGAGGGTCTATTATTTACTCTGTATATTCAATGAGATTGTGATTTGTATAATAGATTCTTTGATCTCTGACTATACATGAGAGAACTTCTTTGGCTATTCAAAAATATAATTTAGAAATAACAAAAACCCCAGTATATATTTAAAAAAAAATTTACTTCATTCCTAGTAGAAACTGTTTCCTTTATTTAAGGGATACTTTCTTATAGACTAGATCTGCTGTCAGGCCTTATATACAAAAGTGAGATTTCATTGTTGTAGCTTCATAATGTGTGTGTGTGTGTGTGTGTGTGTGTGTGTGAGAGAGAGAGAGACAGACAGACAGACAGATAAGAGACAGAGAGACAGAGACAGAGAATTGAATGTGTGAGAGAGACAAAGAGAGACAGAGACAGAGAGGTGTTTTAGCAAATACCACCTGAGTCATTATGAAACTGATATTTTGATTTTATTATTGGTAACAGTGAAAGAGGCTGCCCTCTCAAGTAGATTTTAAGACCAACAACCCTATCATGTACATCCCTGTCTCATTGGATATGCAGGGTAAATAATTCCACTAAGAATGGTTATACAGGTGAGGGACTTCTGTTTGAACAAGGTGAAAGAGGTGAGCTGAGAAGAGGAGCCACTTAACAAGAAATAGTCCACCTGGCTCATTTAATTTTGTTCCTCATTATCTTGTGCCCATTAAAAAGAGTCAACTTGAAACTTGCTCAGGGTCAGGCTGTGGCTCATAAAATGACCTGGCTAGACAGTCTGGGGCCTGGAGGACTGCCCTAGAGCAGCAGTGTCAGGACTGCCCAGGGGTAATGCAGTGTCAGGCCAAATTAGCTAGGAAAGTGAAGCCCAGGGCTGTAACCTCTTATCTTGTTTTTGTTTCCAATTACAAAACAAAAGGTATCAAAATTCAAGGACCACGGCCATTGGAGCTCAGGCCTGTGGTGTAATTAACAGGCTCTGAATCTAGATTTAAAGAAGGGCTATGGCTACGGTCAGGGGACATCATTGTAAAAAGGGTCCAGCAACTATTGTTTTTCACATTTTTCAGAATGAGATAGCAATAAACTCCATTTACGCAGCCACTTCATTTTTGCAAGTGCTTTACCTACATTGTCATATTTGAGACTTTAGAGCAATCCCGCAGGTCTTATTATCCCCATTTTAGAGGTGAAGAAACTGAGGCACAAAAGAAGTTAAATGATGTTCCCACAGTCATGTGGCTAGTACAGATTCAGGATTTGAGCCCAGGCTGCCTTGATTCCGTGTTCCACACCCATCTTACTGTAGCAGGCTAAGTCTAGGCTACATTTGTCACCTGTTCGTTGGAACTGCCTAATACACTGCTTCAAACAGAAAGAATGGAATACATGGAGATATTTCCCAAGAAGAAAATATTGATCATAAATGTTGGAAAAGAAAGTAGAAATCTGTTTGGGGAATTTTCGTGCCTTTTGGATGGGAATATGATGGTAGAGGGAGAAATATAGGGTTGAGTTTTGCAGGTAAAATAGTCTTTTCCCCTTCTCCAAAAAACAGATAATCAGATAAAATTGGAAAGATGGTACATTTTTAGGTGTCTATTTTGCCCCCTCCCAATTATAATAGTCTTGGTTACTAAGCAATAGAGCATATTTTGTTTTATTTGTGTACTTTTTGGAAATCAGATAAATCCAATATAATATGACTAGGAGGAAAAATGATTTCCTAGTAAAAGCTCTTAACATCTCTCTATCCCTTCCCCTAACCCTCATCCAAACTAATTGGGTCTAATTTTTAAAAAGCCTAATGCTGTCTGTACTGTGACTAATATTCCACTGTTAGAGCATTTCAAAGAAGGTTACCTTTCTCCCATGCTTGTATTATAGGCCCCTTGGCAGTATACTTTCCAGGGATGTACCCAAAAATGATGAAGTTGATGCACACTTTGTAAGAGCTGGCTCACTGTTTGGAATGCTCTGAAGGAAAGGGTGGGAGAGAAGAAATACCAGGTTGTCTACCAAACTGAAGGTCTACAGAACCCTTGTGCTGACCTCATTTTTGTATGCCTGTGAAACCTGGACAGTCTACCAGTGCCATGCCAGGAAACTGAATTTCTTTTATTTAAATTGTCGTAGGAAGGTTCTAAAAATCCCCTGGGAAAATAAGGTACTAGACACTGAAGCCCTTTCTTGAGCTGAATGTTTTTCAAACTGCAGAGAGAACAACTCTGATAGACTGACTATATTGTTCAAATAACAAATGTGTTTGCCTAAAAGACTATTTTATGGAGAACTCACACAAGGTAAGCACTCACATGGAGGTCAGAAGAAATGTTACAAGGACACTCTCAAGGTCTCTCTGAAGAACTTTGTAATTGTTTGTGAGACATGGGAGACATTGGCATTGGACTGCCCAGCATGGTGTACCCACATCAAAGAAGGTGCTATGTTCTACAAGCAAAGAAGAATTGCAGTAGCTTAAAAGAAGGCGAGATGCACAAATTTAGACACCTGCAATCCAAATGTTCACTTGACTATTTGTGCTTGACCTATGGTAGAACCTTCTGAGCTCATTTTGGTCTGATCAGCCACAGTTGGACACCCTGTACCTTCACTCTAACATAGTGACATTGTTTTGGTCCTCTTCAAGAACAAAGAACAACAACCAACCAAGTTATAAGATAAATAAATCCTAGGGACTTGTCTAAACAAAAGCTAAATGACTTGCTTAAAGGTCTCAAAGGCACAAAGTGTCAGAGGCAGTATTTGAACCCAGATTCCTTCATAGCTCCAGGCTTGGTACTTTAGATCATGTTGCCTCCCTACATTAATAAATAAGCTGCCTGAATTTGGTGCCAAAACTAATAGTCACATTATCAGTTTCTTTTAGAATACCAGGAAAATGTAGAGATTGCATCATTTTCCTAATTATACACTCATAGTCTTTCAACTATTAAATACAAAACATCTTAGAGGCTGCCTCATCTTTATGATATAGTAGAGGAAAATCTGACCTAAGAGTCATAAATTTTGAGCTTTAGTTCATCTCCCAACTTTAAGCATTTTCTCTGTCTCTCATGTCTCCTCTCTACCTCCTGGCTACTTTGGCTTCCTTCAAGTCTCAGATAAAATCCCACCTTCTACAAAAAGTCTTTCCTAATTGCCCTTCATTTTAGTGCCTTCCTTCTGTTGATTATATCTAATTTATCCTACATATAGCTTTTTTTGTACATAATTGTTTGCCTATTATCTTCCTGGTTAACCTTTGAGTGCACTGGGGTTGTCTTTTGTCTTTCTTTGTATGCCTAGCACTTGCTTAGCACAACGCCTGCCTGGCACATAGTTGGTACTTAATAAATGCCAATCATCTATTCTTAGAACTTCCTAACCTTATGATTTTACAGAGATCATTTTAAGCCTCTCTTCCCTCGTCTGTAAAAATGGAACCTAATATTACCATAGTGTTAAAATCTTTGACTCTTTGAGCTGGAAGGTATCTTGAAGTTTATCTCTTGTTGTTCAGTCACATCTGACTCTTTTTGATCTTGTGGATAGTCAATGCTGTCCATCGGATTTTCTTGGCAAAGATAGTGGAGTGTATTTACCACTTCCTTCTCCACTGGATTAAGACAAACAGAGGTTAAGTAAATTGCTCAACATCACACAGCTAGTTAGTGTCTGAGACCACATTTGGATTTCAGGTCTTCCAGGCTTTAAGGCTAGCACTCTATCTATCCACTGATCCATCTAGCTATGTCTGAAGAAGTTATCTAGTCTGACCTATATCTTTAGCATGAATCTCTTTTATAATAGATCTACATCCAGCTTCCAATGGAAATCATGAAGTGAATGTGCAAGATCATTCATTTATGAGGCAGCCCATTCCGTTGTTCAATGTGTCTAATTGTTAGGATGTATTTCCCTATTGAATTACCATCTGCCATCCTGTCACTTCTTACCATTAGTCTTCATTCTAGCATCTTCTACATGATAACCCTTCAAATATTTGAAGACAACAGCAACCAAAAATAAAGATTTTTAAGGTTTATTTTTTCTGCCCTAGGCTAAACAACCTCAGTTCTTTCAATGAAATCTCATAGGCCAGGATTTTGAATCCCTGATGGCACTCCTCTGAATAGACTTCAACTTGTCCATGTTATTTCTAAAATATAGCACCTACAACTGAATACAATACTATAGATGTGATTGGACGAAAGGTGAAGCATAGAATGATTTAATATAGTCTATGATCATACTAACATTGTGGCTTTTACATCACACCACTGACTCATATTGGTTCTCATTACCCTAAAAACAAGAGGTTTCTCCTTCCTCTCATGCAACCTATTGTCTAGTCACACAGAGCCTTCATCCTGTAGCTGTGCAGTGGAGTCATCAAATATAATACTTATATGTAGCATGTACCTAGGAGTGTACTGGAACTAGCTTCAACCAGCTTATTACACCTGATTGTTATTTTTTCGATGGGAGCATTTATCTCAATAATTTGGCAGCTGCGAATTCCACCAAATGTTCAAGACATACTTGGGAAGAACACTATTTTCTTTCTGGTTCTTTGAGAAGTGCTATCCCCCCACCTTCTACTCCACCCTTTTGTGGGTGGCAAGCTACTTCATTTGTATATACATGGCTAGTGAGGATTTATACAAGAGAATCTTGGCTCAAGCCCCCACCTACAGTGAAAAGTCCATCTGTTTTTGAGTTTTGGTATTGCTGTTCAAGAAACAGTAACTATGTGAGCACAACAACTACCACAGGCACATGTCCATGGCTCCTCCCAGACCTAAGCAGCTCTTAGCTAGTCTATAGAAATGCCCCTAAAACCAACAATTCCTGAATACATTTCAATTATTTTGACTCTGTCTATCAAATGCTTGCAACTAGAAATGAAAAACTGCTCCTCAGTGCTTTCTACTCACAGTAGAAAGTTCCTGTAGTGTCACTGTCTAGTCATTGAGGAAACTTGTGAATTGTCAATGCTGTCCATCGGATTTTCTTGGCAAAGATAGTGGAGTATATTTACCACTTACTTCTCCACTGGATTAAGACAAACAAGATGACTTGGCTGGTCTTGAGGCTCCATCTCAAGGGCAAGCACCTGGAATTTTTATTTGGATACTCATTCCTCCTAAAGATACTTTTCCTTACTGCCTTCCTTACTGCTTTCATTCATCTTACTGCCTTCATTCATCTTATGAGCATTTTCTTTCTCAGGGGTACAGTTTCACCATCACAGCATCATGGGAAAATATATGGCTGCAGGGCTTCTACAGGCTTTTTTCATGTCAATAGCATCATGTCCTCTTTTTTTTCCCTGTTCATCTTCTCCAAGCTTTCATGTGCTGGACACTCATGTGCCATTTCCACTTCAGTCCTTTTGTCATTTTTGCCTTTTCACCCAAATATCTTGGTGAGTATATCTACCTTTGAAAGGCTTAAGGGCATGACTATCCTTAAAACATGGGTGCCAATGCTCATCAGATGAGGTATGGATATAACCCCCATTTCATCATTTTCATTTTTTTTTATCATCAGGGGCAGTTTGGGTGATTTGGTTGACTAAGTGGATATCCCCTTTCTCCTTAATTGCTCAAAGTGTGCCCCACCTAACAATGTTAAGAGGATGACTTTTCCTTAAAGACATGTACCAATATTCACCCAACCTGAGATTTCCTTTTAAAATATCTACCTCAAGATCAAAGCATGAAACAGGAGGTAAACAAAGCAGTCAGAACTTGTGCATCAAAAGCTTCCAAGAAAAATATGAATTTGTTATAGGCCATGGAGGAGCTCAAGAAGGATTTTGAAAACCAAATATGAGAAGTGGAGGAAAATTTGAGAAGAAAAATGAAAATGTTGCAAGAAAACCATGAAAAGACAGTCAACAACCTGACTGAAGAAAATAACTTAAAAAATAGACTAACTCAAATGGCAAAAGAGGCCCAAAAATCCAATGAGGAAAAGAATGACTTAAAAAGCCAAATTTGCCAGATGGAAAAAGAATCTCAAAAGCTCAGTGAAGAGAATAATTCCTTCAGAATTAGATTGGAGCAAATGGAAGCTAATGACTTTATGAGAAATCAACATACTATTAAACAGATCCAAACAAATGAAAAAAATAGAACTCAGTGTGAAATATCTCATTGGAAAAATGACTGATCTGGAAAATAGATCCAAGAGAGATAATTTAAAAATATTGGACTATCTGAAAGCCATGATCAAAAGAAGAACCTTGAGGTCATCCTTCAAGAAATTTTCAAGGAAAATTGCCCTGATATTTTAGAACCAGAGGGCAAAATAGAGGTTGAAAGAATTCACTGACCACCTCCTGAAAAATATCCCCAAAATAAAACTCCTAGGAATATTATAGCCAGGTTCCAGAGTTCCCAGATCAAG